>CM071929.1:45868063-46494834 GCA_016081115.2 Rehmannia glutinosa
ACTTTACAATATCTTTTATTATTGTCAATAACAAAAGCACGACAACGTCGATAAATATTTTTATCATTATTTTGATGATTTTGTTTAAATGTGTTTTTACACCAAAAAACAATACTTCTAAATGTTGTCCAAATACTCCCGATCGATATAAAATATTTTTAATATTTTTACAGAGTATTTCTTGAAGTTTATTTTGACAAAAATTGGACAACACATAAAAGTTTTGTCATGATTTTGATGAATTTGTTTTATCAGTGTTTTTACACTAAAACAATACTTCTAAATGTTGTCCAAATACTCCCGATCGGCCTAAAATGTTTTTACAATTTTTACGAGTATTTTTGAAGTTCATTTTTGACAAAAATTGACAACTCCTCTGTTTTGAGGTCAACCTATCGCCCATAGGCAACTCGTGACTGAAAAGTTGTGCAAACAGAGAGAACAATTCTTTCAAAAAAGGGAGGTGGACCTGGCCACCCATAGGCAACCGGTGTCGCGGATCTGGCCACCCTATAGGCATCCGATGTCCGAGTATGGCTCAATTTTGCAAACTTCTCTCAGATTGCATTTTTAAGAGGGCAACCGGTCAAGGGTATGGTATGTCGGATTTGACCCTACGGGTGTCGCCGTGTATTTTGTGCGAAAATTTTCAAACTCTTATTTCTATTCGACTGGGCCGCCTTTATGGTTTTGACAAAGAAACTATCTCGTTGACAAGCAGACAACTTTTCCTTGTTTTATGGAATTGATTTCTAACAACTATAATCTTTATTTTAATTACATTTCTTTTGTAGAAATAAATCTCCATGAATCTATGTCCTGAAATCAATCCAAGACCTCATCTAAAATAGATGAAGAATTGAAGCAACACAACAAGAGAGAATACTACAACACAACAAGATAAATTCAAGCAAACACTTTTGTTCTTCAGATTTCAATATTCTTGTTGTAATAGCCTAAGGTCTTACACTTTCACATCTTGAGGTCTCAGGCTTTTCATTCTTGATTACACTTGCACTCAAAATTGTATTATTCATTATCGAGTTGTAATCTTGAATTTTTGGTTCATCATTCAACACAAGATATCCTTGTGAGTGTTCTTGTGGTAAGAACACACTTAGTGATCAGGTGTTAAAAAAAAGAAGATTGTGGTAATCTTCTTATTGAGAGTTTGGTGTTTCTTTGAGGTGTTCAAGAATTTGGTGTTCTTCATGTTCAAGATTGTGGTAATCTTCACAAGGTGTCATTGAAGATTGTGGTAATCTTGAGGGGTGAGATTGTGGTAATCTCCAAAGAGGTGTTGTAAGGTGATGTCATATTAATTGGGTAATTAATAAAAAAAATCTTTTCAAACCCATCCCGGATATATGAGGTGGTAGAGCATGTAGTCTCTAGGTGGGGTGAAACTCTATAAATCGGCGTGTGTGTTGTTTACTTCCCGCACTTCCACTCTTGTCTTGGCTTGTTTGTATCGAAAAAGAGGGCATAATCGAGAAAATAGAGATAATCTATTCACCCCCTCTAGATTATCAGAACTTGACTTACAAGTGGTATCAAAGCCAAACTCTTTGGCAAGCCTGCTCCACATCATGCAGTAAAGAGGAACAATCAATGGCTACGAATGAAGTCATCGACCAAGCACCTCCACCAAAGCCACCGCTTATTTTATTCCAAAAATTATACATTTTGGAAAGAAATAATGGAATACTATTTACAAAGTCGGGTTCGATATTTGGAACACGGTCATAAATGGAGAATCCATCCCGATGAAAGATGGACCACTCACCTCCAAAGTCCTCTAGGAGCTCAATGATGAAGAAAAGGAAATTATCTCCTTAAATGGTAAAGCTCTAAATATTCTTCATTGTTCACTTGCATTTTCGAATACGGCCATATTCGAGGAATACGATCGGCACATGAAGCATGGGAAACATTAGAAGCTATCTATGAAGTATATGCAAATGAAAGGAGCAACTCAAAAGCATCTACCTTTCAATTGATACAACATCAAATCCAACAACACGGGATGAGCTTACAACTTCCGACGATGAGAAGTCGAACAATGTCTTATGGGCATCGAAGAAGAAAACGAGGCACGCTCCAAACCCTCTACTTCTTATGATAATGAATTACAAATGATTATAGTGATTTGCAAAATGTTTTTGATGAGCTAGAAAATGAATTCCAAAGCTTGCTTGTTAAATACAAAAATTTGAAAAAGGAATTCAATGTTTTGAAAAATGATAAGGATATATTATTTACCTCTTATGAATCACTTTCATGTGCTCACACCACCACACTTGATAAGGTTAGAATCCTTGAAAAGAAAAATAGTACTCTTGTTGAGGATATTAATTGCATGAAAAGCGGATTTATTAAAATTCAACTTGAGTACCGATAAAATGACCAAAATTGTTGATGTTCATAGTTGTGGTAATTTGAAACTAAGACTTGATCATAAGCCTAATGTCGGTAATCATATGAAAAAGAATCAAGTTTTTAAGATGTTGGTCATTATGCTCCTAAAATTATTACTTGCTTCTATTGTGGTAAAAAGGGTCACACGGCTAATTCTTGTCGGGCCAGAAATAGCTCTAATTATTTTTGAGACCTAAAAACCTCAAAGCTAATCCTAAAGGACCTAAACACTTGAGGGTACCACAAAACAATGTCATATTAGGTGCATGACGAAATAATAATCAAAGAAAATTCATACCGCAAGAAGACATCAAATGCCCGTTTCATTTGATCAAAGGAGAAGACAACATCACCATTAATTTCCAAGATAAAGACATTATCAACAATGGGAAGGACACAAACCTTGAAATGGAGTAATTGGAAAAATCATCATCAACAAAGTGACTTCTCAAGATAAGATACTACTAACAAAGCGGAAAGACACAACCCGTGAAAATAGCATAATTGGTAAACCGTATCTCTCCTTATTTAAATACGCATAATGTTTTATATATGCTTGTATTTTTGCTTTCAAAATGATTTTTCAAAATATTTTTAAAATGAGGTCTTCTATATATTTGTGGTTTTAAAATTTTTTAACAAGAAGACCTTGTATAATGCTTTTCTAAACTAGTGTGTATTTCCTAGAATTTGTATGTGTATTATCTCTTATGGATTTATAAAGCATTGTACACTTGTGACATATTTTATCGCTTTAGCCTACATTTTTACCATTATATTTTGTGCAAGAATTGTTTAAGAATTGTGTAGGATATTGCCTTCATAAATGACCATCTAAGTTAATAATATGTCAAGAGTGACATAAACTATCGAGGTACGCTCACCATTGTTATTCATCTCATATACTGATATATTCTTGCCATATGCCTATGTGCTTACTTTCCAAGATATTTCAAAGTTTCTTATACAAGTGTCATTAAAAGAATTTTTCGATTTTTGAAAGGCACTATTCGATAAAGCTTGTTTTATCCGAGACTTGTAAAGGATTATATTTTGTTTTGATAAAATATTTGATTTTTATCCTCCTCTTAAGTTATGCATTATATTGCACATATTCATGTCTTCATTCTTGGATGCTTTGTCAAAGCTCTTTTTCAAATACTTCTTTTAAATAAGGTCTCGACTATATGATCTCGGATTTTCAAATTTCAAAAGAGACCTTATATAGCTTCATATAAGCATATTTGAACTTACATGTTTTTATTAAACTCTTGGTGATTTTCTTTAAAGCATAGTATGTGTTACTTGTTATAGTGTTTATATTATTCGATATTACTATGCTCTTGTGCAAGATATCTTGTTAAGATTTTGCAAAAAGTTTTGGTATTTTGGAACAAGCTTGACGCACTGGGAGAGGTTAGTAGCTCAATGGTATTGTCTAGAAGTAGGTATTGATTATGTTGAACATTTGCACGTTTAGAAGCTATTCGCATTTTACTTGCCTATTCTTGTTTTAAGAAAATCTCAAGCTTTACCAAATGGATGTTAAATCCGCATTTATAAATGATTTTATTCAAGAAGAAGTCTATATAAAATAATCGGGTTTGAAAATTTACTCTAGGCCAAATGATTTTTATAAAAGGCCTTGTATGGTTTAAAACAAACACCCCGTGTATGGTATGATAAACTTAGCTATTTTCTTTTGCAAAATGGTTTTACAAGAGGTAAAGTTGATACTACTCTCTTTGTTTTTTGAAAAATGACAAGATTGCTTACTTGTGCAAATTTATGTTGATGATATTATTTTTGGTGCTACTAATGAATTCTTGTGCAAGAAATTCTCTAAGTTGATGCAAGGTGAATTCGAGATGAGTATGATGGGGAGCTCAACTTATTCCTTGAACTTCAAGTTAAACAATGCCAAGAAGGTACTCATATTTCAAAATCAAAGTATAAAAATGAATCTTTGAAGAAATTAGGTATTGAAGAAGAAAGAAAAATCTCTACTCCTATGGCAACAATATCAAGATGGACATGGACATTGTTTGAGAAAGGCATATTGGTTGACAAACAAATTCGAGGTATTTTCTCGTTTTATTACTCCTTTAGACTCGACATTGTTTATGCCTTATGTCTATATGCTCGACTTCAAAATTATCCCAACGAATCTCATTAAAGTATCGTTAAAAGAAATTTGCAAATATTTGAAAGCACTTCTTCCTATGGCTTGTTTATCCAAAGTTTTTAAACATTCATATTTTTCCCGGATAGCAAGTCCGGTGATAATAATTTCTCAAAATATGGTTCGTTATAATCAAACTAAAACATATTGAGATTCGATAACTTGTTCTAAGGGATTGTGTTTCTAAAAATGAAAAATTGAGATGTGTTTAATTGTCTCAAGGATAACTCGCGGACATTTATTTTTATTCATTAACCAGCTGAGTCTTTACCTCATTTCGAGCTTATTTAGACATAATGTATATCAATGAGGTATATGTTTGCATTTCGTGCATTTTTAAAACTTAGGGTGAAAAAAATCGTGTTTTGGTACAAAATTCGGACATAATCGTAGAAAAAGGGCACCAGGGACCGGAAGAGGGGAACAACCTCGACCACCACCACTGACCTCGTGCCTACCCTTGGACTGGTCGACCTCGGAGTAAAAATTGGATAAAATTGGTTATGTCCTGACTTAGTCTTTTTTCATACGTTTTTCACTACTTTCGCACCCCTTTGCAAATATCACACACAATTCACTCAAAATAATTTATTTCTTGTAAATTATATATTTTTGAGTGTATACTATCGATATATCATTCATGATACTCGACTCCGATTACTTGGTAAGAATTATTCTTCTTTATCTCAGTTGGGTGGAATCCTTGAAAATGTGCTTCATCTTTAATATCTTGTTGGAATTCTTATATTTTTGTGTTGGGCATGATGATTGTTGTTGGATGATATTTGTAAAATTGCTTTTGGTGATGAAAATTTTGGCTTGGTTATTTTTACAAGGGTTATATACATTTTTTTTTATTATTTGACGCCCGCCAAGTGTTCGATAAAACATTTCAAAGAAAAATTCATCACCTACATGATTCTCTCGATTTCAAATGTCTTATATATTTATAGAGATCATGTTTTGCATATCAAATGAACTTTTACGAGTTTTTACAAGTCATATGATCAACTCTTCCCTTAGCTTTTGGAATTTTATGCTTAATGATCAATAGCTCGATGAATCGGTTAATTTGCGCACTTTGATATGTATATGTGATGTTTTTATCGTGCTAACACTCTTTTTGATGATTCCAAAGGGGGGGAAACATGATATAAGCTCTTTAGCTCAAAGAAGCTAAAATAAGCTCGCGAAAGAAGCTATAAGCTGTGGCTATTAAAAGCCAAAAGTTGTGGATCATACTTAGTCCATTTGTTGTATTGTGGACTCATTTACATGTCTAATGATGTTTTGTTGACAGGGGAAGTTTATAAGCTCTTGATACTTAAGCTCAATTTATAAAAGTTGAGCTTTTAGCTTTGGTTGATTGCTTCTATATTACTTTCTTTACAGTATATTGATAGGGAGCTTTTGCAAAATATTTTGAAAATCTTTACTCTCATCCTTGTGATTATTATGCATGGAATATTGTCGCTCTATAGTTTATTGTTTACCGGAAAATTGTTTGATAAGTGGTCTTTTTATGCATGTTTTATGTGTATATTTAAGTATGATTTGAGTTATTTTATTGTTAGTTTCATAAATTTTTGATTGTACATATTTCACATTACTCCGAGGTGTTTTTATTGGTGTAGATTGATGATTTGGAGTGTTTTTGGTGAATTTTGGGCCATGGTTTCATGTCAAAACATACCCGGGGTTTCGGATGCAAAAACACTCAAAATCCCAAGTTAAACGCTGGCATTTCGGGCATTTTCACCAAACACGGGCGTGGTGTTTTTAAGCACGGCCGTGCTTTTTAGAAGTCAAAAACGAGCAATTTTTTGACTGACGACGTACCAAACACGGCCAGGAAAATCCAAAAAACGGCCTGCCCGTGCTTTTAAAGCACGGGCGTGTTTTTTCGCCCCGATCTGGATGTTCTTTTGGCGGAAATTATGGAAGCTTTTCCTTCAGACTTTTTGACAACCTTTGAGCAACTTTTACATCTCATTTTTGCCGCACCAAACTCTATTATTCCCTCAATTGTCATGTGGACACAATTATTCAACCAACTCAACCAATGGAAGTGGAGTATTGTCATGTGAATACAATGATTCAACCAACTCAACCATGAATGTGCACACAATGATTCAACCAACAACCATGGAAGTGGAGCATTTGTTAGCATTATTGATGTGTTCTTTCACAAAGATGGTGCCTATAAAAGCCAAGAGTTTGAGTTGGGAAAGGAATTCATAATTCATGTAGTGTTCATTGATAGAGAGATTCATTGTATATTCATTGCATATTATAAGTTTCAAAGCAAAATACATTGAGAGGATAAAAGAGAGGTAGAGTTGGAAGTTGAAGAGCAATAGAGGAGAAGGCTTGAGCTCAACATCATTGCAATCAACCAAGGAGGAAGTCTTGTATTAGTCTTGAATAAGAGCTAAGTACACCATGTTCATTTTATTCATATCTTCTTGTGTAGTATACTCTTTTGTCAAAGCCATGTGTAGCTAAATTTCTAGTGTTTGAATGTAATGAACCGAATAAATTTGTGATTAAGGCTTGTATGTTTTTAATAAAATCTTCATGTTTTGTGTGATTCACTTATATTATGCTTTATTCATTCGAATTGGTATATGCGCAATATTGATTTGAAGTTTATTTTTCATCCGGGGAAATCGAGAGATTTATGGTGAAATAGAACCTATATAAGTGAAAAGAATTGCATGCAATCCTGGATATAGACGACATAAATCTTCCTCCCGGATTAGGGTCAAACCTAATATGGGAATTCACAAATCGTTATAATGTCTTGGGGGTTTTAACTAGAAAGAGATTTCAGTTAATCAACTTGAGATTAGAAGTTATTCGCTCGATAGAGGGTTTAACTTAAATCGAATTTCTACGGTCCACATTACATGAGATTTTATTAAACGAGGTTAGTTTTTGCTTAAGGGCTTATGGTTGTATTTTTATCTTGTTGAATCACAAAAACATTCTCGGAGGGATTTACATTCAAACACATTTCTAGCTCTTGATTTCTTAATTCTACAATCTACTTTTATTTGATCTTTTGTAAGTTGCAATTATTTTAAATTCTCTATTTTTTTATTTTCCATTTTAACAAACAAAACTCTGAAAATTATTAGATTAAATAACAAAAAGACGGTAATTATTAGTACTTACAATCCTCGTGGAAATGACACTTGACTCAACAATCTATACTATAAAACGATAGTGCACTTGCCTAAGGTTTTAAAGGAAGCTTTTGAGCCATCAAGTTTTTGCGCGATTCACGGGATTGTAATATTAAGAACGCTTTATTTTTGTTAATTTAATCATTTTTTTACCATCATCTTTCTTTTTATCTATCTTTGTAAGTCTTGGATTACACTTATCCTCTCTATTTACCGCAAAAGTGCATGCCTACTAGTCGTCGAATTTGGAAGTCGCGACACCGCTAGAAAGAACACACAGAGGAAAGTACTAATACTGACCACGAAGAAGATATTAACGAAAGCAAAGATTTCGGCATGGCGGATGAACAAAGAACTATGTACGATTATGCCAAACCATCCATGGACGGCACACCGCCTAAGATCGTGAGGCTGTTGTACCAATAATTTTGAAATAAAACCAAATGTCATTCGGGATGGTGCAACAATTTGTTTAATTTGACGGCCTACCGTGATTTAAGATCCGAATAATCATATCGCAAATTTTCTCGAAATCGCGATACATTCAAAATCAATGGGGTCTCGACGATGCCATCCGCTTACGCTTGTTCCCATTTACTCTTCGAGGACGGGCTAAACAATGGCTAATACTTTGCCAAAGGGAACAATCACAACATGGAGCATCATGGCCGAAAAGTTCCTTTTGAAGTATTTTCCACCGCCAAAATCGCACGATTGAGCAATGAAATCTCTTCATTCACTCAAGAAGACGACGAGACCTTGTACGACACTTGGGAGAGATTCAAAGAATTGTTGCGGAAATGCCCACATCATGGTCTTCCTATTGGATGCAAGTCCAAACATTTTACAATGGGCTACTCTCGTCAACAAGGCAAATGATCGATCGCGGGTACGGGGAACTTTGAACAATAAAACATCGAAGTTCGCCCAAGATCTCGATAGAGGGAATGGCCATGAATGGCTATCAATGGCAATCCGTCACGAGGTAAACCTAATGAATCAGTGGGTGTTTATAATGCGATGCGCAGTGGTTACACTAGCCACAAGTCTAAGCTTTGACCCAAAAGATCGACGATCTAGCACTCCTAAACCACCACCACCGACGTTTATTTTGTGAAACTTGCGGGGATTGCATAATCATCGTGGATCGCCACACACAATACCACAAGCTGAACATGCCAATTACGTTGGGAATCAAGCCTTAAATTACCCAAATAATCCTTACGCAACACATACAATCCCGGGTGGCGACAACATCCTAATTCGGTTGGGAAATCAAGGTCAACCACGGCCTAATCCTAATCCTAACCTACACACGCTTCCGGAGTTTAGCAAATCAAGGTAAGCCTAACTTGGAAGATCTTATAACAAAGTTTGTGCAATCAATAGATACTCGATTCCAAGCGGTAGAGACATTTTTAAGAAATCGGGAGGCATCTATCCATAACTGGAAAACCAACAGATGATTGCAAAAATGATTTACGAAAGACCACAAGGAAGTTTGTCGGGTAACACCGAGCCAAACCCAAGAGAGCATGTAAAAGCAATCACCATCAATGTTCCACATAAACATAACACTCCCATGCAGTAAATATGTGAGGGATGACAAACCCGTGAAAAGGTGGTTGCGAATACAAGCCCAAGATTCCTTACCCGAGTTTAATCAAGAAGATAGAAGGGATGACAAATTTGGTAAGTACTTGATTCTTTCAAGCAATTACATACTAATATTCCACTTGTTCAACCTCCTTCAAAGCATGTTAGGGATCTTAATGACATCATTCCTAGTGAAAATAAGCTTAAAAATTATCAAATGTGCAATTGAATGATAAATGTCCTTCCAATGAACTACCACAAAAATTTAATGATCCAGGAAGCTTTATTATCCCTTGCACAATTGATGATTTACATGTTGATAGGGCACTAGCCGACTTGGGAGCAGTATCAACGTGATGTCTTATGATACATTCAAGCATATGGGATTAAGTGAACCGAAACCTACTAGGATGGACATTCACTTAATGATAAATCGATTAAACATCCTATAGGTATTATTAATGATGTGTTAGTCAAGATTGATAAATTCACATTTCTAGCTCTTGATTTCTTAATTCTACAATCTACTTTTATTTGATCTTTTGTAAGTTGCAATTATTTTAAATTCTCTATTTTTTTATTTTCCATTTTAACAAACAAAACTCTGAAAATTATTAGATTAAATAACAAAAAGACGGTAATTATTAGTACTTACAATCCTCGTGGGAATGACACTCGGACTCAACAATCTATACTATAAAACGATAGGTGCACTTGCCTAAGGTTTTAAAGGAAGCTTTTTGAGCCATCATGAGGTCAATCGGGTCGCCTTGTAGGGCAACCCGCACTGAAAGTTGTGCAAAAGCAGAGAACATTTTGTTTGTTGAAAAAGGAGGTGGACCGGTCACCCCATAGGGCAATGTGTCGTGGACCGCCGCCCTATAAGGCATCCTGTCCGAGTATGGTTTGAATTTTGCAAACTTCTCAAGATTGCATTTTTTAAGAGGCAACAGTCCAAGGTATGTCGACCGGTGGGACTCTATGGTGACCGATCGCCCTATGTAGTTTTGTGCGAAAATTTTCGAACTCTTATTTCTATTCGGCCGTCGCCCTATGGTTTTTAAAGAAACTATCCATTGACAACAAACTATCCGTTGACAACAAACTATCCGTTGACGAAAGCAGACAACTTTTCCTTATTTTATAGAATTGATTTCTAACAAACCTATAATCTTGATTTTAATTACATTTCTTTTGTAGAAATCAATCTCCAAGAAGGAGCCTATGTCTGGAAATCAATCCAAGACCTAATCTATAAATAGATGAAGAATTGAAGCAACACAACAAGAGAGAATATTGTAACGCAACAAGATACATTCAAGCAAACACTTTTGTTCTTATATTTCAATATTCTTGTTGTAATAGCCTAAGGTCTTACACTTTCACATCTTGAGGTTTACGCTTTCATTCTTGATTACACTTGCACTCAAAATTGTATTATTCATTATCGAGTTGTAATCTTGAATTTTGGGTTCATCATTCAACACAAGATATCCTTGTATCTAAAAAGATGGCATAATCGAGAAAATGGAGATAATCTATTAACCCCTATAGATTATCGTAGTCGTTTGACTTACGACAATACAATAAACAATTTTTTAAAAAAAAAGAAGAAGATAAACTGTCTTTTCAAAAAAGAAAATTACATTCATTTAAGTATATATACAATATTTATATATTTAATATTCTTCTCTTTATATTATATTTTGTTATTTATCTAACATCAATTTAATTGAAGAATGATTTTGATTCGGCCTAGTTTAGGACCTTATACTTAGTATAGATCCTCTAGTGGCAGATCTGGTTCAAGGTGGCCTCATAGCATAGATCCTCTAGTGGCAGAGCCTAACGCGTCGTCGCTCGGGGCAGACCTGGTTAAAGGAGGCTTGATGCTCATTGTAGCTGGTTCAATACCTGACACTTGGGGGACCGACTCAAGGTGGCCTCACACTTAGTATAGATCTTCCAGAAGTAGACGTGTTGTCCTATTCCGATTGACAAAGACTCGAGACCTTGTTCAACCCGAGTCGAGGAAGTTAAACCAGACAAACTGGGCAGGAAACCAAAGGCCGACCTGCCAAAGAGACACTCATTGCATGGTCGACCTGACAAGTATTTAGTGATGGTTGAAGTAAATCGAAAGATGTCAAGGATTTGAGGCTGCCGACCTGACAAAGAGATATTAAAAGTATGGCCGACCTGACAAAGAGTTACTAAAAGTAAGGCCGACCTTACAAGCGTTTAATGAGCATAAAAATAAAGCAAGTAAAGCCAAATATCGAGGAAGGTCGACTGACAGAGTTACTAGATGTCAGGTCCGATCTGCTCGCATTAATTATCCTTTTGAGGTAGACCTGATAAGGAGTAATTAGATGTCAACTCCAACCTGCTCGCATTAATTATTCTTTAAGAAAAACCTTTACAAGCATTTAATGTCCTAGGAAACCGACTCGACATGAAGTGTTTGACCTCAAGCCTTTACTGGATTAACGATTGTCCCCACAAACCAACAAGAGTCTTTTCTAGCACACTTTGTCCTCACTCATGCGCTCCTCGAAAACTTCCTAGAGTTCACCCATCCCATGTTTATTCAAAGTCAAGCACGCTTAACCTCAGAATTTTTATGTAATGGGCACCAGAAAAGAAGATGCATCTGTTCGTATAGGTAGTCCATATCAAAATTTTAAGCTCTCTTTTAACTGTGTAATCCAGTGCTCACGAGTTCGAATCGCGGGCCGCGACTCGCGCCTTTTTTAAAGCCCATTGTAGGCAGGATCCTCAATCAAAGCCCGACAATCCCCCTCCCAGCACTTGTCAACATCTCAGCTCCTGTGCTTGGCAACCTTCGCTGCCCGCCAAACTTCCTCAGTTCTAAGGCCAACTTCTCCAATTCAAGCGTTGCATCACGTCGCCTCTCGCTTCACACCCAAAGAACCTACTCCTTCAGTTCCAGTGCATTTACCTCAATTCCGCCCACCTAGCAACCTACCTTCAGTTCTGGTCCATTTTACCTCCACTGCACCAGCTTCTCGTTCCACCGCTCCTAGCAACCTCCATTGCAGCGTGCTTCTAAGGGATTCGAACTGTGATCTGCTCTGATACCAGTTGTTGGACCTCAAGCGCTTTACTGGATTGACGACTATCCCCACAAACCAATATGAGTCTTTTCTAGCACGCTTTGTCCTCACTCGCCCGCTCCCTGGAGAACTTTCCAAGAGATCACCCATCTCATGTCTACTCTAGGCCAAACACGCTTAACCTCTGAGTTTCTATGTAATGGGCATTAGAAAAGAAGATGCATCTGTTGGTATAGGTAGTCCATATCAAATCCTTTAAGATTTTCTTTAACTGTGCAACCCAACGCTCATGAGTTCGAATCGCCGGCCGTACCTCGCGCCTCTTTTAGATCCCATTGCAGGCAGGATGTTGGACCAAAGTCCAACAAGAAGTAACTATTGTCAGAGCCGAGCTGACATAAGTGACTGGTTCTTTAGCTCGACCTGACACATGTTTTCATCCATTTTGGCTACCAATCGGGTTTGCCATGTGGACAACAAGGACAAGGTAAGGAATGTATAAAATGAGGAGATATGTGGGAAAAACTCTTATCATCTTATGAGCATATTCAGTCTTTTTATATTTTTATATCCATTTTTCTCTTTGAACTGACTTGATCGTCGGAGTGCTAATGCTGGAGTTCTCTCTGGTTGTCTTTTGCAGGCTAGCTAAAAGGTCAAGTCAGAACCTTGGAAAGATCTCGGAAACGAAGCCTTTTCAGATTTACTAAAATGAAGAAATATTCAATAGGAATACCATGGTTCCATCTTTTTGGACATCAAAATTGTCAAGTACTCAAGTAGAGTTAAGTATGACCTTGAATCAAGCTAACATTGAGCGTAAAAAGAAATATTGATGGGAAACTTATGAGGATCTCAAGTCTCAGCAATTAACATACGGGATCATGTTTTCACTGAAATTTTCAAATTTCACTATTTTTATTGAAAAGATTGGGTTGTATTGATTTTGTGTGAAAATTGAGTATATGTCTTATTAGAATACAAATAATGAGAATGCAAATAGTTTTAGAAATCAGATTATGTTTGATAGAATATTTTTAATAATTATTTTTTTGCACCAAATACATGATAGAAGTAAAAATATATTTGGAGATGTTTCTAAAATATATATTTTATAAATTTATTAAGTTGTATTAGTTGGAAAGGTGATAATATAGTGATGTGATAGTGTGTATGTGATTGGATTGCAAAATGTAAACGAGTCTATGATTTGATATGTTCATATATACTAAATGAGATGAGTACGAGTGAGTGATCTGGATTACAAATGCTCAACTAACTGTGTTATAATTAATTCTCTGAGGAATTTAAGATCCAAGTTAACAAAAAAATATGTTATTCTTATGTTAGCAAATTTAATCCAGATAAACTTTTAACATCAAATTTGAATGGTATCGCTAACCTGTTATAAGGGTGTTGACCAGAGTTCGAACACTGTATCTTTCAGTTTCTTTAAAATTTATCCCCTATCCTCCAATCACTACTCGCTAACATCAAATTTGAATGGAATATTAAATAGTTTAATTTATTTTACAAACTTTCATCCAGTGAAATTTTATTCGTGGGCTTAATTTTTCAATATAAAAGTTCAAATGGGTTTAAAATCAGTCCAACAGGTTGAGGCTCAAGCCCATTAACGTCTCCAGGTCGTAACAACATCCAATTGGAATTGGGGAAATTATACAAAATACCCACAATTTTGATCGAATCCAACAAATACCAACACATCCCATTTATACCTTTTTTTATTACTTTTTACGGTCTTTTTTAATTTTTCCCTTAAAATATGTTGTGCGGTCTTCTCGTCTCCAAGCCATCATTTTTTTTCTCTCTGTCTCATCATCTCGACTCTTGAGTCCCGCTGGGCCGCATGTCCGCCATTTTTGGCGAGCTTGGTTTGTGATTCGCAACTACTTGGTTAACTTCCCGTAATCATCGCTAAAAACCGTCTCATCGCTATGTTTTTTAAACATGGCGATGGTGTTGGAAAACAAGTTGTCAAGCCAAAATCTCCTAAAAAGAAGGTTGTTGGTTTTAGAGACCGGACGTTCTTCGAGGTATGTTGTTTTCATCTTTATTTTTCTTGGATCTATTTTTGTTATTTTAGTGATGTATGATTTTTTTGTTTTTTTTGTTTCTTGTATGTTTCTATTCTGTTGATCCGATGTTTTTTACTTTTCAAATTTTTTACGTACAAGATATGTTATTTATTTGTTGGTTCCTTGTTGTGTCTTTCTTGTTTTGTGGCTATGAGATGTAGAATTTTATCCTATTTGAAACATGAATGAAACATCGTTGAAATAAAGATGAAACAAATCCTCGCAGGGGAAGCAATGTGCTTCCCATGCGAATATATACACTTTTGAAACAACTTTGAAACAATTATCTAAATGATTACATGCAGTTTTTGAGATCCAGACATTTTGATGTGTAGATTTTCATGACAATCAAAACTTTTTAGGATGTTGTATTAAGTTTCGAACAAAATAAGCATTTTTTATCAAAGTAATTAAGCATTGTTTTTTCGAGATTGGTGTTTGGTACTTTGTTTTTTGTTCTGCTTTCTTCTTTATTTTACTATTTTGCAGTTCGATTCTTATTCCTTTGCTCGTACAGTCGTACTGTTTGTTCTTCTCCTTCGCAAGGTGTTTGCGCACTTGTTTCTGGCTGCTGCGTTGTGGATCTGCAAATTTGTTTTTGTGGTTGTTTTTATATGCAGCGTATTGTGTGGGAATGTGTTGGCTTTGAGCGTATTTGTTGGTATTATAATGCAATCAACATATTGTTAGGTAATTTTGGTAAAATCTCAGTATTTTGCAGGTACCGATCATAAAATAGGTGGGCATTTGTGTCATTTCCCATTGGAATTTAGTTCTTTATCTACATTTATCGTTGCCTACCAAACTTTAGGGCATAAAAAGCAAGGTTGTGATTTCATTTCATAACTTTTTTTTAGAAAGAACCATCCGAACATAATATTTTCACAAGCATGATCTGTTTTTTTCTTTCTAAACAAATATACTTTTAACTTTATAAGAAAACATATCAATAAACAAATATTTTTTCATAAAAAGGTATATCACGTCAATTGTATTTAGTTCTATATATTATCTACAACAATTATGAAATAAGGTTCATCCGAACATAATAATTTCACAAGCATGATCTGTTTTTTTCCTTTTAGAAAATATACTTTTAACTTTATAAGAAAACATATCCATAATCAAATATTTTTTCATAAAAAAGTATATCACATCAATTGTATTTAGTTCACTTTTATATCTTATCTACAACAATTATGAAATAAGGTTCCACATCCCAATAATATATCTTCAAATCCCCAAAATCCATTATCTTTCTTTTGGGGGAAAATGATATTTAATAATTAATATATAATCTTGTTTTTTTTTTAAACTACTTTTTTGAGTTACACACATACTTCACTAGGGATAGAATTCTTGACCTTCCACACATAGAAAGGAATGATACCACTAGACCAAATGGTCGGTGGTTAATATATAATCTTGTTACCAAGGTTTAGCTCAAAAAAGTGGCGTTTCTTTTAGATGTTAAGGATATTGTATGCAAAAGAAGTTGCCATTTGAAGGGGAAACGAGAATAACCGAAAAACATCCATTTGCTTTGTTATCTTTTTGAGTATTGTAATTTTTTGGTCCAGGATACGCTAAGCCAAGCTAATTTAATAGATTAGTGAATATATCATTAGGTAGTGATGTGGATTTGAATTGGAATTCTCAATTTTGTTTTTGAACCCGTTAAGAAAGTTTGATTTGCTTATACTGTTTTTCACCGCAGGTCGATATTGGAACATACGACGAACCAGTTATCAACCTATTCACTCCACAAATTAGAAGATACATATACATTAATATGGCAAAGAGCATGTCGTGACATATTCAACTTCTACTCCCGCTTCACTAAACGTAGTTGACCTAATCGCATCAACGCCCCACGTCCAACTCACCTCACATCGAGTCCTTCATTTTCTCCAGATTGGTGTGGGAATCAACCAATAGAGGCGAGATAGTCCTTGTTTAGTTCATCATTTCGTTCGGATATATAGAGTTGTATCCTGGCCAAAGGACCAATTGATTTATAGCCAATGTTCTCGCTTTACCTCGGGCATAGAAAAACATCTTCGCCTATAGTCCAGGGAAGGAAGGAGAAAGAGCAATAGGATGGTCCGTCCTACATAAACGAAATGGTACCTCCGTAACCAACCATCTATAATATCAAATAAATCTTTTTTATCTTTGGTAAATTGACCAAGGGCTATAGTCATAGTGATCCTCCTATTCAACTACTTGAACCATTCCCGAACACCTCATAGCATTTAAAAGGCGTTCGAGGATTCGATCATTTATGTATGATTTAATTTCTCGTACTTTTGGGAGCTAAGTCGGAGATCTCGGTGGTCTTGTAAGTGGTTGATAAATCGCGATTGCATTCCCCGCTTGATGTGTTAGTTGTCAAGTCGGTCCTTGGGGTTATGGCTACGTTGACGTTTGAATTGTTGCTTGAGTTGTTTGTTATAAAATTTCTATCTTTAAAAAGGGCTATTAATGGAATAACTGCACCGAAAGGATTCGGGACCGACCCACATGCTAAACTCTCATACGTGGCCCACAAGGCCCATCACCTGCATATAACTCGTCTCGATCTTTATTAGTAAGTTAATTATCTCATAATCACTCTTACACATTAATTCATTATTCGCTTATTGTCTTAATTTATCTCTCGGTCATTGTCCGACTTGAGCGTCGGACAGCTTCCTTGGGATAATTCGGGGCCATCTAACATTTGCGTGTATGCATGCAAATTCTCAATGAAGAATTTTTTTCCTTAGGATAAAAAGACTTAGAAGATCTTTTGCTTGGAAAAAATGAAGATTTTAACTTTTATCAGAATTTTTGAATCTACCCTAAAAAGTAGTTTAGCAGCTTCAATTTCCAAAACTACTTTTTCCTTTTAAATTTTATCCCTGAAATTAGAATTGTTTTCAAGTTAAACGTTCTTGGTAATTATCAAATAAAAATAGCATTGTGCTGCAAGGATGCTTCTACAGTTCTCTTTGTATGGAACGTTGAATAATGCGCTAGAGGTTAAGTATTTCTTTTTTTTTTTTTTTTTTTTGAGAAAAGTTAAGTATTTAACCATAAAACTGAAGAGAAATAATAAAATATGGGATTAGTTTTTTTTTTTCTTGGATAGGGATAGTCATAGAATAGGATGTCGGTATTGTTATTAAATGAGTGTTTTTATCTCTGAAATATTTCTGTCCTTTTTTAGTTTCTATCAATTGCTTTAAGCAGCATTAGTCAACTGTTCTTATCACAAATTAAAGTTGTCCATGCCTTGTGTGGATTGAATGTTCTAACTTCTAAAGCATTCCAACTCAAAAAGCGTGTGAACAGATGAATGCAGATTGCAGAGGATGCCCGAGTAAATGTAAATGTAAATGTAAATGTAAATGCAAGCAGTCGGGGCGCTAAATTAAATATAGGGATAATTTCAAAAAGTACCTTGAGGTTTGACCTAATTATAAAAAACCTAACTAATTTTTAAAATTATAAAAGTACCCTGAGGTTTGATTTAATGTTAAAATTAAGGGGCTAATTGTAATGTTTTTATAAATGTGAGGGGGTATTTTAAAATTTTTTACTTATGAAGGGTAAATGTTAGACACAATAAAATCTCGGGGTATTTTTGTATTTTGAAAGTTAACTGAGTTTTTTTGTAATTATGTAAAACCTTAAGGGTATTCTTTGTAATTAACCCTTGAATATAATGCAAATATAGAAAAATTAGGTTGAAGTAATAATTTAAATATATTTTCTTTACTAAAAAATGAGGATACTTGTTGATGTTTAAGTCATCAAAATATCTCAAACCCATTGAATTGCATGTACAAGATACTTATCCTCATAAACTTTATTACGTGATAATTATTTTTTTTTTTTTTGAGGAATACGTGATAATTATTATTCAAAGTAAATCTTGTTGGAATTGGTCTTTGATAAATGGGGTGTTAACCCGATTTTGACCAATCAATTAAGTGGTTTCCATTTGTGAAAAATGGAATTAAATTATTTGTAAAAATTCTACTAAGAGAGTAGATGAGAATAGCATTTGGAATTTCTCAAACCGATTAGGGTGAATGAGAAATTAATGCTAAGTTAGTCACTTAATACAAATAAATGGTATGGAAAAAGAAAAATGTGGGGGAGGAGAGATGCTCCATCCCACATAGGAAAAAAGGAGGTAAAGTTGCACACTTTATTTATCCTAAGTTGACAAATGAGTTTGGGCCCTTGGGGACACCCAAGTTTTTAAAGGGGAGATGACCTACATGCTTGTGGGTTTGGTCAGCACACACGCTGTGCACCGGCCGCCGCCCGCCACGGCCGAGAGTCTCGCGCTTTACACGCACGGGCGGCGCACGCGCCGTGCGGCCTGGGTCGTGCTAAGTCGGCCGAAGGTCGAGCTCGCACGCGACGCACGGCGCGACGCCTGCGCGTCGTTTGTCAGGCCGTGTTTCTCTCGCAAGAAAAGTCGTCTGTTCAAATAAAATGTGCCTTTCGAGCCTACAAACGCGATTTTCCGTCACGGGCATTTCGTTGCTATATTAATGGAGCCCATCGATGAAATAAGACACGAAATTAATCGATAACATAAAAACGATCACGATTTTGCATATTGTATTTTCCTCCTTCAAAAGCTTGAAAGTCAAGAACAACTTTATGTTCGTTGTTGTTCCGGTTTTCTTTGTCTCGCTTAACCGAATCGTGAAGTCGTTGTATCTTATAAAGTAGCGTCTAACCGTAAGCACTAAAGTATACGGGCGTTTTTCGTCTTGCGGAGAGAGAATCGAATTTTGGCCTCGACTTAAACCATACACTATCACAAAAGCCCATTTTTATGAAAAACAAAACCTTTCACCATAATTTACCCAACAAATACAAGAACTTCTCTTGAGTAGTATTTTCTTTTTTTACTTAGAGTATCTCACACTGTACCATCCCGGAATATGGGACATTGGTTCTTTCCAATGATGGTCTTAATATCAAGGAGAGGAGGGATAATTCTAATCCAATGATGGTCTTAATATTTAGGAGAGAAGGACAAACTCAATCCATCACTCCGTGTTAGTTAAGGTTTGAACACGATGTGGCGGCGAGGTTTAAATTGCAACTTCAAAGCAACTAGACCAACCACTGGAGGTTCTCTTGAGCAGTAACTGGTAGCGTCATAATTCAGATTTGAATTAATATTTGCCTTTAATTGTAATCAATTGAGCTAGGTCATGGAAATTTTACCACTAACTTTGGGTTATACAAACATTATATTTGGTTTGAATCAATTACAAATATTTTACTTTCTATTACATACGAGTGAATATATGTACTTGGGTGTTTGGCTAAGATCTTATAACTTATAAAATATTAGATTTTATTTTATGGCTAAGTTGTCGAAGTGTTTGGAAAAAATAAAATGTTCTAACTTTTAAGATTTTAGTGACAATTTTCTTTTCCAAAAAAAAATATTATGTCAATTTTATAATTAAAAAATTCAAAATTAAAAACATTATTGAAATAAGATATTTTTGAAATAATCGGGATTTCCAACCATTTCCTAAAATAACTTATAACATCATAAGATCTTATTTTAGGAGTTTATAAATATTTTATTTAAAAAAATATCAGATAAATTTCCAACAGTCTATAAATTCAGCCAAACACACTCTTAACACGAAAGAATAAACTTACAAATATGCGACCTATAGAGCGAGTATGAAGCCTTTATCATACTCTCGCAAGCCGACATATTCCTCCAGTTTTGTCTCATATTTCACCTTTCTTTTCTCTTCGCTTTTTGCACTTTTTCTCTATATATATCTGTACAAATATCACCAGCCATTTCTGCGTCTTAACTCTACACTCACAAATCACACCATATATTCAAACTCTCCCGAGACTCACGCTGTAGGATTGCAAAGAGAAACCCAAAATTGACAAAAAGGAGTTTATCAGTTTTTATTTAGTTTGAGAAAACAAATCTGATTGAAATCAGAGAGAAATTCGGGGAAGGTGGATTGTAACTGATGGCGTCGTCGAAGGTGATGGCATCGTGGTCACCTCCCAATCCGGATCACCCACGTCAGCCCTCCCCGTCCCGATTCAATCTCCACTCTGATCAAAGTCGGGGTTTCGGCTCCATGAATTTTGAAGATATACTCAGGAACATTTGCTCTGATTCCGAGAGCGGCGGCGGCGGCGGTGGTGAAGTGGGGGATGGGGACCGGGAAAAGACGGTGGAAGAGGTTTGGAGTGAAATCGTGAATGACGGTGCCGGCGGAGGAGGGAGTGGGGAACCGAGGATGACTCTGGAGGATTTCCTGGCTAAGGCGGGGGCAGTTAATGAGGAGGATGTTAGGGTTTCGGCTTCGGTAACGATGCCTCCGCCGCCAATGGGTGGTTTTGTTGGAATGGAGACGGCGATGATGAGCCCTGTTACTGGGGTTCCGGCTGTTCAATATGCACCGGCGGTCTGCGTACACGATGGGATGACTACTGGAGGGTTTGGGGTGGACTTTGCGAATGGGATGGTGGCGGTAAGTGGCGGCGCCAGTGGAAGAGGAAAGAGGAAGGCAGTTGCAGAGCAGGTGCCGCTGGACAAAGCCACACAGCAAAGGCAAAGAATGATTAAGAATAGAGAATCAGCTGCAAGATCCAGGGAGCGCAAGCAGGTTTTTTGATTTCTCTATATCTGTCGCGTTTCTTAAAATTTCATTTAATAAATTCTAAATTTCTTACGGAATTGAAGCTTGAGTTTCTCATTTCTTTTTGGCCCAAGGCTTATCCTGTGGAGTTGGAGACATTGGTGACACAACTGGAGGAGGAAAATGCTAGGCTTTTGAAAGAAGAGGTATGCTTGTTTCTTTTTATCTTACTTTTAAATTTGAAAAGGAGCGCTATTAACACCCTCAAAACCTATTAATACACCTCCTCCTCTTAATACACTGTTACCTTCCTTTCAAGAACTCCTTATTTACTCAATCCACCCCATAACATTCCCTAGTTTACCCTTTCCCAATTAAATCCCAAATTCCCCCAAAACATAAACCCCAATTCCATGTTAAAAGTTAAAACCCAAATCATCGAAACTAAGGCTGTTATCTATATATTTGATGCTTGCATAATTCAAAGTTGTACTCTTTGTTCGTATCTGTATCATGCAGCAAACACCCATTAAAAATGTTTTACTTCACTCATACACTTCTCTTTAACGTCAATATATTAATAATATTTTATTTCAAATTGATTAAAAAGAGCTCCTAAGTTTCTAACATCTCTTAATCAATGGAAACCATCAGAATTAAATTCTTGCAGCAAACACCCATTAAAAAAAATTGTGCCTCCTCGGTGCGTGCGTGAGTTTGTGCCATGGATGGCTACCCTGCTGCTTTGTTATGTGCGTATGTTTGTGTGTGTGGCCACTGTATTTTTATGTGTGTATTTTTGGGGTTAGGTATTTTGGTCATTTTAGTGGAATGTATCTTTGTTCAATTTTCATAGGGTGTATTAATAAGTTTTGGGGTGCAAATAACCTCACCCATTTGAAAAATCATTGAGCCCTTCTATTAGCCTTTGAATCTCTTGAGTGAAATTGTTATGTAATTTTCAGATAAATCTTTCTATAAAATTTACTCTTTCAAAAAGATTTCTGGTTGATAATCATCCGAATAAATGGAATGGCAAGTTGATGAGTGAGGATTGTGTTGATCTCAATTATTGTAAGATCAACTCAGAATTTGGTACCAAGCAGCTTGAGCATGGTTGTTGCTTTAATGAAACTTGAAAGGCATAAGGATGAAAATTCTATTCTAGTAAATGATATTCTTACACAAAGAACTGGCTAATTCTGGCATTCCTATTGAGAAAAATAGACTTTTCAATATTTAGTAATATGTATTGTTAATATTTTTGTTACTCGTACATCCTTCCGCGGTTAGATGTTTTGTCAGTGTTTCTTTTCCCTTTTAAAAAAAATTTAAAATAACTAAATTCGAACCGATGACTTATCTATGAGTATAAGGGGTGCTGGCTACATACCACAACTCCTAGGGAGTTTAGGTAACTTGTGTCTCTTCTTTGATGGAAGAGGTGGTTGATAAATTAGGGCACTGCATCTGCTCATTTGACATTTGAAATAGTTCCACAAGGCAAATTAATGAACACATATAAGTTTTGCCTTTTGTTTTTCCATGTTTCCTTTTTATCAGTAAGTTCTCACTATATGTGACTTTGTCATGATTTTATAGATGGGATTATGTTTTAGGCACCCACAATGGTGGGTGTATTTTGCAAATATTTCTGGGCTCATTGGTCCACATCGTCAATCAAATATCCCACTCTTCTCGGAGCACCCACATCAAGGGACATTTGGAAGGACATTTCTCCAAATATCCCCATAAAATACTCAAAAACCATTGTGAGGGGAGTATTTTGCTAACTTGACAAATGCCCGGAGTAAAATCTATGCTCGAACATTTGTATAAACAAAAGAAAGAAAAACAGTTTGCACCTTGGAGGTGTGAGAATCACGCATGGGAGCAATCCCCACCATTTTGTTGCTTACATATTGAAGCAACTTTTTGCTTTTTGCATTTTTTATTTTTTTTTGAAAAGCAACTTTTTGCAAATTGAAAGAAAAAGTGTGTTTGTTTGATTGAAATAAATTTGTCATTGGGTGCAAATGTGCAGGAGTAATTTTTATGAACGTTTGTTTGTTTATTTATTTTTTTGTTGAAAATTTGTTTACAAATATTTAGAATAATTTTTCAATCTTTCAACATTCTTCCAGTTTTACCACTTGTGTCATTTCTTTTAAATTTATCAAAATAAAATTTCTATATTAAATTTATTGTACTAGATAATTGTCAAAATATGTAAATATATTTAATATAAATTAAAATATATTAAATTAATAGATAATTGTCAAAATATGTAAATAAATATTAATGAGGTAATAGTGGGACCCATAAATATGTGGTTGGTTGTATATTTGATTGTGGATGTTGGGGAGTGAGATATTTGATTGATGATGTGGATCAATTGACCCGTAAATATTTGTAACAAATGCACCCACCATTGTGGGTAACCCAAGAGCACTCGCAGAATGGGGGATATTTTTCCAAATGTCCTCATGAAATGTTCCACTACCATTGTGGGGAAAATATTTGGGTCGATGACAGGTGCAAATATCCGGTGCAAATTCTATGCCCAAATATTTGAGTGGCAAAGAAAAAACAAAACACGGGATTGAGGCGTGAGGCGTGAACACGCCTCAAAGACGCGTCCGCAACAAATATTGTTGTAAAATTGGAACAATGTTAAAATGAATGAAAAGTTCTTCCAAATATTTATACCCAAATTTAAAAAATAATAATAAATTAATAAAATTTAGTGGCCATACTGATAGCCGTTGGTGCAACGGCTAAAAACATTTCTCACCGCACACAAGTCCCTTTCTCACAAATGCAAAAGTTGCTTTCAATTAAAAAAGAATAAGAAATAAAGAATAAAAACAACAACAAAAGTTCTTTGGAGCATGCCCACCCACACGCACGGCCTACTTTAGGCGTGAGAAGACGCCACCCAATGAACTTTTTTCTTTCTTTTGTTACTCAAATGTTCGGGCATAGGATTTGCAGACCTAGGATGTTTGTCATGTCGATTGTCACCAAATGTTTTCCCACAATGGTGGTGTAACATTTCATGGGATATTTGGGAAGATATTTATCAAAATATCCCCTATTGTTGGTGCTCTTAGGGCACCCACGGTGGTGGTGCATTTGTTATAAATATTTGTGGGTCCATTGGTCCACGTCATCAATCAAATATCTCACATATCTAAATATCCTACATCCCACAATCAAATATCCAACCAACCACATATTTGTGGGTCCCACTATCACATTAATATTTTTTACACATTTTGACAATTATCTATTAATTTAATATATTTTAATTTATATTAAATTTATTTACGTATTTTGACAATTAATTAGTACAATAAATTTAATATAGAAAATTTATTTTGATAAATTTAAAATATTATGACACAAGTAGTAAATTGGAAGAAAGTTGGAAAGATTGAAAAATTATTCCAAATATTTATAGACAAATTTTAAAAAAAAACAAATGTTCATAAAAATGACTCATCACTCAATGACATATTATTTCAATCAAACAACACTTTTTCTTTCAATTTGCAAAAAGTTGCTATCAAAAAATAATAATATAATAAAAAGTTGCAATATGAAAGCAATAAAATGATCCCACGCGTGGAGTGCACATAACGTGCTCCACTTCTTCGGGCGTGATTCTCACGCCTCCAATTTGCAAATTGTTTTTCTTTCTTTTGTACATACAAATGTTCGAGCATAGATTTTACTCCGGACATTTGCCAAGTCAGCAAAATACTCCCCCACAATGGTGTTTGAGTATTTCATGGGGATATTTGGAGAAATATCCCTTCCAAATATCCCTTGTTATGGGTGCCCTTAGAGATACTTATGTTCACTTTCTTGCAGTATACTTATTACTTTTAAGGTCATATATTCTCTTGGAATGTTTGTCATATTCTTGAAAGCTCTAAATAAACTCTTCATCTGCAGGGCGAACTGAACAAGGAGAGATATAAGCAGGTATAATTACCTTAATTTGCTAATTTGCAAATGAATCATTTTTGTTCTTGTGCCATGATCTTTTAGGCTGTGATATAGTTGACTAGCTACTCTGTTTTCAACTTTTCATTCTTTAGAATGATTGTTCTTGTCCCTTATATTCTGTACAATTTCAAGATATCTGTCACATGCTATCTGCCTTTGGTCTGTAGTGCATGTCTCCCTTGTATTTTCATATTTTACTACTAGAATTATAATTTAATTGTTTCTTTGGGGAAACAAATTTCTTGTTAAATTTTGTTTTATCTGATTATGCCCATAAAGTCTCTTGAAATCTGGTACATGTAAGATTGATTTTATTACAAGCTTGTATTAAAGTACAATGTTAATTGAACTAAAGTTTAGCTAGTAAGCTTGCATCATTCGATTCTCTTTAGATGTTGCACCTAGAGTAAAGGTCATTTTCACTGTATAGTGGCCATCTAATCATTTCCGCCTAGGCGTGTCGATTTTTTAAATCGAAAGTGAGTGGTCTTTAGAAAACGTTTTCTGGCCCTCAGTGGTCTGCTGAATTTGAAAATGTTTGAGAACCCTTTGATGTTGAGATCTGTTACCTAACTTTGCTACTTGGACATGGAAACTAGTCTTGACATGTAAATTTGTAGCCTGGAAAGCAATTACCATGCATTCACTAGTTTCTTTTAGCTTTGCTGTGGCATTTATATCGTTTTATTCACGTGCAGCTCATGATGAACATAATTCCGGTCATAGAGAATCGGAGACCTCCAAGAGTTATGAAGAGAGTACATTCCATGGAATGGTAGGTGATCTCTAACTATGCCTCATAATAAAGGTGGAAAGCCTGCTATGGGACTTTAGTAATGTCGCGAGAGGACGTTCTGGTGTGGACTAAGTGGATATCTGCCTGATAGTTAATTATACAAGATGTAGTTTTATATATTTGTTTGTGAAAAAAAAAAAAGAGCTGAGTGTAGCATATGGGACTTGTAAGTTGTAACTCAAAACAAAATTTCGATATATATAGTTTATGTGCAGCATCTAGACATATATATACGTAGGTAACTTAACTTGCTAGGCTTTTGTAGATGACATGCTTCTACACTGAATATAGTTTCTCAATAAGAGATGGTGGTGTAATAGGTACCTATAATATAATACAATGGATTTGAATTCTTAAACTTTTCGTTTTACATTTACGGGCTATTTGTAAGTTGTGGAATGTAATTGCAATTGCGCCTGGTCAACTAACAATTGGGGTAAAATGTAAGACGGAGTCAAATCTCAAGAAGTATATGTAATTTTGCAACTTTTTTTTTTTTTTTTTTGTAATTGTTCAGGTTTTTTTTTTTTTTGAATTATCCCTTTCTTATATGAACTCATACCGCAGTTTGTAGGTCCTCCTGGTCTTTTAAATGATTGACTTTTTGATGAAACTAATTTCTGACTTGATTGGGATTTTATCTGTCGATAATTGTCGAAATTGCAGTTTGCATTTTCTGGTTATCATAATTGCTGTCTGTAAGTTGCGGTGCAGAAATTAATTTTGTTTAACTTATAGAAGTTAGAACTTTGAGCAAATTCGACTGAAAAACAGCGAATGAGAGACAGGTGACGGGATAACAGGCCTGGAAGATAAATATTCCGAACACCTAGATCAAAATATTATGTGGATAAATTACAATATTTAGAGATTTACTCTTGAATTTAGTTTAATTACAAAAACTTCAGTTATTTTTCAAAATTACAAATACCCTTCTGTTTTAGAAGTACCCCCTTAATTCGTGCAGTAATGAAATAGAAACAAATATCATTGCGATATTTACAATTTTATAATAAACTAAATTCTAAGGATGTTTAATCAAATTAAATTAAAGGTTTGTACACTATAGTAACTCGTAAGTGGTAGACGAATGATTCGTTTCTTTTCCATGTCAGGCAGATTACTTCTTAGTTTTGCTTTTGAACACCCAAAAAAGCCAAAAAAATTGACATTGTAAAAGCCATAAAATCATATTTCGTTGCAGTCTTGCAGATTATGAAATTTAAGATCTAAATGAGGACAAGAATGTCAAGAAAGCAAGACACAATTGAATCACTGGCACATCAAATGTATCAAAGCATCCTTAAACAATTTGTTTTGTCCCATTTTCAGCCAAATACGCTAAAATGCATTATGAATTGTTTGATGGTTTAGCACATCGATTACGGTATGCCTTTGGTTTTGTGATCTTGGATTGTTTCTTTTTGTTTATTTATTTTGTTTTTTTGGTCGATTGATTGGTCTTGTACTTATAATGTTTGTGCATTTTCTCTCAAAATTGAAATTGTCACCCCATCTTATTGACCCCAGAATGGCTTGATTCAAAAAAATTCTATTTAATTTTGTTTCTCTAAACCCAATGAAGAAAAAGAATAGCAGCAGTTTTTCTTGAATACTTGGTTCAGTTTTCTTCACAAGTAAAATATATTTCGTCAGCAAGTTAAATGAACCATAATTGTACTTAAAAAAAAGAAGATCCCTGTCATTGTAGAGACTTGAATCCAAACTTTTTTATTGAAAAGTAATACCCGTGGCCACACTGGCTTAATCCAATAGTTAACCATAATTGTACTTTACAATGGGATCATGCCATCTTTGTGTCAGTGATAAATCTAACAAGATCCTGAAAGTTCCACAATTAAAAGCTAACAAAATACTTAAAATAGTCAATCATGATGGAGATAGACTTTTGGGTGGGGTTAATTACAAAAAATATACTTGAGCGTTTAGTCTAATTACCAAAAAAAAAAAAAACAATCTTTTTGTAATTTGAAAGATAAGTGATTTTTATTTTTTTGTAATTAAGCTAAAATTGAAGGGTAGTTTTTCCTCTTTTTTTCTTTTTCCTTAAGACAAATGTGAGAGGAAGTCCACATCCACTTTTGAAATCAATGCAACTACTGGTAAAAATCCCAGAATGGGCCACCAAGTGGGTGCTAGTGATGTACACAGCCATATTACTTTGAAAAAAAAAAATCATGAATAGCTTGGGGTAGGTATTAATTCATTTCCCAATATTTCTGGCACTTCTCAATAATAGGTGGACAACATAATATTGATGACTATTCAAAACCTTGTAACTCGCATTATTGCACGTTCTGCTCCTTTTTCAATTATTGATACAACATTTTTACTTTAGACCATTAATTAACCAAGTTTTCCCAATATTCAACCACGATCTTGATTGTTAATTGCAATCACATGATCATGATTTATGTGTATTGTCAATCGTCATCCTAATTATCATAGGAGTAAAAAGAAACCACAATCTCAAGTAGGGGTGGCAATGAGCAAGTCGAGCACTTAAAGACCCAAACACGTCCCATCCACGTAGAGGATGGGTGCGTCGACCTTGTAGAACAAAATGTGATCATTATGTTATAAAATACACAGTAATTTAACACGTAATTAAACAGTATATTACTATAAAAGTCTACTACAAAATTAAAAATTAAATGAAAAGAAACAAGAAACTACAAAAGAAAAAATTTATTATGAACTTAAAATATATTAATAACCTATTTCTAAGGCTTTTTTATCTTGTACTTTATTGGTTATAAAATTTCCATTATCAATTTAACAGTATATAATATTAAGTACATAACAATTACATTATCATATATATTATATATATAAAACATATTAAATATATTAAAAGACATAAAAATTAAAAATGCTATGGGGACAAGACAGGAGAGATACCTTAACCCGCTCCACCCCGCTGCCGGTCAAGGGCCGGGCGGGCCATAATCGTCATCCCTAAATTCTCAAGCCAAAGACATTTTATTTTGATGATCCATCAAATGACAAACGGCAAGAAAGATGAAACTAGAAGGAATGGAATTGAAGAGAGCATCTACTATTAGGTCTCATTTTTTTCTTTTAAATCAAGGCCCAGCCCTTGACATCTAAATAGGGCTCGAATCATAATCCAGTTTCTACAGCATCATTAAATAAAGAGAAAAAAAAAAAAAAAACAACAATCTCCTTTTCCAATGAAGAAAAGGAAAATATACAATGTTAAAACTACAAGCATGAATAACTTGTTTTTGTTGAACTTCAGTTATAAAACTTAACAGCATACCCTGAATATCTCTTAATCTCTATTCACAAGCCAATTTGGTGTCAAAGCTGCTCAAGCAGATAGCAAATGCCTGAAAGGCAGATAACGGGTATCGATAATCCATCGTAAACATATCTTTACCAACCTTACCAAATTGGAGAATGATTTTGTCGTGGTCCGATTGCAGCGATGGCTGAGAAGCTGGCGGTGCACTGGCGGCGGTGCTGCTGGTGCACTAGTGGCGGCAATCAACTGAAAATTCTTAACCGACGCGACAGTCACACGCCCTCGGAAATTCAAACACCAGCACTGTAACTGTTCGTGCTAACGAGGAGCCTTGTTCTTGAGAACCAACGGCCTCGATTTACTATCACCGTCTTCGTTCGATGTCCCTGCGATTTCAGAAAACCGTGCGCTGCTGAATTCGGTAGAGTGGTCGAGTGACTTCGAGAAAGAGATGCTTCGAACGAGTCTTCAAGGGATCTCGGAAGAAGCTCGGGTTGTCCGGGACCACTCCGCCGGGTTCGAGGGACGAGACGGGTATCGAGTGCATTATGCAGTGCATCCTCCGTGGGCCTCTTGTCCCGAGCACGTTTAGTTCATATGTGATTTGGGATATGTTGTAACTCCCGGTCGGTACTTTTGGAGATACTTTCTTGGAATAGAACGGCTCGTTCGCCCTGGAGGCGATGTGATGAACAAGTATGTGGAGGCTGTGTGTCGTATATTATAAACTTGGTGCCGAGAAAATTTGATCTGCAGAACCAGTAAGCTTTTGATATTAATAAAAAATATGGATGTAAACAATGATGCTACTCGTGATTTTTCTTAATCTCTGAACATAAATAAGCATTTTGTAGGTAGATAAATATATTCAGCTTCAAAGAAATTGAGACATAATAGTTCATTATCTTAAGAGGTTAAATTTCAAATCAAGCAACAGCTTTGTGTATTGATTCCAATAAGCAGAACCTTATCCAGTTGTTAAAAGTGTAATTAAACGACTAGAAATTCAGCATCTACACTTTTGAGGGAAAAATCAAGAAGGATCCGAGATATAATATGTGAATAAAAAAATACATAGAAGACTAAAAGTAAAAGCTATCCAACAATGATTATTAATTCTACCTTAGTTTTCCAATATATGTGCTACTTGATCTGGATATGTTATCAGCATCCATTGAGATAACATACTCTGTACAAGTAGTTCTACGAGTTCTTTTTGCAGAGAGAAGGAACTTCCCATTCTCAACCAGCAAAGCTGCAAAAGTTGAATATTAATTTCATGAGAACTGTTACAACAGAAGGAATACTTAGGAAATTGAAATGTACAAATAGAGCAAAATGCAATTTGTGATTGGTAATGAATATGATTAGACAGATATCTGTGATATCATGTATTTCCTTGATAAAGACCTAGTATAATGTATAGAATCGGAAAATACTACTATAACTGCAAAAGACTTTCAAATTGAAATCAGACAACATTTGTTTTGAAAATTGCACTTATTTTATCAGAGGATCATAACCTATTCGCTAACTTTATAAAAAACACAAAAAAACTGCAACAAGGGAAATTCATATAATAACCAACATGGCATGTTGGCGACACATTTCATAAGAAAATATAGGATGGTTTCATTTAGCCATTAGTGAAAAAAACCAGCAACTTTTATGTGTCAATGAACAAAACAATCACTGATAAACCCACTCATATCATTTTAGACAACAAAGCAGAAAACGATATAATTGTTTACATAAGAAAAAACTAAGCTTCATACTAAGCAAATAAAATACTATATGACAAATAAAATACAATAAACATGCCAAATTCAAAGCACTCACCAGGACTAAGACACAAAAAGAGATGGTATGTTAAATTAGATTTGTCCCTCTTTATGAAGCATTGAATGGTTCCATCACGAGACCCTGGCTGTATACAGAAAAAAAAAAAAAAAAGTAAACTCAGCATTCGCTTATCATAAAAGGTACAACAGCTACTCTGATTTCACAGTAAGACAAGCAAATATCTATGGAAAACATTACACAATTTCTGAAACAGTTGCAAAAGGACAAATTATGTTAATTTGATCGTGTGTGAAGTTACCTGTTTCAATGAAACTGGAAAAGTAAGCTTCCCACATTCTTCAGGACTTTTAACAATTTCCTTGCACATGCTCCTCCACGATCGGCAAACAGCGGCGCATGCAACCACATGTTTTCGAGCAGGCCAAGTGCTCTCACTCTCTTCCAATCTTCTAATTACATCAAACAGTAGCTCCGGAGGAAGATTAGCCCAGTGACTATTTTGAATTACCAGAGGATGGTCATTCAAGTCATGAAAAGAACCGTGTGATTTCCTCTATGATGACCAGTAAGCCGCACATCGAAACTCCGACGAGATAAGCTCCCAAAACTATCTCTTATATCCCGCGCTATACTTGAATGACATTTACAGATCACTTGAATGTGATTTCAGCTGTAGATGAGCAAAAACAGAAAACAATTTTCAGAAACCAAAAGGATAAAGGAGAAAATCATTTATTGGGACAAGGGAAGAATGAAAAGTTGAAAAGAAAAAAAGAGGAACATAAAAAAGAGAGTTAAAAAGAAAAGTTTCATATGGATAAAGCGAATCAAAAACAGTTCTATCAGATACAGCTCTTACAGGTTCTAAAAGTGAACTTAGTTTAAATATTTCCACTTGCTGAGAAAGAAAAGAATAAACCAGCTAAGAAAGATGTACTTTCAGCGACAAAATTATCCACTTAAATATATGTTCAAACCAAAATGCCAAAAATATTCCAACAAATGCATGAAAATTTGTAGAACTTGCAAGTTTGCACTATGAAGAGATTAAATTTATGTAACCAGCCCATTAATAGAATCATATCTGGGTTGATAACATTAAGTCCTTTGAGCAATCTGAAAATCAAAGTTAACTTAAAGAAACACCAGCACATTATTTGGAGCTTAGACTTATAACCTGGACCTGTATTTTCACGGAGTATATGCAAAGTACACTGTAGAGTAAAACAAACCTAGAAAAAATCGCAATCACATTATAAAAGAACAAATCTGAAGCAAAAAGTAGCAAACCTGCTGGAAGGACTGTAAGAAAGAACAAAGCTCTAAAACTTCTTCAGAGATCTGCAAAAATTAGAAAGTTTACTTCAGTATCACAAATTTAAGCTCAGATATCTGCAAAAGACAAACGTTCAGATAATTTATCTCTTTCAAAACCACCAAAATCAAGTGCTGAACATAAACCTCCAACCCCTTTCCTCCAACAGAATTATTAAAAAAATTGAAAAAAAAATGAAAACCCCCAAAAATAATTAGACCTAGCAACCAAAACCTGAGCTAAATCAAAGAGATTTTAACTATTTGTAGGCCAAAAAATTAACCCCAAAGCTCCAGAAAAGGGGATTAAGAAAAAATACGAAAGATCTAGAAATGCCAATGAAGCATTGACTTGAAAATACCAAAACATCCATTTCACCATGAAAAAAATTCAAGGCGGAGGGAATGAGATCAGAGATCTATACCTTAAACGAAGAAGAAAAGAAAAAGCTCTTCAAAACCCCAAGTCCACGCTTGTAAATATGTGTATGTATATATTCAGACCCAAAAATTCAGACAACTTTTATCAAACAGATCAAGAAAAAAGAAAAAAGTGGGTCAGGAATAGAAACACATAAACAGAGAGAAAAAAAAAGTATTATCCGGACATTAAAATGGTATTAAATCAAGTTTAAAGAACCAGACAGAGAGAGCGGAGGAAGAGGGAGAAAGTTGGGGGTGGGGGAGATGAGAATTATCAAAAAAGAAAAAAATTGTAAAGTGGAAAATAAATATTATAGTAAATGAAAAACAAAGTCTATGAATACTTTTATAATAATACGTGTGTTTGTCTTGGTTATTGGGTAGAATAAATAATGAGGTTTTATTATATTTTTGGCCACTATGTGACCACTGACCAGAAACCAGGCTAGCTACGAAGCAACTACCCAACATGGGATTTCTTGACTTTTTGAATTTTTTTCTCTTTCTTTGGTTTTTGGTACAAAATGAGATTATTTTGACTTGGGTTAGGAGATTATTTTAGCTAAGTTTAAATTATGTTTAGGTTTATTTTATTGTTCTTTCGTGTTTATTTTATGGTGCAAGAAAACAACAAATAAGATATTTGAGTAATTGATTATTTAATGTAATTAATTATAGAGAGTTATTAAATTTAAAAATTAAAATGAAGATTTTGTTGGAAATGATTTTTGGTGTATGACTCTTTAAATAAAAAGTATTTTTCAATTAGAGAATCTCTTGAACTATGTAAAACTTGAATTAACTAACATCTATTTTTTTTTTTTGATCGGTAATTAACTAACATCTATTATTATTATGATCGAGTGTCTCTATTAAAGATTGTTGAATGTGTTAACACTTAATACCCCCTATCAGAACATATTCACTGTAGTCATAGTATTTACACAAAGCACCCTATGAATATCTTTTTTTTTTTTAATTAGCCTGAACTTTAATTTTTTTTTTTAATTATCCTAGTAAATACTATGACCGATTTGAGTAAATTATTACTCAATATATGTCATAATATTTGTTTTCAAAATAAATTATTTGTCTTTGCACCACGGTGTTAAGCATTGACCCATGTAGTTTATTGGAATTGATCAAAGAGTACATTCAATGCCAAAATTAAAATTATGATGGTCATAGGACATATGCAAGGAAAAGAGTTCAATCAACAGATTAACTATGGTTGAAATAACATAGTTATATATATTCCCACAAATCAACAGAAGGTAATACACAGTTATACTCGTATTGATATATTAAAATAATCTAGAAATCCTCAAAATGAAGAATGATTATGGGGATATGGCTTGTTGGTTGTTCATTATTCTTATTTAGTTTTGCCTTTTGGGATTCTATCTTGTATGGTAGAGACGGGTTAGTCGATTCTATCCATTGGATAAATTAATCAAGTGGGTTCAATATCGTTGGATCAACACGCATACACACACATACATTCAAGTGGGAAAGATCGACTTACTGCAGGGTAGGGACACCATTATATTGAAGTATGTCTAGAAAACTTTGTTGAGTAAATGCTCCTTTGATGGTGAAATCACACCAAATAATCTCACAAAGTTAGGGTTAGGGCTTGCTCCCAAAGTAGTACAAATATATTGCAACAAGTAGAGGACTACTTCACAATCAAATAAGCCTATTAAATAATAATATTTTAGGAAAAAAAAAATATCATATCAAGGTTGATTGTTGGAAGTTTAAGGAGAAATTGGAGAACGAATAAAAATGTAAAAAAATTATGAGGCTAGTGCAAGACGATAGCGACGAAGATGCTTTCTTTTAGTTATAGTTCAAAATAAGAATAATGTTGGGATATGGATACTTCTACTCTTTTTGTATATATGTGTATATTCCAATAGGGACTGAATTGGTTGGCTTAGGATGCACGCAGCACGTTGCAAAGTTATTTGGAGAAATGGACATAATTTTTGGAAGTCTTAAATGTTGATATATATTATGTTATTTATGATATATAATATATATATATATATATAAACATTTGGTGTGTGAATAAATATCAAATGTCTCATTTCTAAAAAGTTTGACACGTGAACCGTGGATATTATATCAAATGTATGTATATCAAGTGTAACATTCAACTTAGGCCATTCATCATTTGATTGAATGTCCTTTTAGGAGCTTTTGTAAAGAAATATTAGTCCGTATTGTTGAGGCAACTTTTTGTTAAGCCGATGTGATTTTATTATGGTATGTCTTAAAATCCTAGGCACAAAATTTGACATCTTACTCAGAACACAGAGGAGAGAAGGGATACAAAGGTCAAATTTTGCAATTTTTCTTGTTGTGGTATGTCTTAAAAGTTCAAGGCCACTGGTCCATTACTTGGCCTTGGCCCTTGGGTCAGGCGCCTTTGTGGTAAATTAAATACTTATCGATTTATGTCACATGGGGTAACTTAATTTGGAAAGAATTTACTGACGCGATATTCGCTTTGTTGACCGTTGCACCCATAGCGTAGAGGTCGTTGAGGTTCGAATCCCCTAATAACAGAGTGAAAAAAGATTTTTTGTATGGTAATTCAATCTAAAACAACTTGGGATTCTGGTGACTATCTAAAAAAATTTCAGTGACTGACTTATTGATGATATCTCTCGATTCACCTCTTCCACAAAGCTCGAAGTCGTGACTCCATGAAGCTCTATGGGCAATAGGACATTCAGGATGGGGTTCATCCTTATACATTTATAGGTTATGTTTTCTCTTTAATATTTCTAAGTCTTGCTTAATATGCTAAAATTACTATATACTTTAAAGGAAAAGAACTTGTTATCGAAGTAACAAAACCCAGGGGGGAGGGGACAAATGGCTATTCTTAATAACAACCCTTCATTTGAGAAAAGAAATTTATTTGATTTTTTGTTTTTGGAGTTAAAATGGTTACTTACATTATTATTAAGTTATCAATCTTTAATAGAAAATTAATAATAATCAATCAATCACTCAAAAATATTAATAATTGATTAATCAACTACCATGAAATGCAATGTCACGGATACCAGACTTTTGGTGGAATTTGAATAAAGAATGAATCTAATGGGAGTTCTTGTATTAGTAGCAAGAATGATGCCTTGGTGGGGTGGAGGTAAAAGTGGTTCAACTCCCTACTCTATCAAATTTTTCCACTGAAAGATATACTATACGAATAGTGAAGATTTGATAAAACTCATATCAATAACATCCGTATGGGTTCAATTTGGGTATGTATCAACTATTATTAGATTTGGGGTCGAACAAACATAATTGTTCTTTTTACCAGGGAAGATATCAATGATGGGGTCGAAGTTGTTGTCTCAAACATATTCAGACTTAGCGCAGAAGCTAACTCAACCAAAAAAAAAAAAAAAAAAGTGTAATTACTCTAGTTTCATAGTATATATTCCGAGCATTAGTAAATTATTAGTTATACCATAAATTATTTGTTATACCTAATTAACTTTTAATAATATTTAATACATTAAAGGATATAATCTTTTCTGAAGAAAAGTAGATTAAAATCAATCATTAATTTGTGAGACTTTTATAAAGAGGGTCTCTTTCCTTCGTTTACTTTTTGCTATCATATGTTACTGCCTTTTGTCATATCCCATATATACCTACTAGGAGCAGTTGATATTAGGCCAAAATAAAGTTCATTAATTCCTTGCTTACTCTATACGTTGGATTCTCTTGTTTTTTTTTCTTGTATGTGTCATTTTTCTAACGTTTCTCCATTTTTATATCGTAAATCATGAACAAATCATCAAATGGATCAAATTGTTAGCATAAAAACAGCCACATACACGATTCCGTTTACTTCATTTGATTAGGATTGGATGAACTGAAATATACAACCTAGTCATGTGTTTACTTTTAATGATAAAGGCTCATGATAAAATATCACGACGTGGGATTATTATTGGATAACTAATCCCACATATGAGGTGGAAGGAATAATTTCACTCTTTCGGTTAATTATTTTTGAATATTTCTTTGGCGATAGAACCTCATAATTCACACCATATATTATAATTTAAATCAAAACTAATTTATGATAATTTTATTTTTACAGAAAATTTTGACCAGACATAATTATCCATACAATTATCAATCAAAGAACACGTTCGATAAATTTCTTAACTAGTATATCATTCAAATAATTATACGAAGTACATATTAAATTAGTAATTAGATAATTTAATTTGAATCGAAAATCTCGTCGTATATTTAATCAATCATTCATAACCTCATGCATCAAACGAAGTAAATGAGCCCATCATGAGAAAAAAAAAAAATGATAGTTGAAATATAAAAATGAGTGAACATCATATTTTGTGTTAACAAGATATCATTATATTAACAACCTTAGTCTAGTATTTGAATCTCCTTATTTTATAATTTCCAAATACAAATTCATCACCCTTGATGGTCATATTTTAACAGATAAAAAAAAAACAAAAAAATCAACTTCAGTCTAATAAGGCATTAATTAAGACATTCAAACTCAGGAAGGAAGCTCAAGTTAGACTTATGACTGTAAATGAATCAAGCCGCTCGTGAGCTATTCGGAGTTTGACTCTATAAAAACTCGTTCGAATTTGTTTGGCGAGACTTGTTAAAATAAATAAATCAAACTCAAACTTAGAAATATTCAATTAGTCAGCTCGTTAGTAAGCTCGTGAGCTGATTCGTTAGTAAGCTCGTATAAATTAAACTAATAATTTGACTTTAATTTTTATTTTTATTTGTTTAATTATGATAAATATACAAATATTAAAATAAATTTATTTGTTTGAATTAAAATCATCGGTTTTAATATATATTATGCGTTTTAAAAAATAAATTTTATTTTTGTAATAAATTGAAGAATAATTTAATTTATAATTGATATTTACTAAGCTTGTTTAGGCTCGATGAAGCCCGAAAAGTTCACGAGCCATCAATATATTCGATAAATTTAGGCTCGAGTTCGATTCGATAATAAACGAGCTAAACTCAAACTCTCAAAAATCCGACTCAGTTCGGTTCGATTGCAGCCCTAGGTAAAAAGGCAGATCTTATACTAACACATCATGTAGACTACCAAACTAGGTGCCTTGACAGTTGACCCTAAAAGACCCAAATCACACAAAAAGTTCACGGGGCAATGTCCCATTTAATACAATTCTAACTACTTCCTCCATATGCATTTAATGTATTTTAAATTCATTTTGCATTGTCTTGGAAATTTGGTGATTTAAGTATCGGAAGCACTATAAGTTCACGAAACATAGCGAAGACTTTGGACTACTTGTTCGTTCATAGATCCCGTAAATAAAATTTTCTGATCGCTCTACAAGAGATTTATAATAATGAAGAGAAACTATCACTGATTCTACCTTAACATCCAAACTCTATCCACCTCAAACCTAGTAAGACAAAATAATAGTTTCAACTTAAGAGTATCTATTGAATTGAGGAGTATAATATTGTGTTGTATAAAATGGGAATGGAGCACATGGGAGTGTTTCAAAAGAAGTCTCATATCCCACATATAATTGGTAGACGTTTTCTTCACTTTATTAATTAATGGGAGACCCACACGCTTAGTAAAAAATGGGTCAAGTGATTGGGGACATGGCTCTCATAAAGAAATTCAGCCAAATTTGCCGATTGTAGTGTAAAATCGGCAATTTGTCCCCCCTGCGCGGGCGATATAGTCGCGGCTCAAATTAGTTTTGCAACCTAAAAACTAATTTTATTTTTTGCTTATTTAAAATCTTACCCGAAAATATATTTTTTTTCTACCTTACCCAAAAATATATTTTTAACCTTACCTCAATCATCCTATTTTAGCCTAAATAGAATTACTATATATTATCAGATGTGAGCCTACCTATTTTTCATAGGGTGGCTATGGCTGGCCCTTTGTCCCTCTCAACCTATAGCCGAAAGCTTGTCTCCCCCAAAAGCTATGGCCGCGTGTTTGTACCTCTGCTCAAATTATTATCTTACCGTTGGAATTGTTCTATAAGGACAAAACTTCAGAAACACAAATTTAACTTCATGACTCTACTCCTCACTTCATATTTGCTGGGTTACAGATTATGGGTTTTTGTTCGTTCAAATTGTTCCGTTGGATCCTGGGGGATTACGAAAATAAATCCTTTAGGACAGTGAAACTCTTGCACGCCTCGGAGATTATTTTGCTCATTCAAGCTCTGTACGAAAATATTTTGCTAACATTCTAAAGGATTTATCATGGAGCTTGATAATAATGTTGACCAACTCAACGCACCTCTTCAGAATAATGTCCCTGCACCTGTTCCGAATGTTACTGCACCAGTCCTTTTCCAGTTGCTCCGCATACGCCGACATTCCCGTACGCCAAGCCATTTTCAGACATCTCCAAAATCGAAATGTTTAGCGGTCAAAATTACAAACGTTGGCAGGAGCGGATATTTTCCATCCTGGACATGCACAGTGTTGCTAATGTACTGACACATATTGAAGCCATGACCTCTCACCTTGGATGATGTTTTTCAATTTAGGGGTAAATTACAAAAATTACTCTTGAAGTTTTGTTTAATTAAAAAAAAACAGATTTCTTTCAAAATTACAAATAATTCCTTTATGAGTTATGATGGTACATACACTTATTTGAGGTTTGCATTTACATAGCAAATTCCCCTTAATAGAGTGCAATTTGTAATTATGTAAAGATATAATCTATTCTTCAGACAGAACTCCACTTTTAAAAGGTTATTTTAGCCTCTTTGTATTGTCACTTAAGGCTTTCTATTTGGGGGACTTTCTTGCTTTATAATTGAAGTCTGTTGTAATCAATTGGTCAAAGCAAAAAACTTATCCCATTACATAACAATAAAATAAAATAAAATAATTTCAAAAATCAATTTGGCATATATTTTTTTTTTGACTAGAGTATCAAGCAATACAATGGTCGCATTTCAAAAAAATAAAAAAATTAGGACTACCAAATTAACAATAAAACTGGTATTTAGATTTTTTTTAATAAGTTGGGAGTACTGGTTGGAGCGAATAACATAAATTTTAAAAAACCGAAAGATACATTCCGAACTCCTTGTTGACACCCTTATAAAGGGTTAAAAACCGGTATTTAGATAGTTATAGCTATTTTAACAAATTATTTTAACATCATCTGCAACTCTTTTCTTTTAGACAGTTAAATGTTTCAATACATATTTGCATCTAATAAGTGATAAGTAGTAGGTCAACAATAATTATTAAAAATAACTTATGAGTACCAAATTAACAATAAAACTGGTATTTAAAATTAAACAAATAGAGACACATTCAATGAAATTTAATTCCAAAATCATAAAGTATTAAACAATAATTTTACTTGGACTTGACTTAATCTCAAAAAAAAAAAAAAAAAAAAAAAGTGGTAATTTTTGTCAAATTACTTTCTCATAAAGCTAAAGCATGGCTGGTGGCAATGATCTAACTCACGTGCACACCACCACGCCTCCCCACTTCCCTTTCTCTCTTTCTATTTCCACAAAGTCCAAAGACAAAAATTAATCACAGCCGTCAAAGCACAAAGTTCAATCACATGCAATTTCTTTTCCTTTTATTATATTTTCAGAAAAAAAGGAAAAAGAAAAAGAGAAAGAAAGGTGAAAGTGATGAAAACTGCAATGCATTTCTCATGATTATATGTACCCTGCAATCGAATCGAACCGAAATCGAAATTTTTGAAGTTTGAGTTTTTTCTTTTATTATCGAATCGAACTCGAGCCTGAATTTATCGGACATATTAATGACTCACGATCAAGAAGAGCAAGAGGAGATCGATACACGGAAACGAAGGTCGCCTACGGTCGAGTAGAGGTAAGGAAGCCAAGCAAAGGAGCCAAAGCCCATCAGCAAACCAGCGGGACTCCTGCGGGTAATGAGAAGCTTAAAAATGAAGCCCATTTTTTTGATTAGGATCCGCTCAAGGATCCTACATTAGCCCCAAGACGTTGGTCTCGAACTAGAAAAGTAAATGCTTGAGGCGCAAGTGAAGAAAGCTCAATAAACACACAGAAGACGACGCAGGCTCCGCTCTATTGAAAAGTCGGAATTCCTACGGCGTCCTCGGACGGCTCTCGGTTCTTGAGCATGTTGGGGGATTAGGCGCAGTTGAAAGAGAGCGCTTCGATTCGAGCCTAAACGAGCTTAGTAAATATTAATTATTCTTCAATTTAGTACAACAATAGAACTATATATATCTAAAATGCGTAATATATATATATATATATATATATATATATATATATATATATTAAAACCTATAATTTTATTCAAACAAATAAGTTAATTCAAATATTTTAAGATTTATCATAAGTAAACGTATAAAAATTAAAATTAAAATTAAATTATTAGTTTAATTTATACGAGCTTACTAACGAGTCTGTTTCACGAGTTTACTAACGAGCATGTTTACGAGCTTACTAACGAACTTGTTAACGAACTAACGAATGTAATATCTCTAAATTTGGTTCATTAACGAACCGAATATCTCTAAATTTGGTTAATTTATTTTAACGAACCTCATTAAATGAATTCGAACGAGCACTTTTATCGGATCGAGCTCGAATAGCTCATGAACGACTTGGTTCATTTGCATCCCTAAATTTTATACGTGGGATCGATAAAATGCTCGACAAGAATTTAAAATTATTTTTGTATATACATATATAGTTTCTTCTTTTTAGACATGTTATTAGATGTGGAATATTCCAATAGTTTTTCTCCGATTAAAACATAATTCAATGTCCTCATGGGGTGGGCCGTGGGCATATGGTGTGTGATGGATTTTTAGACATAAAATTTCAAGTTTGAATCTCCAACTCTGCATAATTTAGTCGAATTTGTCACATAAAGCTCTCGTGATTGTATTTTACCCGCTAACGTGATTCGATTAAAAGTTATTGGGTCAAACCCGATGCTTTTACAACAGCACATCCAAAAAATAGTGTCTGTTGGTTCAACTGCTTGGCTAAAAATTAATCATTAGAAATTCATTTGATTTGACTCATAATTTATTAATCAATTTTGAGCACAAATTTTAGTTTGGTAAGATCTTAACCCGACTAGAGTTCCAATTCGGATTGTGTTCAACTGGATTAAAGTTTGTTCAACTTTGACTTGATTTATAACCAAACTAGACTCAAATACAAAATTCTAAAATTGACAAAAAAATTAAATAAATTTGAGCAATAACATCTTTTTCTTTGAACAAAAAATTAAATAACATCTTTTCTTTGAATCGACTCAATTTATTAACACTCCGAATTCTACCTCAGTTTCTCGTACACCGGCAAATGGTAATTCGTGCAGGCCCAATATAAAATGTTGGGCTTGAGAATATTAAAGGAGCAGGATTAAGTCATGATTTAATGAAATTCTGCCTCGGCCCATTTTAGTTTTTTTTTTTTCCCCTTTCTCGCAGACCTCTTCACTTACGTCACTATCTTTTACTCGTTTTCGAAGGACATGCAAAGAAAAAATAGAAAGGAAAGAAGGAAAACAAATGGCTAAACCGATTTGAGTTTTCTTTCATCTAAATAATTTTGAGAAAATATTTATTTAATTAAATTAAAAATAAATAAAAATTATTACGGAGGATCGGGCATAGTTTACTGATCTAAGGTTAATGATTTATATATATAGATTGGTTCAAATGAGACACCCTTCTTTGGGTTTGACAGTGTAGACTAATCTTAGCCATTCATTGAATTTTTTCAATGATTCTGATTTTTTTCAAATTGTAAGGCAAATTTTCATTTATTTTATTTCATTAAGGATAGACTGGTATTCTTATTTATGAGCGGTTTTTATTTTGGGTAACCTTTGAGATTTTCTCCCTTTTATCCCGCAATTTATATATATATAGTCTCCTTTTCCTCTCCTCATATTTAAGCTTCCTTCTCCCTTAAAAAAATTAATAATAACAAGTTTACTTGATTATTCAAATTTTTTTATCATTTACATATAATTGGTATTGTCCGTATGTCATATATATAAAATAAAATAAGAGATTAATTTTAGAATAGTAACTCTTATTTTTCCCTCATTTTTCAGCTTTCTAAAAATAATAATATTTTTTTTTGCTTTTTGATTTAATTAATAAAATGAGATTTTATTATTTTTGGTGGTCAACTTTCTTTAAATAAATAACCTTTTAAAATTATATAAAAGATAGAGTTATATAAGTTTTTCAAATCTCCGAGTGTACATCGCATTAATTATTATATTTGTCATTTTCTTTTTATTTGAACCTTTAATACTTTTTTCTATTTTATATCCATTTTTGACATATAATATATCCAATTAATTATCTTTTTACAATCTTCAGTTCAACACCTATATTGCATATATAAAATAAAAAAATAAACACACACACACACACACACACACACACACATATATATATATATATATATATATATATATATAAAGAAGTCATTGGAAATAGTAAGTCGATATTTTTCTCGCTTTTGTAGTTACTATAAAAAGTAATAAATATATGTGTAAAAATACGAAGGATACACATTAGTTATTTCATTATATGTAGTAGTCAATTTTCTTTAAATAATCACTTCTTAAAATGATATGAAAAATTATATGTAGTAGTCAATTTTCTTTAAAATAATTATGTAAAATTAGCTTTTCAAATTTGTGTGTGTTGCATTATTTATTATATTAATCTTTTAACTTTTAAAAAAATTAATAACACTTTATTTTTGATCTATTTTTTATGTATAATATATCAAATTAATTATTTTTTTATGATCTTTAATTTGATACGCATATTACATATATAAATAATAAAAATATAATAAATAAAAAATATAAGAAATATTTGCTCATTGTTTTGTATTTTGTAATGGGCTTTAAATTATGTATTCGGACTATTGGACATTAATTTGTATATTCATGTATTTGGCTATTTCTGATATATGTATAGTTGTTATTTAGACTTAGCCTATTTCTTAATAATTTTACAGAATTATATTTAAATTGATTGTATTCAATTAAAAACACTTATTTAATTGAATAATATATCTCAAATTATGTATCCAAATTTTGTTGATCACATATATAAACTACATAGCATTTTATATATTTATGTAAGAAAAAAATAATATTTATTTAATATAAAATTATAATCATAATAGTATTTAATATATAGAAAATATTTTTTACTTATTTAACATACTTTTCGTGTTAATAGAAATTAATTTTATATTTATTAATGTGTTTTGATATTCAAGTTTTAAAGTTATACATTTGAAATTAGATGTGAATTTGTCTGTTTGATATTTTTTTGAAATATGTGTATGTATATAAATAGTTTTTATTTTTTTGAAATATTTTATTTCCTTAAAATTGCATTGTTAAATATAATTCAAGGTTATTGTTTAATTCCTTTAACAATTTTGATAATTGTTCATCTTTCTAAACCTCGAAAAATATTGGAATTTTAAAATAACTTTATTGTTGATTGTATAGAAAATACACTTTATTAAATACTCAACATTGGGGTAGTGAAAAAATTCAACACTTGACAGTTTACAATATTTTTCAAACATTTATTTTCTTATAGATAAACACGTTCTATAAATAGATACAATTCATATTCACACAACCAAATATTTCATATTTAAATTTTTAGAGTTTTAAATAGTTTTTTTATTATTTAATCGTATGATTTATAATCAAATTATTTATCTTTATATTTTAATTATTTTTTTAAAAATTTAAACATTTTGCAATCACTGTCTTTTTAGAAAAAACATGGACATCATAATTCCATGAGTTGTAAAGTAAAGAATAAGTACAAGTAAAAATATAAATATTTTTAGATTTAATTTTTAGAATTAACAAAATAAAAATTATAAATATATTAATATTAATAATAAATAAATACGATATACATATTAGGGGGATGGGAATGGGAACAAAGAATCCCCATTTTATATCTAACCATAATAGAAAATGGGACGGGGATATAAATACCATCCATGTCTAATCCCTGATTCTAGAGAAGCAAAGAATACTCATCTCTGCTCTCATACCCGAACTAATCAGGGTTTCACCGTCCCATTCTATTCGGTTACCAACGAGAATGGTTCCACACGAAGATGTTCTCATCTCTAAATGCAGGAGATAAAATTCATAGAACTATTAGAAAAATGTAAATGTAACAGTACAAAACAGAAACCTAATAGATATTCATCCCGTGCATCGTGCATCGCACGGGTAAAAGACTAGTATAGATAAACTTGTGATATTATATGATATACTAGATATAATATTTTATTACAAATTCTATCATGTGTTATTTTACTAATTATAATCATGTGTATATTTCTTAGATAAAATCTTACATATAACGAATGGATGATGTTTTATCCTAGACTTAATTATAGTTGTTTTATTCTAGAATTATTCCACGTGTATGTTTATGAATTTTATGTTATATAAAATTACAACAGTATGTGTATACCACACCAACAATTCAACTCTTTGTAAGATCAAACACATGAGACGACAATAATACTCCTAACTTAATTAGCTAAGAAACATTGAAAGATAAATTAAAATAGAAATTCCTAAATACACAAAATCACTTACTAAAATATAAGATTTTGCAAAATCCAAAAAAGATAATAAATTAAAATGGATATCATATCTTCATCATTTCATTTCATTAATTCTTTTATGAGTGTATGTATATCCCCACCCCTACTATATATCATCTGGTATACCAAAAAAATAAAAATGTTGTGCGCTACTTAATCATATCCATGTAGATGTGTCGCCCTTAATCAACCTCGCTTATATCTAGTTTGCGTTAGGTATCGTGCATAAATATATTTCATTACCTTAATCATTTTTTGCGTCATTTTATATTTTATACATAATATATGAACCTGGATTTTTTTTTTTTTTTCAAATGTATACTTTTTTTTTCAAATGTATACTTGTATGTACATGTATGGATAGTATATGAAATATGAGATATTAAAATTAAAAAAAAAGGTGTGTTGGGAAATTAGCGAGCTTGTTCATATAAAATTCAAATTTTGTTTGCAAGGTGTACGAGTGTAAATATATAAATGTTGGAGATGTAGAAAATAAATGGAGGCTAGAACAATAGAAATACTACCACATAATTTTAAGAATACAAGTTGAAAATTGCACACTAATTTTTATTACATATATATAAATTCTACTATCGATTCTCGGCTTTTAACAGAATATTACGTTTTTTTTTGAGTTACACAAATGAATCGAAAAAAATGGCTTAATATTTTAGACAAAAACGCTATGCCCCTCACCGTTTTTAACTAAAGTCGTCACTGCAGAGTCGTTTTTATTAAAGTTTTTTAAAAAATTTTTCGAATTAAAACGCCATAACATGACCGTTTTTAGTAATTTTTTTTTAAAAAAATTTAACTAAAAACGACCATCACATGGCGTTTTTTTTTTTTATTTTTTCTAAAGATTATTTCTAATTAAAAACGTTTTTTTATTAAAATTTGTATTGTTAAAAATGATTAGTCCTTTAATTACATAATCATTTGATATATTAGCATATAATAATACTAAATCCTATTACACTATATTATTAGATACATAATTAATATATATACTAAATAATTATTATATATAATAAATAATTAAATAATTTTATAAATATATTTGTTATATTTATAAATTATTTGTTATTTTCAATGTTTATATAATATTCATTGTTTTAAAAATCTCGCCTAACTTCGATTAGTTCTCGCTTAGACACTAGACTACCCTTATTCGCATAGTTTTTTTCCACAAAATATAAGTGACATATTTGGCTTATTACCATTATTATATATTATAGTATAAAATAATAATATATATTATTATCAGTGTTCTAAAAGCGCTAAACGCTAGTTGTGTAAGCGCTAATCAGATGAAAACCTAGGCGTATCAGGAGAGTCTAGCGCCTAGGCGAGGACTAATAGGAGTTATGCAGAGATTTTTAAAACAATTAATATTATATAAACATTGAAAATAACAAATAATTTATAAATATAACAAATATATTTATAAAATTATTAAATTATTTATTATATATAATAATTATTTAGTATATATATTAATTATGTATCTAATAATATAGTATAATAGGATTTTAGTATTATTATATGCTAATATATCAAATGATTATGTAATTAAAGGACTAATCATTTTTAACAATACAAATTTTAATAAAAAAACGTTTTTAATTAGAAATAATCTTTAAAAAAAACAAAAAAAAAAAAACGGCCATGTGATGGCCGTTTTTAGTTAGATTTTTTTAAAAAAAAAACTTAACTAAAAGCGGTCATGTTATGACCGTTTTTAATTCAAAAAAATTTAAAAAAAAAATTTAATAAAAACGGCTCTGCAGGTGACGATTTTAGTTAAAAACGGTGAGGGGCATGGCGTTTTTGCCTAAAATATTAAGCCATTTTTTTTTCGATTCATTTGTGTAACTCGAAAAAAAAAGGTAATATTCTGTTAAAAAAGCCTCTCTGATTCTCTAGTCTCTAGTGCCTTTTTCTTGGCTTGCTCTCTTCACTCGGTTGCCGCAAAATGAGACTAACCCAAGTCTATTTATAGGCTTAGTTAAGGATTAATTAATTAAATCAAGAAAACTAACGTTGCCAATGGAGTAATTAGTCGGCCCACTATTGGCTATTGCTGCAATTAGGAGAGGCATGCCAAACAAATAAATTTGGATGCATAGTTGTAGGGATGACAATTTCGACTATGCCCGTGAATAACCCCTACTACATCCGCCTTTACGATATTTACTATATTTCGTACGTTTTGGATATAGCACGCCTCCAGTCTAGCACATCTCATTCAGCTTTCTCTACGAGCCTGATGAAGCAAGCCAAGTCGAGAAAAGAGCAGCTAAGAGTTTGCAACTAATATAATAGGACCACAGATCCCGGGTATACAATTGTTGCATCTCGGCGATAGGCTTGCCCCATTTGGGTTGACCCGCCCCGCTTCGGGTATCACTTATGCCCAGCGGGTACCCACCCCACCCCGCCCTAGTATTTTTATATTTAAAATATATTTTAATATATATTTTTGTATATATAATATATATTATAATATAATATTTATGTATTTTTATATTATATCTAATAATTATAAATTGATAATAATGAATTTTGTAAATAATATTTTATAAATATATATGTTTTCACTTTTTAATTTAATTTAATTTATAACGGCAGAACAAGTCGCCCGCCCCGTTCTAAGCACGATACGAGTCGGGTCATGGCCGCCCGCCCCATTACCATCCCTACATAGTTGCAAGGTTGGTTGGTTGGCATGATTTTCTGTTCCACTTTGTAATTATTCCATTTTATAATATTCCACTTTGTTATGGTGAATGAAACATTTATTCAAGCTTAAATTATGGATTTTTATAAGACAAATGATATTTATTAGAAAAATACACATGATAATCATTTTTGCGGTGAAATAAGAGATGAAATATCATTTTGGTATAGAAGATTTCTTCGGCTAAGACAAATATGTGTCGGTAGTTAATTGAATATATCTTATTTGAGTTTTATTCATGCTACACATTGAGGAATACTCCATGCGGATAACTACCATAGATTTATTATGGATATACATAAAATCGGTCTAAGTGGCCGACTAGGCATCCCTAGTCCAATCCGCTTTTTCCAAAATTGGCCTAAAAATTATTTTGGCCAAAAATCGCCCAGTGCCTGCCTAGATGGCACCAAATCGGAGTTAAATGCTTATCTAGGCGGCCAAAAAAAATCGGGCCTAGGCGGGCTGAGACGGAAAAAATCGCCAAAAATGGGTAAAAATAAAAAATAAAATAGAAAAATAGTGTTGTTTCTGGCGTCGCCTATGTGCTAGCGCTGGCGCCGCCCGACTAATGCTTAGCGATTTCTACAACCATGATTGTAAGCAAATATACGACAAATATTACACCTGGTATATTCCTCCAGGAATATCATCTACTTGACCATCTTATTTAATGGAGAACATATTTCTTGTTCTACTTTTGGTGTTCCACTTCATGTTCACTACTTGGATGGTCGTATATACATCCAAAAATCAACCGTCCATATTTATCTTGAAAACATGTGTTATGTGTTCATCATTTAAGTAGTGGAACAGGGAATGGAACACCAAAAATGGAACAAGAAATTTGTTCCCATTTAATGAGACACATCATTACACTGTTCTAAAAATCTTTGCCTAGTTCCGGCTAATCCCTACCTAGACGCTAGACCCGAGTATAATGTCTGCCTAACGCCTTCGTTTTTTAGAAGAGTAGTTATTCATGTATACAAAGTTGAATAATAAAGTGGAATAATAAATTATTGTCCATTTAATTAATGCCATTCTATACATGCATGTGGATATATATACTCTAAATCACAAAGAAAACCACCAAGTTACAACATTCTTTCATTTCAATCTTTCCGAAAAGAAAAAAAAATATGGATGCAGAAAATCATGTGAAGATAATCTCCAAAGTGATTATCAAACCATCATCTCCAACTCCACACACACATAAAACAGTAAAATTATCATTCCTTGATCAATTATTAGCCCCACCATTTTATGTTCCCTTCATCTTCTTCTATCAACCAGATAACTCAACAGTCTCCGTTAACCATGCCCAAATATCTCAACAACTGAAAAATTCACTATCCGAAGCTTTAACTCTGTTCTATCCATTAGCAGGGAAACTCAATCCCCAAATCTCCACCGTCGATTGCAGCGATGACGGTGCCGAATTCGTCGAAGCTCGCGTTCACACTTGTCTGTCCGATGTTATCCGAGAGCCCAATATGGATCAGCTGAAAAAATACCTTCCGATGGATCCCAACACGCTTATTACTTCCGGCATCGACGCAGCGCCGCCGCCGCCACTTTTGGTAGGAAAAATAACAGTATTTCTTCTAGTATAGTTTATATAAATCGAAAAATCCAAATCGGTAAAATTTGGAAAGTAAGCAAAATAAAAATTAGCTTGAATGTGTGTTCAATACACTATTTTTAAAACATTCGTCTCTCATTCGAATGTATGTTTCCCAGATTATAAGATCATAAAATCAGATTACCTATTCGCGCAAACTAAAAATTACTTGGAAATTATTACTAAAAATTAAATTGCAAAAGTTTTGGAGGTATATAAAAATTTTGTGAGTTTTTATATGTTTAAAAAATGTGAGAAACAAGTCATATTTCACCACAAAATATTTGCCATTTACTATTAAAAAGGTTAAAATTAATTTTCTTCAATATTTTCCAAAAGGCTGTGCAGATAAATTTCTTCGACTGCGGAGGAATAGCTATCGGGATTTGCTCGTCGCACCAATTAACCGACGGCGCCTCCCTGGTGGCGTTTGTCGATTCGTGGGCCGCGGCTTGCCGCGGGCCGGGGCAAAAAGGTAATTTCGCTCCTACGAGCTTCGATCTGGCCCGTTATTTCCCGCCCAGAGACATGTCGGGCTTCGGGTTCCCAGAATTGAAAAAAGAAAAGCTGGTGACGAAAAGATTCGTGTTCGACAAGGAAAAATTGGCGGCGCTAAAACGCGCCGCTGTTTTCGGCCCACTCGGGTCGTCGGCCGTGAAGGAACCGACCGGGTGGAGGTCGTGTCGGCTTTCATATGGAAACATTTTATAGAGAATGGCCACCACGTGAAAAACGTGCCCGCCGCGTGGCATATCGTGAACCTGAGGCCACGAGTGAACCCGACAATGGAAAACGTTTTCGGGAATTTTATACTTAAAAAGTTCATTTTCTCGTCCGGAGCAGATCCGGAATTTCGCGACCTGGTGAGCGAGATGAGAAACGGGTTAAGAGAAATCGACGACGAATATATACGGAAATTATCGCGAGAATATGATGGTTATGTGAGTGATATTAGTAAATTTTACGATTTAGTGGTGAGTGGAGAAATGGAGAGTGTTGGTTTTAGCAGTTGGGCTAGGTTTCCGGTTTACGACATGGATTATGGTTGGGGAAAGCCGGTTTGGGTTTGCCCGACAAGCTGTCCGGAAAAGAATGTGGTTTTTCTAATGGGCACAAAAGATGGAGATGGGATTGAAGCATGGGTGAACATGTTGGAGTCCAGTTCTGAAATTCTTGAGATTAAATTTAAACTCCTTGGAATTAATTGACACATAAATCTTGATCGAGTTGGATTATGAATTGGTGTCTTTTAATTAATTTCAGGTTTGTTTGTGACATAAATTGGAGTGTTATAATAAAAGTTGTTTGATTAAGCTTTGTGGATTTGTTTATGGAGTGATGGAGAATGAATTTTTAGAAAATAATTAATATTTGTGGAATTGTATTATGGAACTTTTTCCAACTTTTACTATTTAAAATATGTACAATGGAAATATTTTATTTTTAACTTCTCGTTTTTCAATCTCAACTATATATTCTCAATCACCATACATATATTACTCAATTTTCAGTTCTATATTACATTAATTTGACTCATTGCCCTTTCAAAAAAAAAAAAAAAAAATCTGACTCATTGCAATCACGGTATCCTCAATTTTAACTCTATATTACATAGCGAGAACCACTACAACATTAACTATTTACCCACTACAACTATTCACGTCCACACAAATTATCACTTTCAAATTAAAATTTCAAAATAGACCCCACTATTGTCAATTACACCCAATTATATTTTATTAAATTTTCAATCTTTTAAGTAGGTTACACGTTGCATATTATTGAAATGAATGACCATTTTTATCACATTTTCACTGTAAATAATTAAAAAAACGTGCTAAACTAAACATATTTCCATTTAATACCCAATAAATTCTTTATCAATTTTTTTATAAGCAAACATATATTAACGGCATGGAAAACGGCGTTTCTCACTGGAATGAAAAGTATCATACAAGGCCTAAGATTTTGTGTCGTTGCTGGTGTCATATTATCATTTTCTAATGTTATACATAATTTTCATAATGATATAAGAACTAAATATTATATATTGTTGTAATAATGTGATAAGTGAAAATGTAACGAAAATAATATTACAAAATTAAAATTTTTTCACTGAGGAATATAACATAAATTTTTTTTTTTAAAAAATAAAACATAAAAAACTAAAATACGTGTGTATATAATATATAGTAACAATTAGCATTTTGTAGAAGTACTTTAGAGAAGAAAAAAAATATTTCTACTGTATAATGTATTTATCTATTTATTTCATTCTCAAAACTAAAAACAATCTCCAAACAAAGCCTAAGATATATGCTGATTTATTCTGTGAATATTTTAGGAATACTACAAAGTTAAAATAAGTTCAAAATGATTTGCTCCACAGTCGATCTCTCCTGGAATCAGCGGGGAGCTGCCAGTTGCCTTAGCCTTCACCACTTATTTGGATAAAAAGTGATTAAAGATTTCTTTGGGGCCTCTGTAAGATCTTGTGGGCTCTTGGCCTATCTGGATTTCGCTTTTCTGTCATCAGATCAAATAAGTAATTAAGTATAGATTAGCTAGCTTCGATTCTGTATTTGAAATAATAATTTTTATTTAATATTATATGCATAAAGTATATATTTAATGATTATTGATTATTTTAAAGGAGTGGCAACGGTCGGTTTTGACATCCCATCCCAGCCCATAAAGCATCGGAAGCATGATGAACTTCGAAGTTCGAAGTCTGGGTGCGGGAGGGCGAAGATCCTCATTTATGTTTTTATATATAATTTGAATAATATTTTTAATTCTCAATTTATATTTATTAACAAAAATATGCACATATTTAGGTTAAAGTTTTTATGTTATATTTGTTAATACTTTTAGAAATTATTATCTAGTATAATAAAAAAATTAAATAATAGAGTAATTTTTTTAAATAAGTATATATATATATATATAGCGGGTCAGCCGGGACGACTTAAAACCATCCCCTTTCCATTGACATAATCATGGGCGGGAATCTCCATAACGGGTTTGGACCTTCGGGGTGGGGGTGGGTTTCTCGGTGGGGTTTGGGGATTTTGCCATATATTTTAGGCAAAATTGCAATATTGGTCATGTAACTATTTGACGGAAAGCAAAAATGTCCCGTAAAAATAACGTTTCGGAAAAAATCGTAATTATAGCAAATTTCGATTTTGGTCCCGCAAAATTCACAACCGCAATATAGTCTTGTAACCATATAAAAATCTCAATTTTGGTACTAAGTTTCTTGGATTTCATCGCATGAATGGCTCACGATGTTCCTAATTTATGTTGAGATTAGGACCACAATTGATATTTGCATATATTTATAGGACTATGTTGCAACCACAAAATCAGCAAGACCAAAATTGAGATGTTATGATAGTTACGAGACTTACTTGCAAAACGTAATTTTTAAAGGATCTTTTTGCTACCACCATATAGTTACAAAACTAATTTTGCAATTTACCTATATGTTATAATTGTTATTGATAATTTCTATTTTCTATTATGATAATACAAATACATATATTGAAAAAGATGTGAATCAGAACAATAAGCAAAAATAGAGACAAATAAATGTTTTTCGGTGTAATTTCATTCAATAAACTTCAACAATTTATAGACAAAAATTTATGACAATTCAACCACGTGATTTTGACAATTTCCTCCACTACTATTGACATGTGAAAAATAATTGTGCTAAAGTTCATATATTAGATGCTAAAGTCCACATTATTGACGAATTATCCCAACAATAATCGATTTGTGATAATCATGCTTTGAATCTCGTCGTCGTTATTATTATTTGTTTGTATTTTACTGTTGAGATGTATGATGCTTTTGAAATATATATTATAATTATTTAAATATAAGTTATCTCATCACATTTTCATGAATAAAAAAAAAAAGAAAAAGAATCCAAATCTTGAAATAAAAAGATAACCAGATCCCATTGGCTAACAGTGGTTCCATCCGAAAGACGACTGTTACCAAAATGCTATATAAATACGCCTATTTTGTGTACCCATTGGTGCCCTTCTTACCACAAACTCTTTTTTTCTTTTCTTTAAGCATTTATAACGGGGAGGAAAGTGTGATAAGAATTGAACTTCAAACCGCTAATTTTGTAAGAGTCTTAACCACTTGACGATATTTTGCGATAGGTAGCAGAGATGTAGACAAGTAGGCAAGGGTGGAGCCAGGAAAAAAAAAATGGGGTGGATACATCGAAACCGAAATGGGCCGATACACGAAAATTATATAAATTATAATTAATTTTTTTTAAAAAAAATTATCGAGTAATTTTTTTTTAAAAAAAATGGGGGTGGTGGGCAAATTATGGGGCGGCAGAGGGCCCCCAAAGTTTTTTTTTATATATGTATAATACAATGGTGTAGTCATGAATTATTACGGGTAGATCGATACACGAAATGGGGTGGGTCGGATAAAACAAATAAAAAAAAAACACATAAATATTAACTATTTTTTTTAAAAAAAATTACCTTAATGTTTTTTTTTTAAAAAAAGAGGGGATCGGGGCCCGAGTTGGCCTCCTCCTATCTCCGCGATTGTATATATATTATTTTTTGCTCAAGACCCCTCGAAACCTTGGACCGACTCTCGCAAAATCAAATATAATATAAATAAAAACAAAACATACAAGTTTTTATAACTAAATTACATGGAAATTGGGGGAATGGGGGCAAGATATTTTGGTTTATATTTATATATAATATATTAATTTATTAAATAATATATTATAGGGGTTTAATCGCAAGATGAGGGGGGTGGTTGCCACCACCAACCCCCTCTGTGTCCAATCCTTGGGTCTTTTATACCTGCATACATAGGCGAAACCACCCTATAACCAATTTTTTCCTTTTTACAACTTATGTGTGTGTGTGTGTGTATACATGTTAGAAAAACTCATGTGTTTTACATGAGATATGTGCTAATTTATTGAATTTGAACTTTTTTTTTGGTATTTTGACTTGTCAAAATGACGTGAATTTTTAATTTTTATATACATTAATTGTTACAACCATTTTCACATTAAACTTCCACAAATTAATTGTATTTAATTTTTTAGTGTTAAAAAATTCACCTAGTTAATTGTGCTAATTTTATTAATCAAAAGTATCCAATAAATATATCTTCCATTTTTTAGAATAGTTTATTTTTTTAGATTATATATGTATATATTAATAGATAGATTGTATATATAATAATCAATTGTATAAATATATCTTTACGAAAAAAATTAGATAGTATATATAGAATTCTTGATTTTTGGATTATTTGTTATATTTTAGATTTTATATGGAATATATATAATATAAGAGCCACATGGATAAATGAGTTGCCATGTGGAATTGAAGAATGAGGAGTTGACATATGTCACAAAAATGTGAGGTAATGACATGTGTCATATTTATTTTTTTCATTTAGTATGTAGGGCATATGGTTGATGTGTGTGTATATGCAATGGCGTAGCAAAAACAAAATCGGAGTGAATCGATACACGAAATGGGGTGACTCATAAAAACTAAAAAAAAAAAAACCATATAAATATAAAATATTTTTTTATAAAAAGTTTACATACTATTTTTTTTAAATGGGGGAAGGTTGGTTCTCCTAGCTCTGCCATTGTGTACAGATGACATATTTTAGTGTTTTTCTTTCCCATCCAAATTATTGATCAATATTTTAGAGAAGTTTTCACTCTTAGGAACATTGAACTTGGCCTATGTTTACTGATGCTTGACAGCGTCCACCGACTACAATCTTTATATCTAGATTAGGTGATCAAAATCCTTTTAATGATACAAGTAATATCACGTGGTGAAGCTTTAGCGTCATTATGAGAATAAATGTTTCAAATTAAATAATATCAATCATATACCAAATCTATATTATATAAGTCCACCATCGTGGATTAAAACTTTACATTTTTTAACTTGAGAACACTTTATATAATTAAAAATCCTCAATCACTGTTCATTGGGTAGCTCTAAAGGCAAAGCCACAATTCATGACATAGTGGAGGTGGTGGAATTATCACAGTATCTTTAGTGTGGTCTCTTTATGAGGTTAAATATATAGCCCTTTACAAGACCATATCAAATATATGGTAGGTAGTATGGTACAAATATATGGTGGAATTGTCCTTTTTTTTTTTTTTTTTTGTTTGAGTCTTTATTTTTACCTAGGTTGATTTGCGAAACTCGTAGGCGGTCGATTATTTTGTCTTGCGGTGCGTGAAGTAGCTCGTGCCCGGATTTGTTCGAGTTGGGTAGTCTCCTGAGGAGTGCCTTAGTCCTCCTTTCGGAGGTGGTTTAGTTTTTCTTTTGCTTTGTTTTTTTTTAGTTGTTTCTTGTTTTGCTCCCTCGATTTACGGTGGTTTTACCTCTCGACGGAGTTCTCCCCTTGACATGTATCAATGTATGTATGTTCAAGGTGGCCATTTTTGGGTTAGCGAGTGTGTAAGTTTTGTTTTGTTAATGTATAAAAGTTCTATCGTTTGGAAAAAAAAAAAACTATATACAAGTCCAAAATTCCCACAAAATTGTCCAAAATGATCAAATGAAATTGAGGAATATATGGGTCTCAAATCACTCTTAATTAGTCGAATTTCAAATCATAATGAAATCATACTGCTTGAAAAATAATTCAAAAATTATTATTTAATTAAAAAAATCATAATAACTAATCATAATTAGACTTAATTGCAATTTTAGTCATGTAACTCTTAGAGGGTGACAATCTTCGTCCCGTAACTTCTTCATGTGGCAGTTTTGGTCCTTTGACGATTTTACCCTTTAGACAAAATAGCAATTCCAATCCTAGTATTTTTGGTAATTTGGATACTTTGGCTAAAGGACAATGATGTTTTGGGGAGAAATAAAATATTGAAACACTAAATTGGAACCAAAATTGTACAAAATCAAAACTTCTAGGATCGATATACACAAATTTAAACTTATGGGATCGTAAATACTCGCACAAAATCAAAAACTTACAGACCAAAATTATTACCTACAATATTTACAGGACCAAAATTGCTTAGCCCTATAGTTACCGAACCAAATTTGCAATTACGCCTTATAATTATTCAAACCAGCTTATCAAAGCTATTATGATTTTGATATTTTTACTGTTCAAATTAAAAATCCAAATGCATACAACTTAAGAGTTCACCTACAACTAGGAAATGTAACATTAAAACTTGCTAACAACATATTGATCCTTCTCTAAGCAAACAAAAACATCGTTTTCATTTGAAGGCAATACAATACAACAAAATACTTCTATGGATACATGTACAAACCACCTAGAATTTCAGAACTAGCATGAGAATAACGATCTTCTTCTTCTCCTTCCTCGTCCTCCTTTTCCTTTCTTGAGCTGCCTCCATGACTGCTGCCATTATAGGCTGGTGCATTTGGCTCCACTTGATTATTATTATTATTCACTTGAGTATTTTCTGGTGTTATTTGATTCGCCTTCTTGAACTCCTTGCCTTTTCCCCACAACACAATGTATAGCCGAAAACGATTAAAACTCCACCGAGTAACCTGTCATAGTACACAAAAAATATTGACACAAAATCAAACAATTTTAGGCATAGAAAAATGAAATTCATGTACTGGTTTTGTATACTAGATGAATGTCACTTGTACAATTAGTGACATATATTACCTTGTACACGTGATATTGATGGCGTAGATAGGGGGGGGACTCCGGGCCCCGCCACCCCCCACCCATTCTAAAAAGGAAATTTTTTTACAAAGTATAACTTTTTTTTTTTTTTTTTTAAAAAATAATTATAATTTATATGATTTTCGTGTATCGCCCATTTTTGGTTCGTGTATCGGCCCACCCCATATATTTTTCTCGGCTCCCCCTTGGTGATATTAATCAGATTAACAAAAACATGCATGCTAGCTAGTATATGGCCTAATTGTATGTAACTCCAAGTGACCTATAAAACAAAGGTTAACTTCTTGGTACTTGAATTTACGAGGCCAAATTATATATTTGGTCTACTAACTTAAACCTAGTTGTACTTTCGTCCAAATAATTCAGGGGTGTGGCAGAATATGACACTAACTTTTAACTTGTTATAAATTGAGTCTAACCTTTGTGGGCAATTGCGAAATCAATCAGAGTTCTCCTAAATTTTGGGGATTTCAACCGGTTCACGTGGAAATTAAAAATAATTCAATATACCAATGTCGTTAAAATTGGCTAGATGGATTGAATCCCCAAAATTTGGGAACAATTCTGATTGATTTCGCAATTGCAAACAAATTAAGATTGGACACAATGTGCAAGAAATTTAGAAGTTAGCGTCTAATATTACCACACCCCTATATCCGTGGACGAAAGTGCAATTCGGTATAAGTTAGTGGACTGAATATGCAATTTAGCCAATTTGTGGGGTGTACACATACATTCCCAGGTACAGCTTCTCTTCCAAGAACAAAGCTCCAGCAACGGCCACCATCACAAGCAGCAACGGGTTAAAAATCGACACGAAGAGTGGACCTCTCATGCGCACGCACCACACAACTAAGGTAAACATTAATCCAGACCCCAAAACTCCCTGTAAGAAAAAAAAAAACAAAAAAGAACAATTACACAATCTTATATATGAGCATAATTAATTATTTAAGATTATTTGATAATTCCCATGTATCGATCTAGATTCTGGCTTAATTGCAAAATTAGTCCAGAATCGTAGGGGAGGTGGCATTCTAGAACTTTTACTTTTTCATTGCAAGGACTTTACTTTAAAAAATCCGGCACATAAAGTGTAAAAATCCGGAAATTCAATAACCGATTGAATTTGATGATGTGGCGACCACATCATCACCCCTAATTAGTGATTTTCAAATTTTCAAGGAGCTTAATGATGTGGATGTTGTCAGGATGCAAAATGCACATATAACGCTTCGACGTCAGCTTCCACAACATTAATTTCGCTGAAAATTTGAAAATCCCCAATTAGGAGTGGCGATGTGACACACATGTCAAAAAAGACCGACTAAATAAAAGTCTTAAATGACACCACCGTAATTCTTGTGGGAAAGGCAGACTTAACTGCAACAACTACTGCAAGAAGTCTGATATTCCATCCCAACGCCCACTGGCTCCAGTCCCGCTCCGTCCCCATTGCATACGCGGTACTTTGAATCGACCCACACAAGTTCATCATAGCCGTAAGTGAATAAGGACACGGATATTTCTCCGCTGGCCTTAGCCTGATTCAAAACAATGGAGGTCGGAAAAATATAAATGCTTTGATCACATTCTTAATAATCTTTAACTGAGATTGTTAAAAAAATATCAAACTATAAAACGACACGAAAACCAGGGCAAGTTCGTGATTACCAGCTAACCTGAATGATCAACCAGAGAGAATAGCATACACAACTAATGAGGGCTAAAATTAAGCCAAGGACAAGATTATGACCACCCTGTGGTACGCTTGCTTTAGGATGATCCGTCGTCGTTTCGAGCAAGTTTATTCCTGTGTGGCCAATGTTTAACTCTGGGCCTTTGTAAAATGTGAAGAGCATTGCTCCAGCTATACCTAATAATGTCCCAAACACCTTTGCTTTACCTGCAGCTGTGTTCCATCCCAGCCTCTCTAACCTGAAATATTTTACAAGATAATTTAATGAGTTCATCGGATTTTTAGACACGTTTTTCAAAAACATGTTTTTTAACCATTTTTAGTTCAAATGCCCACTTTGACTTTTTACATTTCTGGGGGCTGGTAGTTATGTACCGCTTCAATTTTTGAAACATGACCAAATAACTCAATAGAGAATAATGAAGGGTATGACCGTCAGTTTTTAGTCAAACTATTTTTCGTTTTTACGAAACAGAAATAACCAATTTGACCTATTACCTCTAATTTAACTCAACTGGTTTACTAGAAAATGGAAAATGGGATATGGAGTTAAAATTGTTTACCTCAAGCTAACGGAAATGATGAATGTAACAGCTGGCATGAGATTGGCCATGGCAGAGGCAAAAGTTGCAGAAGTCAGAACAAGACTTTTCAAGTATAGATTTTGCCCAAGTGATCCCCTGAATTTGAGAAATTCAGTTATTTTAATCAATGATTAATTAAATATCAACTTCCACCATTATATAGACTGATACACTTTGAAATTTCATATAATTCACTTTGTCTATAAGTTGTGTTTAAATTCTTGAACTTCCATCTTAAGGTATTTTTGAACTTCCATTTTAAGTTGTTTTTAAATATCATCCTTTAGTCCCAAAAATTCTTCCATTCAAGTACAAGTGTACAACCCACAAGAGTATTTGGTTGTCATCCGTACTAAATATATGGTCCCTATTTTTCATGCATACACAAAAATGTATGAAATGGAGAAACTAAAACAAACCAATTAAAGGCCTCCATCCTCCTTGCAAGTCTAATATTAAGCGTATATTGCAATTTAGTCCTGTAGTTATAGGGGACTGGAAATAATGGTCATGCAAAAATCACAATTTGCCAAAAAGGTCCTATACTTTTTATGGAAAAAACACTCATTTTCAATCATTTTGGTCGCCAAAATTAAAATTTTGCTGGAAAAATTCACGTGTCCACATTCTCCGGCCAAACCGATTGACGTGGAAATCAAATTCGCTTATGTGAACATGTTGACATGTTTTCATACAAAAAACTCATGAAAGAAAAAAAAAAAAACACTTGTTTCTAACATAAAAAGATCTTTTTAGAATTTTTGTGAGAAGTATTAGTATGAATTTCAGTATTTTGACTCCTATATCAATATGCCAACTCCACGTTCTGCCACAGGAGTTTAGCCACAAATACGGATGCAAGAATTTTTCTGGCAAACTTCCCAGGGTACCGAATGATTGAAATTAAGAGTTTTTGAAATTTTTGCAAATTGTGATTTCTGCAGAATTATTATTGACACCACTCTATACTAAAATTGCAAATTAACCCAATTACTAAGAGTTTTTGAAAGTTATAAAACTTTTGTGCAAATTGGGATTTCTACATGACAATTATTGGCAATTCCCTATACTAAAATTGCAAATTAGCCCAATTAGTACTTGTCTTGTACAGACATAATCTCGTGAATCTAAGTTCATGACATCAATCTTAAAAACAAAAAAATATGAAATCTTTTAATGGTTTTGAGTTCGTGTTGGAATTCTATTTAAATATAAGAGTCGCCCAATAGACAAAGATGCCTGGATGTACAAAAAAGACTACGTATATGTATTTAATGCTTTGTAACTATATATCTAGATTGCAACAGCTAACAAAAAGTGCAGGCAAAAGTCACAGAGTGTCACGTAAAAAGGCAACTCAAAAGCAAATACAGGTATGACAATAAATTTTAACGGTATTACAGATATTTGGCATTATCAATTTTATCATGTGAATTTAGATATTGTTCATTTTCCAAACAACAGTTTGTTTAATTAGAGAGATGCAAAAACTCACCCGAATAAACCACAAAGAAATGCGTACAATACTATCCTTCCAGTCAGCTTTGGCCTCTTTTTCCTAAAACAAATCAAACCAAAAAAAAATCATCCAATGAAATATTGTGATTTAATTTCTTGAAAAATCAAATAAATTAAAGATTTCATTGCATGCATGCAATCACCATATAAAAATGATTAAATATTACCTTTCCGCGAAAATTGCAATAGGAGAAATAAAAGCGAAACCAAAAATCAATCGATAGGCGACCAAAATGGGAAGGGCCATGCCATCATTTGAAGCCAATTTGTAACCAATATTAACCATGGATAATATTGTCTGAACCAATAGCATTATTAGGGTTGGTTTTAACCCATGTATGGTGTTGCATATATTTGCCCACGACATCATATTTTCGATCGATCTCTTGGAAACCCTAAAATTATCGAAAAATTGTTTTTGTGTGTCCGATCAGAATTGAAAAGAGAGAAAAATAAAATGGGGATTGAGAAGAAACAAGAAGGCTGTATATACGTCGTCGTAATTGGAAATCTTGCCTTCTTGCTTGGTATTCAAGAGTTATATCAATGTGAAAAGATATCAGATATATATAAGAACCGGGATGCATGTGTATAAATAAGGAGAGAGAAAGGTAGGTGGTTTCATTTAGGGTTAGGGGTTTGTATTTGTCTTGGGCCCGTTTGTTAATTTGAACGTGATAGATATCTAAATTAAGTTAACAAGTTCACGATATGTTTAAAAGGAAATTAGACTAACTATTCATGTTTTTACATTTTACCATATAAACTATTTTTTCTTACACTTTATCGTATGAACTGTGTAATTTTTTTGCACTTTACATTATATGGACTATTTTACCCTTAAAATACTTTTTTAAAAATAATAAAAATAGTTCATTACGATCATATACAACCCATATAAAAATTTAATAATCTCTTAATTCATACATTGTTTGACTAGAACGTAGTTGAGTATTCCTGGTTGACGAATATTTTCGTTGCTAATTGGCTAAAATTATATTATTTTTTATATTTTTAATTGGTTAGTGATGAATACTTAAAATTTATAGCTAATGTCTAAAGTTAGCAGTGATTATGTTTTGTTGCAATTTATTTGATTTTTTTGTCGTGTTGGTACGAACCATTGCGAGCTTGTTAAGGTTGAATGTAAGGAGCAACCCAAAAATCGACTAAGAATACCTAGCTGCATTTTGTTAAAACAAGGTATGAATTTAAGAAAATATTAATTTTTTATGCGATAACATCATAATGATCAAAATGAACTATTTTCATTATTCTAAGAAAAACAAAATTTTAGTGGCAAAATTGTCCATATAGGGTAAAGTGCAAAATTTGTACATAGTCCATATGGTATAGTGTAGCAAAACATAATTTATGTGGTAAAGTATAAAAATGCAAATAGTACATGAGATTTAGTGTAATTTTACTATATTTAATGGTACATCCCACATTTAATCTCAATTCTAATTGATACTTAATTGATAGTAGATCATGAGACGGGATCAACCTGTGCTCTATTGGCATAAACTTGTGTTGTCGATAGTGATTGACTTGGATTCGATCTTATACGAGTGCGTGTTTCCATTCCCCTGCTAAAAAAAATTAGTAGATAAGACCTTTTATTTGTAATCACTTAAGACTAGATATTGCGTATTATATTATGAATGGACGAATTTAATTATTCTATATAAATAATAATTAATAGAGCTTTTAAAAGTTAATAAATAATATTGTGATTGTCACCATTTTTGGAAGGGCAAAGTTGAGAAAAAAAATTAATTATTACATAACACAATAACATGAAGCCAACACAGGATCTCCTGAGATTATCCACGGACCACAGTAATATACACAAGCAAACATAATATTGAATTTGATTGATAGTTAATATTTCAATCATATGCTATTATAATCTATCTTTGTAATCACATCAACTAATTCAAATCACGTCTTGATTGACAAAATTGGAAGAGAGATTTGTAATTAGAGAAAAGTCAATGATTAATGATTTAAGGCATATTGTATATTTATTGCTATATATATGACTATTAGCGTGTGAAGATAATCTCATAATATGTATATAGTACCCACCTCCATCCAAAACGAATAATCTATTGTTAACTAGTAGTTAACCTGATTAATTTCTAATTTCAATAACTAATAATTTAATTTAAAATTTTATTGGGAGAATGGTTGAATTCGTCATGGAAGTTGGACTAGAATATTAGGCCTGACCATGGTTCGGAACCGGCGGCTCACGGTTCAGAACCAGGGTTCACGATTTCACAAAATTAGGTGGAACTGTATGATGGAGATATGATATCGATTTTGTTATCGTTTATGATTTTAGGTTATTTTATATTTTAGGAATTGATTTATATGTTTAGGATTCTATTTTAGTTTATCTTTTAAGTTTTTTAGTCAAGTTAGGAGTTTTATTATAATAGGATTTTAATCCTATAAATACTTGCTATTTTATTAGTTTTAGGGAGGTTGAATTTTATTAATTTTGAGATTATTTTATTTTCTCATTGCTATTTTCGTTTCTTTGTGAAGATTCGTATTGCTTTTGTTCGTTGCTCGTTTATTCGTAGCTTCCGCCTACATTAGTTGGCATCAGTTGATTTTTAATTAAGAAATAAAAACGAGAGTTTTCTCTCAATTATTGTCTCTCTTACGATATTCGTGCAAAATCAACGTCACGAGGTGAGTTTGTATCTTTATTCACGCTCTCTCCGCATCTTGCGTCGGTTGGTATTTAGAGAGACCAGGACTATGCTCCTAAACCATGTTGTCCAGGCAGAATCCACAATGCATGAATGACATCGCACGCATCCGATCCAACAGATTGACTTGTTGACATAACGGATAATCACGCGTTTCACATCCATCAACATGAATTTTTCGACATCCTCATCGCCCATCTCACGGTGATCGAGATCGAGCGCGTGAGGTAGGCAATGGAGGCAATGGTCAAAACTATCGCGATGAATATGGTTTCGATTTTTATCCATTCCCACATATCTTGTCAAATGAGGAGGATGGTGGTTACGATGGACCACCGATTTTTGATGAAGAAGATAGAGACCACATTCCGGAGGTTAGTTATGCTAAACCTCTGCAAGTTGAAATAGTGGCTATGATGACCCACCAATTTTCGATGAGGAGGATAATGGTGGTTATGATTACCCACCAGTTTTTGACAAATAAATTAAGATAGCACTAAGTGTTGTTGGAAAAACTATCATTAAACAAGAAGATTTTGATGGAGCAACAAATTCACTATGTAAAAACTATGATGTGGCAATTATTTCTAGATCGGAAGATGAGGATGAGAGAGAGACTAGTCTCCTTGTTGATGGACAAATCGAATTTGATGGAATTTCAAAAGGTAAATTATTTATGGAATTGCAAAATAGAGTGATAATTTCGGTTTGGCGATTAATACTCGTTGTATCCGAAAATATTTCATTTGAAACTTACCAATCACTTGTCATGGATGGTTATCGAGTTATACATTTGACCAAGAGAGAAGTGATTAAAAATGGAATTACATACGTCGTCAAGAACACAGAGACAATATATGCTTGGGGATTGTGTTATTTGCAAGGAGTGGCCACTTCGTTGAATGTGCCTTTGATGGTATTCATTTTATTTTCTCGTCTCGTCCTCTTTGTGCCCCTCCATGGTTTGACAATATATCTAGTGACAATCTCTTTTTCGATTCGAGGACGAATCGTCTCGACCCTGGAGAGAATAATGGAGATAATATCTGATTTATTATACTTTAGAATTTTAAATATCTTATATGTTAGATAGTGATTTGTTTAGTATTCTATTTGAGTTTATCTTTTAATTAAATTTTCTAGTCAAGTTAGGAGTTTTATTGTGGCAGGATTTTAATCCTATAAATATTTGTTATTTTATTATTTTTAGGAAGATTGAATTATTATTAAGTTTTGAGATTTATCTCTTTTCATTGCAATTTACGTTTGTTTGCGAATATTCGTGTTGCTTTTGTTCATTGTTCATTTATTTGTAGCTTTCGTCTGCATCACCGTAACTGGCTCTTAGAGGGATGGTTTCCGTCGGTTCCAATAAACTGGTGATTCTAGTTCGACTGGCGATTCTGAACCATGGATATTTTTATTTTTTTATTTTTCGAAATAAAAATAGATTATAGAATGAATGTGTAATATAATGTGTTGTTTTTGAATTTTAATTAATGTGGACAATATCGAATGATGATGATTTTGCTCAAATCAAAGCAGTGATATTAGATGATTAGTAAATATATCTTTCGTTATGACCATAAGAGAAATGATAGACATGGAAGCTTTTGATTAAGTCTCGTGTGAGACCGTCTCACAAATTTAATTTCACGAATTTAATTTTATGAGACAGATATAAACTATTTTATAAATGAAATCAAGTTAGATCCAAATTCAAATAGATTAGCTAATATAGGTCATTTTAGGATTCGTCTCACAAAATTAATCCGTGAGACCATCTTATATGAGTTTTTGTTTAAGATATAATGCTAATAATTTTTTTCCAAAATAAAGATATGATGCTATTAAGATCTACCAATAATGCAAGCAATATCATTATAGAAAACGGGAAGGTGTAATAAATGAAATTTTTCCGAAATAAATATATAATACTGTCGAAAGTTCGACTTGATCCACTTGGTGTTTCTTTCTTTGTTATTGGAAAATAAACCCGTGAAATTACTTATAGAACACATTATTTGCGGTGCCGATCTGCGAGAATCACGAGAGACATAATTTGATAATTAAATTTTTACATCTAATTTTCTTTATTTTTTTATTTTTTTGTAATTCAACTTACAGGCTTATACTATGCATGAGGACAACAACTCTGAACCCTCATTGCTACTATCAATGTAAACTGCGGGGTGTATGCACGGACTGACCAGTGTTATTGGTGGGTCTAGTATTGACGTACAACCAATTTCTCACAGGTACATAGAACAAGAATATTCAATTCCCTCGAATCTAAGTACATTGGATCTCCCTTGAATCGAATTTACACGTGATTATTATAGTGAATTAGATAAATTATTGTCTTTCACTTTCCGAGTTGCCTTAAATATCATTTTACTTTAGGTTGGGACATATATGGGTATTAGTATTACTAATTCCCGTAAATAACGTGTGCTGCCCTAATTTCAAACACAAAAACTCTGTTAGACCGTCTAACGGGTCTGACCGGTTAGACGGATCTGACCCGCGGACCCGGTGGCATTTCCGTAATATTAGCAGTGGTGTTTTAGTAGTAGTTTCAAGGACCACCCGTATTAGCAAGCCTTCGGAAAAATATTAGTCGTCTTTCTAAAAAGTATTACCAGTTCTTCTGAAATATATTAGTAGTTCCCTGAATAGTATTTTAGTATTTATCCTAAATATACTCCCGAAATGTATTAGCAATCCCTCAAAAAAGTATTAGTAGTTCCTCGAAAAAGTATTAGTAGTTCCCATGAGAATATTTTAGTAGTTTCCTTGAATATAATTAAATTTTTCTCTAAAATGTATTAACAGTCCTTCTAAAAGTATTAGACGTCCTTCTAAAAAGTATTAACAGTTCTTTTGAAATGTATTAGTAGTTCCCTGAAGAGTATTTTAGTATTTCTCCTAAATATATTGATGGCTCAAAAGCTACTCTAGAAAACCGTAGGCAAATGCACCTATCATTTTATAATATAGATTATTGAGTACCGAGTGCCATTTCCACGAGGATTGTAAGTACTAATAATTACCGTCTTTTTATTATTTAATCTAACAACTTTCACAGTTTTGTTTGTTAAAATGGAAAATGAAAAATAGAAAATTTAAAATAATTGCACCTCACAAAAGATCAAATAAAAGTAGATTGTAAAATATGAAACCAAGAGCTAGAAATGTGTTTGAATGTAAATGCCTCTAGAATGTTTTTGTGATTTAACAACATAAAGATACAACCAAAAACCTTAAGCAGAAATCAACATATTTTAATAAAATCTCATGTTTCATGGACCGTAGAAATTTTCGATTTAAGTTAAACCCTCTATCGGGCGCGAATAACTTCTAACCTCAAGTTGATTGACTGAAATCTCTTTCTAGTTAAAACCCCCAAGACAACATTATAACGATTTGTGAATTCCCATATTATGTTTGACCCTAATCCATAAGATTTATGCCGTCCTATATCTAGGATTGCATTCAACTCTTTTCACTTATATAGGTTCTATTTCACCATGAATCTCTCGATTTTCGGTGAAGAATAAACTTCAAATCAATATTGCGCATATATCAATTCGAATGAATAAAGCATAATATAAGTGAATCGTACAAAACATGAAGATTTTATTAAAACATACAAGCCTTTAATCACAAATTCATTCTAGAGTTCATTACATTCAAACACTAGAAATTTAGCTACACATGGCTTTGACAAAAGAGTATACTACACAAGACGATTTGACTAAAATGAACATGGTGTACTTAGCTCTTATTCAAGACCAATTCAAGACTTCCTCCTTGGTTGATTGCAATGATGTTGAGCTTCAAGCCTTCTCCTCTAGTGCTCTTCAACTTCCAACTCTACCTCTTTTTTATCCTCTCAATGTATTTTACTTTGAAACTTAGAATGAATATACAATGAATATACAATGAATCTCTATGAATGAATTATGAATGGAATGAATCCTCCAACCCAAACTTTTGGCTTTTATAAATATTTTTTTGTGAAAGAACACATTAACAATGCCATCTTTTGACAAATAATTGTTCCACTTCCATAGTTGGGTTGTTGAATCCTTGTTTTCATGTAATAATTGAGAGAATAATAGAGTTTGGTGCAGTAAAATAAGATGTAAGATTTGCTCAAAGGTTGTCAAAAAGCAAAAAGGGAAAACTTCCATAATTTCCGCCAAAGAAAATCCAGACTGGACGAAAAGCACACCCGCGCTTTAAAAGCACGGCCAGGCCGTGTTCGCGGATTTTTCCGAACACGGCCGTGCTTCAAAAGCACGGCCTGGCCGTGTTTGGTACGTCGTGGCCGAAAATTTGCTCATTTTTGGCTCCTCAAAAGCACAGTTGCGCTTAAAAGCACACCCTGGCCGTGTTTGACTGAAAAGGCCCCGAAATGACGCGTTTAGCTTGGGATTTCGAGTGTTTTTGCATCCATAAACCCCGGGGTATGTTTTGACATGAAACCATGGTCTAAAATTCATCAAAACAGACTCGAATCATCAATCTACACCAATAAAAGCACCTCGCAGATAATATGAACTATGTACAATCAAAAATCTATGAAACTAACAATAAAATAACTCAAATCACACTCAAATGGAGTGTTATGCTCATGTGGAACATTGATGGTGATTGCCTTTAGGTGCTCTCTTGGGTTTGGCTCAGTGTTTCTCGGCAAACTTCCTTGTGGCCTTTCGGAAATCATTTTTGCAATCTGTCCTATTTGGTTGGGTATCTGTTGATTGCACAAACTTTGTTATAAGTTCTTCCAAGTTAGGCTTACCTTGGTTTGGCTGAACTCCGGGAGACGTGTGTAGATTAGGATTGGGATTAGGTCGTGGTTGACCTTGATTACCCCAACCGAAATTAGGATGTTGTCGCCACCCAGGATTGTATGTGTTGCTGTAAGGATTATTTGGGTAATTTCTGGCTTGATTCCCAACGTAATTGGCATGTTCAACTTGTGGTATTGTGTGTGGGCATTCCTGATGATTATGCAATCCTCCGCAAGTTTCACAAGATAAAACGTGCGGTGGTGGTGGTTTAGGAGCCGCTAGATCGTCGATTTTTTGGGTCAAAGCTTCGACCTGTGCAGCTAGTGTAACCACTGCATTTGCATTGTATACACCCACTGTCCTGTTAGTTTTACCTCGTACGGATTGCCATTGATAGTCATTCATGGACATTCCCTCTATTAGATCTTGGGCCGCTTCTGGTGTTTTATTGTTCAATGTTCCTCCAGCTGCCGCATCAATCATTTGCCTCGTTGACGAGAGTAGCCCATTGTAAAATGTTTGGACTTGCATCCAAATCGGGAGGCCATGATGTGGGCATTTCCGCAATAATTCTTTGAATCTCTCCCAAGTGTCGTACAAGGTCTCATCGTCTTCTTGAGTGAATGAAGAGATTTCATTCCTCAATCGTGCGGTTTTGGCGGGTGGAAAATACTTCAACAGGAACTTTTCAGCCATAATGCTCCATGTTGTGATTGTTCCCTTTGGTAAAGTGTTAAGCCATTGTTTAGCCCGGCCCCGAAGAGTAAATGGGAATAGGCGCAAACGGATGGCATTGTCGGAGACTCCATTTATTTTGAAGGTATCGCAAATTTTGAGAAAATTTGCGATATGGTTATTGGATCTTCGTCGGTAGGGCGTCGAATCGAAAAAATTGTTCCACCATTTGAATGACATTCGGTTTGATCTCAAAATTATTGGTCGCCTTGGCGGGCCATACGATACTAGATGACGCCCCGTCCATGGATGGTTTAGCATAGTCGTACATGGTTCTTTGTTGTTTGCTGCCGCCATGGCGAAATTTTTGCTTTCGTTAATATTTTCTTCGTGGTACGTATTAGTACTTTCCTCCGTGTTGCTACGGCCAGATATCACACTTCCAAATTCGACGTCGAGTAGGCATGCACTGCAGTAAATAAAGAGGATAAGTATAATTCAAGACTTACAAAGATGGATAAACAAAGAAAGACGGTAAAAAATGAAGGAAAAAAATGATTAAATTAACAAAAATAGAGCGTTCTTAATATTACAATCCCCGGCAACGGCGCCAAAAACTTGATGGCTCAAAAGCTACTCTAGAAAACCGTAGGCAAATGCACCTATCGTTTTATAGTATAGATTATTGAGTACCGAGATTCCCACGAGGATTGTAAGTACTAATAATTACCGTCTTTTTGTTATTTAATCTAACAACTTTCAGAGTTTTGTTTGTTAAAATGGAAAATGAAAAATAGAAAATTTGAAATAATTGCAACTCACAAAAGATCAAATAAAAGTAGGTTGTAAAATAAGAAATCAAGAGCTAGAAATGTGTTTGAATGTAAATCCCTCTAGAATGTTTTTGTGATTTAACAACATAAAGATACAACCAAAAACCCTTAAGCAAAAATCAACATCTTTTAATAAAATCTCATGTTTCATGGACCGTAGAAATTCCCGATTTAAGTTAAACCCTCTATCGAGCGCGAATAACTTCTAACCTCAAGTTGATTAACTGAAATCTCTTTCTAGTTAAAACTCCCAAGACAACATTATAACGATTTGTGAATTCCCATATTAGGTTTGACCATAATCCAGAAGATTTATGTCGTTCTATATCTAGGATTGCATGCAACTCTTTTCACTTATATAGGTTCTATTTCACCATGAATCTCTCGATTTCCCGGTGAAAAATAAACTTCAAATCAATATTGCGCATATATCAATTCGAATGAATAAAGAACACATTAACAATGTCATCTTTTGACAAAAAATTGCTCCACTTCAATAGTTGGGTTGTTGAATCCTTGTTTTCATGTGATAATTGAGATAATAATAGAGTTTGGTGCAGCAAAATGAGATGTAAAAGTTGCTCAAAGGTTGTCAAAAAGCAAAAAGGAAAAGCTTCCATAATTTCCGCCAAAGAAAATCCAGACTGGACGAAAAGCACACCCGCGCTTTAAAAGCACGGCCAGGCCGTGTTCGCGGATTTTTCCGAACACGGCCATGCTTCAAAAGCACGGCTTGGCTGTGTTTGATACGTCGTGGCCTAAAATTTGCTCGTTTTTGGCTCCTCAAAAGCACGGTTGTGCTTAAAAGCACACCCTGGCCGTGTTTGGATCGAAAAGGCCCGAAATGACGCGTTGACTTGGGATTTCGAGTGTTTTTGCATCCATAAACCTCGGGTATGTTTTGATATGAAACTATGGTCCAAAATTCACCAAAAACAGCTCCAAATCATCAATCTACACCAATAAAAACACATCGGAGTAATATGAACTATGTACAATCAAAAATTTATGAAACTAACAATAAAATAACTCAAATAACACTCAAATATACACATAAAACATGTATAACAAGACCACTTATCATATACTCCCGAAATGTATTAAGCGATGTAACTCAAAAAAAGTATTAGTAGTTCCTCGAAAAAGTATTAGTAGTTCCTTGAGAGTATTTTAGTAGTTTCCTTTAATATAATTAAATTTTTCTCCCGAAATGTATTAACAGTCATTCTGAAAAGTATTAGACGTTCTTCTAAAAAGTATTAACAATTCTTTTGAAATGTATTAGTAGTTACGAATAGTTTTTTAGCATTTCTCATGAATATACTCCCAAAATGCATTAGCAGTCCCTCAAAATTGTATTAATAGTTCCTCGAAAAAGTATTAATAATTCACCTAAAAGATTTTTAGTATTTCATCCTAAAAGTATTAGTTCTCTTAATTTTTTTAATAATTCACCTACGAAGTATTAATGTTTTCACTAAAAATATTAGTAGTCTCACTAAAAAGTATTAGTAGTTCCCCTAAACAATATTAGTTTTTCCTCCGAAAAATTATTTAATAATCCTCTAGAAAATATTAGTTTTTCCCTAAAAATATTAGTAACCCGTTTAAAAAGTATTAGATTTTTCACTAAAAAGTATTATTAGTTTCTTTATAAATCTTTATTTGATTTTGAAGTCCTGAAATTTTGTCAAATCTTTACTTGATATTTGGGATATTAAAAATCTTGCCCCATTTTCTCATAGAAAGCTTGTTAATTGGTCCAAGATTTGGTCTTGTCCATGCCACCCACTTGGGTGACACCCAGTGGGTGGATCCACCCTTGATTTACACACATATACACACACCCACATGGGTGTGTGTGGATTCAAGTGTGGATCCACCCACTGGGTGGCACCCAAGTGGGTGGCATGGACACACACCCAAAGATTTCAATATACAATCCCCAAAATCCAATCCACCGACAACTAACAATCCTCCTCTAGCTCCATCGTGCGTGCTTTCTCCTCAGGCATCTTTGAAACCGAGATCCGGCCTCTCCAAGTTTCCAACCGCAGACCCATGGCGGAGCTCCTCGATCGCTCCGCTTCTCCAAACCCGAATCTGTCTTCAAAGCCACCGTCAGGATCCAGGAAAAATTACAACTATTTCGCACTAACTACCCGTCATCACCATTGTGCTCACCATCTCTCTGTTAACAAATCCCCTCTCCCTCGATCTTCCTTGTCGGCCTTCTCGCCGCTGGCTATTCCTCCGCCTCTTAGTCAATTCTACGATCCTCCGGTCACCTTCTTCTACGCCAATTTTCCGATCGCGAGAATGTGTGAACAACCTCTGTTCTAGGAAGACTATCTTTGGCAATTTGCAAAAATAAATTAATCATGGAATGTAAGTGGAATATATGTAGAATTAGAATTTAACAAGTCTACGGAAGTTATAAAATTGAATGAAAAAGAGGGAGAGGAGAGAGACACAGAGAGAGAAAGCTATTGCAATTTGACCCATATACCCAAAACGGATTGGGCTTGAGGATCTGTCTCGATGGATAAAGTCCGTCGACGGACGGCTCTGAAGGAGACATGCTCAATTTCAAAACTATACAAGAAAATAAATAGGAAAAAGAAAAAGAAAAATCTCTCTTATTTGGTGGTCTGAGTTTAATGAGAAGTCATTAAACCCAAATTAAAACATTGAAGCCCAGTTCTGAAAGCCCAATTAAATATCTGAAACAATGTGATGCGAACAAGGCCCACATAAGCAAAGGAAATATGGAAAGAAAAACGAAAAAAGTTACCTTTCATATGCTCATCTTTTGTTTGACCATTAACTTTAAATATTTGTTTGAATAATTATCTTTAAAATAGTATAATTATTTTCTCAAAAAGAAAAATGGTATAATTCTTCGGAATCATTAGTTGTGTGCAATAGCGTAGCCGGGGAAAATTTACGGGGTGGGCGATATACGGAATCGGGATAGACCAGGATAAAAAAACTAATAGAAAAATCATATAAATTTTAACTAAAAAAATTTAAAAAAAAAAAAATTACCTTATAAAATTATTTTTTTAAAAAAATATGGGGGCGGGGCAGGGCCCAGGTTGGCCCCCTCCCTCCGCCACTGGTTGTGTGTTTGAATTCAACTTTCATTTTTTATTTACAAAAGGAATAAATAAATTATCTTGAAATGAGGCCAAAGTACAACCAGCTTCGCAATGATTTTGCTATGTAATTTCAGGGTTGTTATTATACTTGACAGCACAAAAGAGTCATGCATGTTATCATAATACGAATAATAGAATTAAATGGTTAGATTTTAAAAAGATTTTTTAGGTATAAGTAAGACCATTATTTACATCCATGATTATTAAGTAATAGATGGGATAATAGTGGAAGGACATAACTACTCATTTAATTTTTATTTTGAGTTTGAGTTATTTACTTATGAAAGCGAAAATAATTGCATGCCTTTTTATTTCGGCTAATAATATAATAAATAATATATATAGCTTTGGAAATTATTACTTTCAAATCTTTATTTAATGGAGTATCTGAAAATTATTAAATGTAAGTGATTATATTAGGTCAAAACAGCTAAATGATTGGTTTTGAATATACCTCCAAGACTAATCCTTTTTGTTCAGGCCAATAGAAACGGAAAATCTTAAATAGTAGCTGCTGGAATTTGCTTGTTTGGGCTTTTCTCGTAAAATTAGGATTAGATGTGCTATGTTTTTACAGACTCAAAATGAGTTGGGCCTACTTTTCTCCGGCCTGAAGCTTGATTAGCCCAACACATTTAACACAGAAAAATGTGTTTTGGGCAGCGAGAAAAACATCGACCCGAGCAATCTTTTAGGTTGGCCCGACCCAACTTTTAAAGAACATCTTACCACTATACTACTAAACAATTCGTAAGAATAGTCAATTTTGTTTTCATTAGTTTTGGTTTTCTCTTGAGGTGAACCCAAATATTTGAACGCTGAATTCTCAAAAAATCCTAAAATATTTATAATAAAAAAATATTAATATATATATACACTGATATTTTACATATTCAAAATAATTTAATCAAGAAAATATTTATTTCTCACATTGCCTCATCATTATATTAATCTTAAACTCATTTATAATTATATAATATAACAATACGACATTATTAATCAGACAACACATACATGAACACACGACAATCACAATAGAAATTATTTCCGTCATCACAAAAACCAAACATCAATCATAATTCGCTAAATAATTTAATTCCCTTTACAATATATCCTTTTACATTAGAATAATTGAAATCAAACCACTTCCAAACAATATTGCACAACTCTTCATTACCTTACACGCAATAACTTATTGTCCACACAAAGACATTTGAAAATAAATGGAAACAAATGTTTGAGATGTTCAATTTTTTTTGGAAACAAAATCACTGGACGCCATTGACCTTCCTTAAATATTCTACGCCTTAGATAGAATTTCGGACCTCTAAAAAAAACCATCAACCTACAATTTTTTTTGCTCTTCACATAATATATAAACCTCGTACTCAGACACATAATTTCACACTCACAAAAAATCATAAGCGCGCCTCCACATCTTCTTGGTTTTGTTTTTTCTTACCAAATTAATATTTTTCTCTCGTTTTCGAAGTTGTAAGGGAAAAAAAAAACAAGTTTTTTTAGCTTTTTGCTTCGATAATCGAGAGAAAATGGGTGCTTGTGCTAGCGTACCAAAGGCCATGAGGAGTGAGGCCGCTGCACCGGAACAGCCCAAGGAGGAAACAACCACCACCACCACCACCACCGTGGAGGCGCGGAAGAGATCACCGTCGCGGCGGAGGAGAAACCCACCGAGAAGAAGGCGGAAGAGGCCGGGGATGACAACAAGGAAGAGAAGGCCGTTGAGGTAAATTAATTAGTTTATTTTGTTATATTTATAATAATTTATATGTTGATCAAAGTTATAAATTTATTTTAAATATTTTTTGAATCTAATCACATAAAAATATAAGTAAAATTCATGTAAAAATTGAAAACCAATAAATATTTTTAACAGTCTAGGCCTTGATGAGGCAAAGAATGTTAGAAGCGCGAAAAGAATCGAAGTCTATTTAGCATGGCCCAATTGGTGGGTTCATTCAACATATTTTATATGTATTTTTAATATACGAGTTGGTGGGCTCCCAAAATAGTGGTCTAACGGTTTTTTGAGGCTCGCCCTGCCCAATTTTTCCTTTGATCGAGAGAGTTATAGACTTATTTCAAATATTTTTTTAGAATTGAGTATCACAAAAATATTAGATTAACAATTAATAAATTATATTTCTCATAATCATATGGGCATAACATAATTTTGTCTCATTTTCCTTCAAAATCAAAATCAGAAATTGTTTTCTCTAAATTAGTTTTTTTCTTTGCAAGAAAATTCAAGATTCAGAAATAGCCTTGCATTTTCTGTCAAAATCAAAATTAGAAAACATTTTCTCTAAATATTCTTTTCCTTTCCTTCATCAAAAATCAAGGTCCAAATTAGTGATGATTTGGTGATATTTTTCCTTTTATTTCATGAATTGGTTTGGTAGCTAAAGATATAATCATATCATATCAATACACACATAACAATTTGGAGTTCAAACATAGTAGTTTACCCTTGTTTTGATTTCTTTCATGTGCACAAAATATTAATTCACTTCTCAAAATGGGATCATCAATACTATTAGTTACCCCAAAATCAAATAAATTAATTAGACCTATTTATCTATAGTAGTAACTTACCCAATATTAAAAATTGTGAGACAAATAGAATAAAATAAATAAAAAATTTCCCTAAATGCATGACAGGTTGAAGCACCAAAAGAAATCGTGAGTGAAGAACCAAAGACGGAAGCTCCGGCGACGTCGGAACCGGCTGCCGCCGTGGTGGAGGAGAAGAAAACAGAAGTGGCGGAGCAAAAATGATTGAAAGCTTATGATTTATTTTCTGGATGCTGATTTTCATAGTACTAGGAATTTTTCTAAAATGTTTGTTTATTTGTTTGTTACTGTTTTCTTTTTGCATTATTAATTATTAGTTTATATTTTTGATTTTGTATGGTTTTCTACTTTCTTGTTTCTTTGAATTTCGAATTTTACTGAGGACAATGAAGAAATAAATAAATAAAAATCTTAATAAAAAAAAAAAGACCATCTCATCTCTCATTTTGAGTTATTTACGTATTTATTCCAACCTGAATAAATTAATTGTTGCTGGGATTTGGTTGTATTCCACCCTATTGCAAACGGATTTTCATAAATATATTTAATCTAGCTCTATTTTAATATATATGTTTTATGTAATTTTAAAATATACATATTTTTCAAAAAAAAATAATGATGTTATTTACATTATATTTTTTAATATTTAAAATTATAAAGTGAATTTAATGAGTTAATTGGGTTTTATTCACATCCAGTGGATTTGAATAATAGGGTAGGTCATATTTCAAGTTTTGACAAATCAATTCCAAATGGACCAAATCCACATCCCCCTCCACCACCACCCCCTCCCAAAAAAAAAAAAATATAAAATAAAAATGACCTGAAATTCTTTAAAATTAAATAAAATAGAAATCTAAAACAATTTTTACTTCTAGAGAATTTTAGTTTTTTTCTTATTTGCTTTAATTTTGATAATATATTTGAAGTTAATGATTTGAACTTAACGAAAGAGACATGTTTTAATTATGTTTTCAGTGAAAATTCTCATTTGAATGATTATATTGGAAATTTATTTTTATATTGATTGACGTGTAAAAAGCAAAATTATGTTTAGATAAACAAATAAAATAAAATCTATATAGGTTTGAAAATAAAAAATATATTTGGTTGAGCAGCTTTTGAATGAATTTAATATGACAAGGGAAAATGCGTGGAAGAAATAAAATTATGTTTCTTGATGTACTTTATATAATATTATATCATAATTTTGAATATATAATAATTTTCAAAAAAATAATAATTTGTAAAGCTGGTACAGGTGATATCCACTTTAACTATCTCACTTTGATATGCTAATGCATAAGATGATTTGAATAATACTATTTCACTTTTATATAATATTATATCATAATTTTGAATATATAATAATTTTAAAAAAATAATAAATTGAAATAGTGGAATTAATGATTCACATCGGACAGATTGAAAATTAACACCGTACTTTCAAATGTTATTTTTATGTCAAAAATAAGAAAATAAAATTAATATTTTTATCGAAACTAAGCCAATAACACACATGATTCATAATTTTCAATAGGATAAAATTTAAAAAATAAGTCTTGAAAATGGGAAAATACAAGACCTTTTAATTTCTTAAATGCCCTGCAAGGACTGGATTTTCATGAATTAAACCAGAAGAACAACAGAAAAGAAAACCAGTCCCTGTAAAAACTGATATTTGGGTTATATCACTTATACATAGGGGTGTGAAGATAGACACACAATGACACAATGAGTTTGCAGCAAAGAAATCTACGGAGTGTTTGAAAACACTAAAAAAGTTATTCTCATTTTTCAGCGAAAAAAATCACTTTTTAGTATTTGCAAAAACAATCTTTTGTATATGCTTCTACTTCATTTAATCAAAATATAAAAGCTGGAAGTACAGTGCTTATAATTTTGGATAAGTGCTTTTCGTAATTTTGTAAATAATAAGTTTATTTTTGTTTTTCTATCCAAAAGCTAATATTGAAAGTGTTTTCTTTTTTTTCCCCCAAACACTCCAGTTTTTATTTTTTCAGCTTTTAGATTCTATTTGCAAACACTATCAACTTCTAATTCTCAACTATTTTGCTTCTGCTACAATAAGTTGTTAAAAAAGTAAAAGTGCGCTTGCAAACAAACATTCCCCTACTTATTTACATGTTGAAAAGAACAGAAATTGTAAACAGAGAAAGGGAAAAAGTAACAAGAAAGAAGATTGTGTGGGAAAAAAACTCAATAACAACAGTTCCCCTCTGCAGAAAATTCACTTAAAAAAATAAGGATAATTACAAAAAACTCCCCAAGGTTTGGGCTAATTACAAAAAGCCCAAAGATTTTTGAAAATTACAAAAAAACCCTTGAGGTTGACTTTGTTTTACATTTTCCCCCACAAACAAAAACATTTCAAAAACCCCCTTGATACTTATACAAATATTACAATTACCCCCTTAAATTTAAAACAGAAACACACTTGGGGGAGCTTTTTGTAATTTTAAAACATCTCTAGGTTTTTTTGTAATTAGTCCAAACCTCAGGGAGTTTTTTGTAATACCCTAAAAAATATATACTGCAGAAAATCACTTAGCAGTAAACAGTTATATCACAATAACAACTACAAATTCTCATGTGTGCTAAGAATGATATACACATCATCTCAAATCCTGCATATGTTCAATGATATAGCACAGAGAATTTCTGTCCTCCCAATTCAGTCGAGACCAAAATCGCATAACGCAATCACAAATCTAACTACGATACGTTATCTCAAAGCATGAAAACACAAGTGAAAATGACTGCAAGAGATTATCAAAAATAGGCAAGCTAACAATCGAATTCGACATCAATTCGTCTAGGAAGAACCTCTGTTATTAAGCAACAATATCAGAATTGCTCTGTTCAAATGTCATGGGATTTCTTCAAAATTTTCGAGCGATATTAAATTGGTTTTGATCAGATGATTAAGATATTAAATATGAAAATAAAGATGAGATGGAGATTTCTAAATAGCACAAATTCACAATTTCCTTACAGGAAGAAACATAGTTCAGGTAAAATGAAGAACACCAAGATATATGCTTCAACCACTTGATTGAAAGAAATAAAAACACAAAATAACTCCAGAATATGATTCTCAATAATATTTCCATGAAAATCCAAATAAATTGAAACTTGAAAGTAAAGGGGAAAAAAGAGTTCCACAGCATGAAACAAAAATAAACAAAATAGCAGATGCTTTTAAGCACTAAAATCAACGGTACTTACTGCAAAGATGACGAAACCAAAAAAGGACAGAGGATCAGCACTCGTCTGGTATAACGCCTAAAAACGTCACTTTTCAGTCCCGAGCAACACCCCTTTCCCGACACTTAAGCTCAAACGCCAGACGCTCATTTTCAAGCTTCATCAACTCGTTTTTCAGCTTCATCTTATGCAACTCCCTGTCTTCCTGCTGGCAGATTTTCAGCCACTCAAACTTCTTCTTCTCCAATTCCAACATCTCGTCCTGTATCTGCAACTTCTTCTCTTCCAACCGGCGAGCACGATATCATCCACCGCCTTAATTCCTGCTGTCCCTCGATAGCCTCAGGGACAACCTTAATCAAATCAGTAAACCCTTTCTCGGGCGGACGAATATCGGCCCAACTCGAAACTCCGTTATCCTCTCCATGTTTCCGTCTCTTTGCGGGCCCATTTTGAGAACCATATTTCACGTTAATAGCAGATCGCACCAACTGTTGAAGAGTTTCGTCATGAGGAAGAAATTTCGGTTCTTGTTGTGATCTGAGCACATTTCTCGATAAAACAATTGCTTACAAGCTAAAATCTTCCGGACCTCCTCTTTGGCTTCATCGGGAATGCGCGATCGATTCAATTATTTCTGGGTTCTCGACGACATCGCACGAAATACTTACTCCAAGAATATCGTTCAGCCGCTTGTACTTTTTGTTGAGATCGTTGAATTTATCCTCACACTGCTGAGGTGACACGAGATAACCTCTTTCGACCATCGTACTGAAATAGACCTCCATTTACCTTTTATTGGAGCAAGCAACTGACTCGTTTCACTCTCGGCCTCACTGAAATACGAAACGACAGTGATCAAAAGCTTAACCATCTCCTCCGTCCATCTTATACGCTGCCAAAATTGTTCAGTTTTCTCTCTGCCGTTTCAGCAAGCCTGTTTTTACCACATTGACTATTCTCTGCACAATAGTTCATGCTCTGATCCTTGTTATCGAGCAACATAATGGGTTGGTTGAATTGTTGTATGCTGTCAACCCCAGAAGAGACGGCATCCAGAATTTGCTGTGGATTAAACGATATACTTTCGTATGAGTAGGGATTGGCAGGAGCTTGTGGGTGGTTAACTTGCATTGGTTCTTCTGATTCTTGAAAATTGAGTGATCCGCACCCAATCATATCACCAAAAACGTGTACAATATCTTCCATGTTTTATAATATAACCTCCAGTCACTTGAATCTTTCCGCTGACTAAAACAAAACAAAAAAATTAACCACGGCACATCACGCCCAAAAGATATAATTAAGAAGTGTGCACATTCACGCTGACTTAAGTAGGAACAAATTAACAAGAATTTTCAGAATGCAAGCTATTTCAATGACATAAACAAAAGGTAAGACATAAATGTAGAAATAAAAAGAAAAGAAGAAGAAGACGAGAAGGAAGGAAATTTTTGTACCTCTTTTGATTAATCGTAACAGCAGAGAAATCGCTACACACTATTTATCAGGCAGATCCTGTCCAAAGCAAATCAAAATTTAAAGAAAATAGAGAGTACCAGGAAATAATAACTTCCGCACAATTCCAGATTTCAAATCCAAAGCCAGTATTTTGATCGGTGAAGCATTGAATGAAATTTTCTCATATGGGAAAGCAATGTGAATCAGTATGAAGAAGTTTTTCCAGTAATCACATTGTTAAGATCGTCATAAAAAAGGGACCACATAGATTGAACGATAGGCGAGCAAACAAGTGCCAATTCTTCGTACGACTGGCCAATGGCAAAGCAACCAATTGATTTCGAGGTGGTTGGCTTGGGGATTGGGACTCAATTATTTTCCGGCAACAACTTTTGACAAAAGGACATGCATGCACAGTAATCCAGGCATTCACATCTAAAACAAAAGGAGATTAGATTGGTAATTATTATAAGATTTCCAAAATAACTATTTTGGGCCTTGACTTTTAGTGTTCATGTAATTTTTGAAAATATGTAATCAGAATATAGACGGACCAAACTGTCCTTGTGCCTGGTGCAATACTAGGCCTTTCCAAGTTTAATTAACCCAAGGTTTTCCTGGCTAAAAGCACTAGATCTTCTAAAGCTCGATTAATATGCTTTTCCCACTAGTTTTCTAGATTTGTGCAGAAAATCAAATAATAAATGTTACTCCTCACAACACGCTTTCAACTAATGTATAAAAACTCGTGTTAAAAGTCATGTATACGCCAATGAGAAACAGACATCGCATTGCTCTAGAGTATTACATTCTTCTCCCTCTCCCATATAAACATAAATACACGCACTTGCATACCTAGACATGGACACGTGCATTTGGGCGTGCAACGGCATGTGTGTGTGCATTTAGGCTAAATGAATGGGGTAAGTTTCAACTCCATTAAAATGTTATTTCCTTTCCACTTTCCATAGTAGCTTGTATCCATTTCTATGCAGGAGAATGTGGAGCAAGTTTACTTACATCTTTGTCACATTACGAGCAACCTATTGTCCATATGCCAACGGAGACAATTAAGTGGCAATGACTTTCTCCTAAGCCTGCAACACACAATCATGCATGATGAAATGCTTCACATGTATCAAAGCAATCGCCCAACTGTGAAATTTCCAGGTTAAATACATTTTATTGTGAGTTAGAAAAGTTGCAAAAAATTATTATGTTGGAAAAGGATATCGATTCACAAAATACTGTTGTCCATCATTTATCTCCAACATGCGCTTATTCTAAGTGCACAGCAGATAACTGAAAATATATACAAAAATCAAAAGGTATATATATATATATATTGCACTTCATTGCAATATAACCTCAGGTAGGGATCATTTATAAGACAGCCATCATACACGTTGTGGATATGTAAGGATCATTTATTAGACAGCCATCATAGACATTGTGAATATTATTACAACTGCATTACTTTCCATAAAAAAGAATAATAAGAATTTCAAGAAAATCAACAGATGAGGCAGTTGGACACTATTCGCACACCAGCATTAAACATTAAACTAATTTAATGATTTGTTTTCCATAAATTACATGAGAACTCCATGGAGAAGTATCACAAATTTAAGTTAAAATTTCTATAAAAGCAAAGCTAATAACTCCATACATGAGGTCAAAGGTACTAAAAGGAAACTTTTTGTCCAAAAAAGAAGTTTGTGTTATGTTTTTCCACTAACAGCAAGAAAATAGAATATTTGTGCAAGCTATCTCACTATCCCTGGTAAAAAGAACTAACAATCAATGGCCTCCATGTCACCAACAAATTCAATGAGGTGACAAAACATCACTTTATTCATATAGTTTATTGAAAAAAGCCAAAGGTAGGTAGCTAAAGAATGCATCTACTTAAAACAAGTCCTAAGATTCATTTCAAAATAGAATACTAAGTAATTTCACAAGCCAAACACTAGCATGGTTTCAAATTCAACCACTCTGGGCTAGAGTATTGTCTTGATTGGCATTTCTACAATACTGTGATATACGGCCTATAGGTGTCGTATAAATGAACATGCAGCGCATTCCATCAACAGACGTATCTTTGTGCTAAGGTTATAAAACACTTAATGTACAAATGAGGAATATTAGCAGATGCCTTGCTATATAATACTTTTCTTTTTAAAATAGCTTATCAAGGTACAAAAATTCTGCAGTCCATTCCAATAAAGTTTAACACACAATAATTCATACAGAGGCAAAAAGAATGCATGCACATCTTTCACTATTTCATAAGGTTGTAAACCCACAGCCATATGATTGCAATAGAGGAATATAAACCATGAATTATTTTTATTTATTTTTTAAGAATGGGGTTGAAGGAAGCAAGGACACAGTTAAGACTTCAAGATTAACCAAATTCTACATGATAACACCAATTTTTTCGAGCAAATCTGTGATATTAATCTGATGATACACCATATTACACTCACTAAAAATTTCCATTTAATATACAATAATACAAAGTTGAGCAGCATGCACCTGTGAGAAGCAAAATGAGAAAACTAGAAAGTGAATGATAAATTTAGTTTGTGTTCGCATGGCCACTCATTTCTCGGCGTCTAATCTCTAATCCTAACCGCTCGTTCTCAAGCTTTAAATACCTGTTTTCCAGCCTCATCTTCTCTAAGTCCCTGTCTTCAATCTCACTAAACCTTAGCCACTTGAGACGCTGCTTCTCCAATTCCAGCATTTCAGCTTCTATTTGTAATTTATGTTCCTCTAACTGAAGACTACGAGACATGAACAAGTGATTTCCCTGCCACTCTCCACTGGCGCTTTGACCAAATACTTGGTTCATTTTTGCATGATCATGAAGAGCAGATTTTTGGTCATAATCTGAAAATTCAAGATGAGATCAGAATCCACATATTCATGCTCTTCTAATTTCTTCCTCTTAGCAGGCACCTTCGTTGAACCAACATCCTCATTTGAAGCATGTTTCTTTTGGCTGTTGTCATTTGGGCAATCACTTACATCATTTTCTTCTTCGTCGTCAGTATTTCGAATGGCGAGTGGAGTGATTTTTGAATAGCTTGATCGTGAGGAATATACAGCCTATTCCCATTATGATATGAGCACATTTCCTGGTAAAATAACTGTTTTGAGCTCAATATCTTCCTCACACTATCCTTCGATTTTTCGGAGATATCAATTGAATCTAAAAGTGCTGGATTTTCAACTACCTCACAGGAAGTTCCACTCCCAAGGATATCATTAAGTTTCTTATACCTTTTGTTGAGATCATTGAACTTATCCTCACATTGTTGAGGTGACACAAGAAAACCTCTTTCTGCCATGACCTTGAAATAGCCTTCCACTTACCTTTCTTCGGCAAAAGTGGTGAAATCCTTCTTTACCACCACCACAATCTGAGCCACCATCCTCTCCAATATAAGAAACTGCAGTTATCAAAAACTTCACCATTTGATCAGTCCACTTCACACGCTGCCAAGGGGACTCCTTTTTCTCTTTCTCGCTTTCATTATTCCCATCAACATGCTCCCCCCAGCATAATAGCTGTCTTCGTCACAAGAATTCTTTTTCATATCAGCCTTGCCATGGCGATCAAGAAATGAAACTGGCATATCAGGTTTTTGCACACTTCTGTTCCTAACGGCAAAAGCATCGTGAGCTTGTGGACTGGAAGAAACAATAAAACCTTGAAACGGCTGTGGGCTCAGTTGGCTATTAGCTTGCATATTTAGAAAGGCAAAAGATTTTCCTCGCATCAGATTCGTACTAGCCACTGGCTTGTCATCCATTCTTTGTCAAATAAGAAAACCTACACAAATTAAAAACAGAAATGAACTTCTAAGATGAAGTTTCAACTCAACCAACTCTGCAACCGGCAAATTAAACAAAGCATTTTACTTCCATGGGTTTTGTAACAGTAAGTAAGCAGCAATGTTTTTTTTTTTTCAACATAATAATGTCTAATGACCAAACATATAAACCCATCACTGGAATTAAGCAAACCATGGCAAGAAAAAATTAAAAAGCAAGTGCGATTTATTGCATTTCAATCTTCACAGGTTTATCAAATCCCTATTGAGTAAATGCAGATTTCTTCATCCCACTTCAAGAAAAAAAGCAATGACTCAAAAAATTAGAAACAATGAAACCTAAAACTACTAATTCAAGTATATATAACAAGAGCCCGACCATAAAACTAGATGATTACCTCAAAATAAGGCAAGCCCACGAGCCATTCCACTGTGTAACCTCTGTTACATGGGAATTTTGCTGATTATTGTTAATAGGTGAGTGCGAGAATGGTGAAGTGCCACTGCCTAGGAAATATCATCACTTTGCTCTGAGTGAGAGAAAACCCCATCGGGAAAATTGGATTGTTTTGCATTTGGGCATCGTGAAACATATGTGCCCTAAAATTGCTGGCCCACATTCAGGTGCTTTTCAGTTGGTTCTTGGAGAATTAGCGTCCTCTTGCTTCTGTTGGGCCAAATGGAGGATTAATTAATTTAGGTTTTACTGAAAAATGTTTTGGGGGAAAAATATTACCCTTTTCAGGTGGGGGTGGGGACCTGGGGGTAATTTCCAAAGATTCTTCTGAAATTTCTTTGTGTTGCCAGTCTCTCCTTTTTCCTTTTCCTTTTTTTTAAAAAAAAATCCAATCATGTTATTGCGATGCTTCGAATGGGCCTCTTCTTACCATCGGATGTTGCTACTATCTGTGGGTGGATAGGACATCATGAAAGGTTTTGTGAGGAAAGGAAAACTGACATTCAATCAAATAATTTGAGAGAAGGTAGGTTTGGTGAATGGTTGAAGGCTGAAGATTTAAGTGGAGGGTATAGGCTTGGGAGAGCTTTGCCTCCTAAAGGGCATGTATCCCCTACGAAATCTAGTGCTAGTAGCAGTAAAGGGAAGGAAATTGAAAAATCTGATCATGAGATTGGAAGTGAGAATGCAGGCAATCAGAATAATCATCCTCTGGTTGGAACATAGAAGGTTGCTTCATTCATGAAAGCTGGTGTAAAACCAGGCTGCACAGTTCCTTTCCAGACAAACTCTATCAGTGAAGCTAGCTTGGAAAAAGAGATGCACAACTCTTATGTGCAGAAAAGTGTGGTGCCTTTCCAAGCCAAGCTTCAAATCCAGTCTAATAGTGGTGAACTCAAGGGTAGAAAACCTTTTCAAGATATTTCTAACTTGAGCAGCCCATTAGAAGGAAACAAATCTGCAGAAAGCTCTAGCAGAGGAAAGTCTTGGACTAGGCAAAATGGCAGAGGGAAATGTAGGGGAAGAGGGAGGAAGACTGGGAATAAGGAAAATAGCCAAATTGGGGGAAAAAGGAATAATGATCAGTGTGGAGAAGTAGGTTATTTACGAGATATTTTCAGTGAAAAGGGTGGAATTTATAAGAAGCTAAAATCAGATGTCATTGTGATGGATACGGTGGAGGAAGCCAGCTCTAAATGGCCCCAAAGTCAATCATGAGAGTATGTGTGTGGAACTCAGAGAGTGCGGGAGGGCCTCTCTTTGTTTCCCGATTCAGGAGTCTTGGAAACTCCACCTTAGGATATGTGTTTTTGTGTGAGGCCAAAAAAAGAAGGCTACTTTTGTTAGAACAGTTTGTAATCAACTTAAATTGGGAGATAAATGGAAATGTATGGATCCTATAGGTAAGAGTGGAGGATTACTAATTTCTTGGTCTGATAAGATACTCATCCATCAAATCATTGCTAATTCTTTCTGTTTTGAACCAGAATTTAGTTTTGAGGGTGGAAGTGATAAATGTTGGGCTATTTTTGTCTATGCCAGTACCAATGACAAGGAAAGAAGCGATTCGTGGGAATTTCAAGCGAGAAAAAGGATGAAATGGGGTGATTTTTGGTTTTTAGCAGGTGATTTCAATGATATATGCTCCAACTTGGAGAAAAAAGGAGGTAGGACTAGACCTGCTTGGAGCTTTGTGAGATTCAATGAGTTCATTAGAGAGATGGAGATGCAAGAAGTTATTTCTACTGGAGAAGAATTTACTTGGGCAAACAACAGAAGTGGTGAGGGGTTTGTAGAGGAAAAACTTGATAGAGTGTTTGGATCAGCACATTGGTGCCTCAAATTCCCTAAAGCTACAAATCAAAGCCGAGGCGGAGTTTAAGGCCTCTTGGATCATCGCTTTCGCTCTTAGACAATGATGTGGAGGAATCTAAGAAAAGAAAGAAAAGGTTCCAATTTGACAAGAGATGGGCTGAGTATGAAGAAGTGGGAGATGTTATTAAACAAGCCTGGTCCATTTGTGTGGCTGGGAATGCTATGTTTCAAATTCAGCACAAGATCAGAAACAGCAGGATTGAGTTGTTAAGATGGAGCTGCACCAAAAAGATTAATTCTTCTGACAAGATTGACAGTCTGAAAAGTTCTATGGAATCTTTGAGGGCTTTGGATGGGGATAGGGATCGGGATCAATGGAATTCACTTAGATCGAATTACACCATGAATACAATAAAGAAGAGATCTTTTGGCAACAGAAATCCAGAGTTAATTGGCTTAAAGCTGGGGACAAGAACACTAAATTTTTTCATGCAGTTACAAACCAGAGGAGGGCAACAAATGGTATCTCTCGACTTATCACATATGAAGGGGTTGTATGCAAGTCGATGTGGAAATCGAAAAAAAGTCATCAAGTTCTATTCCAATCTATTTACATCCGATGGAGCGGACCCGCGATCAAGCCAACTACTTGGAATTCCACGATCCATTTCTTGAGAGTCAATCAAAAACTTATCCTTCCTATTTCAAGCTGAGAAATCAAGCAAGCTCTCTTTGATCTTCATCCAAATAAGGTCCCCCATCCGATGGTATGAGTGCCTTTTTTTTCAATTTTATTGGGATCATGTTCATTTTGATATTTGTAAAGTTGTCTTGAATTTCTTTAAATCTGGTAAAATGCTTAGAAGCATGAATCACACTCTGATTACCCTTATCCCTAAAACCAAAAATCCCACTTTTATGTCCCACTTCAGGCCTATAAGCTTGTGTAATGTTGTGAACAAGATAATTTCCAAGATCATTGCTTTTAGACTTAAAAGCTGCTTAGATCACTCTATTGGTGAACATCAATCTGCATTTATTCCTGGCAGACAACTTATTGATAATGTTGTTATTGCCCATGAGTGCATTCACTTCCTCAACAGGCACAGGGTGGGGAAAAAGGGGTATATGGCTATAAAACTTGATATGGCTAAAGCCTATGATAGGGTTGAATGGGATTGCATTAGAAATACTATGTCAAAAATGGGATTTCATGTTCAATTTATTAACTGGATTTTAACTTGCGTCTCATCTTCCTCATTTTCTTTTAATTAAATGGTTCAGCCTGTGGGTATGTGCTCCCTTCTAGAGGGTTGAGACAGGGGGATCCCATCTCCCCCTACTTGTTCATTATTGTGTCTGAAATTTTCTCTAGTCTCATTAACCTTGCAGTTGCAAATGGGTCTTTTCATGGTCTTAAATTATGCAGAAATGGTCCTATCATTTCTCATTTGTTATTTGCTGATGACTCCATTGTGTTCTGTGAGGCTAATGTTACTCAAGCTAGGATTTTGAAGGATATACTTGATAAATACCATGAGTGGTCAGGGCAATTGGTTAACTTTGATAAGTCTTCTGCCTTCTTCAGTTTTAACACCCCCTCTGTGGATAAAGATCATATCTGTAATATTCTGAATGGTGTCAAAATTCAGAAATCTTGTAGATATTTGGGTCTCCCTTTGGGTATTGGAAAGTCTAAGAAGGAGGTGTTTCATTATGTGATTGATACTGTTAAAACTAGAATCCAAAACTGGAAGAATTCTTTTCTTTCAACTGCTGGGAAGGATGTCCTTATTAGATCAGTTGTTGAAGCTCTTCCTGTCTTTGTGATGTCCTGTTTTCAGTTACCTGTTGGAATTTGTAAGGAGATTAACCAAATTACTTCTTACGGTGGGGATTAGGTGAGGAGGAAACCGAGAAAATTCATTGGAAGGCATGGAATTTCTTGTCCATTCCAAAATAGGAAGGGGGTTTGAACTTTCAGGATTTAAAGCTTTTTAATGAATCTCTTTTAGCTAAGCAGTTATGGAGGTTGATCTCTCAACCTAACCTTTTGATGTGTAGGGTCTTAAAAGCTAAATATTTTCCTAAAAGCAATTTCTTTGAAGCTATCATTCCTAGTGGGGCATCATGGTTGTGGAAGTGTTGGATGGAATCTAGAAAGATTGTTGCTAAAGGATTGAGGTTTGAAGTTGGTAATGGTAAGTCCATAAAAATCTGGCAACATCCTTGGATTCCTAAAGCTGAGGCTTTTATTCCCATGAAAGCTGTAACTCTTAATCCTTGCCCCTCCCTGGTGTGTGACCTGTTTTGTGAGGATGGATCTAAATGGAATGATAAGCTAATTGAGCAGTTTTTTTCTTCAGAAGATGCAACTTCCATTCTGCAGATTCCTATCTGCAATCCAGGCCAAGAAGACAAGCTGGTGTGGCATTTTGAGAAGAAAGGTAATTTCTCTGTGAAATCAGCATATCAAAGGCTGATGAAGGATAAACTTGCTGCTATGAATAAAGCTGAAAGTAGTGGATTCAGAGAGAAAAAGCTGAAGGTGTGGGATTGTGTTTGGAAGCTTAAAGTGCAACAAAAACTGAAATTTTTCCTTTGAAAGTGCTGTCATGATATCCTACCGGTGAAGACTAATACTTGTAAGAAATGTGTCAAACATGATATTATCTGCCAGTTATGTGGGATGGGAGAAGAAACTATGGAGCATTTGTTCTTTGAATGTGGGAGGGCTTCAATGGTTTGGAAATTGTCCCCTGTTAGTTGGGAAGGGACTAAGGTGAGAAATATCCACTTCTTTGATTGGTGGCATAGTCTTTGTGGTTTGGATGGGGGGAGAGTAATAAAGCTAGGATTGAATTAACCATTTACATTCTATGGTTGTTATGGAAAACTAGAAATTTGCGGACGTTTCAGAAAGTGTGGAAGCCGGAAAGAGCCATAATCAAGGTAGCCTTAACAGATTGGAACAACTTTAAGGATGTGTTGTTATTGGTTGACCTTTGCTGTTTATTTCATGTATTGTTTTCTTTTCTCTTATTTGTGTTTCATGATCTTTGTGTTTTGGGGTGGAAGTAGGGTCCTTGGATCAGTGCTTCATCTTTTTGTTGATGGTTGTAAGGAGGAAATCTCTAGGGGTTATATACTCAGTTGGGATGGCCTTTTTGTTCAGCTGCCCATTCATTTTGATGTGCCTGCTGCTTGAAGAAGATGTGATGCACCTGGATATTTGTTCTCATTCCCTGGTTTGTAAATGAGATAATCTATAGCTTTTTGCATCATTTTTCCTTTCATGACAGTTAGTCTTATTTTTGATAAGCGAGAATGTTCAGTTTTGCTTGATCTTCCTTTTGTGTGAAGATTTTACTTGTTTTGAGCCTAGTGGGTTGATTGATTGTTGTAATTAAACTCTGTTTCGGGTTCGTTATTTTGAAATTGCTATCGTTTGAGAAAAAAAAATTGGGCCTCTTCACGCTTTCTTTCTTTTCCTTATTTTGTTATCATTCCTTCCGTAAAAACACAGTATACATTTTTTTTTTTTAACTTTAGGCTAATATGTGAAAATAATGTAAAAAAATCAATTAGCTACATTAATCTTTCATAAACTCATTTTTTTTTGTTTCAAAAAAAATCATTTTTTAACAAACAAAACTCAAATTTAATAGTGTTTATAATCCACATTTTTAAAATATAGTCATCAATAATATTAAAAATGAAAGGTTTGTTGTCTTTTGATTTTTATTTTCGTTTACCATTTTTTATTTGTAGAAAATTCAGATCGCATGAAAACTTGTAGAAACAATTTGAGATTTGCCAATCAAAGTTACCCGGTCGGCACTTTAGAATATCTGCCGCCCAATAAAACTACGCTCCGCTTATGCGTGACTCGAGGACTCGCAACACCACCGTTAGAAGCGGGGCCAAAAGGGTTTGGCATACCCACTCCGACGCTCAAGTCAAGTATAGTTCTAGAGAGAGGAAATATAAAATAACACAATATATTAAAAGTGTATTGTAAGTCTACCCGAGGCACACCTTTTTGTGGAATTTTTATAGGTTGGCAATTAGGGTTTCGTGCGTATCAAGCCAAGTTAAAACCCTAGCTTAAATCTTTGGGCCTAAGTTAATTATTTATTTCGGGCACGACCTCCCAAGCTCAACGGCTCGGGAGGCTCTTAAATTCATCCATTAACTAGGGCCCAACCCACTCGGGGTAGGGTTTATCATAGTGATTTTTCCAAGCCCATTGACTCTGGACCAATTGTTGGTTTAAATCGTCAAAGGCTGCCTAGTTGCTTTAGAGATCGCCCAATGATGATAGATCGGCCCCGAGGCCATTTAGCATTTGGGCATGCTTTTGAGATCGGGACGGACCTTACACGTCGGGCCATTCTTCGAGCCCATTTTAGTCCGGTCGGCCCAAATAAGCCCCTATCAATCGGTCAATCCTCTCAATTATGTTTAGAGTGGACTTCTTGCTACTCAAAACATAATTAATTTATCGAGCGGGACCGGCTGAACATTTAGTCCGAACTCGGTTTTTCTCCATTTGCATTTCTCGAAAAGTGTTTCAAAGAATATGGCAAGCATACATACATATATATAGGTATATATGCCTCGGTTGAAAGTATAAGCCAAATGGATGACATAAGGGTTGTATTATATAATTTTATATTAATTCCATTTGCTTCAATCCAACAACATTCATTTCTTGAAGTCATCAATTTAAATTAGACAAAATGCCACGTCATCCAATATGTTGTAAAGAAATCATGCTTCCACCATTTTAATTTCTTTCCTACCGAGGAGCTAAGTAAATGATTATCACCTCGATACATGTGATTTACGATCTCATATTTATTTTGTTACTTTTATTGTAACTTGATACTCAAAAGTCATCTCGGTCAACACACTCACGGAATGCTCGTTCTCATGCCTAGCGCTGACGACAAAAGTTACCTGGCCAACGCGCTCACCACCTCGGTCCTCTTACCTCATATCGACCCTTACATTTTTATTATGAAACATCACTTCCGTCTTAGTATCTTGGCTCCCGCAATTCCCTATCTGCGTGCAAAAGGCTCCTCATAAATCATGGGAATTGACAAGACGCCCACTTTACGCCGGATGGGGCACTTCGAGCAACGTGTTGATGCCTCGGTCCACGTATGCTCTCATTTTAATCAATTTTGGCCAGGCGTGGTGTCCCTTCCCGACGTCTTTTAGGGTACATTTTTTCCTTAGGGTTTTCTCTTTGTCTTTTCACTCATTTTTTGAGAAATCAGACCTCGATGTGACAATACGCACTTGGCTTCCCTAGATGAACCTCCTTCCGTTGGATTGATCCCGGATCAAAGGATCCACATTTTTTCCCGCCATTTTCGTTCCTTATATAAAAGGGATTGAGGGTGGACCATTTACCACTTTACAAATCCTCCTCTCTCACAAAGCAACTTGAGATAGCCCCTTCAAGTGATTTTCGGCGAGTATTTTAGCAATTTCGACGAACTCCTCGCCAATACACCATTCCTACTCAGCTCAAGTCTTATTATCCCTTTAGGTATCGTCTCTTTCTTTCATTTTCATTTATTTCTTTCTTTTTTTTTAATAATGGCTTCTTCATCTACTCACTCGGATCCCCTACTTGACCGAGCATAGCTAGGTGGTCGGATGAAATAGACCTTTCTCAAGTCGGGAAAACAATCTCGAAGTTGAGTCATCAAGTCGATCTATCCGCGACAATGGGTAATAGTCCTTCGGGAAAGCTTTATTCAAATCTCGGAAATATATGCACATCCTCCAATCCTCTAGAGTTTTCGGGACCAAAGACTGCGTTGGACAACCATTTCTGGGAATCGTATCTCGCGGACATGCCATGCCTTCAACAACTTATGCACCTCAAAGACGCACGATCGCATCTTTCTTTGGGGCCAAAATTTCTCTTCTTCGCTTCACATATCGGTGCACGAAGGATTTATATTCAACGTGTGCTCACCTATGCTAGGATCAATACCAACCAAACTCCTTCATGACCATGCAAACACATGCACATTGTTTCTAAGAAACTCGATCGACTCCTCTCTCAAGTCTTCCTTGAGGCGACTCCCAATCTTGGCAACCTTACCAGGGTCGCTTGAACTAACTCTATTGTCGCAACTCCTCATTCGGCATCACGTGTTCCACCGGATCCTCATCTAAATTGATGAGTTTCTCCGCCCTTACCATCATCATGAGCTACTCACCTTTCTACCATCCGGAGACTCTCTACATACAACTTCCTCGCCATGTATCGATCCCCTCAACTTCTCGGCTGGTCATCTATCGGGAATTTGATCTTCAAATGATACACCGATACAACAGACTTGGAAAAGATTAAGGAAAGACCTCCCAATCATCACATTATATGATGATGGTGCATCCACAACCAGGAATCGTACCATCCTAGTCTTCCTCAGATAGCTCATTGCCCAAAGACACAGTAAGGCAAAGTAACCATCCCCCCATTGGTGAATCGAACCCCCAACAAAACCAACCGAGACGTATCCACGACCTCCACTTCCACCGCAAATCCATCTGTCTATAACATTCAAAAAATAGTATGTCACAGAGCTACCTGTGTCAACAAAAACCCTCTCAACATCGTAGTTCGCTATGGTTCTTTGTGATAACAAGGGCATTGCTATGGGGGTCGCAATGCCACGGGTATCCTTCGCCCAAATCAATGTTCGGTCCCACGGACACCGCTTCTACCTCATCCACTTGAGCACGCTCGGCCAGCAACTCTCACGTAACTCTTCATGGCCCATCGCGAGTATCCGCCTGGACGGACCCCTATCACCATCCAATCACCCCTTCCATGGCGGTGGTGGGGAGATCCCGTTCTTCCTCTCGCTTCTATTCTCGGGCTCCCGCCTTCCGCGGTAATTATTATGACCCTTCCGATAATTACCCTTAGACTTCTCTCTTAGCGACATATACAAATTCCTTCGATAACCCTCCTAGATCAACCTCTCTATCTCATCTTTCAAATGAGTACACCGATCCGTAGTGTGCCCATACTCATTGTGGAACCCGCAAAATTCTTTGCACTTTTCCTTCATGGGCGTCTCAAAGATAAGTTTTTGGGCACCTTAAATCCGGATGACAATTGCCATGAAAACATCTCCGCAGGGAGCCACCAGAGGTGTGTATTTCTCATACTAGGCCTCCCTCCCATCGGGTCGGGCTTTGGGAGGTTAGGCTTCTTACTTGGAGCTTTTTCATCCCTCTCACCCTTCCTCTCCTTTCTCTTATCTCCTCCTCACGCTTCATCTTCCGGCCTCTTCCAGATTGATATATTTTTCAGCCCTTGCCAGAGCTCGTCAAACGTGAGCGCACGGCTCTATCACCAGGGATTCAAAGAAATCCCCATCCTTCAAACCTTGGCCAAAGCATTAGCCAATATATCCCGAGTTGCCGAGGGCACCTCAATTTCGCCTCTGTAAACCTCGAATATAGCTCCTCAACCCTTTATTATCACGTTGATTGATGCTAAATAAGGTCGGCGGTGTTTTTCGTACCTCCTGCAATTTGGTAAACTAGTGCAAGAACATGGAGCTAAATTCGTCAAAATTGCCGATCGATTCAAGAACAAATCGACTAAACTCTTGTTGTGCTAATTTAGTCGGGCGTGGTCGGAAACACCAGGCACATCACCCCATTGGAGAACTGTGGAGCTCGCAACATTCTCAAAGCGGCACGGGTGATCCACGGATCGATGGTTTCATCATACTCAAAACTCAATGCACGATACGATGAGGGGAGTTCATCGTCATGATCTCCGAGAAAAGAGTACCCCTCCTCGATCGGCCCGAACCGCCTCCAAAACCTTCTTCTTCAACTCTCTCATCTCCTTATGCGGATCATCCATCCTCTCACTCCAATCCGGTCCATTCTATGGCCGTTTGGGTAAAGGTCGTAGAGGCACTTTCTCCTCCAACACGGGCGCTCTTCCCCCGCTCCGCTCGGCTGGGGAAACCTCATCTCATGCCCGGTCCACCTGCGCCGCCACCGCGAGTTGGACAAATTTCTCGCATCCGGCTACTCACGAGCCTTCTTCCACAATGGCCTTGATGTAGGAAGACATTTGTTGGAAGAAACCAGGTCCTAAACCACCCACACCCATCATGGGAGCAACTCTGACCACCCCGAGGAAGGCAACCAACTCCAACACCGGGGCATGCGGTGGACGCGCGTGCTCCCCGATCACCACCTCCAGTGTCTCAATCGGAACCTCATCCAGGTCATCTTCCAAATTTCGTCATACATCCTCCATAGCTATCTTAAACTCACGCGTCTTAAAACTCAAATTTCCCACAAACGGTGACAATTGGTTGGCACTAGAATATCCGCCGCCCAATAAAACCACGCCCGCTATCGATCGACACGAGAACTCAGAACACCACCGTTAGAAGGGGGCCGGAAGGATTTTCCGGCGCACCCACTCCAACGCTCAAGTCGGTTTAGTTCTATAGAGAAGAAATATAAAATAAAGACAAGATATTAAAAGTGTATTGTAAGTCTAACCTAAGGCACACCTTTTTGTGGACTATTTATAGTTTGGCAATTAGGGTTTCGTGCGTAACAAACCAAGTTAAAACCCTAGCTTAAATCTTTGGGCTAGGTTAATTATTTATTCGTCACGCGACCTCCCAAGCCTAACACTCGGGAAGCTCTTAAATTCATCCATTAATCGGGGCCCAACCCACTGGCCGGGTTTATCATAGCCCAATTTTTCCAAGCCCATTGGCTATGGACCAATTATTGGTTTAAATCGTCAAAGGATGCCTAGTTAGCTTTAGAAATTGGCCCAATGATGACAGATCGCCCAATCACCCGAGGCCATTTATCATTTGGGCATGCTTTTGAGATCGGGATGAACTTACACGCGCCCATTCTTCGAGCCCATTTTAGTTAGGTCGGCCCAAATAAGCCCCTATCAATCAATCGGTCCCCAATTATGTTTAGAGTGGACTTTTTCTACTCAAAACATAATTAATTTATCGAGCACGGGACCGGCCTCGAACATTTAGTCTCGAACTTGGTTTTTCTCCATTCGCATTTCTCGAAAAATGTTTCAAAGAATATGATAAATAAGACACATACATATATAGGTATATATGCCCGGTTGAAACTATAAGCCCCAAAACAAGATCATCAGGTTATATCATATAGTTTTATATTAATTCCATTTGCTTCAATCCAACAACATTCATTTCTTGAAGTCATCAATTTAAATTAGACAAAATGCCACGTCATCCAATATGTTGTAAAGAAATCGTGGCTTCCACCATTTTAATTTCTTTCCTACCGAGGAGCTAAGTAAATGACTATCACATCGGTACACTTGATTTTCGATCTCATATTTATTTTGTTACTTTTATTGTAACTTGATACTCAAAAGTCATCTCGGTGGCCAACACTCACGGGATGCTCATTCTCATGTCGGGCGCTGACAAAAGTTACCTCGATCAACGCGCTCACCACCTCGGCCCCTCTTACCTCATATCGGCCCTTACATTTTTATTATGAAACATCACTTCCGTCTTAGTGTCTCGGCTCCCGCGATTCCCGATCCGCGCGTGCAAAAGGCTCCTTATAAATCATGGGAATTGACAAGACGTCCACTTACGTCGGATGGGGCACTTGGGCAACTTGTTAATGCCTCGGTCCACGTATGCTCTCATTTTAATCAATTTTGGTCCGGACGTGGTGTCCCTTCCCGACGTCTTTTATGGTATGTTTTTTCCTTAGGGTTTTCTCTTTGTCTTTTCGTTCGTTTTTGAGGAATCGACCGCAATGTGACAATACACACTTGGCTTCCTAGATGAACCTCCTTCCATCGATTGATCCCGAGATCAAAGGATCCACATTTTTTTCCGCCATTTTCGTTCCTTATATAAAAGGGATTGAAGGTGGACCAATTTCCACTTTACAAATCCTACTCTCTCATAAAATCAACTTCGATACCCCCTTCAAGCGATTTTTCGGCGAGTATTTTAGCAACTTCCGACGAACTCCCTACCGATACACCCTTCCCGATGCACCATCCTAGTCTTCATGTATGGCTCTTGTCAAAGAGCAAAGTAACCATCCCCAATGGTTAAATCGAACCCCTAGCAAAACCAACCAGAGACGTATCCACGACCTTTAATTCCACCCCGCAAATCCATCCTGCATCATAGTATTCAAAAAATAGTATGTCGCAGAGAGCTCTTTGTGTCAACAAAAACCTTTGAACATCGTAGTTCGCTATGGTTCTTTGTGATAACAAAGCGGCATCACTATGGAGGGTTGCAATGCCCGACTATCCTTTGGCCCAAATCAATGTTCGGTCCCACGGACACGTGCTCTATCCTCATCCGCACTGAGCACGCTTGGCAGAAATTTGCTCTCACATAACTCTTCATGGCCCGTCGCGAGTCTCCGCAGACGGACCCCTATCACCATCCCAATCACCCTTCGTGGCGCGGCGGTGGGGGAGATCATGTTCCTCTTTCGCCCTCTTCTCGGCTCCCCCTCTGCTGGTAATTATTATGACTCTTCCGATCATTACCCTTAGACTTCTAGTATCGACGTATACAAATTCCTTGAGATGACCCGCCTGGATCAACCTCTCTATCTCATCTTTCAAATGAGTACATTGATCCGAAGTGTGCCTATACTCATTGTGGAACCGCAAAATTCTTTGCACTTTTCCTTCGGGCTTCTCAACATAAGTTTTTGGCCACCTTAAATCCCGGATGACGCCAATCAATTGCGATGAAAACATCTCCCTGGGAGCCACCGAGAGGTATGTATTTCTCATACCTAGGCCTCCCTCCCATCAGTCGGGCTTTGGGAGGTTAAAGCTTCTTACATGGAGCTTTTTCATCCCTCTCATCCTTCCTCTCCTTTTCTTATCTCTCTCCTTAGCTTCATCTTCCCGGCCTCTTCCAGATTGATATATTTTTCACTTTTGTCAAGAGCTCGTCAAACGTCTTACGGCTCAAAGACTAGGGATTCAAAGAAATCCCCATCGTTCAAACCCCGGCCAAAGCATTAGCCAATATATCCTCGAGTTCTTGAGGGCACCTCCAACTTCGCCTCCGTAAACCTCGAATGTAGCTCCCTAACCCTCATTATCTCGTTGCTTGATGTTGAATAAGGTCGGCGGTGTTTTTCGGGTACCTCCTACAAGTGGTAAGCGGTGCAAGAACATGGAGCTAAATTCGTCAAAACTCCCGATCAAACTCGGCAACAATCGACTAAACCATGTTTGTTTGATTTAGTCGGCGTGGTCGGAAACACCCGCACATCACCCCATCGGAGAACTTTGGAGCACCACAACATTCTCAAAGCGCACGGGTGATCCCATGGATCGGTGGTGCCATCATACTCAAAACTCAATGCACGATCTGAGGAGGGGAGTTCATTAGCCATGATCTCCTCCGAGAAAGTGAGTACCCTCCTCGATCGGCCCGAGCCGCCTCCGTAAACCTTCTTCTTCAACTCTCTCATCTCCTGCGGATCATCCATTATCTCACTCCAATCCGGGTCCGTCTCCGTGGCCGTTTGGGTAAAGGCCGCGGAGGCACTTTCCTCCTCCAACACCGGTGCTCTTCGCCCCGCTTCTCCTCCAACTAGGAGGCCTCATCTCATGCCGGTCCACCGACTGCGCGCGCCGCAGTTGGACAAATTCTCGATCCGCTACTCACGACTTCTTCCACAATGACTTGATGTAGGAAGACATCATTGGAAGAAACCAGGTTCTAAACCACCCACACCCATCATGGGATGAGCAACTCCAACCACCCCGAGGAGGGCAACCAACTCCAACACCAAGGGCATGCGGCGGACACGTGTGCTCCTCCCCATTCACCACTTCCTTAGGCATCTCAATCGGAACCTCATCCATGTCATCTTCCAAATTCCAATTTACATCCTCCATAGATACCTTAAACTCACGTTTTAAAATTCAAATTTCCCACAGACGGCGCCAATTGGTCGGCACTAGAATATCCGCCGCCCAATAAAACCACGCTCCGCATTATGCGATCGACCGAGAACGTGCAACTCCACCGTTAGAAGGGAGGCCGGAAGGGTTTTCCATCGTACCCACTCCGACGCTCAAGTCGGATAGTTTAGAGAGAGGAAATATAAAATAGACAAGATATTAAAAGTGTATTGTAAGTCTAACCTAAGGAACACCTTTTTGTGGACTATTTATAGATTGACAATTAGGGTTCCGTATGCGTATCAATCCAGTTAAAACCCTAGCTTAAATCTTTGGACCTAGGTTAATTATTTATTTTGGGCGTGCACCTCCCAAGCCCAACTCGGGAGGCTCTTAAATTCATCTATTAACTGGGGCCCAACCCACTCGGGTAGGGTTTATCATAGCCCGATTTTCCAAGCCCATTGGCTCGGGCAAATTGTTGGTTTAAATTGTCAAAGGTCGTCTAGTTGGCCTAGAGATTGGCCCAATGATGACATGATCGACCCAATCACCTTAAAGGCCATTTAGCATTTGGGCATGCTTTTGAGATCGGGACGGACCTTACACGTCGGCCCATTCTTCGAGCTCATTTTAGTCAAAGTTGGCCCAAATAAGTCCCTATCAATCATAATCATAATATATTATCTATATTCTAGAATAGAATTCTAATAGAATATTTAGAAAATAGGAAATAAGCGGGTAGCGGAATCGAACCCGCATCGTTAGCTTGGAAGGCTAGGGGTTATAGTCGACGTCGATTCAACGTCTCTAATTCAAAACCGAACATGAAACTTTGGTTTTATTCGGTTCCTTTGTGGAAGATGAGTAAATTCCTAGATCTAAGATGTTAACAAAATTATACCCATAACACCTATGTTAGCTTTATGTTAGCTTTTTGTCTGAATACAAACAAAACGCACTTTGCCTTCTTCCTTGCTTTGGTGCTAGCGTATATAAAGTAGTAGACCCATCATAGGTGCATTCAATAGGATTCGATCCGACCTGTGTGGGCCTAGGTGGTTAGGATGTTTCCAAATGCTTCTACTCCATTGGTTCTATGAATCCCGACTGACATTGCTATGCAATTGCCTCCATTATGTTGTTGCTAGCAAATACCACTATTTTTGGTTTTGGATCTTCCAAATCATTCCGCAGACACGGAATTCGTAGTTAGAAACCTCTGGTAAAATGCCCGCCCATCACCCAATGGATAAAGTACATTACATAGTCCCTGGATTGGCGACTTACCCATTCAATAACTTTCAAAATAAAATAAAAAGATTCAGTAAAAAGTCGAATTTGAGAAACTTCCCAACCTTTTGACAAGAGGTTAGATAAATGAAAATAAAAAAAAATATAGGAAAGTACAATAGTACTAAAAAAATACTACTAATTGAAAAGAAAATAAAGGAGCAATAACCCCATATGGCAGATTTTGACATTTTGATACTAGAAATAAGTTGAAAGCCTAAAAAGTTAAAAAGACTATAGAAAACGCTAATAATTTGCAATTTCCTTGTCTTCTTTACATGAAATTACGAAGATAGTGGTCAATAATTTTGGCTGAGATTTCTTTTCCAAACAGTAAAGTGTAGCCATCATGTTTTGTTTTCTTTTTTCTTTACGAAACTTATTGGGCATAGCTAGCTATCTATCATTCATCCACTAATAAAAATAAATGTAAATATTTATTTGAAGGTGTGTGGATGATGTTAAGATATATATTTGTATTGTTCTTTTTCTTTTTTTTCCCATCATTGATAACTGGAGCTTTTTTTTTTTTTTTTTTGAGGAATTGATAACTGGAGCTTTACAATCTTCTTTCTAAGTGGAATTCTTCGTTATGTTTGTTTATCATCAACAGAAACATTTCGCTCTCAATTCCCAACTCCTTCCCCAATCATCAACCAAAAATATATTGCGTTTCAATTCATTTTTATACTAATACACATAATTTTTAATACATCACATCAAACATCTCTTCCTCAAAAACGTGTTACAATCACCATCAATCACTAAACAAACATACATCTTGGTTAAGCTTATTTAAAAGATCTTATAAGCTCCTACATCTTATAAGTTGTTTTTGGAGCTTATAAGATGTTATATATTATTTTAAGATTAAGTTGTTGAAGTGTTTGAATAAAATAAGATAGTGTAGCTTTTTAAGATGTCAAGTAATGATAATTTTATAATTAAAATAGTCAAAATTAATGGATGTTGTTGAAAAAAATAAGTTGGGGTTCCTAGTTTTTAAAAAAAAACTTATAAGCTCCAGGACTATGGATGTAAAAGAATAAAATATTCTTTATTCGATTCGCGATTCGAATTCGAATCTATTCGATTCGAAAAATTGAATAAGAATTCGAATAAGAATATATTTTTCGATTCATATTATTTTAATTCGAATTCGAATAACACAATATTCGATTCGAATATTCAATCGAATATTCGGATAATATATATTTATATTATATATTACTAATAAATACATATATATTAGTATTGATATCATATATATGTATATATATTTCATAATTCCTATGTTAATTTTATTACCAACTAGTACTTATTTGATAAGTTTTTTATTATTTGATTTTAATTTATATTATAAATTACTCACAATTTAAAAAATATTATATAAAATTATTAAAAAAATTCGAATACGAATATTCGAATCGAATCAAATATATTCAAATATATTGGTTAATCGAATACGAATATATTTTTCAATTCGAACACTACAAAAAAAAACAGTTAATTAGCAATTTTTTTTTTAAATATAGCGGCGGTTTCAAACCGCCGACGAAGCGTTGCAGCTAGTTTCAAAACCGATGTCCATACACGTGTCGCGAGAGAATTTGTGGCGGTTTTTCAAAAACGCTGAAATTATGTATTTTAGCGGTGGTTTTTGGCGTGCATTCAAAACCGCCACTAATTTAAACTTCGCAGTTAGATTTAAAACCGCCACAAAAGTAAAACAATTTTTAAATTGTTAGCTGTTCAAAACTTTGCAAATATAAAAATTATTTTTGCAAAAATTCTTTTTGGTTTTTTTGGCGTGTTCAAAACCGCCACTACTTTAAACTTCGCAGAGATTTGAAACCGCCACGAAAATAAAATAATTTTTATATTGTTTCTAGTGGTCATTAATTGAAAATAATATATGCTTTAATAACATTTCCGCCCCATTTTTTAACAATAGCTAAATTTATGTCATAAATTTTCATATTTTTGTGACACTTTAATATCGTAGCGATAATATCATTCAACTATAGAAAAGCCAAACTATTCAACATCATAAAAGTCGAGTATTTCTTTAAAGTCATTACAAACCTTCAAACGCAGCTTATCAAAAACCATCTACAAAAGTATATGTTCTTAATATAATAACAATAGATGCAACATCACGAATGAGAATCTTCATTTACATCATGACTAGAGGATGAATATTGTCTTGTGTTCCTCCGTGAAGGTTCATGTCCGCTTCCTTCATTTGTTGGTGCCTACAATTGAAACCATATTATTGATATTATACCTAATAACTCGTACTCAATGCAATAGTTGTAACTAGAGCCAATTAGCAAAGTAAAATCAGAAATTCTTACATGGAAATCGGAATGAAAAGACAATTGTCAAGAACAAAGTAAAATCCAAAGTAAACATAGAACTCCAGCAGTGCTTGCAGTCTACTATATTGACAGTTGGAGACAAACTGTTACATCTACCATAGCATCACAAACTGTAAATAATCTTTAAGATTGAAACAAGGATTATTGAACTAAGTGTTGCAGAAACAGAAATCCCATCCGATAAACAATATTGCAGCAGAATGTGACTTTCCAATTCAACAAAAACTGAGAATATATAACACATCACTTGCCAAAGAGCCCACATAAAAAGAAAAAAATTGAAATAATGTGCAAGAACATGAAATCCGATCAAGGAACAAAGCTATTTTCTAGTTAACTTGAGGTTTGTATTTACTTAACAAATACCCCATAAAAACTAAAACTTCTGAATTCTGCTTTGAATATATGAACATTTATATTCAAATGTACCTAAAATTATTGGCATAAAATTGTGTCAAGAAAACAGAGTCTAAATATAATCCAACCAAAAGTTAACTGAAAAATACCTAGCACAAAATAAGCATAAAAGTAAGGGAAGACACTAATTTTTGCAGCAATGTTAAAACTCCATAGCTTTCAAGCTTTAGATTAGGGCATATTACAGAAAAGATTGCCCAATGCGTTGAGAACTCGAATCAACGTCCCCTTATCTACACATTCAATTCAAATATTGGAAAAAACGTGTCGACTAGGTGTGGTTGAACAATGATTACCAACATTAACTTTGCTTCACAGCCATACCTTCACAGCCGACTGGGCGTGGTTGGACGACGACTCTCGGAGTACGCGACCAGATCGTGTCGGATTTCTCCCGCTTCCAGGTGCGAGGACGACAGAGGAGAGACAGAGAGAGGAGAGATGAGACAGAGAGGGACGGAGGCAAAGGAGGCGCACGACGGAAAAAAACTTAGGGCACACCATTTTCCTCTCCACTCTACCACTCGTGTGGGCGCCCGTCGGAGAGCGTGCGGACGATGGTGGAATGCCAGTTACCGATGGCGGAGGAAGGCGGGTAGGATTGTTGACGAATGACGGCGCGAGAGAAGCAAGAGATTTGTTAGAGGGAGACGCACAGTTGCTCAAGTTTTCTTTCTAATTTCTAAATTCCAAACCTTTTTTATTTCAATTAATTATAATTTAATACCAAAATAGAAAAATAAAAAAAAATTATTTATAGTTAGCGGCGGTTAGAAAGTGTTGCTACATTTAGAAAATAATAAATTGTGTCCGAAATATTTACAACAGTTACTGAAACTGCCGCAAAAAACTGCCACCAAAAGTCTTTTTCCCTGCGGTTTTGCTTAACCGCTGTGCAATAATGTCGTGGAAATTTCAACCATTTAATTTATTCACTTAATTGCAGCGGTTGGTCAAAGCGCCAGTATATGCTCGTTAGCGGCGGTTTTACGTAACCGCCACTAAATTTATGTCGCTAAATTATGTTTTTTGTAGTGGAATAATAATCGAATCATGTGAATATTCGATTCGATTCTTTTACAACCCTACTCCGATATCTTAATTTTGAGAGCTTATAGAATATTGTTCTAAAAAAATTACCAAGCAAATATAAACAATTTTGATCTCTCAAACATCTTATAAGATTTTTGAAGAGTTTATAAGCTCAACCAAACACCCTAGTGAGCTTAGTCCAAATGGATTATATGAATGGAAAAGCATAACTTAAAAGAAACTAATGTCATCCACACATTTCTAGATCTAATTGTAAATTTAAATTAGGGGTAATTACCACACAAAAATTAAGGTTTAAGATAATTAAAAAAACCACCGAGAGGTCTTTGAAAATTACAAAAAGAAAAAAAAAAAAAAAACAACATAGATTTGATTTGCCTTAAATTTAAGAATGTAATCAGTAAAGTTTCAATTAATCAAAGGGGTTTATGAAATATGTTTTGCTTATGTAAGAAAGGAAAAATAAGACGAATCAAATCTTAAGAGACTTTTAATAATTTTAAAAATCTATGAATTTTTTGTAGGGTAAATTCTACTTTACCCCTTATACTCTTGTCAATTCATATTTTACCTCCTCAGATCTTTCTTAATTGTCTCACTTTACCTTCTTGCACTTTCTTATATTGTCTCACTTTATCCCTTGTACTTCTATCTTCTCACTAGACCCCCTTATACTCTTATTTTTCTCACTTTACCCCCTTAATCCCATTCTAAAATAAGTATACTTTTATTTTATATAATTTAAACTATTAATTAATACTTAATGTTAAATTTATATAAAATTTGTTTTAATTCAAATTTGTTCCCTACTTTTATTATCATAGTTCATATTAAGATTTTATATCTGATGTTTTTATTAGATAATACATTTTACGCATAATTTTTCCACTCAACTTAAATATCAATTTTAAACGTATTGTTAATTAATATTTAAAGGAATAAAATTATTAATAATTTAATTTTCATTAAATGAATTATAATTTGTTATGGAAATAATATATTAAAAAGTTACCTAGTTTCAATAAACTCGTCATAATTCTATTAATAATAAAATATTAATTATACTTTATTAATAAACTATTACTATATCGTGTATTTAGATTTTAAATGAGTATGAAATTCATAAGTCAATGTGCCTCTATTAAAATACTATAATATAATTAATTTAATAAGAACTACATGAAATTAGAAATTATACGATATCTTAAATACAATTTTTAGTGAAATTTAAATGCAATAAAGTATGCATAATATTTACTAAAATCAAGTGTTGCGAAATTATAAAGTACAAGTAGATCATTACTTTTTTTTTTTTTGTGTAATATGAAATAATTGAAAAAAACAATTAATCAGTTGCTCAATCCAGATTTATTTTTAGTAAATATTATGTGAAGTTCTAATAATAATTCTTTATCATTGAAAGAACTAATACTGAGTACAAAGAAATTATGTTGAAAAAAAAACCAAGGATACTTCAATAATTTCTTCATAAGTAGAATTTATTAAAGTAAAATGTATTATCTAAAATAAAATCATATAGTATAAATTCTAGTAATAGCTATGCTAATAAAAATCGTAATTCAATTTGAATTAAAATATTATTTAAATAATTTCAGTATTAAGTATTAAATAATAGTTAAAATTATATAAAATATAAGTATACTTTTTTTTTATAGAAAAAGTATACTTATTCTTGAATGAGAGTAAAGGGGTAAAACTAGACAAAATAAATGTGTGAGAGGGTTAAGTGAGAAAATAAGAGCACAATAAGATAAAGTGAGACAAAATGAGAGTAAAATGGGATAAAGTGAGACAATGGGAGGAAAAAGTTAGCCCAAACGTCAGATTTTTTCTTTTTCTTTGTAATTATCCCTTTAAATTATAACGCAGGCTTCCAACATTGGTTATCGAAAATGAATAATGAGATTTGCCATCTCTGACCCTTATCAATTCTCCATAATAAAATACTAGAGAATAGTAGGGCTCTCAGGGATGGGGTTTATCCTAAAAATACTAGAGAATCAAGAAATGGTCTACCTACGGCAACAATTGGAACACATCATGACAAAATCCTTTCAGCAACACAAGAAAGTATATAGAACGAGGCAAAACTATATTATGCACTAAAGTTAACAAACTTTGACGAATTAAATTACTGGCTACCATGGGCATGAACAAAACCTAAATCTATGCAGAGGAAACATATAAACAGACAGTATAAGGTAAATCAACAATGATCATGTACTTCAAAACCTTCGCGAAAAGAAGAGAAAGATTGATCCCAACTTAGATACATTTCCGATGTACAATAGCAGGGCCATTTTCATCATACTCATTCTTGGTTATCCACATCTGCACCATGTTTATCACACAAACTCAAGCATCTCACAGTAAAAACGAACTAAATCTGAGAAAACAGATAAAATTATTGCCTTCTGGAATGTGCTAAGAGAAGCTAAGATTGATCCCCCAATCCAAGCACTATACTTCCTTTCCGGAGGCGCAACCACCTTAATCTTCATGCTACTAGGAGCACGAGCATTGATTTCTCTGCTCATACGATCCGCAATACCGAAAAACATAGTTGATCCACCACTGAGCACAATGTTTCCATAAAGATCATTTCTGATATCAGCATCACTCTTCATAATGGAGTTATATGTGATGTCATGGATTCCAGGCATATCCATTCCGAACAGATATGGCTGGAATAAAACTTCTGGGCAGCGAAACCTTTCTGCACCGACGGTAATTACCTGCCCGTCTGGCAACTCGAAGCTCTTCTCAATGGCGGAGATGCTGCTACTATTGGCATTCTCCATCTCCTGCTCGTAGTTGAGGGAAACGTAATCGAGTTTTTCTTTCAAGTCGCGAACGATTTCTTGTTCCGCAGCAGTTGTGAAATTGTACCCTCGTTCTCTGAGGATGATGAGCAGATAGTTTGTTAGATCACGACCAGCAACATGGAGTCGGATGACGGCGTGAGGAAGGGAGTAACCTTCGTAAATGGGCACTGTGTGGCTAACAACATCACCAGAATCCAAGACGATCCCTTGAAAAGAATCGTCCGGCCACGAGTCTTGTTAGTACTTTTCAGAACAGGATAATTACCCAAAAAAAATGAGGTTTGGGTTAATCACAAAAAATTACATAGATTTTGTCTTAAATTTAAGGATGTAACTGTAATATTTCTATTCATATCGGTACTTTGAAATATTTTTGCTTATGAATGGAAAAAATGCAAGACAAAAACAAACATCAGGTTTTCTTTTGTAATTTTCAAAAATCTCTGGGATTTTTTTGTAATTAGCTCAAATCTCAGGTTTTTTTTGTTGTGGTCATCCCTCCCTATTCTCCGAGTAGAAGTAGAACGCTTTTCAGAAATATAAGGTTGCATTTGGAAATAATGATTATCCATAACAATAAATCTATTGATCTTGTTTGGATAATCTCATAATACAATGGATTTCAAATTCACAAGCTCGAAATTTGAGCTATTTTTTTATTCATTGTGGAAGATTTAAAATCCATGTTATATGGAGTCATTTGAAATCATTTCCTCAAATTCTTTCCTAAAATCCAAATTATTCTATCCAAGTGCAATAAGAAAATAAAGAAGATGCATTTGGAAAACAAACCTGTTGTACGTCCGCTAGCATAAAGAGACATCACTGCTTGGATACTAACATACATGGCAGGGACTAAGAAGTTTTCAAACATTATTTGTGTCATCTTTTCACGGTTAGCCTTTGGGTTCAGTGGCGCTTGGTAAGTAAAACCGGTGGTCTTCAGGAGCAACACGAAGCTCATTGTAGAATGTGTGATGCCATATCTTCTCCATAGCATCCCAATTGTGGATGATACCATATTCAATGGGGTATTTGAGAATAAGCATACCTCTATTTGACTGAGCTTCATCTCCAGTGTAGACATTTTTATAACCCGTCCCAACCGTCACACCACTGTTTTTGGGTATACCAACGACACTGGGGAAAACAACTCTGGGAGCATCGTCACCTGCAAATCCTGCCTTCGTAATAAATGGAGTTCAATGGAGAACAAACATTAATGATGGATGTAAATATCATCATCATTAATATAAGTCAAAATCAGTTAAGTGTTTGTAATCAGTTAAGCAATAAATACTACGACAACAAATTCTAACACAAACCTTAACAATTCCAGTTCCATTGTCACAGACGATGGGTTGGATTTCCTCCACAACTGCCATGTTGCACAACCTTAGACAAGGAAAGATGGTGAGAGAAGGTACACAAAAGTAAAACTAAAAATGTGTTAAGTACACAAAAGCAAGACCGCATCATGCTTATTTTCACATGAATAGGCATAGCTAACAGTTGAGTTGTGTTCACGGACATTAATAATTAAACAAACATGACAGGAATTAGCCGAAGCAATTCTGATGCAACATCAAGCCATTTACAACTCTCACTAATAAATCTCCTGAGCTAAACAGATTCGTGATATTACGAGCATTAATTTTCAATGTATCTATCATTTCCAGTTATTTACGGAAACGATCCTGTCACTAGACACTTCATTTACGTATATAAGGCATTTACTCGAGGAGGTTGGATCCAACTCCTAACAGCACTCCATAGAAATGGTGAATGATCATAAACAAATGCTGGTATTCTGGACCTAATCTCTGTTATAAACAGAGCTCCAGATGATCATTCATACAGAATTCCAGACCGTAGCTTTACCTTTTATGTTTCATATTACGTTTTGATCGATTTAGAACATCAAAAAGCCTAATTTTCACCATATACCACCAGAAATTCTTGGGCATCACAGAAGCAAAGAGATCTTCGAGATGCAATTTTCATTCCAGTGATTTTATATACACGCATCTATTGGACAGTCGACTGGATAGGGTACATGAGCTTCAAAAGCCAACTCACAGTTATAGTTTTTCTTCTTCATTTTTATTTTATTTTTTGTATTTTGGATTACAATAGCCCTCCCTTCTAAGCAGTTTCCAACTACTAATTTTACCTAACAAACTCAATAGTCCTAGTTATTATTAATCCCAAATCAAGTACAACTAAAACATAGGGACAACCTTTACAGGCATGTATGCCCCTAAGATAACAATGTCTACAAAAACCAAAATTGAGCACTTAAACCTCCAATACTATCCATGCTTCCCAACAGAGATAGTAAGTATCCTGTATCCCCAGTGTACTATATTTTCATTTTTAACTAGTGCCATGCGAAAATCCCCAAATATTGGAAACAAAAACAACACATATATACACGCATGCATCAAGTTATAGCTCACGATCATCATCAAAATAATTAAATTTGCCCAATTTTGAATAAACAAGAAATATTGCCCACAAATATTAATGTTCGGAAATTGGACATTAATGGACTTCGAAGCACAGCATTTGGAAACCACAAGTGTTACTCGCAGCAACGTAACAGGAAGCGAAAAATAGCAAAAGAAAAAAGGAAACTAGCAAAAGGAGATTGTACAATACCTGTTGCTGTTAATGGCTATAAACTTCTTTTTTTTTTTTTTGGTTCTCTCTGTGACAGAAGACAAATAGCTTTATGGCAGCGAAGTCAATGGAAGGTATGTATATTTGTTTTCCGATGAACAAATATAGGCGGGCATATGCTACCGCGTGAACGACTGAACGTGCATTTGTTTTTCATTTTCCTTTTTTTTTTCTCCACTGTTTTGCTGGGTGAGGATAATATTAATTAATAATTGGTATCTGGATGAACAATGTATTTTATTATATTACTCGATTAAATTATAAATTGAACTTGAGAAATCCTCTAGTTGTCTTCTTATTCTTTTTTTCTTTCCCTTTTTTTTTTTATAGTAACGACTACAAGTGTCAAATGGTCCACCTCCCGGATCGTCGGGTCGGGTCGAATAGTAATGGAGCCGCTAATTCTAGAGCTCAACTCGTTTTAACCCATGAAAAATACACTAAATGTAAGTGTGATAGAATTGTGTTTGAGTTCTAGTAGCGACTGATATCATCAAAATTAGACTTATGAGTATTGCAATTTTGCAACCAATTTCTTTACTAATTGACTTTTTCTTATTCATTATTTTATATTTTTCAAGGAAAACAAATATATATTTATAGGTCAAGATAGATAATTCTGTATTATAATAGTATAATATATTATTTGGTGATAGTCAAGGAAATGATAACTGAAAATTGATGCTTGGAAGGCAACACGACTAAGCAAAGTTGTTTAACTATAGGACTCATTTATATAATCAATGGACATTGTGTTGTGCCTTGTTCAACATAAAATAGTTAGCTAAGATCTATGCCATATTTAGGATCACTGAAAGCAACAAAGATTAAAAATTATGGTCACTAGGCCCATCCGACCCGATTTGTACCCATGGAGGATGCGGGATAAGGTCAAACACCGCAAAAATAGTCCGACCTAAAAAGTACGACTATCAACAACAACCATCCAAGCTTGGTATCCAACATAACAAAGTCGCTATAAGGGATGTTTTGTGTCTGCTTGGATGAGGACGGATCATATGAATCATCCAACTCGAGGGGCATTGTGAAACTTAATGGAGAAAAACTCGTATTCCAAGAAATGTTAGACAAATAACATCACCCAAAGCATCCACATCAATCAAATAAGTCATCGCATGACACATGATATCCTAAAAATTAGAGTGTCGATCTTGTTATGAAAAGTTAATCATCACCCGAAGTTTACTTGTACCACACTACCACTTGTACATAAGATAAAAAGTGAATTCTCCATCATAAATATCATTGTGAAACAATTCATATCATTCTGGTTCCAATTACCTAAGATTCAAGAACTTTTATCTTTGCAAGCTTTCGAGCTAAATAAACAGAGGAACATTAAGTCCGACTGCCTAGGTTGAAAAATCTGCTAATATTATTGTTTTTCCTCTCATAGTTTCACTTTTGAAAGTTGTAAACCCACATATATTTGTCTGACAAGGTGGAAATACAAATCGACACGTCAACACAATTCTATCGCACTTAATACTAATATATTGACTAATCCCATCAAAAAAGACAAACACATTCCTAATTTTTGATTATGGATCAGGTGAAGGTCCGCTTTAGTATAATCCAGTATCAAACAGATTTTGTATTAAATGTCGGGCTATTAATATCATGAGATTGTTAATGTTAAAACAAACTAAATATTAAATTTGATTATGTATCTATCACGAGCAATCAAGGATAGCAAACGAGGCCTTATATATAGTATTATTAAATATCAATAAACTAAATATTATAATTAAAATTGCTACATTTTTTCGAAAATTATTACATTTCATTTGCCTAAAGTTCCGAGGAAAAAAGGAAACCACATTTTTAAGGGCCTAGAAGGCCTTGGCACTTTCTAGTAAATTATAGTGGCGTCCAAGGGCGTGCCCTACGCACCTGGCGTACGTTAACTGACGAAGCCGGATACCCCAAACCCCTTTTTTCTCAATTGTCAAATTAGTATTTGCGCTTCATCCCGCAGCATCCCTTTAGCTCCGCCACCTCTCATCCTCCGGTAATGCTTTCCGATTTCACGCACTGCTCTTTCTAGATCCGATATATTCCTTTATTGGTTGGATCTTTGAATCTAGGGTTTTGATTCATGTATTCGTTTATGGTTTCTGTTTTTTTCCGCACTGAGATTGAGGGGATGTCTGTGTTTCTTTTGCAGATTGCGTCGATTGATTGTTGGCATTGTTAACTATGTGAGTATTATCTTCATTCTTTTGGTATTTTTGATTTTTTCCTCACGTGTTATTTTCGTCCATGTCTATCAAGAATATCGGATTGATGCTGGTGTTTTTTTGATGTACTGGCCCTCATCTTATTGGTTATTAGGAATTAGAATGTAAGAAGCTTGTTGTTTTTTGTAATGGTATTCTTTTCCCAATCTAATGTAGCTTTTTTTGGAACTAAGTTGTATTTCTGCAAAATTGTGAGCGTGTGGCTACATTTGGAAGTCAGCGTTCTCTGTTTTTATAGACCTGTTTGCGGTGTGCCCCAGTAGCATTATAAATGATGCTTACGATTTGCTTATATTTTAGATGCAATTTCGAGATGCATATCCATGCTTTTTCAACGTTTCCTTTCATTTTTAAAGTGTTGTTAAGGTCAAACAAACTATTTACTTGATAAAACAAGAACAAAGTTTCTCTAGAGAGGCTTACTCTTATTGGGAGAGTTTTTGTGTCTGAAGATGACATTCTTTCCTTGACATTCCTACACAGCGTCGGGTATTTCTACTTATGGGGTGTCCCATGATGGTCTAAATGGTTTATAACTACTTCTTTAGATATGGGTTTATAATTACTGATTTAGATATGGGACTTTTACCTACCCAAAGCTTGGATCTGACTTTACCTAGGCTTTTCTTGTTAACCCCAACAATCCGGGATAGAATACATTAACTGTCTTTTGTTTCAGTACTATGCAGGCTTTGAAAAACCATATGTTTTCCTTTTTATCCTGGAAGAGAATTAAACAATTGATTGAATTGTGCTGATGTAACTAATGCAGAGTCATAACATTTTTTTGTTTGAACTTATCTTGTCATTTAGGGCCGATGAAGAGCCTGTAGATCCAAAAAGGGAACTTGAAGACCATTGCAAAGCACCATGCACGGCCACTTAAAGAATATCAGGTGCTTTTATGCTACAACAGTTAGTTATACATTTCTCAAGTTATCTGATGCTTAGTCATCTTCAAAATATTCTTAGTTACTTCTTTTGTGCCTTTTGTTTTGCACTAATACACAAATATCACCGAAACAGTTATCATATACATTTCGTTCTTCTTTCTTGAGTTCCTATTTATATTCATAGTTTACATTCTTTTCAGGCCGATTGGTGTTGTTCCCTGGAGTAGTAGAGTAGTTTTACCCTCCCCAATACTGAAGAGTACTTAAAAACCATCTTCTAGTATGTTGGCAGAGTTAGATATTATTTTTGCCATTATGTCATATGATCATGATGCTTTTATGTGGCGATCATCTGGTTAAATTTGAGTTTCTTAGGCATTTCCACTTTGATGGTGAACAAAAGACCTGGCATGTGCCTTTATTTAATTTGTCATTTTTTTAAGATTTTGGTTGTCCAAAATTAATGAAACCAGAAAGATTGTCATGGTTACTTTTTCTTGTCGATCTATGTAGATGTAGCCATCATTATTTGCTGACTTGTGTTTCCATGGATTAGTTCATTCGCTGTTTTAAAGTTAGCCTATGGCCTTTGTAAAGTTGAGAGGTTCAAATGGAAATTCAAATGGGTAGAGCACCCTATTTTTGTGTCATTCATAACAGAGTAGAAGGATAAAAATGAATTAATATCTTGATACTTGTTTACAGAAGAGAAGGATGCTTTTTGGTTTAAACTGAAAATGACCAGAAGTTTGTGTATGTAGAGGGTGTGTGTGTGTGTGTGTGTGTGTGTGTGTGTGTGAAATAGTCAACTATAACATAAATGAAGCTGATGCAAACATGTGCTAAATCTATTGCGTACATGGAAGTCATGTTCGCAAGTGTTACACAGAAACAATGCTTAATTGTTCATTCAGGTCATTATTATATCAGTGCAAAACATGGTATATAGACACAGCCCTCGCTCACCATGTTAATAATTATTGATTTTGTCTTCGCATAATAAAAGTTGGTGTATGGACTCTTTGTTTGGTTATTCTGTCAGTTCAATAGAATTATAGATTGAGAAACGTTGTAGATCTCTTGAATTATGACTTCTATGTAGATATGCTTTGAGCAGAGTAAATTTGTCATGTGAATTTATTGCTGCAGTTGGAAAATGTTAGATAATAGGATTCTGGATTTCAAAGTAGAAGCTGCGAGAAGCTCTAACAAAATAAACTAGTGAAATAAATTTTGAGTCGTTTAGTTCCAGAATAAAAGAATCGATTACTATAAACCCTCGACCCCTTTTATTTGTAAATTTCCCTTTTTGTGCATTGCCCTTCTTGATCTGAACTATGGGGTTTTTTATGAGGTACATAAGTGGATATGGATGTTTTTTTCCGTATTTGATAGTAGAATGAGGAGATCTTGTGAGAGAATGTACTTTAAGTTGTAGCACTCCTGAACAGAAAATAACCATGTCTAAATAGAGGGTGCTCTCTGTGGCCAGCTGGAAGTGGGGTCTTTCAAGGTGTGCAGAGGCATAGCTATGATTCACTAAAGTGAAAGGAACTCCTAACATCCTCCGAGTCACATTCTGATTGACTTTCATTGTGTTATGAAGATTTTCGGGTTTATGTCACTTTTGTTTTTTTTCCATTTATTCCATGATCATGCTTTTATTATCCTGTGTGGCAAACAAAAGTTGTTTCAATATTGGTAAAAAATTCTAATCAACAATGGTTTTGGAAAATCATTAAAATGCTTAGAGGTTGATCTCTTGTTAAGCTGTTTGCTATGTATCTCACAGTATTTATCTTTGAGAACTGGATCTGGCTATTATGTTCAAATGCGCCATATTTCATATCTGCAATACACAGTAATTTACTGTAATACTGTCTTATACATGTGGCCTTTCTTTGATCTTATGGTTTTTATGCTAATTGATTTGGCATAGTTTTGGTGGTTAAATAAATGGCCTAATCAGGAGGTTGGGAAGATATTTCTTTAAATTGTAAGGAACTGACAATTTTAGCTTGTACTTACTGCTTGTCTTGCTTGGTGCTCTTCGTTGAGTTATTACTAACTATTAGCCAATGGTTAGTCAAGGCAACTCATATTTCAATGTATCTGACTCCCCGAAGAAAATTGTTTGATGGTTTCATGAGTGTGAATTAGAACTTCACCGAGATGCAAACTTGAGATTTGTTATGAACTTTTGAGCATTCTTGAATCCTGCCTATTCGCATTTATGGGTATGCATGTTTTGGCTTGTGTGGTTCACATGATACATCCTTGTGTACATATTAACACTTAGGATTGTGTATAATACTTGAATTTGCTAGTCAATCGGCAAAACAGCTTCTGTAAAAATGCTAATCATTTTTGTTTCTTTTTGGATGATAGGCATGTGCTAAGAGAATTCAAGGTGATGAATCTGGACACAAGCATTGTACCGGACAATACTTTGATTACTGGCGCTGTGTTGACAAATGCGTAAGCCCGTTTTCCGATTTAAACCTTTTGTTTACTCTGCTTACTCCTCTATATTGCCTATTCTAAACTCACCGTACTGATTTATTTGCTGAAATTATCCTGTATGCAGGTCGCCACCAAGCTATTTTCTCATCTTAAATAACAGAGACAAGTCCTCTGCACTGGTGTCATATTGACGCTCATTTATTTTTGAAAGCCCATATTTCCTTTCCAATGTGGTCTCAGGACAAACTAATGATGGAGTTGCCCAACTCCTTTAGTTACATGAAATTTTGTGGTATGGTTACTCTTCAGATCAATAAATGAATTCTGAAATTGAATTCTAAATGGTTTATCATGTCAAGATGATTGATTATGATGTAACAGTAATGTTTAGCTGTTTCTCGTTACAATTTGTTTGCAGTTGTTAGAAAATCTTGTTGATTTACAATTTTGGTTGCTATTACTAGTACTATATATTTGCAAAATACATGATTTGATTAACTTTGCCAAACAAATGACAGTTTCTTTAACTAAGAGATAGTCCTTCGGTTGTCTTAGGAACACCACTTATAACTTTGCCAAACAAATGACATTCTTTTTTCTTATCTTTAGGTAACAAATATTATAATTTATAATTATGTCAAGAGTCCCTATTTTACATTAACTTTTTTTTTTTTTTGTTAAATTCATTATCATCTTCTCTTCAGTTCCTATCCGTTCAAATTTGATGTACATTCCTTTCAATCTTAGTACTGTTGACTAATTTTATTGCTCGGGTTTTGTGGTAAATCTCAGTACAAATTTATAAATTCATGAAGAGAAAGGGAACAACGGGAAATTTCAGTATGCATTCAATTGCGAATTAGGTGAAATTTGTCAAATGAAACACAAGATTATAAATTTAACAGATGATTCAAATACTTAGGAAACCAACCGTACACTTCTTAAAAAACACAACGATAAAAATAACATAACATAAAAGAAATCAAGGTCACACTTTGCAACAATCATATTCGAAATCACTAGAGCCAAGTAACTTAGTGAGACCAAAAGTGATAGCCATAGCCATCCACCCTCCAACCAGCACCCTCCCACAAGACCTCACCACCTTAGTCCTCCCTAACACCGCCCCCAACGCCTCCAAACGCCACCAGCGCCAAGGTGGTGACAGCCACAACCACCCCAACCCTCACCTTATAATCACTAATAAACGCAGCCGCAAGTAAAGGCATAATGGCTCCCAACGAGAACGCGAGCCGAAGCCATGGCGCTTGAAAAGGGTTTGAAGCTTCTCCTTCTCTTCATTCTCATCACTAGTAAGTCCATTATTTCTCTTGTCTCTCTTCATTTGGGCTATCTCTATATCCAACTGAGAATACACGGATACAAATTCACCAATGGCCATGCTACATGCACCCGCAAACATTCCAGCAAAGCCAGTAATGATCATGGCCTTGGCGTCTTCTTTAAAAGCTCCAACTCCCATCATCAGTGATGCAATTGAGACCAAGCCGTCGTTGGCTCCGAGGACGGCGGCTCAAGCCATTGAGCCCTTTGTGAGTAGTCTGTTTCTTTATTTTCATTTTCAGGTACACTGATCATATTATTGCAATGGCTTATTTGATCTGCATGGGGTAGTGGGATGGAGATTTGGACGTGGTTTGGGGTGGCCATGAAAGAATTAATATTAATGGAGATATATTTAGGAAACTTCAGATTGTATATATGTAGAGATGGTTGAAATTAGTTGCTTGTTTAGGATACATAGTCTGAGAGCAAGAAAGGGTAATTTATAGAGAAAAGAATGATGAAAATTTAGAATAAAAAATTAGAGTAGTATGAGGAGCACAAGCCTTGGTGGCTATTTAATTTATCCACTCCAATAAAATAGCTAGCTAGCTCTAAAAATATTAACACTAGTGGCTAGTTCGGTTTCTCACTTTATAAATGTGTGTCGAATATAAAACTTATACATTTGACGTGCATTTATGTTATGAAATACGAGATGGAACGTCAAAAACCGAACACAATAGATCCACACTGTGATATTATTAATTAGGTAATAAAATCCATACCAGTGACCACACTACACATGCACATATGTCCAATGAGTGCTTATATGTAGGGTGAAAAACGAACTAATCTACTTGATACTCGATTCGAGATCGATCGTTGATTAAAAGCTCGTATGAGCTCGGTTCATTAACAAAACGAACCCAACTTGAAAATATTTTTCGTTCGATTACATGTAAATCTCAGCTCGAGCTTGACTTAATTAGTAAAAAAAGAATAAAATATATGTAAAAACTACTCGATCTCGATTCGTGCTCGGTTCGACTAAAGCTCGTTCGAGCTCGATTCAATTAATAGTCAAATCAAGCTCAAACACAATTTTTAAGCTCGATCTATTAAAATTTAAATAAGCTTGGATATTACTATGTTCAACTCGTTTATACTCATACTTATATGATGGACAAGTGTATATACCCTATTTGGGAAAATTGCAAAATTAGTCCCAGTATCTATAGGGTTGTTGCAACATTAGTCATGTAACTTTTAAAGTTGCAATTTTAGTCTTGTGACAATTTTGTCCCTTACCAATTAGCATAAACAACAATTTTAATTATATAATTTTTAGAAATTTGCAATTTTAGTCTTTTATTTTTAGTTGTGGTAATTTCGGTTGTATTATTCAAAATGACCAATTTTGGCATATTTGTACGTGTTTTTATATTTTCATAATTAGGAAATAATACATGTAGAACTCGTATCTCTGATTTTGATCCGGATTCATAAATCTAAAATCTTCCATTGTTAGGTAATCTATAGTGATAAATAATTATACTCAAGTAAATAAAAATAGGCGTTGATACCATTTTAAACTCGATCCTAGGTATATTGATTATTTTGGCTATCAAGGGCATTTTGGGAATAATTAAAATATTGAATAGCTCTTAGGACCAAATTTGCATCAACTTAAAACTTATAGGACCAGAATTGCACAAATCCAAAATGTATGGGACCAAAATGCAAAGAAGGCAAAATATGCAGGACTAGAATCACAATTTCAAAAGTTACATGACTAATATTGCAATATCTCTATAGATGGAGGACTAATTTTGCATTTTTCCCATCATTTATTAAATAAAATAAGAGACATTGAGTGTGACATCTCAAAGACGCACTTCATTCTTATAATCTCCTAGGTCTTGATACTCTTTTTGTTTATTTAGTCATATATATGCGAAGATGGATTGATGGTTTGGAAAGCACTTTCATAAAAGAAGCACCAAAGGGCAAAAATTAAGATATAAAAATATGAAGGAGTGTGCTCTCCACACAAAAGTGGGAAAATATGGCATTATATTATTTAAGGAAGTGTGCATTCCACACAACGCCTTAATTATATAATTAAGCTACTATAATGAATTCAGATATTGGTGCACAAAGTTGATTGCTTTAAGAAAATTGAATTCAATTCCTTCCTCCCACTTACAAAGAAACCACGTTGTTTATTTTGTTAATTAGGTCATAATATTGTTTAAGTTATGCTTTCCCATGATTTGTCTTGAGTACATTGTTTGGAACATTTCGATGAATTTGGGATATTTGAGTAGTTCATTTGAAACTTCTCATCTCGATCACATGGATGTATCTCATTCACTATCTTTTTTTCTCCGAGATTAATTAGAAATTAGTTTCAACTTGAGCTAAATAAAGTGAGTGAGTTTTAGCTCACAAACCTACTACTACAAGAAAATAAAGGAATTCCAACGAAAAAATCCGTTGGCATTTGGTCAATTTCCATTGGAATTATCGATTCCAAATGAAATTCCAATGGAAAAGCACCATTGGAATAATGGTCGTTGGAATGACAAAATTCCAATGAAAATTCCAATGAAAAAAATATTCCAACAATCATCAAATGGTTTTGGTTATTGTTGGACTTTCTATGGAATTTTCCAATAGTATCGCAGAAGATTGAAATTTTCATTGGAATGTTGAAAATTCAAACAGGTTTTTATTCCATGGAATTTGATTGTTTTTCTTAGAAGTGCACGTGGAATGATGTCTATTCCATCTACCATATTTTCCAATTTCCAAGCTGGTCATTTTGCATTTCAAATGGCTTACTTTGTCCATTTATTTCTCATTCATCCGAAATTGCTGGTTTTGAGAAAATGAAATGCTAATCTCATCTATACTCAACGTAGATTAAGATTATATATTTAATTTATTTCTATTTTAAATTAATGGAATCCGATTAAGTATTTGGTAAAGTATTGGTCAAAACTCATAATTACAAAACCAAATTCCAACATAAACTGTTTCAATTCCGCCAAATCTTCTTTCCGTAACTATTGCAATGGAAAGAAATCTGTCAAACAATCATATGTAGTAAGATTATAATTATGCCCTTTTTGACTTCTCCAAAGAAACTTTAAAATTATTTACAGTTGATTTTAAGCGAATGTGATCTTTTATTCCAGGATTGTGTTTCATCTCTATTCCACAAGACGGATGATTGACACGTGTATAGAAGTTACCATATTAATTTTGGAACATAAATCAAGGCTAAATTGTAGGGTTTTAATATAGAACTTCTATACACATGTCAATCATCCGTGGTGGAATAGGAGATGAAACATCATCCTGGAATAGAAGATCTCATCCGGATTTTAAGGGTGGTGTTTTAATTATATATATATATGTATTAAGTAAAAACAATATTGTGACTTGTGAGGCTTGGAAGACTGCTTTCAATCTGGCTGATTAGCCTTTACATGCACAAGTCCAGCAAGAAAGAAAGACGTGTATTTTCAAGTTTCTTTAACAGAAAGAAAGAAAATCGTCAGCTTTTGGCTTCTGAACATCACTTTTAACTTTGCAAAAACACGGCATTCTCTTTTCACCACTTTCGATCATTAACAAAGTAATGTGATTAGGTTAGGAGTCCCTATTTCACACATTAATCCTTTTTATTTTATTCATTATCCTCTTCCGTTGAGTCTAATTTATAAATGTAATACAATAGAAAATAAAAAACAATATTGCAAAAGACGCTCATATATATATATATATATATATATAGGATATGAATCAAATAGGTCCTTCCATTTGGGGAGTCCATGGGGACCCAATCCTAACTATAGATTAATATTTTTGGGTGGTCCAGGATTTTTAGGGGTTTTATATTTATTTTTTTTTTGTTTCAACAACTAAAAAGGGTAGGTGGTCATTTTATAATATAGAATCGATTATTGAGATTTGATGAGATCTCAATCACGTTCAATTTGTTTCCTCCTTTCACGACACGTGGTTTCGATTATTGAGTAACCCATATCCTCATGTTCACTTTTTTTATCTCCGAGTGTATTCTATTGTTAATCGCTTATGTAATATAATCATATTGCATGTATAATTTAATCATATTTGTATTGCATATGTAGTGTATATTTGTTGCTTATGTAGTATAGAGTTGTTGTTTATTACTTGCTTATATAGTTAATATATTTGTGTTGCATATGTAGTGTATATTCGTTGCTTGTGTAGTATGAGTTTGTTTGCTTATGACTTGCTTATGTAGTTAATATATTTGTGGTGCATTTGTAGTGTATATTCATTGCTTATGTAGTATAGACTTGTTGCTTATGTAGTATGGGTTTGTTGCTTATGACTTACTTATGTAGTTAATGTAATTGTGGTGCATACGTTGTGTATATTCGTTGCTTATGTAATATAGACTTGTCGCTTATGTAATATGGGGTTGTTGCTTATGTAGTTAACATATCCAGTAGTGCATACATAGTGTATATTCGTTGCTTATGTAGTATAGACTTGTTGCTTATGTAGTATGAATTTGTTGCTAATGACTTGCTTATGTAGTTAATATATCTAAAAAGCACCATGACACATCTATATAAGCAACAAATTACATCTTCATAAGAAAGATGAATGATTTTTCATAGTAGTATGTTGAAGAAGAAGCGTAGGTTTGTTACGTGATTTTGTTTTGAGATTTGGAAGGATTGCGTGAATCCCATGAATACCGTGAATCCCATGAATATTGATTTGAGAGGATGACTAATTTACCCCTGTGTTTAATTAACAAGCTTGTAATTTGTAATTTTGCCTCTTAAATCGCAACCCTTGAAAAAATTAGATATATGGCTAGATTGGTCCCTATGGACTCACTTATGAGGTGGTCTCATATAACCCTCTCCTATATATATATATATATATATATATATATATATATATATATATATATATATATATATATAGGGAGCGGGTTATATGAGATGATGACTCAAAAGCTACTCTAGAAAACCATAGGCAAGTGCACCTATCATTTTGTAGTATAGATTATTAGTACCAAGTGTCATTCCCACGAGGATTGTAAGTACTAATAATTACCGTCTTTTTGTTATTTAATCTAGCAATTTTCGAGTTTTGTTTGTTTAATGAAAATGAAAAATAGAGAATTTTAAAATAATTGCAACTTACAAAAGATCAAATAAAAATAGATTGTAGAATTAAGAAATCAAGAGCTAGAAATGTGTTTGAATGTAAATCCTCTAGAATATTTTTGTGATTTAACAAGATAAAAATACAACCATAATCCCTTAGCAAAAACCAACCTCTTTTAGTAAAATCTCATGTTTCATCGATCGTAGAAATTCGATTTAAGTTAAACCTCTATCGAGCGTGAATAACTTCTAATCTCAAGTTGATTAATCGAAATCTCTTTCTAGTTAAAACCCCAAGACAAAGATTATAACGATTTGTGAATTCCCATATTAGGTTTGACCCTAATCCGGAAGATTTATGTCGTCCTATATCTAGGATTGCATGCAACTCTTTTCACTTATATAGTTCTATTTCACCATGAATCTCTCGATTTCCTGGATGAAAAATAAACTTCAAATCAATATTGCGCATATACCAATTTGAATGAATAAAGCATAATATAAGTGAATCACACAAAACATGAAGATTTTATTAAAAACATACAAACCTTAATCACAAATTCATTCTAGAGTTCATTACATTCAAACACTAGAAATTTAGCTACACATGGCTTTGTCAAAAGAGTATACTACACAAGAAGATATGAATAAAATGAACATGGTGTACTTAGCTCTTATTCAAGATCAATACAAGACTTCCTCCTTGGTTGATTTCAATGATGTTGAGCTCCAAGTCTTCTCCTCTATTGCTCTTCAACTTCCAACTCTACCTCTCTTTTATCCTCTCAATGTATTTTGCTTTGAAACTTAGAATATACAATGAATATACAATGAATCTCTATCAATGAATACTACATGAAATTATATCCTATCCTAACTCAAACTCTTGGTTTTTATAGGCACTATCTTTGTGAAAGAACACATCAATAATGCTAACAAATGCTCCACTTCCATGGTTGTTGGTTGAATCATTGTGTGCACATTCATGGTTGAGTTGGTTGAATCATTGTGTGCACATTCATGGTTGAGTTGGTTGAATCATTGTGTCCACATGACAATTGAGGGAATAATAGAGTTTGGTGCATCAAAATGAGTTGTAAAAGTTGCTCAAAGGTTGTCAAAAAGCAAGAAGGAAAGTCTCCATAATTTCCGCCAAAGAAAAACCAAAACCTGGACGAAAAGCACGCCGTGCTTTAAAAGCACGGGCAGGCCGTAGTGTTTTGGATTTTTTCAACACGGCCGTCTTGGAAAAGCACGGCCTGGCCGTGTTTGGTACGTCGGTCGAAAAATTGCTCGTTTTTGACTTTTAAAAAGCACGGCCGTGCTTAAAAACACACCCGCCCGTGTTTGTCCGAAAAGGCCCTGAAATGACGCGTTTAGCTTGGGATTTTGAGTGTTTTTGCATCCAAACCCCGGGTATGTTTTGACATGAAACCATGGCCCAAAATTCACCAAAAACAGCTCCAAATCATCAATCTACACCAATAAAAGACACCTCGGAGTAATGTGAACCATGTACAATCAAAAATTTATGAAACTAACAATAAAATAACTCAAATCATACTTAAATATACACATAAAACATGCATAAAAAGACCCTTATCAAACCACCTCCAACTTTGAACTTTGCTTGTCCTCAAGCAAAACATTAAATCAATAAGAATGGTTCAATAAATTACAACACACAAGGATTTTTTTTTTTTTTCAACACATTGAACACAAGCGATCAAGTTCTTAGCTTCTCAACCCGAATTAACCATTCAAGAAAAACACAATTTTGCAAAACGATCGATCGTCAAGAAAGATTGTAACATCGTGAGCATTATTCAAACTTGAAATCATCACTCCACAAATATTGATAGTTATGAATAACTTCAATTCAATAATGTCATGAAAATACAAGAATTCAATGGATCATTGTAGTTAGCCTACTAGTCATATAACCAAGCTTCTTTAACTTTTATTGGAATGAGAATTCAAGGAATATACATTCTCCTTTCGATTTTTTTTTTTTTTTTTTGGTAGGTCCTTTCGAGGCATTCTTCCACTAGGTTTATATTTTGAATTTTCGTTCAAACACTCCTAGGGTGGTTTCCCATACTCATATTTGTGTCGCCGTTTTACGTAAAATACAAACATGGGGCTCATGAATGCTCCTATTACTAAGCAACAACAAATAGAGGAGTATAACCTCGATTGGATTCCCTTTTTTTTTCTTTTTTTTTTTCATTTGTTTTTTTTTTCACAAGCTTGGTATAACAACTAGTTAACCACCACTAAATCATGAATTCTCAAACGTTCATAACACTAAGCTTTGTCGTAAATGCCTTAACAAATCAAGTATTATGGAGTTGGAAATCTCGTCAAAATTTAGCACACATCTACATCAATCTATTCTAGACAATCAATTGCTTCACATTAAAAACATAAACCAAAAAGTTAATTTTGGTGTAATTGGGCTAAGTTATTGACTAGCAAACACTCAATTTGTTAAAAAAAAAAAATTACCTCTTTTCGACAAACTAAAAATAAAAGCAAGCACACACAAACTAAGAATGTAATTGCACCCACCTCCAACTTTAAAGGTTCACATTGTCCTCAATGTGAAAGAAAGAGATGAATGAACACAAACAAAACACTCAAAAATCAACCACACTAGAAGAAAATAAAAGAGGTAGAAAAGAAAAATACGACCTTACTAGAAGAGTGAAATCGGTATTGAGCGACCATTGGGTTGTTTAGACGGGATCTTCATCGGCATCTTCATACCTAATCAAGGATACACAACTCGAATACAGTGAAATCATCAAAATATATATATATATATATATATATATTTTGAGTTTTTTTTTTTTTTTTTTTTTTAATAATTAAAACACGGCCGTGCTTAAAAGCACGGTAAGGGCGCGTGTTCGACGATTTTTTCGGCAATTTTTTTTTTTTTTTTTTTTTTTTTTTTAAAAACACGGCCGTGCTTGAAAAGACGGCCTGGGCGTGTTCTGCATTTAATTTTTCCTACAAAACCTTGGATTTTTTTAAACACGGCCAGGGTGTGATCGCGAATCGAGTGACGAACACGGCCGTCTTTTTAAGCACGGCCAGATCGTGTTTTTTTTTTTTTTTTTTTTTTTTAATTTTTTTCAATTCCCAAGCAATAAAAAAATTAAGTAAAAGAAAATGCACACAAAATGCCGGGTTGCCTCCGGTTACGCGCTTTAAAGTCGTATAGCCTGGACCGTTTACCCAAATGTGGAGATTAGTCGGGTGGAGCTTTGGACTTATGAAAATCCCTTAGGTATTTAGTAGTATTACCTCCAACTTTATGCTTCAAAATGTGATCTTTGAACTTTCCGGTCCCCTTTTCGGGCATAAGCTTCCAACATGGACTTTGAACAACACTTTTCTCCAAGAGATTTTTAGATGTCTCATCGTGCAACGAAATTGAAACGGCAAACGAACAAGTAGTATCCTTTTCAATATCAACATGAATTTTAAAAATTACTTGTTCATCTCCCACCCTCAAAGTTAATTTTCCTCATGCACATCAATGATTGATTTTGCCGTAGCCAAGAAAGTTAACGCCCAAGAATTAGAGGAACCTCAATATCATCATGCATGTCAAGAATAACAAAATCAATCGGGAATGTGAATTTATCGATCTTGACTAACACATCATTAATAATACCTCTAGGATGTTTAATCGATTTATCGGCTAAGTGTATGTCCATCCTAGTAGGTTTGATTCACTTAATCCCATATGCTTGAATGTTTCATAAGACATCACATTGATACTAGCTCCTAAGTCACTAGTGCTCTATCAACAGGTAAACCATCAATTGTACAAGGGATAATAAAACTTCCGGATCATTACATTTTTGTGGTAGATTATTGGAAGAACATTTATCATTCAATTGCACATTTGATAGTTCGTTAAGCTTATTTTCATTAGAAAAATGATGTCATTTAGATCCTTAGCATGCTTTGAAAGAGGTTGAACAAATGGAATATTAGTATGTAGTTTCTTAAATGACTCAAGGTACTTACCAAATTTGTCCTCCTTCTATCTTCTTCTGCCGGTTAGACTCCAGGTAAGAAGGGATCTTGGGCTTGTATTCGGCGACCTCCTTTTTCATGAGTTTTTCTTTGGGTATGTCATCCTCCACATATTTCGCACGGCGGTATTGGCATAATCATGATCATGTGGAAAATCGATGGTGATTGCCTTTACGTGCTCCCTAGGTTTGGCCCAAGATACCGCAAACTACCTTGTGGCCTTTCGTAAATCATCTTCGCAATCCGCCTATTTGGTTTTCCAGATTATGGATAGATGTCTCTTGATTTCTCAAGGATGTTTCCACCGCCGGAATGGGTATCCATTGATTGCACAAATTTTGTTATAAGATCTTCCAAGTTAGTCTTACCTTGATTTGGTCAAACCGGAGACGTGTGGATCGGATTGGGATTAGGTCGTGGTTGACCTTGGTTTCCCCAACCAAATTAGGATGTTGTCGCCACCCAGGATTGTATGTGTTGTTGTAAGGATTACTTGGGTAATTTCGCCTCGATTCCCAACGTAATTAGCTTTGTTCGGGCGTGAGGTATTGTGTGTGGGCGATCCCGATGATTATGCAATCCTCCCAAGTTTCACAAGATAAAATATGCGGCGGTGGTGGTTTAGAGCCGCTAGATCGTCGATCTTTTGGGTCAAAGCTTCGACTTGTGCGCGGCTAGTGTAACCACCGCATCCGCATTATAAACGCCCACTGCTCGTTAGGTTTACCTCAGACGGATTGCCATTGATAGCCATTCATGGCCATTCCCTCATCGATCTTGGGCGAACACGGTGTTTTATTGTTCAAAGTTCCCCACCGCCGCATCAATCATTTGCCTTGTTGACGTAGAGTAGCCCATTGTAAAATGTTTGGACTTGCATCCAAATAGGAAGACCATGATGTTGGCATTTTTGCAAAGCAATTCTTTGAATCTCTCCCAAGTGTCGTACAAGGTCTCGTCGTCTTCTTGAGTGAATGAAGAGATTTCATTCCTCAATCGTGCGCTGCTTTGGTGGAAAATATTTCAAAAGGAACTTTTCGCCATGATGCTCCATGTTGTGATTGTTCCTTTGGCAAAGTATTTAGCCATTGTTTAGCCCATGGCCTAGAAGAGTAAATGGGAATAGGCGCAAACGAATGGCATCGTCGAGACTCCATTTATTTTGAAGGTATCACAAATTTCAAGGAAATTTGCGATATGGTTGTTCTGGATCTTCGTCCTGGTAGCCGTCAAATTGAACAAATTGTTGCACCATTTGAATGACATTCGGTTTGATTTCAAAATTATCGGGTCGCAACAAATGGCCTTACGATGCTAGATGACGTGTCGTCCATGGATGGTTTGGCATAATCATACATAGTTCTTTGTTCATCCGCCATGACGAAATCTTTACTTTCGTTAGTATCCTCCTCGTGATCTGTACTAATACTTTCCTCTCTGTGTTGTTACGGCGGTCTCGCTTCCAAATTCGGCGACGAGTAGGCATGCACTCGTGGTCAATAAGGAGGATAAGTATAATCCAAGACTTACAAAGATAGATACTTAGAAAGATAATTGATGAAAATAAAAAAAATGATTAAATTAACAAAAATAAGGTGTTCTTAATATTACACTCACCGCAAGGCGCCAAAAACTTGATGGCTCAAAAGCTACTCTAGAAAACCATAGGCAAGTGCACCTATCGTTTTGTAGTATAGATTATCGAGTACCGAGTGTCATTCCCACGAGGATTGTAAGTACTAATAATTACCGTCTTTTTGTTATTTAATCTAGCAATTTTTTGAGTTTTGTTTGTTTAATGAAAATGAAAAATAGAGAATTTTAAAATAATTGCAACTTACAAAAGATCAAATAAAAATAGATTGTAGAATTAAGAAATCAAGAGCTAGAAATGTGTTTGAATGTAAATCCCTCTAGAATGTTTTTGTGATTTAACAAGATAAAAATACAACCATAATCCCTTAGCAAAAACCAACCTTCTTTTAGTAAAATCTCATGTTTCATCGATCGTAGAAATTCCCGATTTAAGTTAAACCTCTATCGAGCGCGAATAACTTCTAATCTCAAGTTGATTAATCAAATCTCTTTCTAGTTAAAACCCCCAAGACAAAGATTATAACGATTTGTGAATTCCCATATTAGGTTTGACCCTAATCCGTAAGATTTATGTCGCCCTATATCTAGATTGCATGCAACTCTTTTCACTTATATAGGTTCTATTTCACCATGAATCTCTCGATTTCCTGGATGAAAAATAAACTTCAAATCAATATTGCGATATACCAATTTGAATGAATAAAGCATAATATAAGTGAATCACACAAAACATGAAGATTTTATTAAAAACATACAAACCTTAATCACAAATTCATTCTAGAGTTCATTACATTCAAACACTAGAAATTTAGCTACACATGGCTTTGTCAAAAGAGTATACTACACAAGAAGATATGAATAAAATGAACATGGTGTACTTAGCTCTTATTCAAGACCAATACAAGACTTCCTCCTTGGTTGATTTCAATGATGTTGAGCTCCAAGTCTTCTCCTCTATTGCTCTTCAACTTCCAACTCTACCTCTCTTTTATCCTCTCAATGTATTTTGCTTTGAAACTTAGAATATACAATGAATATACAATGAATCTCTCTATCAATGAATACTACATGAAATTATATCCTATCCTAACTCAAACTCTTGGTTTTTATAGCACTATCTTTGTGAAAGAACACATCAATAATGCTAACAAATGCTCCACTTCCATGGTTGTTGGTTGAATCATTGTGTGCACATTCATGGTTGAGTTGGTTGAATCATTGTGTGCACATTCATGGTTGAGTTGGTTGAATCATTGTGTCCACATGACAATTGAGGGAATAATAGAGTTTGGTGCATCAAAATGAGTTGTAAAAGTTGCTCAAAGGTTGTCAAAAAGCAAGAAGGAAAGTCTCCATAATTTCCGCTAAAGAAAAACCAAACCTGGACGAAAAGCACGCCGTGCTTTAAAAGCACGGGCAGGCCGTGTTTTCGGATTTTTTCGAACACACCGTCTTGAAAAGCACGGCCTGGCCGTGTTTGGTACGTCGGGTCGAAAAATTGCTCGTTTTTGACTTTTAAAAAGCACGGCCGTGCTTAAAAACACACCCGCCCGTGTTTGTCCGAAAAGGCCCCGAAATGACGCGTTTAGCTTGGGATTTTGAGTGTTTTTGCATCCAAGAAACCCCGGGTATGTTTTGACATGAAACCATGGCCCAAAATTCACCAAAAACAGCTCCAAATCATCAATCTACACCAATAAAAGCACCTCGAGTAATGTGAACCATGTACAATCAAAAATTTATGAAACTAACAATAAAATAACTCAAATCATACTTAAATATACACATAAAACATGCATAAAAAGACCCTTATCATGAGACCACCTCTTAGGGTGAGTCCATAGGGACCAATCCTAGCCACATATCTAGATTTTTAATGACTATGATTTTAGAGCTAAAATTACAAATTAAATCTTTGAAAAATAGAGGGGTAAATTAGTAATCCTACATAATTACCCAACAAGAATGGGGTTCTTAACTTTTATAATCACGCAGAATCTCTCCAAAATCAATCCAAAGAAAATCAAGAATCCAAAACAAAATCGGCATGAATAGATAGATCTCTTCCTTCTTCTTCATCAAACGATTTTCATGATATAACGCGAACCAGACTCCCTAGCTTGAATAAAACACCATTTTTGCTGCGTAATTTTGTGGAGAATTAATCGCATATCATGATGCATGCGAAGAGATGAACAACATATTTGAAGAAGTATTATACACATCGCTTAGAGAAAGTATGTATGATATTGATCATATTCTGTAGATATAAAATCAGTATCGCAATATGATGCTAGCTAATCTGCAACGCAATTCGTAATTCTAAAAAAAAACACTCAACAAAACTCTGTAGTCATATATTTGCATATGAAGGTAATGGTTTTTATTACGTAGTATCGTCATATTGCTTATGAAAAGCATTACTTCGTTAGAGTGTTAAAAATTGCAAAAAAAATTATCATCAAAAGATGCTCTCAAAAATCATGCATGTGAATAATTAATTTGTTGCTTATGAATAAAAGTGTTGTTGCTTATGTAATATTGTTATGTTGCTTGTAAACACATGCATGCTTCATGAAAATATGATTGCTTATGTAGAATCTCGAGTAGTGTATATTAACAAGCAATATATTGCTTAATAATCGATTGATACCTATATGCCAGTGAACAACATGAATATACCTCGAGAGCGACTTGAAATATCGACTGACTCTATGAAGTACTGAATACTTGAATGTGAACAACAAATCAAACCTCAACACTCAATGATTTTTGATAATTTGGCTGAGGGAGTACAATTCTACCGAAATTACGGCCAAGTTGCTGATTTTGATATATGAATAAGTACAACAAAATGCTTCCAGTACGCGTGCAATACATTGTATGCAACAAAGAGGGGTTCAAGAATGTTGTCAAATCACAGAAAGGGGATAACAATAAAGCTAACGATACCGGTGAATGTTTCAAATCGCATACGGAACCTCCGGACGAAGTCAGGATATATGAACAATCTGTACTACAAGTACATAAGCAATGTATGAACAATTCGTATGCAACAAACTTCAAATACATAAGCAATGTATGAACAATTCATATGCAACACAACTACATTAAGCTTAAAATCGCAAAAAAGTTATACATAAGTGTCCCCCATATATACATATGCAACAAATTTGTACTACATAAGCAAGAATTGTAATATGTAAGAATACATTGATAATATAAAAACATATTGCTTGGGAAATAAATTTATCTCTCCATAAGCACCAACACACTTCTTCATATGCATACAAAATATCCTTCACAAGCAACATACCTATTTAACATTCATAAGCCGCATCAAATTGTTAGTCCAAGTGGCTACAATAATCTAGAGGAGGGTGAATAGATTATCCCGGTTTTTGATTTTGCCTTCTTTTCGAAAGACTCAAGCAAAGATGAAATGCTAAATGCGAAAGTAAATAACACACGTCGATTTATAGTAGTTCAACCCACCTCGATTTATAGGCCTAATCTACTACCACCCCAAGATATCCAGGGATGGATTTCAAAAGAAAAAAAGATTTTATTAATTTACCAAAACTTAATACAACACCTTGAGGATTACCACAACCCTCTTTCACCACCTCGAGGATTACCACAACCCTCTTACAACACCTCGAGGATTACCACAACCTCTTTACAACACTTTGAAGATTACCACAACCTTCAAATACCTATCACCTAGATCACCCAAGTGTATTCTTACCACAAGAATACTCACAAGGATGTCTTGTGTTGAATGATGACAAAAAATCAAGATTACAACTCAATAATGATTGAAACAATATGAGTACAAGTGTAATCGAGAATTGAAAGCCTAGACCTCAAATATGTGCAAATGAAAGTGCTTAGGCTAATACAACAAGATTTATGAAAGTGTTTGCTCAAATGCTCTTTGCTTGTGTAGAGTGTGTAAGTCCAAACGGCTACGATAATCTGAGAGGGGGTGAATAGATTATCTCCATCTTTTCGATTATGCCCTCTTTTTCGAACCGAATGCTCAAAGACAAATATAAAGGTGCGGAATGTAAACAACACGCGTCGATTTATAGTAGTTCAACCCACCTAGAGCCTAATCTACTACCACCCCAAAGATATCAGGGATGGATCTCAAAAAGAAAAAGAATTTTATTAATTACCAAAATTAATACAAATTCAACTTACAACACCTTGAAGAGCACCACACTCTTCTTCAACAACACCTTTGGAGATTACCACAATCTCCCTTTGAAGATTACCACAATCTTCCTTCAACGGCACCTTGTGAAGATTACCACAATCTTCAACCTTGAAGAATACCAAATTCTTCAACACCTCGATAAGAAGATCACCACAATCTTCTTGCACCTATCACCTAGATCATCCAAGTGTGTTCTTACCACAAGAACACTCACAAGGATATCTTGTGTTGAATGATAACCAAAAATCAAGATTACAACTCAATAATGAATAATACAATTTGAGTGCAAAGTGTAATCAAGATTAGCCTAGACCTCAAGGATGTGAAAGTGATAAGCTAGGCAAATTTACAACAAGAATAGTGACAATGAAAGACCAAGTATTTGCTTGGAGTGTATCTTGTTGTGTTGTATCTCAATTGTTGTTGTGGTTGCTCCAAAACTTCCTCTATTTATAGGAGATGATTGATCAAGCATAGGCTCCTCTTGGGGATTGAAAATCTACGAAAAATACAATTAAAACCAAGAATATAGTGTTAGAAATCAATCTTCAGTGTACGGGTTGCGCTATAGAGGCAATTCAGGTCGACCACGAGACAAAAATGTTGTCCAATTTTTGTCGAAAATAAAACTCAAGAAATACTCCGAAAATTTAGTAAAAACATTTTAAACCGGTCGGGAGTATTTAGACAACATTTAGAAATCTTGTTATAGGAGTAAAAACCCATTGACATAAAATCATTAAAAGTGTTGTCCATTATTATAAAAATAAACTTGAGGAAATACTCCGAGAAAATATTAAAACCATTTTAAATCATTTAGGAGTATTTGGACAACCTTAAAAAAAAAAAAACATTGTTTTGGTGACAAAATAAAATCATCAAAAATAAGATAAAAACATGTATCAAGCAGAGTGTTGTCTTGTTGCTTTGAATGAAACCTCTATATAGGAGAGGACTTGACTTTCATTTCCAGACATTGGCTCGCTCCTCCTCGGGGAGTGATTTTTCGCAAAAGAAACCATTTAAAATGATCAATATAGTGTTAAAAATCAATCCCACAAAATAGGGAAAATCATGCAAAACGCGCAACGAATAGTTTCATTGATAAACATAGGGTTCGACCGGTCGCAGAGATAAGATTGAAATTGAATTCTGCGAATTTTTACGGGGGACCGGTCGGAGGGTGCGACCGGCCGCCTTAGTCATGGATTTGGTTGGACTTGAAGATTTTAATAAACAGAGAAGTTCCGAACCAAGAGGGTGCTCAGTGCACGGCCGCCACGGCCGACGGCGGTTGCCCTCTCCAATATTTCTTACATCCCATTTTCTGTTTCAAAACTCAACTCAGTACGGGTTGCCTATAGGGCGACCTGGTCGACTGAAACAAATGTGTTGTCCATTTTTTATCAAAAATAAACTCTAAGAAATACTCAGAAAAATAGTAAAAACATTTTAAATCGATCGGAAGTATTTAGACAACATTTAGGGACATTGTTTTGGTTTAAAAATTCATATGAACAAAATCATCAAAATCATGATAAACACATTTATCTAACACAAATTTGTTGTATTGCATATCTACACATACATTATACTAAGTCTACATTAGTATTGCATGTACAAATGAAATAATTTGCTTGTATAGAATAACACAATTGCATATATAGTATTTGTACATGAAAAAAATTAGATATACACCAGGATAACCATCTCATAAACTTTACACATAAAAACTTCATACATACCCAAAAAAATAGAAAAGTACGATCCTACCTACATGTTTATCAAAATATTTGCAACATGACATCATAAAACAAAAACCGCATAAAAGTATCTTGTTCGACATATAGTTACAATATCAAAATCAAATTCCTACAAAAAGCCCAAGACCACAATTTTTTCATCCATTGTACTTTTTTGCCTCGAGCAAAATCTTCGTCTTGTGTTCGTTCGTGTCAGCCAAAGCAATAGCAGTGGAGTAATTCGCCCGCAACATGGATAACTGTGCAGAATTTTTCTTCTTCAACCTACTATCCCAGTTACTCATGCCTCCGCCCATGTATGTTTCCATGTGGCGCATGGCAAAAACACCACAACCCACCTTATTATTATTGTCCCTCCAGTCCATAGCCAGCCTCAACACTTTCAGAATTCTGTATATAACGCGCAGCCAACGTACAACCTTTGGACAAAATGTATTGAACAAACATCTGGAGCTGCAAAAGTCACAAAGCATGTGCATCAAACAACTTCATATGCACATACTTTCAACTACATAAGCATGTAATGAACACTACGCATGCAACACTACTACTAAAATCTAACTAATGGAAATTTCGCATGCAAATAGTAATACCTTCATAAGCAGAATTACACAATTACACAAGCATGCAAACAAAAATATACATAAAAAATAGAATTGCAGTGGAGTCAAATTATTCAGCATTCCACAAACACCATAAACAAACTAAACAAGCAACCTTAACAACTAACATAAGCAAATGAAAAAAAAAGAAACACGTGAAAAAAACAACCACCACAATAGTTCTGAACAAAAAAAAAAAAAAAAAAACCAATGTGCAAACTGATATGTAAATTACACAACAGCAACTAAAAAACAATCCCAAAACAATGAAAAAATAGATTGAAGTTGCAAAAATCGAACGAACAAACACGAACTATGAACCTTCATAAACCCTATAAAACTGGCAACTACCTACAAATCAAAACCTTCAAAAATACAACCGAGAGAGATGAAAACTTACCTTCAAAACAACTGCAAATCCTTTGAAATCGAACTCGAAGACGGAGAGAAAAAATTTTGAAATTGAAACGCTAGAGAGAGAGAGAGAGAGAGAGAGAGAGAGAGAGAGAGAGAGAGAGAGAGAGAGAGAGAGAGAGAGAGAGAGAGAGAGAGAGAGAGAGAGAGAGAGAGAGCAAAGACGTGAAGACCGCGTGAATGAGGGAGTGAGATCTTAATAACTGATTCTATAATGCAAAATGACCACCCTACCCTTCTTAATTGCGAAACAAAAAAATAAACATAAAAGCCCTAAAAACTGGACCATCCAAAATTGTTGATCTATGGTTAGGCTGTCCCCACGTGACTCACCCCAAGTAGGAGGACTTATTTGATCCATATCCTATATATATATATATATATATATATTCATTCAAATTGCACATTTCTTTTGACTGATGTCTTTTCCATGGTTACGTACTAAATTTCATTACAACTTTGATATGTTCATGAAAATAAACGAAATTACAACAGGAAAATTGGCTTCCAAGACAACATTAAATTGAACAAACCAAATTGCTTGAAAACGATTCAGAAATCGACAAGAATATCCATAGGCAGATCTAAATACACGTTAAAAGATTTCGATCGTCACCTTAATCTTATCTGATCAAAATTGAAGAACTAATTAATTTAACTAAAGGGATAATTACGAAAAATATCGTGAGGTCTGGGCTAATTACCAAAAAACGCAGAGATTTTTAGGAATTATAAAAACCTTCTTTAGATTGGACCCGTCTTACATATTTCTCCCTTCATATGCAAAAAAAAAAAACTCAAAAGTTATATTAGCAGGTCCGGGACAAGCAGGCTCGTTATCGCCCCAAGAGTGGCAACATGAGAGACAGTATGGAAAGTTCTAGGTGGACAACTTCTTATGAAAGCCCTTTTTGTTCTCGAAAGAAATGAAAGTTCTAAGAGTCCCCCTCACATTTATCAAAATATCACACTTACCCCTTAAATTTAATATAAAATCAAACTTATTAACGTGTAGAAGTAATTCCTTTTCCATTTGCCAACCTAAAATAAACAAATACATCTTTTTTTTTTCTGAATTTATTCGTCGGTGCATAAAAGAGAGAGTGAAAAAGTACAAGATTAAAGTTAATTATATTAATTAACTATATATATTACTATTTACCCTATAATTAAATTGAGAGTAAGGGAATAAAATTAGCACAAAAATTTATCCCTTTTTCCCCTGGCCTTTTTCTTGGTTTCTTAATATATTTCAATAAAAATAATGTTTATATGAACCCACAAAAAGAAAAATGTGAACGCATCAGATTCCTCGACAGCATTTTTCCAACTTGCCCATGGCGTGTGTCCTCCACACTTCTACACTATATAAAAATCAATCCCTTATTACATAGTACATTTTCTCATAACCCCATATAACTAATTAATCTCGCATTTTAATTTCTTTGAATCAAATTTCTACATGGAAACAACCAAACCAAACAACCCACAAAAATGTCAGATTGATAACAACCGAATCTTGCCCCGAAACGACGACGTCGAAGTTCAAAACGATCAAGAATTCGTTCACGATTACTCAAACCGGGCCCAGTGGCTAAGGGCGGCGGTTTTGGGCGCAAACGACGGTTTATTATCAACGGCTTCACTAATAATGGGCGTCGGGCGGTCCGGCGAGACACCAAAACCATGATTCTCACCGGAATCGCCGGGATGGTGGCGGGGCTTGTAGCATGGCCATCGGAGAATTCGTTTCCGTGTACTCGCGATGACGATATTGAGGTGGCTCACCAAAGAGAGAGCGGTTCGGAGAAATGGAGATGATAATCGATGATGGAGGCAATGAAGAAGAAATTGCCGAACCCGTGGCGGCAGCCGCCGCCGCCTCGGCGTCTCGCTTTTGCCGCCGGGGGCGATGGTGCCTCGGCCGCGGGTTTTACAAGTGGAGTAGGTGTGAGGTTGGGGATCGTGGTCGCGCCGTGAGCGTGGCGCTTTTAGGGTTTGGTGGTGTCGGGCTGTTTAGGGAGGCCCCGCTTCGTGAAATCTTCGTTGAGGGTTTTGATTGGTGGATGGTTGGCCATGGGTGTCACTTTTGGATTAACAAAGTTGATTGGCTCTACTGGAATATAAGTTGAAAGTTATTATTAATATTTAATTAATACGAGTTTTTATTATATTTTAAAATTAATTTCAGTAATTTCTAGTGTTATTGTGTACTTGTGAATTTGTAGAAATCAAGATTTTGCTATCAAGGTTATAAAGGATTTTGATCATTTTTAATGTTGTTGTATGGTACTTAATTTCATATAGTTGCAAAAATTTCTCGCTTTTAGAAGTGATTATTGTAGTCAAGTATAAGTAGTTGAGAATCAAAAGTTGTAGTGTTAGGAACTTGAATCAAAAGTTGAAGCTATTGGGTGAAAAATTATAAAAGTGCTTATTCGTTTGTAAAAGACAAACCGAAACTGAATAAGAAATCTAAATCACCTATCTTCTTTCTTTTAGATTCCAATTAAATGAAGCAAAAGTTGACTCTGCAAACACTCAACAGTGATTTTTAAGCCAAGAATCGAGAAGCATTTTTTACCGACCGCAAACACTCACATTATGTATTACAAAATTAGTATTGCATTTTAATTATGTTCATAAATTAAACATATGCAAATTACGTATTACGTGTATATCTATGATTACGATGAAACGTAAATTTTTTTAAAATTATTGTATATAATACGAAATGCAATTTAAAAAATTGGAATAAAAGAATGAAATGGAGAGCCTAGCTAGTACTGCCTAGTAGTATATGCACGAGAACGATCATGCATCTTCATCATTTTTCCAGGCTTTACTAACAACTCATAAACACTATAATCGCCCCTGCCTTTACTTAAGCAATGTTTTTGGCGTATCAATTCACAAATTCCATCACTTGTTCACACTTTAGGCACTTTTAAGAAGCTTTGTCTTTCAAGCAAAGTAGTACATTAATTGTGGTAACTTGTTTTTCTGTTATTGGTCTTGTTATATTATGTATGGTTTAAAGTTGCAATTCTTGGGTATTGTTCTACATGGGATCTGGCATATTGGGATATAATTTAATTGGACGTTCAAAAAAATCATAACAGAATATTGTAGAACGTCATTACACGCGGAGTTTAAATTGAGAATATGTAATAATATAAACATTTACAGAATTAGAGGAAAGCAACTTTCACTTTTTCCATTTATAGTTTTACGATAATATATCCCCATTATAACTAAATACACCCTTTCAAAGATTATTATCAAATTATATTGATATTTTGAATTATGAGATGCTTATTCTCTAATTCTAGCCTGCCAATTAAAAATTCAGTTAATTTATAAGATTTTCAACGTTTAATCCACACTTAATTGCAGTGGTATAATATTAGTAATTCGTATATACTGAAGGTTACAACTTTGAACTTTGTGCTAATAGTTCATGCTATTCGGGTGGGAACAAAAGGCAAGTGGAGGACCCCAAAGGAAATTCCAGTTGCACTACAAATGCATATTTCTTTTCTTCTTCCTTTTTTTTTTTGAGGATGGGATCTCATATTCCACTTTTTTCTATTCACACTTATTCCACAGATTGGATGAAATACACGTGTGCAAGATGATGTCATGTGATGTCACAATCGACACGTGTCTTTCATCCAACATATGAAATAGAGAGTGGAATAGGAAGTTTTAATAGAGATCTCAATCCCTTTTTTGAGTAGTGTCTATACGTGTAAAGATTTATCAATGTGTATGTGTAGTTCCTTATTGTATGCATATAAAGAATCCAATGTGTTCACACTACTCGAAATTTGTAGAACAATGAAATAACTAATTTTTCATAGATTCAAAATTTATTTAATTTTGAAATCTTAAACTTGTTTTGTGATTTTGAACAAAATGTAATTAAATTGTTATATTAATATTTTATAAGTTCTATGATCTTATTTTATCCAAGTACTTAGGCCACTTTTTTATTTTTTTTTACTAGGTAAAATTTGTTAAAAAATATTTTTAGTTAATATTTATGTGTATTTTTTTAATTTTTTATCCTGTTCACCCCAATTTCGCAGATCGATCCACCCCATAATAACTCCGGCTACGCCATTGACCATAAGCACTTTGTAAGATAATAACAACGTACGTATAATATGTTTGGAATAAGCTCAACATACACCCGGTTAATGTCGTAAAAAAATAGAATATCTTGAAGAGAAAATAGTCACTGTTGACCAACAAGAAATGACATAAATCGTAATTCTTTAAAATGCATCAATACTAAACCAATCCTTTTTTATTTATTTATTTTTTAGAGATTTGAAACTAATTTTTTGTTAATCTATATTTACGAAAATGTTGGTGAGGAATATTGACAATTTTAGAAAAAGTGAAGTAGCTGCTTCAACTGTGCTTGCTGTGATACATGACAGCAAAAGGCATATTACAACTTTACTTTGGGATAGGGATGATGAGATGTACAAACCTCCAATTTCAACGTTCATAATTACATTATAAAGTGTTTACTTTGTTGCTATAACCAAAGAATCCATTACATTCACATTTATTTTAATTGATAACCTTTTTGCAACTACATAGAACAAATAAGTCAATTAAGATTACCATGGTAATTAAATTAATTACATTTTCTAGTCCCATTTGTAGAACTAGACCAATAGTTTTATGTGTTTTCAATGAATATAACTTATTCTGGATGGATTAGAATTAAGAAAGGGGCGAACAAGATAAGGTACAAACATTGACAGTACTCATGGTATCAACTGTCACTTGGTGAGATTTTATATGTTTTTTGGAATGTCCAATTGTTAGTGGAGTTGGGAATAAGCAGACATAATATTGGTAAAGTTATAAAATTCTTCGACTCAGTTAATTTTTATTTACCAATTAAATTTGTTTAGAATCAAATCAAGAATTTTTAGTCATCCTCCAAATGCATTTCAAATTCCATGAGTCTACTAGCTACTTGGTTGGCACACATTAGACCATTGGAAAATCAGACTATTCTGTTACTAATACAGAAAATAAAAATACAATCTAATTTATTAATTCACTAATAAATATACTTTTTAGATGTTTATCAAAGTTGTTATGATGTAGTTTAATCTGCTTCATATATGATATTTGACCTGAATTTTCTATTGCTGAGCTGCTACTGTTAATAATAAAGATAGGCCCGTGTTCAATTCTGAACTTCAAAAGCAGGGGCAACAATAAAAATTTTTATTTTCAGTTAACTATTTTTCTAATTTATATTTTTTTGAGTTTGAACGTGTTTTTCTTTTCTGGTTATTTCAATTTCCTGGTCCATGTTGGTTTTATATAGCTTGTTGAAAATCAGTATATATGAAGAGGCACAACACAAATATATCTGATTGTTTATAATTTAGATAGGCCAATAAGATAAGTCTAACAAAATTATCTGAATTATGGACCAAAGAATAAATAAAGACTTAACTGATCATGGTAATAATACGTAAACTAAGATCCACTTATTTATCTAAAACTATATCACATCATCGTTATTTGAAGATATACAATTTATGCATTTAACTTGCTCTCAAGTTTTCTGGCTTATCTTACTTTCCACGAAATTGACTTGAGCGTAGGAGGGTATTCACCGAGTCAATCCCCAACACCCTTAACGACAGGGACAAATCTAGTAATATTTACAGCAGGGGCACAAAAATAAAAATAATTAATGGGGCACAAAATAAATACTATCGCCTTCTGATTTTTTTTTCTTTATGGGTTCTTTCTAATTTTTGTGAAAGGGGCTGGCAATCAAGAGGGATACACTTTTATTAACCAATTTTTTTAAATACAATTAGGAGAAAATAAGAGAGGGAATATATACACTCACGTGGGATCGAATCTCCGAGTCAATCATCCCGATAACAATATCTATTACTAAAGCATAAGGTTGATTCCGTTTTTTAACCTAATTTAAATATATGTATATATATATATATATATATGATTCAAAATAAATTGTAAAAAGATAAAAAAAAAAAATGTGGGGGCACATGCCCCACATTGGAGTACGTTCGTCCGTCTATACTTAACGACTTTTTATGATGCATGTAGTGGTTCAATCGAGAGTTGAGATCAACACGAGTACTACAAGTAAGTGTGATACCACATCAATATCATAACTCTGTTAACTACATTCACATCAGAATATCTGAAAGAATAAGAAATAATTTGCACTATCATGGCTAGTGGATGACATGGCATTATGACACACTAGGAATATTCTCTGAAATATGTTGTACTATGTTATTGTTAAATGTAGCCATACAATGATGTCCTATTCTAGATCTTTCCTAGTCTTCTATATAAAGAATGTTGTGTAATCATTTACCAATGAACGAAATACATTTGCTGAACTTCAACATAGACTTCTTAGCTTTTCAAGTTTATCATGGCAGTCCCTCTTTTCTTTTATGGTATCAGAGCTGCAGGGTGAAAATCCTGCTGCCTCTGTACCATTGTTATCTATCTTAGATTTTCATCATCCATTCTTTACACCTTTTAGTCTATCTTTTTCCACAATAAAAAAAAAGCTAGCAAAATGTCTGTTACTTCTGGAACCAACTTGTCTGAAATTAATGCTGGAACTGGCCAGGAACAAGTGCAAATCATTCATCCTCAATGTCAGCTTATCACCACCAAGTTGACTGAAATCAACTACTTAGTTTGGAAACATCAAATACTAGCAGCCATTCGAGGATACGGGCTTGAGGAATATCTCACAGGAGGTTGCAAAGTGCCAGAGCAATTTATAGAAGGTACATCTAAGGAACCCGTTTTGAATCCTGAATTTACTAATTGGCGTAAGCAAGATCAGTTGGTTGCTTCTTGGTTGCTTTCTTCTCTATCTGAGAACATTCTTGTTAACACTGTTGGTCTTACCTCATCTCAAGAGATATGAGAGAGTCTTGAAATAAGTTTTTCTCAAGAATCTGCTGCAAGAGTGTTAGAATATAAATATCACCTTAACAATCTTAAAAAGGAAGCATGTCAATGAGAGAATACTTGAGCAAGATTAAACAATATTGTGATTTGTTAAAATCTGCTGGACAAACTATCAGTGATCAAGAACAAGTTATGACTATATTGGCTGGTCTTGGGAATGAATATAATCCTGTTATGGTTGGCATTAGTTGCAGAATTCCTGCTTGTAGTCTAAGAGAAGCTCAAGCTCTTTTACTGCTTTTGAAAGTAGATTAGAAGGTGTTGGATGTTCTGGCATTAACACTGAAGGATCAATACCTTCTGTTAACTTCATTTCCCAAGCCCAAACAAGAAGAGGAGAAGGATTTTATGGAAACATTAACAGAGGAAGAGGTGGTAGGCAGTTTAACTCATTTAGAGGAAGAGGCTACTATAGAGGTTCTCCTAACTTCAGAGGAAGAGGTGGCAGATTCTCCAACTACAAGCCAAGGTGTCAAGTTTGCAAGATGACAAACCATACAGCAGATGTTTGCCATTACAGATTTGATGAAAATTTCACCCCTCATTTGAACAATAGCTCATTCGTTGGCCAAAGGCATGGAACCAGAGGAAATTTTTCACAGAATGTTGCTCAACAGAATAATGGTCCCTCTGCAAATCTTGCAAATGTTGGAACAGAAGATGCTAGTCAAGAAACTTGGTGGTATCCTGATTCAGGAGCTACTAATCATGTCACATATGACTTAGCCAACCTGAACATAACTTCAGAGTACCAGGGGAATGACAAAGTTCAGATTGCAAATGGATCAGGTATTCCTATCTTTCATTTTGGTAATTCTTTGGTCAAGTCATCACATGCTCCTAATTCTCACATGTTCATTCTTAAAGATTTACTTCATGTTCCCCAAGTTAGTAAAAATCTTCTTAGTGTTTCACAATTTGCTAAAGACAATGGAGTATTCTTTGAGTTTCATCCTCATTTTTGTCTTGTGAAGGACCAAATAACAAAGGCAACACTTCTCAAAGGGAATGTTAGAAGAGGACTCTACTACTTCAGTTTTGCCAACAACAACTCATCTGTATCACCTCATCCCCAGTCCAGTTTTTCCAACTTCAAGAAACCTTGTGCTTTTAGCTATGTTAGAGCCAAGAATAAAGATAGTCTGGAATTGTGGCACTCTAGACTAGGACATCCTTCATTTGATGTTGTCAAGAAAGCTCTTATTAGCTGTAATCTCCCTTTTATTTCTAATGAAAATGATCGGCAATTATGTGCCTCTTGTTTGCAAGCTAAATCTCATAAATTACCATTACCTAATTACAGTTCTGATGGATATGAAATCCTAGAATTGATACATACAGATTTGTGGGGCCATCCCCAATAAAATCTATAAATGGATACAGGTACTATGTGAGCTTTATTGACCATAAATCTAGATATACTTGGTTATATTTGCTCAAATCCAAATCTGACACCATTAATGCCTTTGTTCATTTCCAAAATCTTGTTGAAAACCAATATAATAAAAGAATCAAAATTCTGCAAAGTGATGGAGGAACTGAATTTAAACCTTTAAAGTCTTTATTTGAAGAAAAAGGAATCATACACAGAATTTCTTGTCCTTATACTCCAGAACAAAATGGTCTAGCTGAAAGAAAGCATAGACATGTGATTGAAGTGGCTCTTTCTATCCTAGCCAAATCAAACGTGCCACAAAATCATTGGGATGATGCTTTTACTACAGCTGTGTACCTTATTAACAGAACTCCTAGTAAGATTCTTGAATACAAAACTCCCATTGAAGTTCTTTCTGGAAAGAAACCAAACTACACGCACTTAAGGTTTTTGGTTGTCTCTGTTACCCCTTTATGAGACTTTATAACAAACACAAACTCCAATTTAGGAGTGAACCTGGAGTATTCATTGGATATAGTTCTCACTTCAAAGGATACAAAATTCTCTTGCCCAACAAAAGAGTCATTATAAGCAGACATGTTGTATTCGATGAAGAAAAATTCCCTTTTTGACTAATAAAAACTTGCCTGACAGCTCTCATCCTGAAAATCCACTCACCTCTATTCCTGCTCCACCTCTAGTCATTCACAAATACAGTGAATCTAATGCTCAGCAATCTGAAAATATTCCAAGACCTCACTTATCTTCTCACAACACACCTTCATTATCACAAACCACACACTCATCCAATTCTATGAGTAACTCCCTTGTGTCTCCATATTCTACTTCTCTAGAAACGCAGTCCCTTGGTGATGACAAATTGATCACAGATTTACCTATTGAAAGAGAAAATACTTGTGATATTACTAATGACTTTGTTGAGCAGGGCATTCATGACAGGGGGCATCATATGGTAACAAGGTCCAAAGCTGGAATTTTTAAACCCAAGATTTATAATATTTCCAGACATTGTACAGCAAATGAAAAACCTCAATCTGTTCAAGAAGCCATGAGTGTTCGTGAATGGAAAGAAGCAATGCAAAAGGAGTATGATGCATTAATGAGAAATCAGACTTGGACTCTTGCCCGTTACCTGAAGATAGAAAAATTATTGGATGCAAATGGGTTTTTAAGCTCAAAAGAAACTCAGATGGATCAATAGCAAGGCATAAAGCTAGGCTTGTTGCCATGGGATACACCCAGATGGCTGGTTTTGATTACACAGATACATTTAGTTTAGTTGTTAAGCCAACAACAATTAGAGTTATCTTGTCTGTAGCACTTTCAAAGGGATGGATCATGAGACAGTTGGATATTGACAATGCTTTTCTGAATGGAGAGATTGACACAGAGTTATTTATGGAACAACCCCTAGGCTTTGAACATAATTCAAAGAGTAGGTTGTGTTGTAAGTTAAATAAGTCCCTATATGGCCTAAAGCAAGCATCCAGGGCTTGGTCTTCAAAGCTTGGACATGTATTATCCTCTTTTAATTTTACTACATCCAAGGCAGTGAAGTGTTTATTAGGCATAAAGAGAACTCTTGCGTTCTAATCATGACTTATGTTGATGATATTATTATAACTGGGAATGATCAAGTTGAGATTGAAAGTTTAATATGCCACCTTAATAAAATTTTCATATTAAAGGATATGGGCAACATTAACTACTTTCTCGGGATTGAATTTGTGCAAGTTGGAGATATGATGTTTCTCAATCAGAGAAAATATATTGAAGGGATTCTTGTAAAGGCTAAGATGACAGAGGCAAAAGCTCAGAGCACTCCCATGATTAGTAGCCCCATATTATCTAAGACTCAAGGCCAACCTTTGGAAGATGAAACTCTCTACAGAAGGATTTTTGGAGCTTTACAATATGCTACAATTACTAGGCCAAATATCTCATTCAGTGTTAACAAAGTAAGCCAATACATGCAGTATCCTCTTGATAAGCATTGGCAAGCTGTTAAACGTATTCTAAGGTACTTGGCAGGGACTCTTGACTATGGGTTGAGATTCAAAAGAAATCAGAATATGCAATTAACTACATTTTCAGATTCAGACTGGGGTGCTGATTTAGATGATAGAAAGTCAGTTTCAGGTTTCTGTGTATTTTTGGGAGAAAACTTGGTATCTTGGAGCTCGAAGAAACAACCTACAGTGTCAAGGAATAGCACAGAGGCAGAATACCGAAGTTTGGCTGCAGCAATGTGTGATGTTATTTGGCTCCAATCTTTAATTGGAGAGTTAAGAGTATGTGAACAAAGAATTCCTATAGTATGGGTTGATAACCAAGGAGCAATTTCTCTTTCAGCTAATCCCGTGAATCATTCCAGAACAAAACATTTGGAGTTGGACTTGCATTTTGTTCGAGAAAAGGTGGCTAACGAAACCATAGCAGTCCATTATGTTCCTTCGATTGATCAAACAGCGGATATCCTGACCAAACCTTTATCCGGGCAATTCTTCAGTCGGCTTCGAGAGAAACTCACGATAATTCCAAAAGCCTCCCTTGAATTGAGGGGGCATGAAAGAATAAGAAATAATTTGCACCATCATGGCTAGTGGATGACATGGCAGTATGGCACACTAGGAATATTCTCTGAAATATGTTGTACTATGTTATTGTTAAATGTAGCCATACAATGTTGTCCTATTCTAGATCTTTCCTAGGCTTCTATATAAAGAATGTTGTGTAATCATTTACCAATGAACGAAATACATTTGCTAAACTTCAACATAGACTTCTTAGCTTTTCAAGTTTATCATGGCAGCCCCTCTTTTCTTTTAATATCATCAACAAACTTTTTTTTTTTTGAATTGCTGTATTTATACATGCAAAAGTAAAATCTAGTTAACAATAATTGGAGCTAGATTGGAAGATTTGCGAGCAAGGCAAAACTAATAGCGATACATGTATCAAAAATATTCAGATTTAAAAAGAAAATTAAAATAAACAAACTTGTATCTGATGGAACTACAGAATTATAAAGATATATAATGGCTAATTAGAAAAATACTCCTAGGTATTGGGCAATTACAAAAAGAACCAGTTAAGTTCCAAAATTACAAAAATACCTGGTGGATTGTGATAATGCCAGGGCTATTTTCTTATTGCCAGAGCAGATACTCTTTTAGGATTTAACCTAAGACCCTTAATTGCACCGTTGATGTACATACATACATGCATACACATTATATATACACACACTCATGACTCATGTAAATTGTGTAAATTTTCGTTACCTCTTCAGACTTCTAATACCCAATCCTTGTTTGTTTATGTTTCCAATAAATTTCTTTCCGGGTTTCCAACTATACATAAAAGTGGAATCATGTTTGTTCATAAAATTTCCAATGAAAATCATCATTTTCATTTTCTATTTTTCACATAAAACAACATCTCAAACCTATAATTTCTATTCTCAAACCTATACACTACCCTACATCACTCATCATTACTTATCAATCACTATTTTCATATTTTAACCCAATTATATATGTGGGACCCATCATTATCAACTTTATCTACTTAAAATATTACTATTTTTAAATTATAACTATCTAATGGGACCCACCAACTATAATCTTACAAATATAATATTATATATTCAAATTAAAATATTGAAGTGGACCCCACCACTACCAACTTTTCATTTATTATATACATAAAATAATATTTCAAAAATACTCAAACCAAACACAATCTCATTTCTAACCCTACATAAAATACATTTCAATTCATTCATCCAAACACAATCCCAATTTCACATAAAACCAATAAATTCTCAAAATTCTATTTCCAACTCAGTAAACTGGAAATGGACCATGGAAACATAAACAAACAGGCCCCAAGTTTTCGAGATTTATGCAAAATAGATATTTGGATGAAAATGAATCTTTTCTTATTTCATCCGATAATTACAATTTTCTGTCAAATTCTATGGTAGAAAAATGCAAAGAATATTCTTGAAACGAAATTTTCCAATAATGATGGAGCTAGAAAACAGAGAGTATTTTTTTTTAAAGTAAAGGCGTGCAACCAAATAAATAAAAAAGAGAAAAATTGCTAATCACAAGACCGATCACCTAGCCTACGATGGAGACCGCAAGAGAAAAATGTAACCATATTATCTTTGTAACCACAAGTCGGTTACATGGCTAAACTGAAAAAATATCCACAAGTTAAAAAAAAAAGACAAATTAAAGTTGAAACACAAAATTGTACATGCCAGACAAGTGAGACACGAAACAGAAATAAATGAAACCATTAGTCCGCCTTCAAAGGCAGATACAAAGGGGATAAGTGGAGGATGCTGCCCCAAAAAAAAAATTTCAAATTTTCTTTTACTATGTATAATTTTAAATATTAAAATTATTTATATAAAAAAAATTTAGTATTTAGCCCCCAAAATTATTTATAAATATGTTATATTCCCCTAACTATAGTTCCGCCCCCTCAATCAGTAAATTCTTGCGTCCGCCACTGCCACCCTCATGGATGCTCAAAACGATTCACTATTAAATCCATCATCCCCGCCTCATCATGCCCAAGATTTAGAAGCAACCATATCCATAAGTTGTAATGCCTTTGAACTATATGGGGCGATTCGAATGGTGCTCCGGGAACCAATATCGTGGATGCCAAAACTTTTAAATTGTCGTTTGATGTCACACAATTTAATATCCGACTACTCATTCAGTGTTTTGGTTTTGGGATGTGTACTACAGGCTGAACTCCTACACGTAGTCGGTATAGGTTCAATTGGAGTCCGAGACGAATCAAGTAGTGAATGAGGTACACTCATGAGATCGAGATGAGAAGTTTAAGATGAACTACTCAAATATCGATCCCAAATGTATTTTCCATAATTAATTTCATCACAAGACTCCAAAACAATACTGAAGACAACTCGGGGAAAGCATGCATAACTTAAACAATTTTATGACCTAATTAACAAAATAAACAACGTGGTTCTTTGTAAGTGGAACGTACAAAGGAATTGAATTCAATTTTGTTAAAGCAATCGATCAACTTTGTGCAACAATATCTGAATTGATTATAGTAGCTTATATAATAAGGGAGTTGTGTGGAATGCACACTTCCTGAAAACAAAATAATGCCATATTTCCCCACTTTTTTGTGTGGAGGGCACACTCCTTCCTATTTTATATATTAATTTTCCCCTTTGTGTATCATTCCCAACCCTCCTTTTGTGGAAGTGCATTCCAAACCAGCAATCCATCTCCACATAACATATATATATATATATATATATATATATATATATATATATATATATATGAGTAATTAAAGAAAAAGAGTGTCAAGAGCTAGCAAGTTAAGCGCATGAGATATTCTAATCTAAAAGGGCGTTTTATCTTCTATTTCACCGCACAAATGATTAACATGTGTATAAAAAACACCAAATTAAAAGTGAAATGCGTCATTGAGATGTTACGCGCAAATTAGTTGTGTGAATTATGAACAAATATACATCTCTTTGTTTTTATTTAATAGAATAGGGTACGTATATACGTACACTTGTCAATCATATAATTAAGCATGATGCACATCTGGTGTAGTGTGGATTTTATTACCTAATTAATAACACTACATTGTGGATTTACTGTTCTAATTTGATGTTTCATCACGTATTTCACAATTTTGACATTTGATGTGCTTATATATTATGAAATACGAGATGAAACTGTTGAGAAACCGAACTAGCCACTACTGCTATATTTAGATTTTCAGAGCTAGCTAGCTAGTTTTTATTGGAATGAATATATTAAATAACCACCAAGGCTTGTGCTCCTCACACTAGTCTAATTTTTTATTCTCAATTTTCATCACAATTCCTCTATAAATTACCCCTTCTTGTTATGTATCTCAACAAGCACAACAAATCTTAACCATCTCTACAATATACAATCTTAAGATTCCTAAATATATCTCCATCAATATTATTTCATGGCCACCCCAAACCACGTCCAAATTATGATCCCATTACCCCATGCAGATCAAATAAGCCATTGCAATAATATGATCAGTGTACCTGAAAATGAAATGGAAAATAATGAAATAGACTACTCACAAAGGGCACAATGGCTTAGAGCCGTCCTCGGAGCCAACGACGGCTTGGTCTCCATAGCATCACTGATGATGGGAGTTGGAGCTTTTAAAGAAGATGCCAAAGCCATGATCATTACTGGCTTTGCTGGAATGTTTGCGGGTGCATGTAGCATGGCCATTGGTGAATTTGTATCCGTGTACTCTCAATTGGATATAGAGATAGCCCAAATGAAGAGAGACAATAAGAGAAATAATGGACTTATCAATGATGAGAATGAAGAGGAGAAGCTTCCAAACCCTTTTCAAGCCGCCATGGCGTCGGCTCTCGCGTTCGTTGGGAGCCATTATGCCTTTACTTGCGGCTGCGTTTATTACTGATTATAAGGTGAGGGTTGGGGTGGTGGTGGCTGTCACCACCTTGGCTCTGGTGGCGTTTGGCGGCGTTGGGGCGGTGTTAGGGAGGACTAAGGTGGTGAGGTCTTGTGGGAGGGTGCTGGTTGGAGGGTGGATGGCTATGGCTATCACTTTTGGTCTCACTAAGTTACTTGGTTCTAGTGATTTGGGGATTTGATTTATTAGCAAATTAAGTGTGACCTTAATTTTATGCATCGTGTTAATTTTATCGTATGTGTTTTTTTAATGGAGGATACTGAATGGTTCCTCATCAATGATTCGTGTTTCATCGTACGTGCGTTTTTATGTGTAAAATAAAGTTAGCTTTGTATTATTGGCGCTTGACATGAAAAGAGGAAGACCTGGTTTCTCATGCAAGTTGATGTTTGTTGCAGAAATAAATTCGACAATGTTTTATCCATCAGCTCCCCATGTCATGATGCAAATAGTCACTACAACAAACTTGTTTTTAGCAACGAAAATATTCGCTGCTAACATAACAAATTTTGCCGCTAAAGTTTTTTTGCAGCGGAAAAATTTACTATCAAACAAGAAGAGATTGAGTCTTCGATACTCACTATTTGCATCATGACTAAACATCTCCTACTCAAATGTTTGGAGACAAATATTGCTATATTAGCGATGAATATTCACGTTTGATGTATTTTTTTTAAAAAAAAAAAACAAAAGAATGTATTCTTTCACACCCGCTTAATATTTTGAGCTAACAGTCCGAATCCAAAAAATAGAGCCACAAATGCCTCGTTATCAAATGTATATAATTCTAGAGCATGTTTCGTTACATTTTTCTCTCTTTTATGCGTACAGTGATTTCAGTTACACCCGATTATTTTAGCCAGCTTCATATAAGGATGATTGAATCGAGCACAAAATAAGGAGGTCACTAAAAAAAATTACACTCTTCATCGTTTTCTGTGCAAAATCCTAACGAGGTAAATGCAATAAATTGAAAAATAAATATATATATATATATAATCATATACATAATATAAATATAAAGAGAATAAATTGATGAATTAGTCTTTTCAGGACGAATAGAACTGTAATTAACCTCGAATATTAATTTTATGAGAATATATCCTCTAAGTTGATTCTGTGAAATTAGGAATTCCAAAAAAGTACTTAAGCAAAATTGGCAAAGGAACAGTGAAATAGAAATAAATTATGATTAATTCTTTGAAAAAATATAAGTCAGAAGTAGAGATACTTACGAAATTATTACAAGAAAAGAACAGGAAAAGGCGTTGCATACATATTACTAGTAAAGTTGCATTTAGATGGAAGAGTTAAGGCTAAGGATGACAATGAGTAGGATTCGGGTAGAATTCTATATCCTCCATCTCCATCCACCATCCCCATTTATTATACTCATACCCATCCCCATACCCATACCCATCGGGTATTCGGTTTCATACCCAACTCCATACCCATTGGAGGATCGGATATTCATACCCTACCCATACCCTATTACCACTTACAATTGTATTTTTTTTTTCAAATTTAAGTTATTTTTTTTTTTTTTTAAAGAGAAATTTGAGTTATTTAAATAAAGATATAGATGTTTACTAAATTCTTAAGGAAATAATAAGGAAAAATAATACAGATAAGAATTAGCCAACTAAATATTATAAAAATATAGCAAAATATTAAAAAGGATTAAACAAGAGTGTTAGTGGGTTAGTAGATTTTGGTTGAGACTTGGGAAAAATCCTTTTCTTTAAATATAAATAAATAGAGTTGTATAAATAAAAATAATATATGTAAAATATTATACATAAATATATATGTAGATATTATATATATAATATTATTATTTAATCGGATATTGGGTAGGGTATGTGTAGGATGTACCTAGACCCACCTCCATACTCATACCCGAAAAATACCCATACCCATGTACCCATTTATTTAATCGGGTACAAAACTACCCTCCATACCCTCCTCCGTTAGGGTCGGGTATCGGATCCTCCGTCGGGTTCGAAGGAAATTGCCATCCCTAGTTAAGGCCGTAATTGGATAAGAAACAAAATTCATTTTCGTTCCGCTTAGAGAAATTTTTTACACCAAACATATGATTGTTTATGAAAATTGTCGGAAAATATACTATTATCTCACTTTCACTTTTTCTTATTTTTTCTATCACCAATCACATCTACACATTTTTTCACAAAAACTAATCATTATTACACAATTCTCCCACAAATTTCACTATTCATTCACTCACATATTTCTAACTATCAATCACTATTTTACTATTCTTAAATTAAATCAACTTTCATCATTACTTTTCCATCTCACATCCAATCACAATCTCAAAATTCATCTTTTTCTTCTAAAATATTTTTTACCTATTCTCTAGCAAAATGAAAATTTTCAAAATGAAAATATATCCAATCGCGCCCCTAAATTTTTAGGGGAATTTCAGGGAAAAAATCAAACAGACTCTATAAGATGGATTTAAAATTCACAACAAAAAGTAGCCCAAAATAAGATCTCAAGAATTCATAATGCAGTGAGATTTTTACCCAAACAAGCACAATAGTTTTGCTATATGGATTTCCTAAGCTTCAAAATCTATCGATCAAATGAAATTTAAATGTCTGATGCTTAGTCATGCACAAAAAAAAAAAACTATTTTCTAATAAGACTCAAATCTAGCATAACATGAAATACATTCCCGAGATTTTCTTCAGAAAATATCCAAAGTTAAAACAAACTGACCAATAACATAGACGAGCACAACCAAATATAGCCACCAAATATAACCAAATATGGCTTTAAAAGTCTTAAGACCATATCAAAAGGCAGAATGCAATAAATAAATAAAAGAGGGGCAAATGTGAAATCCATTCATCTAAACAAACGACAATGTATTAAAGTATGATCATGATACTGAGGCGAGGGCGAAAAATCAACACAATTATACCCTACAAATAAAAACAATAGGATATTTCAACTTCATCAAGTACGAAAAAAAAAAAAAGAATGAAAGAAACTCACCAGTCCTCCACAGTTCATCCATCGTATGTCGTGAAATATACAACACATTACATGGAAACTGATTTCTAATTGCAAACACGCATAGATTGCATAAAGACAACTTAGAAGAAATATTTCGAACAGCCAGAATACCACAAAGAGAACAACTGGGCCGAATCTCCCACATCCAAACCTGATCATTATGCTACGTTTGTTGAAAAGATAAAAAGATAATCTCAACAAACATATTTCATATCAACATGTAGTTCAGCTAAGATGACCATCACACACAGCGAAAAGGTAGTTTAGCTTCAAGAACAAGCATGGAGATTTAAGACCCCAAAACCACAAAAAGAAAAAAGGGTAATTAAAAAAAAACTCAGATTCGGGCTAATTACAAGAAAAAACAAATATTTTTTAAAATTGCCAATAACCCCTTGAGGTTTGATGTTGTACTGTATTTTTCCCTTCATAAGCAAAAAACATTTCAAAAATACCCCTGATATTTCTAGAAATATTACAATTACCCCCCTTAAATTTAATAGAGAATCAAACTTGAGGGGGCTTTTTGTAATTTTGAAGCATCTCTGGGTTTTTTTGTAATTAGACCGAACCTCAAGGGATCTTTTGTAATTATCTCAAAGAAAAATGAGAAGTGAGCTAAAGGCAACCAACAACAGATCATTGAATAAATTACGAATTGTGGAGGCAGTGATCGCAACAGGAAGCAACAAAATACCTCCATTCTCACTGTCTTCCAGAGAAAAATCAAAAACGAACAGCATGGGAACAAACAGAACACTCAGATCAGCCTAGAGTTATTTTCCCGTTCCGGGACTCTCCAAAACTCAACTTAGGCAGCAGTCTCCAACAAACTTCCCGAGAAGTGAGATCGATCTAAAACCCACAAGCTGAGTTATGAATGGTACTGCCAACTTGAAACAGGTATTATCCATGTCTCAGCTATAAAAACCAGGACAGGACAAAAACGGAACGAGAACCATCTAAGGCAACAACACCAGAAAGGACCAGAACAAAGCAGGAGACGCATTCACTGAACTGTGGAAGAGTATTTATATTAGCTGTCCAATGTTTTAAGAGGAACGCAACTCTTCCTTCAGCCGCCTTGCAGAAGACAAGGGCGATTAATGATGCAAATACTTGCACAGGGCCTAGCGATACCCAAAAAGCTTTTCAATGTTTTATATATGTTTAAATGCACCCAATTAGCAAAAGCAAGCCAATCATCAACTTTCCAAAAGGCCATTTAATAACCAGGCCGCCTGCCAAAAGTTTAAAAACATTAATACCGAATCACTTAATAGTTAAAGTGTTGAGAAAGACTAAACATAAATAAACGATATATTACCCGGTAACTCCCCTTAAATCGTTAAGAATCTGGGTTTAGCTTCTAACACTGCCTCTATGTTTTGGTTTCAGGAGCACAACTGATTTGGGGGTCAGGTTTTATATTCAGCAATTCCAATTTTTGGCCTCATTCCCCAGAATCATAAAACTCCATAAAGATCGTGCCATGTACAGTTGCCATTGCGATAAATTATACGAATCCAGCAGCACTTATAGCAGTGTAAGCAAGAAAGCAGACAACCAGCAGCAATAACAGTGTTCAAAAGTGTAAATCAGATTCGAATTTGCACATCAAGCAAGTAAAGCACCGCAGTGAAGAAAACAAGAGATCATCTAGGGACACAACATAGTAGACATTAGACCCAGGTTTCACACTTTCGAAAGTTTGATCCATATTGCAGACACAGCAGCAGAGGACTTCGAGTCATACAACTGCAACCGTAGCCACAGGACCAGAGTCTTCAGCTGTAACATATGAAAATAAGACCATAAGTCCCAGCAAGTGGTTGAAGAAAGTAAACAGCTTCCCATTCCATATGCATAGCACAAGTAAAATTACCCAGATCGAAACCCCCACCACCTCGGCGATCATATGGTCCAGCACGATCACGACTGTATCGATCACCACCTCCACGACCACCATTATCTCTGTTACGTCCTCCAAATCGATCTCCACTGCGATCAGGACCATATCGTCCACCACCACCACCTCCACCGCCACCATATCTATCCTCCCTGCCCCCATATTTACCACCTCTAGCCCCATCACTTGGACACTCCCTAGCAAAGTGCCCTGGCTTGCCACACTTAAAGCACTCTCCACCACCACCAGATCCCCGCCCACCACCATATTCACGTCCTCGGTCACGATCACGGCGATCACGGTCACGAGAGCGATCATTGTCATAATCTCGGCCCGACCCTTGTTGAGGCTGAGCTTTGTCAACTGTTATAGTTCGTCCATCTAAATCAATACCATTCATAGCTTCAATTGCCTCTTCCATTGCTTCCTTTTCATCAAAAGTGACAAATCCAAAGCCACGGGAGCGCCCTGAGACCTTGTCCATAACTACCTGAATTGGGGAAAAAGGACAATTTCATCAAGAAAGCACATTTTTATTCAATTTGGAAAACAAATCGACCTATGAGAACATGCCATTGATCAACAACCCATATAAAAGTAGCTGATGAAATTGTTATTCCACTAGATTCATAATGGCAATTAACTATGTTATCCATAGATGTATCTCAAAAACACTTCCACAGGACCACAAACCCAGTTAAATGAGATTCTTCTTCACGCCATCAGCCCAATAAATGGAAACATGCTGTAAGAACACCCAATTTAATATATCGCGTGATCTACCTCTATATAGTACTCTTTGTTACAATATTGCATGGCTGGTAAACCTACTTTCCGCTTTGCTCTTTTCTTATTATCGATGGGGTAGGGTAGTTTGAATCGTGCAACTTGGAATTGGAATGACAGGGACGATCAGCAGAGAAGCAACACAGTTACAAGATCAAACACCGTATCAGTCAACTTTCTTATCACAAATAACAACTGAAAAATATTGATGCGACCCAGATATAGGGAACTATCCTTCAAAATGAGAAAGAAGATGATACTTCCAACTATCCTTCAAATGAGAAAGAAGATGATACTTCCAAAAAATTAGCTAACTAGCATGGCTTAATGATATCATTTAAAAGTCCAGAAACGCTACATATTTTCAATTCAATAAAATAATGTTGTCACCTTTGCTTCAAGTAGATGTCCAAACTTCTCAAATGCATCTTTCAGACCTCGATCAGAAGTTGACCATGACAAGCCACCGATGAAGCATCGAAACTCAGCATCACCTGACATGTTACAAACTGTTTTCCTTCCCAGAGAGAAGGAGAGTGAGTGGGAGATAAAAACACGTTGAAAACAATGGTTTGCTCAAGAGTCATTGGGTTACACTATCAATGATGTACTAATGATGTATTTTGGTTTGAATCAAAAACGTCAATAAATCATTTTAGATTATAAGAGCTCAACCCAACTCCAATATTGAGAAAATGGATTTGTTCAAAAGCTAATACTATCAAGAAAATAAAGCATCGCAGAAGTAATAGTGGCATCATGATTAATTTTGGCTAAGGATGCATATTTTCCTTTACCCATGACTAAGTATTAAAAACACAAATTTGAGATGTACTTGCAACTCAACAAAACGTAATCTCTTAATACAGCCTTCTCGACATAAATGAAGAGTAATTTAGTGCATGCATAACACAATATTAACATATACAATAAATACAAAATTACACAATCAGCTATTAACATGAACCCACACATCAAATCCCTACCCACCCAATGTATTAGTTCGTCAAAAGAAGTGTCCTAAAAAGTGATAGGCGCTAGGAACGGCGGCAGACTAAGTTCTAGAGCTTAGGAGGAGCCTGAGCTTAGTGGGGTTAGGCGGGGTCTAATCGCGGCAAACTGGTTCTAAAGCTTAGGAGGAGCCTGAGCAGGCTTAGGCAGAACCTGAGCGAAGTTAGGTGGGGCCTAATCGAGAGAATAATATAGGCGGACAGGGGAGCCTAGCGCCTTAGCTAGACTAATCGGGGCTAGGCGGGAAATTTTTAGAGCAGTGGTCAAAAGCGCCTGGGCTAAAATACTTAAACAGGATGCCCACAAATTTACTCATAACATCATTTTGAAAAATCAAATTGAACTACAAAATTCCTTCTGCTTCTCCCAAATTCAGACCACGCGTCTTCCAATTCCACAATCACCTCAAAGTACATAAACAACAACTTAGTTACCCAATTATCAAACTACAGTTTACAATTCAGATCTAGAATACAGAATACGAAACATCAAATAAAACACTTTCCAGAAAAGAAAAAAAGAAATATAAAAAGATATTGTACCTGCAGCGCGGCCGCAAGAACAACTTTAAGATTTTCAGGAATTCTTGCGTAGATGTTGAGTTAGAAACCCTGCAAAATCAAAATCGACCTCAAAAGTAGAGATGGAATTTTCACTTTTTGGATATGTATCCGAAAAGGAATTTCACATGGAACCGGCTTGTAGAACAAGCTGATAGATTGATATGTATAAGAAAAACGGGTCATTGACCCGATCCTTGATCAATTTAGATCGTTGATGAAATGATAGACTAATGTAAGCCGTTGGATGCGAATGTGGGGGGTCTACATGCTTTTGGTACACGGTTATAACACTTTTTGGAATTACAAAACAACCCCTATATTTTTAAGGAACTCGTTATTTATATTTGACCTAGCTTTGCTCAAAATCGAAGTCATATAAACCGCGAGAACGCATGGATGGATTCTCACCGGAGAACTGAAGCGCTCAATATTAATTGTTCCACCATCGTAGTTTGGAGGGCTCGAACCCTTGATTTTCGTAGAGGACCGAACGATTCCCACCAGAACCAATTATGCTACATGGTCATTGGTGAATTGGGATTAGATTGGGCATTGCTCACTATTTAGATCATAAATTACACGGTCAATTATTCCATACCCTTTCTTGTGTGCCTACCCTTCTTCCCCTCAGAGCTCTGGAGTTGAGTTGGTGTGAGGCTTCTATTCAGGTATGCTCCTACACAGGTTTCCCACTTTCTTGACCACTACCTTAGTCCCATATTTCCCAACTCTGCTGTCATGTCGCCTTCAAGACATGTGTCCCAACTCTACCCCAAATCCAGGTCGAATCACCATAATCATTATAAATATAAATATACACGATATAATTTTTAGTCATAGTTTATTAACTATGTATTATAAATATTTTATTGTTAATAGAATCATCATGAGCTTTATAATATTATTCTCATGATATGTTTATAATTTCTTTAATAATAAAAACATAAATTATTAATGTTTTATGAATTTCACAATATAATAATTAGAAACATAAATAATTAATATTTAAGTTGAGTGAATTTTTTATTAGTAAATATATTATCAAATAATAAATATCATAAGATACTAATTTTATTATATAGGAGCTATGTTCATAAAAATAGTGATCAAATTAATTTCAATCAAAATATTTACTAATAAGTATTAATGTATAGTTGAAGTTATATAAAATAAAAGTATATTTATTTTAGAATGGGAGTAAGGGGTAAAGAGAGAAATGAGAGTGTAAGGGAATAAAGTGAGAATATATGAGTGCGAGGGGATAAAGTGAGACAAAATGAAAGACACGTGAATGAAATAATTTAGATAATAAGGGTAAAGTGAGAATTAACAAGAGTAAAGGGGGTAAAATGAAATTTACTAAAAATTTACTGAATAGCGCCAGCCAAACGAAAACCGGGGAGAAATCCTAATTCTAAGCATCAAGGGTTTTGGGTTTTGTAGATTAGAGAGTGAGACCCCCCACCGCCTCCTGCCGTCGTGTCTCCGCCACCAACCGCCGCTGCGGATTCTCGCATTTTCGCCAAAAGTGATAGCATTTAGTTTCCTATCAGCAGTTCGCTCCAAATTAGAACCCGAACAAAATGTGGTACTTGTGCGTATTCTTCCACAGATTATTGGAATACAGGAAAGCAGAGTTCGAGTCCCTCTTCGGGCTCTTTGACGGTGACAATGGTGCCGCCACTCTCGAGTGGCGGCTCCCGGAAGACCACCACTCGGATTCACCGTTCCATTTCGTCAATCTTCCTTCAGAGGAGATGGCACGCAACGTTGCCAGCCGAAGTTAGTATCTGAGCAAACACGCGAACAATTATACTGAAGGAACTGAATTTTAGAGTGTCTCGAGATTCAAACTTGTGTTTGTTGTTTATAATCATCGACTTTTATCGATGCTGTTTTTCTGTGTGGTTATTGAAATGCATATGTTGCAGGTATTCTTGTTAAGGGAATATATGAAGTTTGGGGTGAAGGACGGAGTTTTGAGGAACTGGAGGAGGCTATCAAAAGTTATCCAGATGACCGGAAGTTGCCATACTTAACTCCTGGCAGCACGTTCAGAATTACTGTTGAAAGCTTTGGAAAAGCAATAAGCTTTCATGAGCAAAGCGATCGCATAAAAAATTTGGCATTCATTCCTTTTAAGGTCTGATTCTAGTATTGTTTCAGTGTGAAATCTAGGTTGAACACAATAATATGCGGAAGTGTTGGCTGATACTTAATTATCCAAAATGCAATTAGTTTTACTATCTGGACCAGCCTTTAAGCTGTTTGATAGTGCTGGTTAAAATGCTGAACCATTTGTCTGTGTATCCATGTCCTTCCATATGATTGTTTTGCTGAAGGGGCCATGACCGAATATTTATGATATAATGCACTCAGCAAATACAAAACTAAATATATTTTCTTATGAAGGATTGAGAAATATATCCTATATGATGTTTTCTCTCTAGTAAGTACATTTGCATTTTGAAAGAACTTGACCGTTATCTAATGTTAATTCGATACGGAAGATAGATCTCTTTCTGTTCTCTCGTCTTAATCAGTTAATTGTATGATTAATTTATGCTAATATTCCGTTGTCGCTGTTTCTTTGGACTCAACACCTTTCTAATTCAATTCTACTTTTGGTGTATCTTCTTCTCTTCGGAAGAAGATAAAGAAGTTATGAACTACTATTGTGCTTTGATAGTCCAATGGTAAAAACTATGTATTTACACGTCTCAAAGATTAGGTAATAATATTATCAGAATTTTCATTCATATGAAATTGAGGTTACCTGCCTCCGGTTCAAAGTCTTTCTCATGGTGCATTTGGTTGTTGTGAGAGTCAATGGAAGGTAAATAAAGAACTAAAGCCTGTTGAAAAAGCAGAGTTGCTAGAATTTTGAAAAATAAAAAGACCATTTTGGAACTGAGTTTCACGATTTATCAGGTAGATAATTCATAGTGGTGCACGTCATGCCTTCTATCACTAACAGAATGATCCATCACATAAAGATGATTTCTGCTTTCACCATCAATTCTGATATTAAGAATAAACTAGACTTTAATTTTCTCAGGGAAGTTGATGGAACAGAACCATTCTGTTATGGCATTTGTGTATTCAATATCAAGAACTGCCTAAACCATTAAAAATGATACTAAAAATGTGTTCAGCCTAATTATCTATGTTACTATGAGATGAGCTACCTATCTGAATTATTGTAACAACGCTCTCCTTTGAGTAGATGGTTTCCCCAAGTTGAGGCATGCTACATTTAATCTGTCTTTCAATTTTATATGAAGATCAGTTAAGTAGGATTGGAGGCTATCATAATGGTTCAACTGTTTGGATTCAGATGTCCTTTTCACCAACGTCTAAGTGAATATCTTTCAGGGGCGAGTGAATCTACGAAATCCTGATCATAGATTCTGCCTTATGGATAACGATGACTATGGATCTAATAATGGGCTTCCTCCCATTGTTCAAAGGAGAATATTTTTTGGTCGGGAGGTAGGGGTTGCTGATAGGAAGATCTTGCAAACTTATCAGCTAAAAAGCCGTAAATATCTCGGCCCAACGGCAATGGATGCAGAAATGGCATTCCTGATGGCAAATCAAGCCCAGGTCAAACCTGGGAAACTTGTGTATGACCCTTTTGTTGGTACAGGAAGCATTCTGATTGCGGCAGCTCATTTTGGAGCAATGACAATGGTTAGGAATTTTTGTTTGTGATGAAAATCATTATTTGGCACATTTATCATATTGTTGTTTACTTAATCAGTATTTTCTTTTGCATTTGCACTGATGTGAATGATTCAGGGTGCAGATATTGACATCCGGGTGGTGCGTGATGGTCGTGGCCCTGATTGTAATGTTTGGAGCAATTTTAAGCAGGTCTTTAGATTTTTTTCTCTTACTTTTGGAATTACTGGTGCATGTCTTTTGAGTGTGATTGCTATAGGAGTGTCATTTTCTTTTCCATCCTTTGATGCCACATTTATGACCAATATATAATGCTATCTTTATATATTGCCAGAGCATATGATGGATGATATTGTTAATGAAGTACAATTTATGGAACTAAGAGTGGAAACATATAACGGTCATTCAAGATGTGATAATGACACCATTTAGCGTTCATTTATTATTTTGTTTAATTTCTCTTAAAATGTTGATTGTTCTGTAAACCTGACTGTATGTTTTCTCTTTCTATAGTATGGATTGCCAATGCCTATATCTTTACTAAGGGCTGATAATAACCTTCCGCCTTGGCGTTCTGGTTTTAAAAGAGGTAAGTAGTTTGTGCTAGTGCCTAGTGGTTTATGCTATTTGTTTCTCATGTCATGTTTATGTCTGCGGTAAATTATTATGTTTACCTTGAGCATAATCTTTCTGCTTTTATTATTTGAATTCAACATTCTTCTAGTAGATATCCTTCATGTTTTGATGTCCTTTTGACTCTTCTGACAGTTAACTGGAAAGGGAAGAAGAGTATTTTCATCTAATAGTTTGTTGTTCAATTCCCTTTCCATTGGAAAGGCGTATAAAATTCTTGAATTCCCTTTGTCCCACATTTAAGACACCTATTTTCTTGATGAATATTCCAAAATAAATCTCCATTGTTAAACTGGAAATTCTTTTCCCATAATACTCTGATTAAAAACAAATTGATGTGACATCATAGACATATCTAGGATTGAGTTCGTGGGGGGATAAAATAGTAATAGAAAGTAAAAACTAATTTAGATAATTGTATTAATCTCAAAGTACATATTTATACAATACAAACTCGTAGGGAAGTTGGGCACGCTGTTCCTTCATATCATAAAATTCATCAATGATCGAATCTCTTTGATTTTCTCTGCATTTCTTTTCTCTTTATAAGTAAACATTAAAGAAATAATCTGCAATATACTCTTCCTTCAGCTTGTTCCTTAGTCAATTTGTAGATTAGTGCACTTTAGAGCCCAAACAATAAATAAGACAATCACCTCCACTGCATCAACAAATTTCTTATGGGCTTAGAATGTGAACAAGGGTCAAGTACACTGATTTGAAGATGGTACCCTAGAAGAGGAAGAAATTATGATAATAACATATCTTGCCCAGATCATGTTTAGTCACGTCAAGTTTTAGTTCACTATCAACTGATAAAAGACAAGAACAAATCTCAAAATGCGCAGATGATCTGACTCCATCTTATATTTGAGTGATTACAATTTCCCTTGGAATGCCTGGTATGAAGCATTTTAATATACCTGACTAAAAATTGTCAATTGTGCCAGAAATTTTGTATTCACTTGCATGCCCTGTCGAATATTTTCGCATTCACTTCTTTCCAGAAAATGGTTTCACTCTAATAATTTTATTGATCGATTACCATCCTGTTCTACTACTCGAGTTGTTTTTCTATTTTAATTTTTCTTTTCGGATTCTTTAATGTTCTTGCAGATGTTTGATGCCATAATATGTGATCCTCCTTACGGTGTTCGTGCCGGAGGACGTAAATCCGGTGGGCGCAAGCTTTTGAAAGGTGTTATCGGTCCTTACACGGTTCCTGATGATAAAAGAACTGACCACATACCATCTACCGCTCCTTACAGCTTAGTAGAATGCGTACACGATTTGCTTGATCTTGCCGCTAAAATGCTTGTGATGGGCGGGCGGCTCGTGTACTTCTACCCTGTTCTAAGGGACGAGGATTTGCCAGATCCCACTTTCCCAGAGCACCCGTGTTTTAAATTAATTGTAACCTGCGAACAAATCCTTAGCTACAGATACAGCAGGGTGTTGCTAACCATGGTTAAAGTTGCCCCTTATACCGAAGATATTGAGTTGGCTGCTAAACTTCAACATCTAGAGTTCAGAGAAAACCATTTGAAGTGGTTAGAGGATGGAAATTTACATTCAGCGGTTTTTAGCCCTGTCGATATCCAGATTGATGGAACAGGTGAAAAGTTTAGCTCCAAGCCAAAATACAGGGGCAAGTATGTGTAGGTTTGACATGAAACTGTTAGCTCTTGAGGTTATTTATGTATTCTGTGTGTATACTATTATTAATGTTTTACACTAGTGGTTACTAATTTTCTTAGAAAGGTTTTTAGGAGGATGGGGACTTCAGAAATACAGTTAGATCAATGTGAGTTTGAAGATGATAGATGAATGGCTTTCATATTCTCCGATGTTTCATTTGGATTGAAGGATTTAGATTTGACGATGGTTCGTAGAAAAATTTCAAATGATTCCATATAAATTTGAAATCCGTCACTATCGCCGGAAAATAGACTAAAATTGGTAGCGTATATGTTTGAAATCCGTTGTAAATGACTTTATCCAGATTAAGGTCAATGAATTTGTTATTATAGATTTGAAATTCTTAATTTCAAATTCATCAATTCAAATGAAAGAAGCCTGATTTTCTGAATGGGGTTCTTGGACTTCCCATTTGCCTACAAGCTTATCAATTTTTTTAAAAATAATTAATACATGATCAACAACCCGATTTAATACATGTTATACGGTTAAGCTTTAGAATTGATCCTTGGTGTTAGAAACTCTTAAGGTACAAGTTAGTATTCAAAAAATGACGTGAAAAAATTGAATCACGCTGGAGATATAGGACTTCAAAATTATCAGTACCTATCAATCCTCACTCTTATTTGGGTGAGGTCAATGATATTATAAGATAAGTCATGAAATTGCATTAAATGCATTAACAAAAATATTTGTATGTAGTGGAGATCAACTGATATCATATATGAGTCATCTTTCGTCGACAATATTTGATACATAATTTACTAGTATTCAGTACATCAACAAATAAATGCATTTAAACATGAAAAAGGAATACAATAATTGCATCAAAGAAATTACATATGATATTGGGAAACCCAAAATTCCACTCTATGCTTAAGAAGTAGCCAAAATAGCCTAACGGGACAAGATCCGCGCCTTTTTCTATGGATCTCGACTTGAAGAAGGGACCAGACCCAACTTGATTTTGACCCGACTCACAAACCGTTGGACAACCATTGATTTCACTGTCAAAGAGTACAAAGGACACGCCGACATAATCGTTGATCTCATTGTCAAAGTACAATGAGCCCTCCCGGATGATGACACTTGGCATTACCACACATGTGTCTTAGAATTGCCTATAATACAATGCAACAGTAGTAAAGTGGTAATTCCTTTTTACACTTCTTGCAATACATTCCCTTTCTTGGACCCTAAGAACTCGACCTAACTTAGACATCGGAGGGCCTTAGTCGGGGTCACCTTAGCTGGCCTGGCGTTCCTATCTTTTAGGTATGCTTTCCCGAACCTAATTACCGAAAAGATCCGACCCTGCTATCCAGATCCGAAGATATTCACTGATCCACATCAACACACAACCTTTCCTACATAGTTTAGATCAATTTCAAGATCCTGCCTAATCCCACTCCTCTCAGTAAACCCAGAAAATCAAGAAACACAAGCAAATTAAGTTTACCAGCTGAAACTAAAACCAAAACATTAGAACAAATAAAGGTTAATTAATCCGAAAACATGAATTTGTAGAGAGAGATCATAAATTCATAACAGACATGTACAGCTCTTCTTTGTCTATAAACATTTAATGAATATAACAAGGACCAATACCACGCACGATAACAGGTCATATATAAACAAAAAAGACATGCAATACTAAGTTTGACACATTGCCATTTCTGACCTGATTGCTGGCAGTTACAGTGTGGGAGACCAGCTGACAACATTTTTTTTCTATACCAATCTCTTAGACCTAAGTGCATGAATTACTAATTAATGCTTCAGATGTCTCAAACATTATAAGATTTTATATAAGGGATAATTACAAAAACACCCCTGAGGTTTGGGCTAATTACAATAAAACCCAGAAATTTTTGAAAATTACAAAAAAAAAAACTTGAGGTTTGATTTCGTCTTACATTTTCACCCTTCATAAGCTAAAAAGACACATCAAAACCCCCCTGATATTTATAAAAATACAACAGTTATCCCCTTAAATTTAACACATAATCATACCCGATGGGGTTTTGGTAATTTTGAAACATCTCTGTTTTTTTTTTGTAATTAACCGAAATCTCAGGGGTGTTTTTGTAATTATCCCTTTATATAATTATTAATGTCATGTATGCTGTATCCCATTTCAGTTTGTTGTTTTTATTTCTGAAAACCAGATTTCCAGATTGCTGATGCAAATTTATGGACTATGCATTAATTATAATATTGGTGATAATCATCACTTTATGAAGAAATCAAAAACTTAGTGAGGTTCACAAAAGACTCATTATATATATATATATATATATATGATGTCAAAACAACATAAAAAATCTGTCTGTTACAAATTTATTGTTTTTGGATATGTTGAATGAATTATATCACTTCAATGGCATCATTGACTCTCATTTTACTATTTTCTTTTAAAATTTCATTTAAAATGTCATAAATCAATCATACGAAAATTGAATAAGTAAAATTATTTAGTTAATCTTTTACTATAAAAGGGCCTCAAGCAATCACTTCACTACACACTCTCAGCCTTTCTTACACTAAAAAATCTTACTTCTAAAGTACTAATTACATTATTTCTCTCCTCAAAAAACCTTAGATATAACTTATTTTCTCTCAAAACTAAGATTGTTTTTCCACTTTCACATCAAATTTCACCCAAAAAAAAAAAATGGAACTTTATAATCTGAAACTATTAGTTCTGATGATCATAACATGTTTATTTATAGTTTCTTCACAAGGCAAGCTCCGAGTGGGCTTCTACAACAAGAGCTGCCCCAACGCCGAAGCTATAATCCGGGCGTGGTCCGGGAAGCATCCATTTCAGACGAAAATAGCGCCCCCGGCTTGCTCAGGCTTCATTTCCATGACTGCTTCGTTGAGGTATTTTGTCAAACACATAGCCCGCATGCACTATTTTGCACACTCTGTATTTTTTATAACAGAATTTAATTCTGACAAAAAAAATGATGATCAGGGATGTGACGGGTCGATTCTGATCGATAACGGGTTGGAAACAGATGAGAGACATTCATCTGGGCACCAAGGTGTTCGAGGTTTTGATGTTGTGGAGAGGGCAAAGGCATTGTTGGAAGGTGTTTGCCCTGGGACTGTTTCTTGTGCGGATATTTTGGCTTTGGCTGCCAGAGATGCTGTTTTCTTGGTAATAATTTTGGATATTTTGTTGGGATGACAAATCGGGTCATCGGGTCGGTTCGTCTTGGTTTCATGTTGATCTTGGATTATACTTAAAATACACCAAAAATTAATTAAATTATAAAATAACTTATATTTTAGATAAATTAGTAGAAACACCGTATCAAATGCAGTGTCTCCTTGAAGGTTTGTACCCCCAATTTGGAAAAAAAAAAAAAAGAATTAGCTTAAAAATAATATTAATAATATTTTGTACCCCAATTTTATATAAAATGGTATTTTTAACAATTAAAATCCAAAAAATCAAAATATCTTACATATTTTTACACAATTTCCCACATTTTCTTTCCCCTACAAACACTTTGTTTCCAAAAGATAATTATAGAATCCAACTACGATTAGTCTAAAATTTATCTTACCCCTTTTCGAATTTCTGGATCACCGATCGATGCCCGTCGTTGTGTTCGGGTTCGGTTTCTCGTGTTTGTGTTCGAGTTTTCTAAGTAACTTCGTGTCGGATTGCATTGTCGTGTCATTATATCTGTCGCCCCTAAATTATTTTGGACTTGTTTTCCAAATTATGGTTTTTTATGGGACTTGATTTTAAGTTATTGTTTTTGTGTAGACAAAGGGGCCATGGTACGAGGCGGAAACAGGGAGAAGGGATGGCATGGTGTCAAATGTAAGATTGGCAGATAATTTGCCAGATGTTGGTGATTCTATTCACAAACTTAAAGCCAAGTTTATTGAAAAGGGGCTTAATGAAAAGGATCTTGTGATTCTCAGTGGTATGTATGATTTATGAATATAGTTGAATTAAATGAATTAATACTCTCTCTTTCACACAGACACACACTGAAGTACATGCAATTTTTGTGGGTTTTAAAGTCGGTAGACATCTTAAAGGATATGAGCTACACACTCACGAGTGTCACTTTTTGGGCCAAGTTCCAAAGAAGAAAGAACATCTTGTCTCAAAACTCAAAAGACTGTTTAATTGCTGAAAAGTTCTTTCTCCAATTTTATTTTTTTTTAAAAAAATAGGGATAATTACAAAAAGACCCTTAAGGTTTGGGCTAATTACAAAAAACTCAAAGATATGTCAAAATTACAAAAAGTCCTTCAAGTTTGATTATGGTATAATTTTAATATATTTATAAATGTCAAGAGGTTTTTGAAATATTTTTTGCTTATTGAAGGTAAAATGGAAGACTGTCAAACCTCAAGGGTTTCTTGCAATTTTCAATAATCTTTTTTTTTTGTAACTATCCCTAAAAATTATTGATTTTCTTTTTTGGTATAATTACAAAGACCGCCTTGAGGTTTGGGCTAATGATAAAATTACCCAGAAGCTTTGGGGAATTATAAAGCCCCCTAAAAGTTTTATTTTGTATTAAATTTAATGGGATAACTATAATATTTCTATAAATTTATTTTTTTTATTTTTTATTTACTTATGATCGAGGAAAATATAAGGTGGAATCAATCCTTGAGGTTTGAGCTAATTACAAAAAAACCCAGAGATGTTCAAAATTACAAAAACCCCATATGGTTTGATTACGTGTTAAATTTAAGGGGGTAATTGTAGTATTTTTATAGATATAAGGGGTTTTTGATATGTTTTTTACTTGTGAATGAAGAAAATGACCTCAAGGGTTTTTTTTTTGTAATTATCATAAACCTTTGGTTTTTTTTTTTTGTAATTATTAGCCCAAACCTTATGTTTTTTTTTGGTAATTATCTCTTTTTCATATTCAAAACCTTGTGTGTTCTTTTTGTAATTAGCCCAAACCTCTTTTTTTTTTGTTGGTAATTATCCCTTTATTTTTTATTGCTCTTTTTTTTTGTTGTTGGTAATTATCCCTTTATTTTTTTATTGCATTCCAACTTATGTCAATGAAAGCATATGGGGTATTTACTTAATTGTCAAATAATTCTTTGATGACTTACAATGGTCAAGTAATTTTTACAATGCCACCATTCCAAAAACATAAATCTTGTCTTAATAAAGCCTAAAACATACTTTACTAATAGATTCATTTAAAAGAATATTTCATACATTTCAAATAGTAGAACCAATTTGCAATGTAAGTCCTAAAACTTTTGTTCATTTATATACACAGCTGCACATACAATTGGCACCACAGCATGCTTCTTCCTGGGCCAAAGGCTCTACAACTTTCCGGCCGGTGGCGGCGCCGACCCCTCCATAAATCCCGATTTCCTACCGGAGTTAAAATTGACATGTCCACAAAAGGGCGACGTTAACGTCCGTGTGGCGTTAGACCGGGGCAGTGAACAGACATTTGATGCACAAATTCTGCAGAACATAAGGAGTGGCTTTGCTGTGCTGCAATCTGATGCTACCCTCTATCAAGATGTGGCCACAAGAAGAGTAGTGGACTCCTATTTCGGGCTACTCAGCCCGTTTTTGGGTCCGTCGTTTGAGGCAGATTTTGCAACTTCAATGGTTAAAATGGGCCGGATTGGAGTTTTGACAGGATCAAAAGGGACTATAAGGCGTGTGTGTTCATCTTTTAGTTGATAGAAGAATTTTGTGCAGTGAAGTGATCTTGCTGTTGTTTCCATGCGTTGTGTATTTGAATAAACAATGAAAAGTGGTGTTGCATATTTTTGAATGTTGCTAAATGGGAATAAAACAGGGCAGATTTTGGTTGTTTTTCTGTCTCCAAATTAATTCGATTGTTGATAGTGTTTCAGTTGATCCGAAATCATCTATTAAAAAAAGGATAGAACCCTATCCTGAGGGGCTCTCTTGCCAAGCCCTGCAGAGGCTTTGTGGAGGAGGTGAATTGCGGGATGTGTCTAAAAGTTAGGATCCGAATGTCATAGACTCAATCACCACACAAGAAATCCTCCTCAACCCTATTACTAGAGAGATTCAAAACTCCATATCGTGGGTGCCAACAAACAGACAACACGTCACTCAGGTCCTTTACCAGTTGATCTTAGAGGTGGCAAATCGTGTTATCGTGTCGTGTTCGTGTCACACTATCATGTTTTCGTGTTATCTATCTTTTGTGAACTTAAATATAACAATAGTTGTAATTTTAAATTAATTTTCAATTTCGTGTTCGTGTCGTGTCATATCGTGTCGTGTCATATCGTGTCGTGTTTTATCGTGCCTTTAGTCTCTGTAATCGTGTTTATAATCGTACCGTGTTCATGCCGTGCTATCTTGTCGTGTCACTCATTACCACCCCTAGTTGAGCTATGCGCCGGGCCCCCTTCAAATCTTCTATTAATCTGTAAGAATCTGGTATATGTAACACATGAAATATTTATTTTGATAAATTATTTTATAGGGATAATTGTTTGGTGTAATTACAATAAAAACCCAGAAAAATTCAAAATTATGAAAATCGCTTGAGGTTTGTATCTGTCTTACATTTTTACCCCAGTACCTAGTTAGTTGAACCCATTGACAATTTGTTGGCTTCATCAAACATTTACAATTATATCCCTCAACTTTTCTAAATATTACAAATACTCCTACCTTTTCGTCTTACATTTTATAATGACATCCTATATTTTTTAAATATTACAAATTATTATACGAAAAGTTGGGGCTATTTGTAATATTTAGAAAAAATCGAGAATGTATTTATATACTATGCATGCCATGTGAAGCTATTTTGTTTTTGTATACTGAGTTAGCATGGAGGCTACTGATCAAACATGAACATGACAAGAGACTCAATCACCTGGACTGTAGTTATCTTTTACTTGCATTGTTGTTAGTGTACCTCACATAATCTGACGAAGAGAAAAAACTGCACGATTATTGTAATTTGTATTCTGCTCACATTTTCACTATTGACAATTTTGTTTTTATGCTGTTGTTCTCTTAATTTTCTGCTTGTCATATTATCTTGTAGTACTGTTATTTGATCAAGGGTGATACTATTGACACCCCCAAAATAGTTAAGTACACCCCCTTCATTTAATTTCAAAAATATCATTAGTTTAAAAGACTATGATATCCTTACTTGGCACGATCGCAATGTAGTTAAAAAATTTCTCGTGTGGCACGATCGTAATTATTTTTCGATCGTGCCACTTGGCATGATGGCACGATCGTAGTTACTTTTCGATCGTGCCTTATGGCACGATCGAGTATACCATCGTGCCACCCATCGTGCCATCCGTCGTCTTCTTCCCCAAACTCAGATAAAAACCAGAAAAGAAAAATTATGTAATCAGAGAATCAAACAAATACAATTACCCAACACTTATACCCAACAATTACCCAAACTAATCCAACTATAAGTGCGATATTAAATTAAAGTATTAAATTCAAAATTAAAATAAATTAAAAAATGCGTAATCTAAAAGATATTACATCTTTTTTCGTTGCCGGAACAAAAAAGATTGGTGGAATTTCTTCCATCGCCGCGCCTTGGGTTTTATCATTTTGGGTGTATTTGTTAGGGAAAATAAGTGCAAGGGTAAAATTGAAAAAAAGGGGAGAGGGGTGAACTCATCAATTGTGTCATATTTAAAAAAAGTAGGGGATGGTGTACTTAGAAGGTGGGTGTCTCTAAAAAAGGGGTGCCAATAATGCCACCCTTTGATCAAACTCGTATCCCATCTGCCAAGAAATTTATTAAACTCTATTTTATGTGATAAATATGAAGTTTGTTTATAATTGGTTTATTACCTTAAAAAAATCAATAAATTACAAATTAAGATATGTGTATCAAATAAATAAAAGACAAAAACTCGTATGAGACGATCTCACAAATTAAATTTATTTAAAAAAAAATGTTTAACATATTTGTAGTTGCAAGATGAAATGCAACTCCACATTGGAGTACTTTTTTTTTTGGGATGTAATCAACTTGATTATTCTCCTTTCTACCCAAAAAAAAGCCCAATTTTCTGTTAAGCACTTTCTTGCAGTCTCAAGCCCAATATTCTAAGATCTTCTTCGTGAGAATTAAAAAAAAGGGATAGTTACAAAAACATCCTTGAGGTTTGGGTTAATTATAAAAACCCAGACATGTCCCTTTAGGTTTTGTTTTTGTCTTAAATTTAAGGGGAATCGCAATATTTTTGTAATTTTCAAAGAACTCTGAGTTTTTTTGTAATTAGCCCAAATCTTAGGGGTGTTTTTGTAATTATCCCTTAAAAAAATACAAATATATTTTTAGATCGTTCTAAATTCAATATATATTAAACTATTCTAAGGTATATACTCTTTAACTTATTAATATGCTACACAATTCAAATATTTGGACAAATACGTTTTACAGGTATATTAGTAGATTTGTGATTGACCCTTCCCTCTTTTTGTATCTCTACCACAAAATATAATGCCCCCTTTGACTACCGTTGCGCACCCGTATTTCGTGCTAAAATTGATGATCATCTTTGGTATTTCAACACCAGCCAAGAGTAAAAACATGATGAAAATTGGAAAAAAGGAGAGAGGAACAAGGGAGGAAAATAAGTCCCATTTTCTTCCTTGTTAATTATTCTCTCACTGCATAAAATTTAGTATCTAAATCCTCTGATTTTTTTCTTGTCCTGATTCAAGCTTTTTTCATCCTGGCAATTAACGAGACATTAATTTGAAACAGGTAGTTCATCAACCTTTTCTCCCCCTCTTTAAATCCCAGTTCAATAGAAATACATGCATTTCTAGCAATTCAAATCTCTGTTGAATATATATTTAATGTGAATCATATACAATCTGCGAATATAAATGTAGCAGAATACAAAACAAAACACAATTACAACAGAAGACTCGAAGTGCGTATTATTATCATTATTTTCCTTCTTATGGACGTTGGTTTGTATCATTTATTCATGCATGCATTATTGGATTATGCATAACATACATTTCCAGACTTTAGATTTTGTTATTACATCGAATTAAACATAGAAGGGTAAATTACAAAAAAAAAAAACCCTTCTTTTTGACAGATTTTGCCCTTAACGATCAAACAATCAAGATCATACAAATATATGGCTCCAAGCAAGATTAGAAAAGCCATTGGGGCAGTTAAAGATCAGACCAGCATTGGCCTGGCCAAGGTTGGCAGCAGCAACTCCCTCTCCGACCTCGACGTCGCCATCGTAAAAGCCACGCGCCACGAGGAGTACCCGCCCGACGAGCGCTACGTCCGGGAAATCCTAAACCTGACGACCTATTCGCGCGCATTCGTCAACGCTTGTGTCAGCACCATCGCCCGACGCCTCAGCAAGACCAAGAACTGGGTGGTGGCCTTGAAAACCCTCATGCTCATCCAGCGCCTATTGGCCGAGGGGACCACGCCTACGAGCAGGAGATTTTCTTCGCCACCAGGCGTGGGACCCGCCTCCTCAACATGTCGGACTTCCGGGACACCTCCGGGAAGTCGAACGCGTGGGACTACTCGGCGTTTGTGAGGACGTACGCTTTATATTTGGACGAGCAGCTCGAGTTCAGGATGCAGGGCCGGAGAGGGAAGGGGCGGGTATGGGCATCACGCGGAGGATGAGGGGGCGGGGGCGGCGGTGGTGGTGTAGGTGGTGGCGCCGCCCATAATGCTATTGTGGTGAGGGGCACACCTGTCCGTGAAATGAAGATTGACAGGATTTTCTCCAGGGTTCATCATCTTATGCAGCTTCTTGAAAGGTTTTTAGCTTGCAGACCAACAGGTAAATCTTGATGTAAATTTCTTATCCTCATTTTCAATTTTTAAATTGCAATATTAGCCATATAACTACAATGATGTGTCAAAACAATTTTGGTAATTTATAAAAAAACCGGATTTGTTCTTAGAAATCAAATATCAAAATTGCCCGGAAAAATTAGATTTTTCTTTTTCCAAATACCTAAAACAATTATATCAACCCTAATATTTAACAAAAATTCGAAAATCTCACTTTTTTTTTCATTTTCAATGCTAACTCATGGGTAATTTTCGAATAAAACCGAGAGTTTTTAAAGATAATGGGTGATTTTGGAGTTTAAAAAGGACTAATTTTGCCACATTCCAACAGATATGAGATTAAAATCACAATTTACCCTTCAATGGCACCTCCATCTGTAAATTTCTTGATCGATCCTTGATGTATTTCTCGAACAGGTGCTGCGAAGGAGAACAGGGTTGTGAGTGTGGCTCTCTACCCCATTGTCAAAGAAAGTTTTCAGCTCTGCTACGACATAACAGAAATCATGGGGGTCTTAATCGACAGGTTTATGCAGCTCGAAATACCCGATATGGTAAAAGTCCACGAAATTTTCTGCCGGGTTTCGAAGCAGTACGATGAGCTCGACGCCTTCTACGGCTGGTCCAAGACCGTCGGAATTGCACGATCTTCCGAGTATCCAGATGTCGAGAAAATCTCACAGAAAAAACTCGATATGATGGATGATTACATCCATGAAAGATCCGCCATGGCACGGAACAAGCGATCCGGATCCGCAGAGCCAAAGCCCATACCCGTCGCAGAAGAGAATGAGCCCGAACCCGAGCCCGATATGAATTCAATCAAAGCATTACCGCCACCAGAAGGATTTCCAGACGAAACAGAGAACGAAGAACAGAAACAGGAAATTGAAAAACCGAAAGAAGACGAAAAGGTGAAAACTCAAGTTGAAGGAGATTTGTTGAATTTAGGTTCAGATGCACCAACCACACAGGAACACGGCGATAAATTGGCTTTAGCTTTATTCGACGGCGGTCCAGCTACATCCGCTCCATCAGATACAAAAACCCCATGGGAAGCCTTCAAGGAGTCCTCGGGAGATTGGGAAATGGCATTAGTTCAATCCGCAAGCCATTTATCGAACCAGAAGGCGAATCTCCCCGGAGGTTTCGATACGCTGATTCTCGACGGTATGTACCAACAAGGCGCGACGGCGCAGGCGGTGGCTAGTTCGGGACTCGTGGCCACTGGAAGTGCGAGCAGTGTCGCGCTAGGGTCAGCCGGACGACCGGCGATGCTGGCGTTGCCGGCGCCTCCGGTGGCGGATGGCGGAGCCGCCAGTTCGTCGGTGAACACCGATCCTTTCGCCGCGTCGCTCGCCATCGCGCCGCCGCCGTATGTGCAGATGTCGGAGTTGGAGAAGAAACAGAGATTGCTGGTAGAAGAGCAAGTGATGTGGCAGCAGTATGCGAGAGATGGGATGCAAGGGCAGGTAGGGTTAGCCAAGGTACAACCACAAAATCCATACCCGTACAACACGGGAGGTTACACGAGAACATATTGAAGGGCTTTTGGTAAAAAAATTACTTATATATTTATAGAAGACAAATATTGTATGTAAAAAAATTCGTCGTGTTAATTTGAGGTCTCTGATTGTTCAAAGGTTAAAGAGACGAAAAGTGACAGTGCTAAGTTACTCGGTTACAATTTTAGAAACAGATTCAGATTTCTTTATAAAGTTTATTTCTATTATTCGATGTTTACTAGTTTTAGTTGTCTGATTCTCTGCTCAGCATAATTTAGAATTAGGATAATTTGACTTCCAAACTGCCATTTTTCTAATACTTTTTGGAGCTAAATTCTGTTTTTTTTTTTTTTTTGTTACGCTTTATAATCTTAACTACACAAGTATTGCACTTTGTAATCTTGATCACTTCAATTGTTAAATGTTTCATCCTTATCACATGACATGTCTCTTGTTTGTGCACTCTTTGACCAATTCAATGTTGTTTTATGTGCTCAATTCCAACTATTGAGCCTAATGCTGAAAAGTTAAGTTACTATTGTGCTCACATAAAATAACCTTGAATTAACTAAAAAGTGCACAAACAAGAAACATAACATATCCCATCGAAAAATTTAACAATCGGGTGCTCCAGATGGCTAAATGCAGAACCAGCGTAATGTGTGTGCTTGGTGCGTAATGGTTCCTCAAGGGAATGTGTTTCATTTTGTGTTTCAATTCACCAAGTGAATTGCACGAGTACAAGCATAATGTATTGAAATACTAGGAAAAAAACCGAATATAACAGAAAGATCCAAAACTGATAGAACAACCTTCTCACACAGTTATTAATGTCCACTAAGATAGAAGTTAGAACAGAAAGCCACTGTAATCACAAATCAATTTCAAATGTCAGAAAATAATATAGGAAACAATGTCCATGCTCTGTTAGTCATCTGTTATTTTGTGCTGTAGATTTACAGTTAGTTTTGGTAACTCTGTATACTACCGTTTCTTAATGGAGACGCCCAAGCTCATTCCAACAGAAACCAAAGTCTCGAGTGATCTTGAACTGTTTTCCAAGAGGTCGTCATCTATCTTGATTGTATCCTGCAGAATTTTCACATATATTTTTGGACATGGTACAGTGTTCAACATATAGACATCAAGATCATATGGATTTATTTTTGGTCCAGGCAAGACCATAATTGTAAGTAATCAATTGTCCTGAAGAATAGCCATTGAAATGTGCAATGTAGAGATACTTTCATGGGCAATGTTCCTTGACAGAGCTATTTACAGATAAAAACAGTTCCCAGAAGAAATCTTAATGGGATAATTACAAAAACTACCCGAGTTTTAGCCTAATTGCAAAAAAACTCAGTTATCATTAAAACTTACGAGTTCCCCCTTGACGCTTGTTTCTGTTTTACAAATTGCAACCCTCAAGAGGAAGGGTATTTGACAATTTGTTAGGTAAATACAAAAACCTAAAGGGGGTGTTTGTAACACCTTAAGAGGGTATTTGACTATTTGTAATTTTGAAACATAATTGAAGTTTTTTGTAATTAAGTAATTATCCCTATCTTAAATTCTATTAACTTGCTACAGTGGAAAGCTCCATGTGAGGCATATCTGTAAGCATATTTGCTATCAAATTTACAAAAACACCAAACTCTTGGTAGTTGCATCTTTTAAGATAGCATAAAGGATAAACCAAAAGCATAAGTATTTCTTTAATTGAAGAAAGTACTAACCTTCTCAAAGACGCAAATGACTGTACTTCCACCAAATGAGAAATATCCAAACTGCACAAGTAATTAACACGATAATACCAAATAAAATTTAATAGTGTAATTAAATATGAAAAAGAAATTTGAAAGCTTTAATCAATTATTATGTACCTCATCTCCTTTCTTGACATAGTCACCCTCTTTTTAGAGAAAGTGATGCTACCAACCATGGTTGCTCCAATTGCAACAAAAGCTACCTGCAATTATATGTAAAAATCCGAATGGTCATAACTTATTATAACTCAATACTGCATCAAAATTCACGAGCCAAAACTATTCGTGTTTGTGAAAAGTATGAAATGATTTAGTTCTGGGGATCAATGCCAGTGGGGAAAGAAAAATACGAAAAAACTATGGGCACATGTCATATAATCATTTGAATTCAAGGTTCCAAAGACACCAAATATTTTAAGGATAAAAATCTGAAATTCGATTTCAAAGATTCATGCTCAAGTAGAAAGGTTTTCTGTAATAAAATTAAAAATTCCAACATTAAGGATCCTATCAGTTGGCGAATATGCCAAACCAAAAAACGAAAAAAAAAAATCATCCTCCGAAGAACACATTAACATATTGATAAAATTTAATAAGAAATTAATGAAAGAACTGCTAGCATAATAATCTTCTAAAGAATAAGCAGACATGATTAGTCCCAGTTAAGTAACAAGTGAATTCTAAAATCAACAAAGTTAAATGTTTGCAATGACAAACCTTTCCAAATTCCTTTGTCGATATTATAGATACAACACGCTTATTTTCTGTGAACACATTACAGTACTTGCTATTCACCGCAATTGGGTTAACCTTGAAAGATAGAAAGAGCAGAAATTAGGACGAATCAAAGATAGGTGAGATACTGTAAGAAAAAATATTCCAGAAGTTCAAAACTACCGTGTATAAGCATCCAGGTATCTCCACAAATTTCTCAATAGTTCCAGAAACAGGAACGTGGAATCGATGATAGTCCTGCAATCATTTGAGAAAATAAATTATGCTCCGACACAAAAATAAATTCACAAGCAAGTTCAACTGATGACAACCTTAATTGTGCTCAAGAGAAGAAGAGAAATTGCCAGAATAGTACCTGAGGCGCCAACCGAAATATTACTAGACTTCCATCAATGAAGGCATTGGAGCATAATTCAGTCCCCAAAAGACCTTGTACAGAAAATTTTCGGCCCTAGAGTGATCAAAGAGAAATTCTGATTAAGTCGCTATACAGCAGAAACGCATATTTGGAAAATAATGAACACTCTTGTCTAAATACTTGCTGCATAATCTAGCCAATTTACTCGGATTACACTATGATTCTTGCAAAAAATTTACGAATTCTCATGGAAGGAAGGAATATATGCTATTTTACTTGCAATTTCACAGCTTTACAAGTAACCTTATGGTTATTCTTATAGAGCACAAGAGTAAGAATTATCCTGCAAAGACTTACAGGATGATTGACCATACATGGTTGTACACACACGCATGCATAGAAGATTACTTAAGTGACCTTGACAAGCAATAGTTATACCTTAATCCAAAATCTCATTGAATCTGCAGCAGTTTCAAATGCCGTCAACCGGCAATCAGCCGCGCATACCGCAACATCATCACAGTCAACGTTGGTGATTGGCCTTGCACCAGGTTTTAACTCTCTTATAAAAAATTCATTGAATGTCTGCAACCAGGAAAAAGCTCATTTATGAAGAAATATGTTGCTTGTATATCGATTACTGTAGGAAGAGAAAGACACGCAACCAGCAGAAACAAACACACCAAAAAAAAAAAAACAATTGACCCCACAACATAGTCCTGTACAAGTTGACAGTAAAGTTGAATATGTAATAACATAAGCAACAGTACAAAATGATAGTGAATACCATATAGTCTCAAAAATTTTACACACCTTAAAGTGCTCTAGAGGGTGTTTGACTTCTGACAAGTTTATTTGATCCTGCACCATAATCAATAAACGTAATCAGGAAAAGATTATGCTTGTTTGGAATCTGTAGAAAAGTGAAGTGCAAAGAAACAAACAAAACTGAAACAAGTTTAAAAAAATTGGCGAACTAGTCAAACTGATGTCAGTCACATACACAAGAATGCTTTTCATTGCAATCATGTTATGGTTATAACTCATTTAATAGGCGGCATCCCTAATTCAAAGTTAGATTACAATTAGAGCTACTGCAGTGCAAGGGAAAAAATAATATCATGCCTTAAACAAAGCAAGAAATTTTGGTATATCCTTAGCAGATTCAGCTGAATCCATTTTCCTGCCTTGCTTTTCTGAGATGCTTTGCAAGAGTTCTTTTGCCCCTGCATCCAAATAGGAATTCCACAAATCAAGGATATATGTATAAGCTGAAACTAACAAATTGAAGTATGCCACATGGCAAAAAAAACATCCTCTATTCACATAATTAAATGTAATTAAATATCCCTAATTGATGACAGAATTTTATCAAGATCTCAAAAAACAACAAATAGATGAAGATGCGTGAAATAGAGAGAAATAATCAAATGTTTCCTACAAACATGTGAAATGTATTCCCTTAAGAGTGTCTTGTCAGCAGAGATACATTAAAAGGCAACCTTTGTCCAGGAGGCCAAGTCCTACTTTCGATTGATAAATGGCTCTCATAGATAAAACAATCTTGGCGTCAATTATTTCCTCGACCAGTCTCCTTGTTCGCCGATCAAAAACCTGACATCAAAACATGTATCCCAGAGGGTTCTTGAGAATGTTATCCAATGCATTGATAGAATGAAAATTCCTTACGTAAATATTTTTCAACAATCATAACAGAAAACAAAACCCTTTGTTTCCTTCAGTTAGCAAGATTTGTCACTTGAGGAATTCTAGTTTGGGCTATACAAGCACCATGCTGGCAATGTACGAATTAAATCTAATAATTTATTAAAAAAATGCTTGTGGCTCAAATATAAAGGAACTAAAGACAGAAAAAAAAAATGCACCAGAAGAAGTGCTTCTGTATGTTACCAAGAAAATGATCTGAGGGGGGAAAAGTTACCAGAATATGTGATGCACTTGATCCAGACCTCAATCCAACTTCATAGGATGAAACATGAGCCCATTCACTTACTTTGAACATCCACCTGCGGGGAGAATATGTTGATCTTTGACAAGTCAAATGAAATCCACTATAATGTTTATGAAATGTTACAAACAGTTAGACAAGATCTCATATGTAAAAAGCCAACTAAACAAAGCATTATCCCATATTGATGTGAGAACAATTATGCATTCCTATAGGTCGATACTAAGAATGGGAATAAAATTGTAATTTATCTTGATCAATTAATAAAAAATGGAGCACACATATGAGAGTTACATATCCTTGCATACTATGCATCTCATTTACTTTACAATGAAATCGTATCTCCACCAACTTTTCCTAGTAATATATTTTAACCTATGACAGAAGGTAAATACGAATCACAGTTAGGAGCCAGAGAAATTCAAATTAGACAAGTCCCCACCCATTAGAAGCCTGCTTATCAGTCAAGAATCCTCCAGTCATAACCTGGTTTCCAGTCCCTTCATCGAAACACAGGGTCAAATGAACCACAGTATTCAACCTATCCGAGACTTGAAGGATTTCACCACAGACAGGACAGCAATTAATCAGCGGATCCCTGCACTCAAAACATTTTAAGCAAAAAAAAGTAAGAACTGTGAGAAGTTCTAGGGAAAAATCATAAATTGGCATCAGAGCAATTGAAACAGGAAGAAGGAAGCACCATTCGGTCTAAACAATTTCATATAACTTGAGATTCTGTATTTAATGTGATTGGTCTCTGCATTATGTTATCCTTGTCAGACAGACTTCAATTAGCATATATAAGCACAGACACCATCCAAGAGAAAGGAAAATAAAAAATAGAAACAAGTAAGCATGCTATATTGCCAGATTTATAAATGAATCACCTATGAAATCCAAGTTTTTGGGGTCATGCGTCCTTCTGGGAAAGAAAATTATTAAGTTTTTTACCTCACACTGCAGTGTTTCCTTTTTCTTATGAAATATACTTATTTTTTAGGGATAATTACAAAAACCTCCCTGATGTTTGGACTAAGTACAAAAAAATCCAGAGATATTTTTAAATTACAAAAAGCCCCCTCGAATTTGCTTTTGTCTTAAATCTAAGGGGTAATTGTAATATTTGTGTAAGTATCAGGGCTTTTTTTTGAATTGTTTTTTGTTTATAAATGGGAAAAATGTAAAACAGTGTCAAACTCAGTGGGTTTTTGCAATTTTCAAAAATCTCTGGGTTTTTTGTAATTAGCCCGAACTTCAGGGAGTTTATTGTAATTATCCCTATTTTTTATATGATATAATTGCAAGTAAGGTTCAGGTAAATCGGTTTTATATGCTAAGCTGCCAGTAAGTGAACCTTGAAATGTTAGAAGCTCGTGGCAATATTTCCTAGAGTATTTTATCCTGCCAAACTATCATCTATAAAAACAACCATTTTAAAACTTAAGCTTCATATTTTGATATAGCAATCTTGTATAGATGAAATAAATAGCTGTCGTGTATGTAAAGAGACTGAAATGCCACCAGTGTGGAATACAAGTTGCAAGCAAGACACTATTAGCATTAAAATGATAGTTTTTGTTTCTTCACAAGTCCCACATCAACTTGGTGGAAGTAATTTTAACTCCCACAAAATGAAAACCAGTAATGTTTTCTGGATAATCATGCACAGTATAACAATGAATAAGGAAAACAGAAAATAATAAGCATAATTTCAATCAGAGTTTACCATCCAGTAGTTTGACGTTTATGCCTACCAATTAAAGGAACCAACAATTATAGAGAATAGTTTGTTGAAGGGAAGCCACATATTTAAACCTGCTATGCCTCCATAACCTATATCCTTCCGCTTATTTATAACAAATGAAATGCTTTAACATGAAACTTTAAAAAGATAAGAAAACAGGAGGAAATGATTGTAAATTGCAAAGTGTCATTCCCATAGCTTATGAAACAAAACACATATTACAACCAACAATAACAATGACGGAAGGCAATGCTGCCTCCGGTTTAAAAAAAGAGAGAGTAGATGTTTATTACATTATGTCATAGAGATAGCTGTAACAACAGCACAATGAATCTCAGAAATATGTGATGTATTAAATGTAATATATTGGAGACAAGAAACACTTCATAACGTACAGTTAAGAAGGCATAAGTTAAAGAACCTAAGAAGACTCAAGCAGGACACCAGAGAGACATTAAGCATAGAAATCATAGTTATTGTGGAGAAATCCTTTGAAGTGAATTTAAAATAAACAATATACAAATTTGACCAAATTAAAAGATATTTTAAGAACCTACTTTTCTTGTTGCACAGCTAGAAGCATGGCCAACTCATCCATGCTGACAACTCCATCCCCATTCTCGTCAGCAGCTTTGAAAAGTTCCTCTTTCTGAAAACAAATGAAATGATTTGTATGATAAAAGAGAAAATGAAACATACTCAGCTATTAAAGAGATTTTTAGTTCAGTTTACTGCTAGGTGTTATCCCTTGATGCAGCATCCATGTATTTATCAATCATGATATACCACTTGCTTGAACTTGAACGTGTATAATTTTATAGTTCTAGAGAACGAAAAAACATAGTGATCGGTTTTAAGCAATTTTCTTCTTAAGAATGCATATATCTGACCACTTTGAATTTTTGTTTGAAGAGAAATGGCTCGTGATGAATGTAAAAAATACATATGTATGATTTTGAAGTCCTCAATGGATCCAATTCTAGAATGGGATTAATTTTAGGGGTGACATAATTTCAATAAATGATGCACACTGTAGACAAATTAAATTCACCCTAATCAAATGGTGACACATGTATAATTTTATATTAAAAATCAATTTTATAATTTCTATTTATATTTGGGAATTTGATTAAATTTAATTCTTAATTTAAATAGTTAATTAATTGATATTTTAAATATATATTTTATTGGCCAAAAAGATTGTCAAATGTCAAATTCTTATAAATCAAGATTTATCTTGATTTATTATTATTTCTTTTGATAATTATCACAATTTGTGATTAAAGAAATAATATTAAATCTTGAAGGACCAATCAAATTAGAGTCCTCACCATATGAGTTATCCAAAGACCCCTCTCCTACAAGTATAAATAGGGGTCATTCTCAAGGAATTAAATCACAATTCAAAGAAAAGAAATCCAAGCAAGAAGGCGGTGGAGGAAATTCTCTCAAGGCAAGAAGAATATATTCAAGGAGATCCACGGTGTTCACGGCGAAATTCAAGGCGTTCATCGCGGAGTCCACTCAAATCACGGCGTTTGATTCGAGAATGAGCTTCCAAGCCCTCGAGTTAACGTTATTGAAATTAAAATCATCTTGGAGGAAGATCGAAAGGTCAATTTCACCAAAAAGTTCATATATTCAAATCAAATATATCACGTTTGATTCGAGTTCAAACTTTCAAGCCCTCGAATTAACGCTATTGAGATTCAAGTTCAAGTTTGGAGAAGATTAAACTGAAGAGTTCAACTCCAAATCCTCAAATTTCGGATATTTTGTCCTTGAAGAAAAGAATCAGAGGAGAAGAGATTGCAACCTATATTTTCATTTTGATTCATATATATTTAATTTACGTTTTTTTTTTCTTGTTTGATATTCGAGACAATAGAAATTTGTATTACAAATTTTTGCACGCTCAAATGCTTCATCTAAGAATTTTCGGCTTTTTTTCGTTTCAAATCTCTCTGCGTTTATTGTAAAAATTCATGAAGGAGTAGGCTTACACATTGTTCTACTTTTTTTTTTTTGTGTCATAGACCCAACATGCCATATGTTTGTCAAAGTGTTTCAAAGATGAAACATACTTTCTTATCAACTGGACACAAAAATCATTTGCCCTTTTTTTTCGTTTTCCGTCGTGAGTACTAAACCTCAAAATCTATTCCAAACTTGCAAACCCAATGTTCAAAGTGAACTTCCACGAGTACTGCCATTACTTTTTGAAAAGTGATTTTCAAAATTCATGTAGTTTTCTCTTTGTGCGTTGCTTGATGTATATATATACCTTCAATAATTGTTTGGCAAGAATCTATGTGATTTCAGGTTTCAAGGCTCCAAATACAATTCAACTCCACTTTATTTTTTTTGACAGATTTTATGATGGTATATTTCAAAGATATTTCTTCTTCGTCCGGCATACAACACTTGGTTATTCTTGATGACGAGAATCACGACAAAGAAAGAGGTACCATCTTGGCGGTTTATGATCCACTTGTTGGTCGATAAGCAAAGCAATGACCAAAGTTGATTTAATCGACTTCATCTAAGGGAATGGTCTCGTGAGATTCCACGATCGAGGACTCAAATCCAAGATGTGGGCTCTGAAGCAACCCATCACCGGCAAGATGATGAGCGATTTCACTACCAACCTTGGGGCGTCGTATCATCGAAAGGGAAGCCAAATGGGGAGATCCAATCCGGTTTGGCGGTGAATTCCATTATGTCAAAGTTATTGGGAGTGGGACCGAAGACATCCTTAGTCGATGCAAGAACAAACTCGCGGCCCGTATATACGATTGTGTGTATCTTCTTTCTTTACATATGATTGCAATTCCAATATCGTCAAGGCATTTTGCGAGGCATGGTGTCCATCTACCAACACATTGCTCACTTCTCATGGCGAACTATCTATATCACCGTGGGATCCGCATAGTCAAATTTGGTTTGCTATGTTGGGTTTTTGTATGACGAAGTTGTTAAGTGCCAAGGAGCTTACCGCGTGACGAGGCGGGACTTAGATTCCTCCCTCGTTCATGCAACCGCTGACTTCATACTTAATATCTACTTCAAGGGAGCGCTCATGGGGACCACTACTCGCAAGTTTCTATCGATTACTGGATCAACTTTTGGTTCGAGAAGGCTATGAAGTATAATCCACCTCCCATACGCAGCAAAGAAGAAGACCTTACGTAAACACAAGCAAACTAAACATCCCGAGTTGACTCATAATCCACTTGGTGACATCGGCGTCCATGGTGAATGGTCCCTTGCTAAGAAGGCTTTATTTTCCAAACTTGGTGTCAAGGAGAGCTCGATGGAGGAAACGTACTTGGCGGCATATTTGGCTTGTTAGCTATGCTTATTTGTTCTTCCAAACGATGATCTCAACTCAATACGCCCTGGCACTTTCAAGATGGCGAGTCTCATGGCATATGGGCAAACGGCGGGCCTTGGTGTTCCTGTTTAGCGAGTATCTTCAGAGGTCTTAACAAGATTGCAAATTCTCCGAAGCCATCTAAAGTGTATTCAACGTTTTCCGTCCACTTTGTCTATGGTTGGTTGACTCATTATTTCAAAACTCATAATCAAATTTGGCAAGGGACGAATGGCCCTAAGATGGCGATCTTTTCGGGCGGAGGACACGCAAAATACTATGAACCCATAGACAATGTGCGTGGAGCTTCATTAGAAGAAGGGGTTTACCATTGGCGTGTGTGCACTTCATCTAAGACTTTTTCTAAAGCTTGGCTTCCTTGTTTAGAAAATTCGCGTGTCCCTCGCCTGAAAAGATCGCCATCTTAGGGTCATTCCTCCCTTGCCAAACTTGATTATGAGTTTTGAAAGTCAACCAACCATAGACAAAGTGGACTGGAAACGTTGTATACACTTTAGATGGCTTCGGAGAATTTGCAATCTTGTTCAGACCTCTGAAGATACTCGCTAAAACAGGAACACCAAGGCCCGCCGTTTGCCCATATGCCATGAGACTCGCCATCTTCAAAGTGCCAGGGCATATTGAGTTGAGATCATCGTTTGGAAGAACAAATAAGCATAGCCAACAAGCCAAATATGCCGCCAAGTACGTTTCCTCCATCGAGCTCTCTGACACCAAGTTTGGAAAATAAAGCCCTCTCAAAGGGGATCATTCACCATGGACGCCGATGTCACCAAGTGGATTATGAGTCGATTTCGGATGTTGATTTGCTTGTCTTTTACGTAGGTCTTCTTCTCTTTGCGTACGGGAGGTGGATTATACTTTATAGCTTCTTGGAACCAAAAGTTGATCCGATCATCGATAGAAACTTGCGAGTAGTGATCCCCATGAGCGCTCCCTTGAAGTAGGTGATAAGCATGAAGTAAGCGGTTGCATGAACGAAGGAGAAATCTAAAACCCGCCTCATCAACGCCGGTAAGCTCTTGGCACTCGAGTAACAATCAGTCATACAAAAAAAATCAAGCCAGCTAGAGTATGCAGATCCCACAGTGATATAGATAGTTCGCCATGAGAAGTGAGCAATGTGTTGGTAGACAGACACCATGCCTCGCAAAACGCCTTGACGATATTGGAATTGCAATCATATGTAAAGAGAGAAGCATACACTGAATCGTATATATGGGCCGCCTGGAGTTTGTTCTTGCATCGACTAAGGATGTCTTCGGTCCACTCCCAATAGCCTTTGACATAATGGAATTCACCGCCAAACCGGATTGGATCTCCCCATTTGGCTTCGCCTTCGATGATACGACGCCCCAAAGTTGGTAGTGAAATTGGCTCACAGTCTGGTGATGTGTTGCTTCTAGAGCCCACATCTTGGATTTGGAGTCCTTGACTGGTGGAATCTCACGAGACCATTCCCTTAGATAAAGTCGATTCGTCAACTTTGGCCATTGCTTTGCGTATCGACCAACAAGTGGATCATAAACCGCCAAGATGGTACCCTCCTTCTATGTCGTGATTCTCGTCATCAAGAATAACCAAGTGTTGTATGCCGGCGAAGAAGAAATATCTTTGAAGTACACAATCATAAAATCTGTCAAAAAAAATAAAGTGGAGTTGAATTGTATTTGGAGCCTTGAAACCTGAAATCACATAGATTTTTGCCAAACAATTATTGAAGGTATATATATACATCAAGCAACGCACGAAGAGAAAACTACATGAATTTTGAAAATCACTTTTCAAAAAGTAATGGCAATACTCATGGAAATTCACATTGAACATTGGGTTTGCAAGTTTGGAATAGATTTTGAAGTTTAGTACTCACGACGGAAAACGAAAAAAAGAGGCAAATGGTTTCCGTGTCCAGTTGATAAGAAAGTATGTTTCATCTTTGAAACACTTTGACAAACATATGGCATGCTGGGTCTATGATAAAAAAAATAATAAAAGATAGAACAATGTGTGAGTGTACTCCATGAATTTTTACAATAAACGCAGCATAGATTTGAAACAAAAAGAAGCTGGAAAATTCTTGAATACTACGGAGAAGAACACCACCGCAAACAAAGATGAAACTGGAAGCTGAACGTACCTGCTCGAGCGAAAGCGTTGGCGAACAGTTGAAAAGAAAAGTCTGCAATCTAGAGAGAACAGAAGTTGCAACCGAAAGACGGAAAATACACTGCTTATGCTCCTCTCTTTTGATGATGGGAAAATCAAAGAACGCCAAACACCCTTTTATAGCCCATGAGCAAAACAGAGATTAGAAGTCTTCTACTATTCAATTATAGAAGGGATAAAGTTCAATTACACAAGTATAAGCTTGAAAGGAGACTGGTTTAATTCAGGAGGTATAGATTAATTAAGAGAGAAGTTCCAACTTGGAAGAGAGAGGAGTACCTTGATCGCTATCTATATTTGATTGAAATGGCGAACTCTTTTATTCAAAGCCAATTGATTGAGGAAAAGGGACAAGAGTTGGGCTTATTAGATCAAACATTGAGAAAACAACCCACAATTTGTTTGAGCCCAAACCCAAAGGTCTACCTGCCTCAAAGTTCATCAACTCGTAAGTTTAAAAAACAATGATCATGGGTAACAAGTCCAATTCGTTGATTCATTTTGCAAGCCCAAAATCCAAAATGGGTCTGCCAAATACGAATGGGGAATTCGAGCAATCGTCGTGACTTATTCACTCCAAGACACGTTCGTGAACAAGTCTCGAGGGGGCATTTGTAGACAAATTAAATTCCCCCCAATCAAATGGTGACACATGTGTAATTTTATATTAAAAATCAATTTTATAATTTCTATTTATATTTGGGAATTTAATTAAATTTAATTTCTAATTTAAATAGTTAATTAATTGACATTTTAAATATATATTTTATTGGCCAATTAAAGATTGTCAAATGTCAAATTCTTATAAATCAAGATTTATCTTGATTTATTATTATTTGTTTTGATAATTATCACAATTTGTGATTAAAGAAATAATATTAAATCTTGAAGGAACAATCAAATTAGAGTCCTCACCATATGAGTTATCCAAAGACCCCTCTCCTACAAGTATAAATAGGGGTCATTCTCAAGGAATTAAATCACAATTCAAAGAGAAGAAATCAGCAAAGGCGGTGGAGGAAATTTTCTCAAGGCAAGAAGAATATATTCAAGGAGATCCACGGTCTTCAAGCGAAATTCAAGCGTTCATCGCGGAGTTCACTCAATCACGGCGTTTGATTCGGGAATAAGCTTCCAAACCCTCGAGTTAACGTTGTTGAAGTCAAAATCATCTTGGAGGAAGATCGAAAGGTCAATTTCACCAAGAAGTTCATATATTCAAATCAAATATCATCAAATATATCACGTTTGATTCGAGTTCAAGCTTTCAAGCCCTCGAATTAACGCTATTGAGATTCAAGTTCAAGTTTGGAGAAGATTAAATTGAAGAGTTCAACTCCAAATCCTCAAATTTCGGATATTTTGTCCTTGAAGAAAAGAATCAGAGGAGAAATAGAGATTGCAACCTATATTTTCATTTTGATTCATATATATTTAATTTGTACGCTTTTTTTTCTTGTTTGATATTCGTAGACAATAAAAATTTATGTTACACACACGCCGAGGAAGCAATATATTTTACCGGAGTGTTCTCCGACCATATCTTTCTTATGACCGTAAACGATGGCGCGATATGATTGAGTGGGATTGGGCGCTTAGTTTGTTGTTGTTGTTGTTGTTCTCCGACCATATCTTTAGCGAATAGCGAGACCCATTTTCTCAATCAATACGCGAAATTGAGCACAATATAAGAAAAGATTTTCCCACTCCATTTGTCCCCCAATCACAAAAATAATCAAAGTTTCTTAAGATTCTGAATTCCCTCCTTCCCACATGTCAAGTTGAACAGATTAACAAACGCGAAGGCCACTTAATAGTAAAAGGAAAATAGGATGTGATCTCCATGATTCATCCAAGTCTAGCAATAAACCATACACAGCAATGATCTGGGAAACTCAGAAGAGTCAAAAGCAAATGAAACACACTAAAATTTCCAAACCTTGGTAGCAGCCAGTTGGTTACCAAATGCATCAATTAGGTCGGAGAATTCGGCATATGAAAGATTTCCATCTTCATTGTAATCCTGTATAAAGAACAAACGGGACAGATACAACTGCATGTTAAACCACAAAGAAAAAGGCAATTCAAACAGATTAAATAGGAGGCCAAATGCATGTTGATATCTTTGCATCTTAAGACACTTGTAGGTAATTTTGATGCTACCCTTTATAACTTTTCAAAACTGACATTGCACACCATGGAGCATTCTGATTATGAATGCACTCTGAAGGAAAGTGTACCAAGAGATTAGTAAAAGATCATCATCCAGCCTAACTTTTGATCCTAGAGTATACATTTTTATCTTTTTCTTCTTCATAATCATTCATAGCTTCAATGTGCACAAACATTTTGCATAGTATCAAGTAAATGAGCTGAGAATTGCAAGTATGAAGTTGTGACAAGAAAACATAAGACACAATGTTGCAGCACAAAACTCACAAGGTCAATCAATTTAGCAATGCATAATTCAATGTTAGTCGGCATGCTACAATTGGTTGTGGTTACATAACTACTTGACCTTCGACATTCCCAAAGCAACCTAAACTTTATAGCTTTTAAAGATTATCAGAGTTACTCAAGTTCAATAGCATGCAAACCGGCAGTGGATTATAATCCACCACCACAGAAATCCCTTCTCTCTGCGCCTTCTTCTATGCATCTTCTCCGGGGTCTTGTCTTCTAGCCTCTCTTCTCAAGAGTTCTTTTTAAGGGTTCTCTCTCACATCCAAGCTCTATCCCTCATCTAAACCTTCCACATACTAAGCGTGCACTTTGCTTTAATTAGACGTAAACCCCACAAACATTTTTCAGACTTCCTAAGCTCTCAACTACATAACAAATAATTTGAAGTTTCCTAATCAAACATTGCGCTAAAACTAGATTTTGGGAGGTTACAACAGCCATATGTCAGTATCCTACGCATCATAAATATGTAAACTAGCATTCCTATGGAACACTAGCAAGCTACTTCATTCCTCAGTACGATTAACGAGAAAATATGCATATGATGTCAACTGTACTACTTGCAAAGAGTTATCACAAACCACTATAGAAAAAGTACTACATGCAAAGAGTTATCACATACCACTATAGACAAAATACGTCTTGCAAAACTTTTTCTGTCTCCATTGGGTCCTGCAATTGTTATAAGGAGTTTAAGGTATACGAAGGGTTATATATCCTGTGGAAATGAATGCATCAAATATATTCACACCTCAATGGAACATGACAAACTTATATTGCCAACGATTCCTCTGGCAGAAGTTGGATCTAATAGGTCATATACGTCTATGTCAGAATCTGAATCCTACAAAAATAAATAAATCAAATATAAACATGATGTTGCAAGGAGAAAAAGAGCTGAAAGAAAGGTGACAAGACCACGATAGCCATGTATCACACAGTCACATTGTAAACCTTATCAAAGAGTAACATTGTTCCTTCATAACATAATTGTCTTGAACATAGTAGATTTAAACATCATCTTAAAATACATTGTGCTGGTAGTCTTCCACCAGGCAAGAGAAGAAAAGAAAAACTTAAAAGCAGTCAAAAAGGTGGATATTGGTGGAAGCATTAGACACAACACTCTCAAAACTAAAAGAAAAGTTGTAGCTATGAAAAGGATGTTTGAGCAGCCATCATCCCACCTTGATCACTTTGATATGATGTTGCAAAGAAATGAACCCGAAAGGCAAAGAATCACATAACTGTAGCTTTTTTTACCCCAAAAACCATAAGTATTCATCAGTCATTTTCCTAGTCTTCACTATTTTCATACGGTTTTTTCATTTGAATGATTAAATCATCTCCACATTGTACAACTTCAGGCATTAAATAAGCTAGTTCTAGGGAACTAAAGTGCTATGTTTTAATGTATGGAGCTCTGAAATACATCTGTGAATTGAATTTCCAAATCCCCATTCTCTATTCATCTCCTGCCCCTAAATCCTCCATTACCACCACAGTTGGATCTCACATCCATTGTTGTTGTCACGGCCACGCTGGCCTTGCACGATCATCACTAACCATAGCCCTGGTCCAATTGAGCATAACCTCTCTTGCCAGCACAAACTACTCCACTTGGAATCCACACAGATGCCATTCGTTGGAGCTCATCCCCGAGCTCAATTTGTTCCTCCAGCCATGTGGTTTTGTGCACACAGACTAATCTAGTTTTATAATCACACCCCAAATGTATATGCGCGTCATAAATAATAAATTGTACCCAAAGCAATCCAACACAATATATAACATGCAATAATTATGAAAGCAGATATACCACTGTCATGTCAAATCACGGACGACAACATAAGCTAAATAAAGTTGTACTATTTCTGTAGTTTGAATGTCATAAAATTAAAGATGCGAAGAAACAAAAACTGAAAGCAGAAGAACAAGGGAGAAAGAAGAAAAGCGCAAGCAGCATGCAATAAGGCTGTTTGGCGGTGGCTGGCAGCTGGGCCTGACATATGGAACAGATTAGAAGAAAAAGCAAAATGGGAAAGGAAACAAAAAGGAAAAATAAAAAAGGAAAAGAGGAGAATAAGAGGTGTATTTGTAAATTAGACCTAATACCTCAAATTTCCCACAAGTACTCTTTCTCCAAACAACTAATTTCATATAAATCCCTTCACTATCCATCCATCAAACTAAGCGTGCTCTGAAACAATTAAAGATTACTGTTTTTTAATTACAACCCGAGTTGGATCATTGATCATTACTCAACAAGCAGTATACATTTGTATTATTTGTATAATGGTTTTGGATTGGTAAAGCCCCTCCATTCAAAGACACTTGTCATTTTCTCAAATTCTATATACTGAAGCCCCACACAACCTGCCTCACAGCCACTATTATCACCTTCTCTTTCCCGACAACCAAACCAGCCACATACTAGCAACCCAGGCGCCCTCCAAAAGAATAAATGATAATATAAATAATACTCCAAGAAACAAATCAACACTCCTTTCGAATACCAAAAATCAAGCCTGCTAAAACTGCCAAAACAAATACCAACGAATGTGGACAGAATATAAGAGAAAATTATTTTTCCTTTTTCATTTTTAACATTATCTTTATCCATCAACACTATGCGCCATCAAACATGACAATGCAATCAAGTATTGGAGCTTGATTCTACTGTCATGCTTCTTCAATTGAGCAAGTTTCTGATAAATGCATACTCCTATAGATTTCCTCCATAAGAAATGAAAGAGGGTTCAAAGCGAGTTGAAATGTATGTTTTCGTGTAAAAAATGAAAATATATTTGGATTAGTCATGTTTCTATGTTGACTATATATATATAGGTTTGAAAACAATATTTTATGTGTTTTTTTATGAATGGAAAGACGTGAAAATATTACTGTCCAGAAAGGAGCTGTAGAAATTGCACGAAAAATGTGAAATTATTAATAGGGTCTGGAAATGATTGATAATGAAATTCACGTTGTATTTCTAATGAAAATGAGTATAACAAATGCAATTTCAAGTTTCCAAAAGTTAAAGATGAAAAGATACCATTTGAAAATGAAAACAAACAAGGAAGAGATTTTCTTCCTAGTTAACTTCAGAAATTTGTTTCAGTTCATTTCCTTTTCGAACACATGCACCAACATTTTATAATGCAAATGAATTCTCCATTCCACTACATATTCACCATGTAAAATAGCAAACAAGAAAACCTAAGAACAGTGTATCTCACCTGAGTAAGAAAATCATATAGATCAATCTCACAAAAACCAATCAGATTGTTCTTGGACATTCTGTTTGTCTGCATCCAAAATAAAGAGTTAATTAGTATTCAGTTGGCATATTAAGATAGAGCACTGATATGTCATTGATATAATCGAAAAAGATCATCAATATGTTTCAAATGGATGATAGAATACACACCTCAAATACAGATATTCTTGCAACATGTGCCCCATTTTTTTCCAAAAGAAGCTTTTTCTCCTGCAGATAAGAAGCCATCATTCACCTTAAGAAAAATGTTATAATGAGAACTATCTGCAATATACCAAAGTTTCTATAAAGATGATTGAACATCCTAGTTTTAAACATGATTCGCTACATGATGAAACTAAATAACTACCCAGAGGCCCAACAGAAATGAACTGTTATGCAGACCCAAGATTCTTTATCATCAAATAAGAGAAATTAGACAATACGTCAAACTTATATGTCTTTCCCGATGATGGTTAATAGAACCAATGACATGTTACAAGTAAATGCCACAGTAATAAGTTATTCGCAGCAATTTAAGGATAAAAAATCCAGCAATGCTATTTATACGAGATATGAAAAGTTTGCTGTGGTGTAGATCTAAAGACACACTATAAGTAACTGGGAAAAATCTTTTGTCAGAAAGAAAACACGGGGCCAAATATCATTTGTAGCCACGGACGGAGCCAGTATATGCCGAGTGTGGTCCATGGACCGCACTCAATTAGGCTGGCCAACCAATATCTATTATATTAAAAAAATCAAAAAGTTATTTTCTCTCCATTCAATGGCAAAACGCCCGCACTCACGTGAGGTGAGATAAAGCCATAAAGGGTCCTTGAAAACATATTTTAACAATTTTTATTGTTTTACTAAAGGGACAAAAAGCTAATTGCAATTACTTAAATATATATATAGGACAACTAACTGTACCTATGGGAGTAATGCATGTATTGTTGAAAAACCCACCAGTCACCACCACAATTAATGGATACAATGGAATATATTTTTATCTCTTTGTTCTTGCATCTCTCTTTTTTTTCTAAACATTAGAGATTCAGAAGCATTTTAAAATCTGAAATTTTTATTTTTGATAATAAGAAATATATAAGTAATGATTTTAATGGTTTGGGAGATCAAATTTGAAGAGTATATTTGTTGTAAGGTACGATTTGCTTATTTTTATTACAATATTTTTTATTTTCTATTTATTAAAAATTTTGACCCAAGAAACGCTCTGCCAAAATGATGAAATTTCCGACCGCACTGGTCGGAAATCCTGGCTACGCCTATGTTTGTAGCTACACATGCAGAAAATGAAGTCCTTCAAAGGACCTGGTAGTTCTTTCATGCAGCACACATCACCAAGACGATGTAATAACAAATCTTATAGTCCTGTAATATAGAGAATGTATGCAAGCACATTGGCAACAGATTTTACACCCTTATTGGTCAAAGACTTTTATTCTGTTGTTGACTGACTATAATAATGTATTACCTAAATGATGTGATCGAAAGGAAACATAAAGTATCATGCACTGGAAACCAAAAAATTCTGTGTCGAATGAAAATAATGTTCAGCAATACTCACAGAATTCCAGACAGGTTGGTCGGTGCTGTACAAAAAAAAACATAATCAGTGCCTGTGGATAGCACCGTAAAACTTTTATTGGAATCATTATTGTGCACATATGAAACATTAGCATTCGCCTTCTAGAACTTTGCATAATAATGTCAACTCAAGGAAGAAACACTTCGGCAAACCAAAGAAACAAGAACTACTTTTAATGAGAAGCACGATCCCAGATTTGGAAAAATAAAAGATTTCAAATTAATGGTGTGATAACAATACCAAGCAAGAGTTTTACGAAGCTAATGAGAACAACTGGTGCACTCTCCAGTCTCCACTACATAATCCTATTTATCCAAACAGATTCCTATTTCGTGAAACCTATTTCCAAACAACTTATTGATGCGAAAGGGATTCGTTTTATCTAATTTTCCTTTTCATTCGAATATATGAATTTCAGGTGCCTCAGTTTCCTTCTGCTGAAAGACAAAAAGAGTGCAAAACATATTTTTACAAGGGGCCAAAAAAAGGAGAAACTTGATCCAATATAGTAGAGTCAAAAAACACATTCACCCTTCAAGCATTATAACTAAATGATAAGTAAAGATGAAAGTAGGTGAAAATATCCTGTTGTCAAGACTTAGGGACTTGTCTGGAAATAATTTGGAAATGTAGAACATAGTTGTCCAGTAAATGCTGCTCATACTGTCATCTATAAAGAAAGTAAGTGGAAATCCTACTTGACAAACATCACACGACAAGAAGATTGGACTTTTATTATCAAAAAAGAATAATGAAATCATTTATTGAGGCCAATGTGCGCATCATATATTGTTTCTAAGACCTTCGGGAAGAGAAGCAGACACTGTTTCCATATACTTTTTCCTATTCCTCTCATGTCCCGACCACATTGAGCAACTTATGCCTGAGGTTCACTTTTTCATCAAAGCAAGCAACGGAGTATCGAAATGATCACCATAATGCCATAGCAAGACAATGACACTTGTTTATACATTAAACATGTAGTCTGCTGAACCCAATTGAGGCATGATAAAGAAAAATCATCATAACAGCTAAAAGTGATAACTGAGAAAAAAATATCTACAAAACCAGGTGGAAATCACAGAAAGGACAGTCAAAACAAATTTGTATAAGATGTGAGGTGACCTGTTAAATATCCCTTCATAAGAGCTACATTCTCAAGACTTAAACATTTGACCTTTTCGATAGACTTCCAAGGCAATGTACCACAGACAGAAACGGGGGGTTATATAGTAGGTTGTGCTGACAACTCAGCTTCATTCATCTTAATGATGATGCTCCACAGTGTGACCAAAACACTAAACCATTAAAAAAAATATTAAAAAAAGGCAGAGTGAGTGCATCGTTCCAAAAAAGTACAATATACTCGGCAAGGACAAATTTCTCCATTCTGTTCATGGTAGTTCCTCAACAATTTTATTCTGAGTGATATATTGAATTGACCCTTCTTTCATTTCCTGCTTTTCTCAATTCATCGTATAATTTGCTTGTAACAACTATTCTGATAAGTCACCCTATATTAATCAATTCATTCATGAACTCTGAATTCCAAATTCATTGAATGCATACAACTAAAAGAAGTAAAAAACCAGAAAAAGAAAAACATTATTAGCATATCATGCATATCTAAATAGATGCTGGATCCATATACCAGTTGGTCGAAAGAGTAGCAGCAAAATAATCCGGCAACAGACAGTGCATCTCACGGAGATTCTGACTGAATGGTGATTAGCATATTCTACTAGTGTCAAGACAGACTGACGGAGAGAATGAGCATTGTTCAATTAGTAGCATGAAAAAAATTCATAAGAAGCACTCCGGAGACTTGGTTTGAAAATAGTGAAAACGATTTTAAAGGAAAAGAAAAAAAAATTCATAAGAAACAACAAAAACAAACAAGCTAACAAGATTTAACTGGTCAGAGATGGCGGTGCGGAAGGTCTGTTCCCCAAGAGAAACGCACGCAAGCCACTTGTCCTTGAATTTCATCTCCGCCTTCAACAATCAAACAAAATTATGGAGTATCTTTAAGCATTTACTTGAAGAGAGAGAGAGAGAGAGAGAGAGAGAGAGAGAGAGAGAGAGAGAGAGAAGAAGAAGAAGAAGAAGAAGAAACAAAAAATATATAGCAGATGGTATACACCGATGATGCGTAGTAGGGCGATGCCGGCGAAGTCTTCCTCCTTGAGCAATTTGCTTAGGCGGGGTTCGGATTTTGAGCTACGGCGGTAGCGGCGGAATCGGGGACGGTGGAGGTGGAGGCGCTGCCGGAGTTTCTGAATTCTAGATGTTGTGGAACCAGAAGCGTCCATTGACTCGTCCGAGTTTTCCTGTTTGGAAGTTCCATGCCCCATTTTTTCCTCCCACTCGGGTCTGTACACACTCTACAGAAACAACACCACACGCAGAGATAAAGACAGTGATCTGGTATATACTACCTTTTTTTTATGAGAAAAAAGTGAGAAATAATTGGAAAGGCGAAACAAAGAAATTTTGACTTCTTCCTAATGTTCTTTGTCTTTCAATTAATTCAATTGGCCAGATATAGTGCGGTAGCGCACATGTTACAGTTGGTAGGGGGCCGCCGACAAGAGGTTATCCGGCAGTGTTTTTAACTTTTATGCTTGACAAGTTCAGAAAAGGAAAGGCGAATTCACTAAAGACTAAAGCAGTTAATTAATACCCTTGACCACCAAGCTAATCGTATGGTTATGAAATGGATACGCTTATCGCAGACTGCTTTTTTATGAGTATCTCTTTTAAAGACACCATCCTTCACTTTTTAAATATGGCGCACAATTGATGAGTTCACCCCCCTTTTTTCCAATTTTACCCTTTCATGAAAAACCACGCCAGGTGACGCGCGTGGCGCGATGGGCACGTAGCGCGATGTCAAGATAAGACGCGATGGGTTTTCTGTCATCATGCCACATGGCACAATGGCAAAAACATGGCACGATGGCATTTTCATCATCATGCCACATGGCACGATGACACGATGGCAAAAACATGGCATGATGGCCCATGTGGCACGATGGGTGTGGCACAATGGCACACTGAATTTTTTCTCATAGCGCGTGATCGTGCCTTATATCGCATTGTTATTGTGCGACAGTATTTTTCAACCTGAAAATTTGAAAAATAACATATTTTATGCTATAAACTAAGAATATACGTTCATTATATGGGGATATGAATACTTTATTGTTCGAATCTTCAACAATTTGGGTGTTGGAAAAATCTAGGGTTTGTATAAAAAAAAAATTTAACTTTCTTCGAGAAGAAGAAGAATGTGAGTGAATGATGTGGGTGTATTTAGAGATTTGGGGGGTGTATTTAGAACTTGGCTTTTAGTAAGGGTATTATAGTCTTTTAACTTAATGGCATTTTTAAAATTTTAAAAAGTGAGTGTACTATTCAAATTTGGGGGTGCCAATAGCGCCACCCTTATGAAATAGGATATTTTACACAAAATAAATAAATAATTAAAATATAAAATTTACTATTAACTACGATTAATAATCTTACAAAAAGGAACAGATGGCGGTCCAATAGTTATGTTCCCCAAGCTTAGGCCAAATGTACGGGATTCGAATTTCACCTCCCTCACCCCTATTAGGATTTGTATTCTAAAAAAATATTAACAACTAATTTTTGGTAAAATTCCAAAAGGCTCTGAAGACTATTTTTTATCAAAATCAAAGCTGGTGACTAAGGTGGGTAGATATATAAATAGGTCGAGAATATGCTCTTAATTCTACCCTTATTTTGGGTGGGAATTAAAAATTAAAATTCATTAAAAGTGTTTTGTGAACTTAGATATGTAACGTCCTTTATCGAGAATGCCCAATAATTAGGCCAATGTAACTGTTAACAAAAAAATTATTTCGACAAAGTCACACAAATAGGTGGAATTTCAACATGTTCTATGTTTTCATTCTCAATACTTGAAATTATAATTTTCATAACTTTTTCTTTTGTTTTTCAAATAATGGTTCAATTCACAACACTTATACCGGTGATAATGGTTTAATTGACGTGATAATTTACAGTTGACAAAGGTCAAATTATGAGTTTTTAATATAGTAATTTTTATACACTGACAAATATCTATGCGGATATGAAATATTTTTTTGGAACAGAAGATCTCGTCCATAAGAAACCCTCATCTCGTTTGAATTAATTATTTAAACAAAACTACCTTTATATAAATTTATATAGTTCCTGAAGAAATTTAATTTAGTAAATGTAACACTTACTTATCAGTTATTCCTCCTTAAATAGGATAAAATGCAATTTACCATTGTGTATCTAAACAACGCCTATGAACTTAAAACATGCACATGAAAATAATAAATTAATTAAAGAAAATAAGAGCAACTGATGGAAATGTAAACAAGAACCATGCTGTAAATGCTATACGTCGATGGGGCGGGAGATGGCGGCGCCGGCGAAGTCTTCTCCCTTGATTAGGTTTCCTAAACGGGAGTCGGAGCTCGACCCACGGCGGTAGTGGCGGAAGCGTGAACGGTAAAGATGGAGGTGCAGCCGGAGTTTCTGGATTCTCGACGACGTCGTAGAATCCGAACAGTCCATTGCCGCATCCCGGGTTTCGGGTTTCGAAGCTCCTTGCCCCATTTTCTCGCCCCCACTCGGGTCTGAGCACACTCTACAGAAACTGTATATATGCACGTAATATTACGTGGATCTTGTCTTCTCAAGCTAGCAAAGTATATACTTTGTCACCTTCAACTAGGAAAATTCAATATATTTTTCAATCTAGCTACTTCTTTCTTTTTATTTTTTAATAATTACTTGAGAATTTATTAGTAGACTGTGTCAAAAATTTAGAACATAATTATACAAAGCAAATATTTTAAACTAGACCAAACTACTTTTTATACTTTGCTTCCTTCAACTAAGAAAATGTAACATATTTAATTTTTAATCTAACCTCTTCTTTAATAAAAAAAATTGAGAAGTATTGGAGTTAAAAAAAATAAAAATGTTTATATTTTATCAAACAGGGTAAAGTTTTTTTAATACGTGCACTGTCTCAATATCTACATATAAGAATACAAAGATAAATCGAATTTTTTTTCTTAAGACAATTGATGGGCCAACACAACACAATATAACATGACTTGAACCATTTCAACTCACAATCCAAATGGTCAACCCATTTTGACCACTTCCAAACGAGTTGCTAAATTTACAGCACAACCTACTCTTTTTGCAAAGGGGTTGGATCAGTCCGACGAACCTAGGACATTTTGACGGTTGTAGTCTTTCGATATAATATCAAAAATTGAGGTGCTTTAGATCTTGTTATCAAGGTTTAAAACTATTCTTCCTACATAATTTATTTTAGTTTTAAAATGATTATTTCATTCGCAATATCAGTCTCATATAGTTATATATAACTATTAGTGCGTAATAACTAATTATAATTATTAAGGCTGGAATCAAGGTGAAATTAAAGATGAACCAAATAAAAATTCGTAATTAATTAAATATTTTGAGAATATTTATAATTAATTATGATCAGGGCCATGTCAATAGTTGAGGCAATTGAGACAATTGCCTGGGGGCCCCTAATTTTGCCCATGATATGTATATATGCACAAACCACACTTATGAAATTTGACAATAACTTACAAATTAGAAACATAGAGATAATACCTAAAAAAATAAAGAATAAGTAGAGATAATAATTAAGAGTCTAGAAAATAGGAAATGATTAGCTTTTTTATAGGCTTAAAAAGTAAGAATTAGGTAATAGGCAGGCGTTTACTTAATTTGTATTAGTTTCAAGGGTTACAATGCTTATTTTCTTTAAAATCTAGAGTTGACTCATCTTTTTTCTCTATATTTGCGTATGTGCAGTCTGCTATGTCATTATCCTTTAACTTTACTCAAAAATAATTATCCTAAATCTTCTTATCCACCACAAAGTCATAAAACGAGATTCAGTAATTGATACCCATAAAAAAACCAGCTTATCATGATAAGAGATTCATATTTCAGAATAACATAAATCATAAAAATCATCAGGTGCTTATGATAGAAATTCTTGAATATTGACACAGCATGCAATCCAGTTTTGAGCGCTTTGTCTCATTTTCAGCTTTATAGGTTTCATTTTTCCTATCTCTAATATGTTAAATATGAAAGTGAATATCAAAAACTATTATTTCTCTTATTTAGGCCCCTAATAAAATTTTGCCTCAGGCTTGAATTTTCTTGACACGCCCCTGATTATGATGGCAATAGACAATTCATATTGGACTTCAAATATGACTTTGATATTACATTTTTATTTTGCATCTTGCATTGCATTGATCAATGCCATGGCCCATATATAAAGTAAACGAGAGAGACTAATAAATGCAAAACGAAGGCGTATTATAATTTACATTTTGAAATTCAATATGACCACTTTGGCACAATGAAAGATAATTGATTTCGTGGTTTACCTGGTTGGCGTAGTTTTCAGGCTAAAGCGCCCGGTCAGGGTTTATCCGGTCGCACTTTCGAAGAATAAGCGGTGCGGATTCCCCGTCGAAAAAAAAACAAAGGATAATTGATTCCAAGAGACTTGGTTAGTTATTGAACTGAAACGCACAATGATAACTTCAATATGCTATGAACGTTAAAAAATATGAAAGCAACTCAAAATTATCCAAATAAATTTTCAAAACTTTTAGGCCCAATGGGTGGACCTCTCAGTGAAAAGTTGTTCTATTTTGGTACCCCCTATGGCTATGGCCCTATATTCCCAATCTTAATTAAAGCCCAATATCAGGCCTAAACGTGACTCGGTCGACGCTACCCCTTCGGGTACTACCCAAAGCCATTCACATGCTGCCATGTGACAATTATTTTCTTTTCCTTTTCTCTTGTTTTCGGCTTTTTCTTGCTAACTATGGTTAGTATGAAAATTTTGGAACCAAACATTCTCCCGCTAATTCTCTCGCTTAAGCTCGCTAAAATGTTCCAAACTTGAAATTAAAATTTTTGAAATTAAAATTTTGATTTTTGGCTAAAATAAAAACAATAGGATGTGCATCACTAACTAAAAATACTTAACTCAATCTCCATAAGAGACCGAGGATTTCTGATAACTCAGCCGGAAAATGAACGCCGCCGCAGCGTCCGCGAAAGGTGGAAATGGCAAGCCTAACTCCTCCGAATCCATCTCCTGTTTGTCGAAAGCTGGATTAGAACTTCATGTCGGAAGAATCACACGCTTTTTGAAGGTCGGGTAGTACACGGAGTGTTAGTCCAAGTGGCTACGATAATCTAGAGGGAGGGTGAATAGATTATCTCGGTTTTTCAGATTTTGCCCTCTTTTTCGAAAATTCAAGCAAAGATGAAATGCTAAGTGCGGAAACTAAATAGCACACTTCGATTTAAAGAGGTTCAACCCACTTAGGGCCTAATCCTCTACCACCCCAGTATATTCGGGATGAATTTCAAAAAAAAAAAGATTTTATTAATTACCAAAATTAATAATACAACTCCTTGAGGATTACCACAACCCTCTTGCAACACCTTGAGGATTACCACAACCCTCTTACAACACATTTGAAGATTACCACAACCTTCAAACACTTCAAACACCTATCACCTAGATCACCCAAGTGTATTCTTACCACAAGAATACTCACAAGGATGTCTTGTGTTGAATGATGACCAAAAATAAAGATTACAACTCAATGATGAATGATACAATATGAGTACAAGTGTAATCAAGAATTGAAAGCCTAGACCTCAAATTTGTGCTAGTGAAAATGCTTAGACTAATACAACAAGATATATGAAAGTGTTTGCTTGTTTGCTTTTTGCTTGTGTAGAGTGTTGTATCTTGTTGCTTGAATGAAGCCTCTATTTATAGGAGAGGTCTTGGCTTTGATTTCAGACATAGGCTCCTCCTCGGGGAATGATTTTTGCAAAAAAAAACCATTTAAAATCATCAATGTTCTTTGTTAGAAATCAATCCCACAAAATAGGGAAAAGTCATGCGAAAATGCAACGGATAGTTTTTGATAAAAGCGAAGTGCGACGGTCGCGCAGAGATAAGATTGAAATTGAATTTCCGCGATTTTTTACAGGGGGACCGGTCGGAGGAGGGTGCGGCCGGTCGCCTAGACCATGACCGGTTGGGGTATTTAAAATACGAAACGAGAGAAGACGGAAGGCTTCAAGAGGGCACTCCCAGGTACCGGTCGCCCTCACCGGTCGACCCGTCCTCCCTTATTTTTTCTACGTCCATTTTCCTGTTTCAAAACTCAACTCAGGTACGTGTTGCCCTATAGGGCGACCAGCCGAGCCTGAAACAAATGTGTTGTCCAATTTTTTATCGAAAATAAACTCCAAAAAATCATCAAAACCATGATAAAAACATTTATCTAACAAACTCCCCACTTTTTGATGATTACAAACCAAAATAATTTTCTCGAGGAAAATTTTGAAAACAAATAAATTTTCCGGTTTTACGAGTGAACTATCCGTTAGAAAACATTTCATACAAAGCTCCCCCTATCTATGAGCATATCAACAAGAGATATTGCATAAGCTAGAAGCTCAAGCTATAACAAGCTTTTATAAGATGCACATAAACATCATAAGCTACGAAGCTCCCCCTGTCAAAATACTATAATCTTTTGCAATTAAGTCCATAATATAAGCCATGGACTAGGTATACTTGGCTTTAGGAAGCCCTAGCTTATAGCTTTTATTGCGAGCTTTTATTAGCTTCTTTTCGCTAACGAGCCAATTTCTTGTTTCTCCACCTTTGGAATCATCAAAAAGAATGTTAGAAAGATAAAAACATCATACAATTATATCAAAGTGCGCCAAAGAAATGGTTTATCAACCATGGAACCATTTAGGCTTAAAAACCAAAAAAAATGAGAGAAATGTATCATGAAGAGTTCATAAGCTCGTCTTATTTGTCAAGACATGATCTCAATAAGTATTTAAGACTTTTGAAAGCAAGAGAATCATGTAGAAGTTGAAATTTTCATTGTGACATTTCATCGAACACTTTGGGGGCGTAAAAATTAAAAGAAGTTGTATAGAGCCCTTGTAAATGAATCAAGCCAAAAAATTTCATCACCAAATCATACCAAGCATTATACAATACAATATAACAACTAAGCTCATCATGATCATAAGATAATTTCATCAAGAAATATACAAGAAAGCCACAAGCTCAAGGGTTCAACCCAATTGAGCAAAGAAAGGAAAATTCTTACCATTTGATCGGCAAAGATGAGCGATGATGATGATAAACATGCTATATAAGGTCAAGATATGAATTAAATGCATGAAAACAAATTTTGAGTGAAATTTGTGTGAATTTGGCAAAGGGGACGAAAAATGGCAAAAAGAAGTTAAAATAACGAATCTTTCAAGACAGAGCGGTTTTAATCAAAATTTGGCTTAGGCGGCCGTCGGCGTTGAGGCGACGGTTGCCCTCAACCTCTTCACCACTGTCTTTTGATTTTTTAACAAAATCCGAATTTTCAACCAAAAATCCGATTTTTCGCCCATAAGTTTTAAAAACATGCAAAATGCAAACGTAAACCTCATTCAATATACATATGCCTAACCGAGCTCGTATGGATGCAAAAGTCTCGGAAGATAGTGGTTTTGTAAAAATGTCCGCCAATTGATCTTGAGATGGTACAAAAGATATCTCAATTTTTCGTTTAGAAACACAATCCCTTAGAAAATGATGTCGAATCTCAATATGTTTAGTACGGTTATGATGAACCGGGTTTTCAACAATGCTTATAGCGGATATATTGTCACAAAAGATAGGAACGTTTTCAAAAGAGCATTTGTAATCCGCTAAGGTTTGTTTCATCCAAAGAAGTTGAGTACAACAAAAAGCTGCGGAAATATATTGGCCCCGTAGTTGAAAGTGAAACACAATTTTGCTTCTTTGAAAACCAAGAAACTAGGCAATCGCCCAAAAATTGACATGATCCGGAAGTACTTTTCCGATCATCAATATTTCCCGCATAATCCGAATCACTATAACCTTTAAGAGAAAAAATTTCATTCTTTGGATAGAATAAACCATATTGAATAGTGTCTTTCAAATATCGAAAAATCCTTTTAACGGCACTCATATGAGATTCTTTGGGATTACTTTGAAAACGAGCACATAGGCATACGACATGAAGAATGTCCGGTCTACTAGCGGTTAAATAAAGTAAACTATCAATCATACCTTGATACTTTGATTCATCCACGGACTTGTCTTTTTCATCTTTGTCAATTTTGACATTTGTTGCCATGGGAGTAGAAACGGTTCTTCCTTCTTCAATGCCGAACTTTTTCAAAAGTTCTTTTGTATATTTTGATTGCGAAATGTATATGCCTTCTTAGCATTGCTTAATTTGGAGTCCAAGAAAGAAGTTGAGCTCCCCCATCATACTCATCTCAAATTCACCTTGCATCAATTTAGAGATTTTCTTGCACAAAGAATCATTAGTAGCACCAAAGATAATATCATCAACATAAATTTGCACAAGTAAGCAATCTTGCCCTTTTTCAAAAACAAAGAGAGTTGTATCAACTTTACCCCTTATAAAACCATTTTGCAAAAGAAAAGAGCTAAGTCTATCATACCATGCACGGGGTGCTTGCTTTAAACCATACAAGGCCTTTTTAAGTTTATAAACATCATTAGGCCTAGAAAAATTTTCAAACCTCAGAGGTTGTTTTACATAGACTTCTTCTTGAATAATACTATTTAAGAAAGCGGATTTAACATCCATTTGGTAAAGTTTGAAATTTTTATAACAAGAATATGCAAGTAAAATACGAATAGCTTCTAAACGTGCTACGGGTGCAAAAGTTTCATCATAGTCAATACCTTCTTCTTGACAATACCCTTGAGCTACTAACCTTGCCTTATTTCGAACAATGTTGCCTTGATCATCAAGTTTGTTTCGGAATACCCATTTTGTACCAATAATAGTTTGAGATGGAGGACAAGGTACCAATTCCCATACATCATTTCTTTCAAATTGATTCAACTCCTCTTGCATCTCTAGGAACCAATCCTCATCCTCAATAGCCACCTTAGCATTTTTAGGCTCCTTTTGAGAAATAAGAGCTTTCTCGGCAAATTTTCTCCGGGTCATCACTTTGTCAAGGGGATCACCAATAATAAGATCTTTTGGGTGATCTCCCTTAAATTTCAATGCAACGGGAAGATCCGAAGTATCACCTCTATCTTCTTGAGGAACATTTGAAGTGGACGGTTGATCATCAATTTGAACAATTTGTTCAATAATATCCTCTTCATCATTTCCATCATTTGGTATTCTTTCAACACCCGAAGCTTCATTGAATTTGACATGGATGAATTCTTCAACAACCCCACTAGTCTTATTGTAAACCCGATATGCTTTGTTTTTTGTAGAATATCCCATAAATATCCATTCATCGGCCTTAGGATCAAGTTTGTCCAATTGATCCTTGATATTCAAAATAAAGCATTTACAACCAAATATCTTGAAATAACTAATATTTGGAGTTCTACCTTTCCAAAGCTCATATGGAGTTTTATTCATTTTAGGACGAATATAAACTCGATTAATGACATAACAAGCGGTACTTACGGCTTTGGCCCAAAAATATTTTGGAAGTGAAACTTCATTGAGCATGGACCGACTCATCTCTTGTAATGTCCGATTTTTCCTTTCGGCCACTCCATTTTGTTGAGGTGTCCTTGAAGCCGAAAAATTATGAGCATATCCCTTAGTTTCACAAAAGACTCTAAATTCACCATCAAATTCTCCACCTCGATCGCTTCGAATAGACTTAATAGTATATTCCTTTTCATTCTCAATAAGTCTACACAACTTAACAAACTCATTAACGACATTGCTTTTATTGGTAAGAAAAATAGCCCAAGTATATCTAGAAAAATCATCGACAATAACGAAAGTGTAATGTTTTCCACTTAGACTTTCCGTACCAATATCCCCATACAAATCAAGGTGAAGCAATTGTAGGGGTTTGGTTGTGGAAATATCATGTTTGGGCTTAAAACTACTTTTAACTAATTTGTTCTTTTGACAAGTGTCACATAAGCCAAGATTTTCAAAATTCAATTTTGGTAGTCCTTTCACATATTGATTTTTGTAAATATTTTTCAAATTCTTGTATCCAACATATCCAAGTCGCCTATGCCATAAACTAGTTAAATCATTATTAGCGACTAAACAAGAAACATTTTGACTTACCAAATCACTTGTACAAATTTTGTAAAGATTGCCTTTTTTCTATTTGCTTCACAAATAATTTCACCATTTTTAAGAATAAGGCATTTTTCTTTATTGAAAGAAACATCATAATTTGAATCGCAAAGTTGGCTAACACTTATCAAATTAAACTTAAGCCCTTCTACTAAAAGAACATTACTAAGAGAGAAATAAGAGTTACCAATTTCTCCATTTCCAAGAATTCTTGCTTTGCCATTGTGAACATGACCATACCCTCTTCTTGGAGCTTGATGTTGGTAAAAAGTTCTTCCTCTCGGTCATATGGCGTGAACATCCGTCGTCACGAGCCATTTTGAATCTTCCATTGTTGTTATAGCCCCTATTACCTACAAAAGAATTTCTTTTAGGTACCCTATAATTTTGGGGTCTATGCACTACAAGAAAAATGGTCTATCGCAACACAAATTTAATGACGCTACTAAAAAGCGTCATTATAAATAAGTATTTAATGACGCTTTTTAAAAAGCATCATAAAATTGGTGACACTTTCTAATTTACTTACACATGCTTTTATTTGTCGCCAAAGTTTTAAAATTTACTTACACTTTTATCGTTTGTGTCATTAAAATGGAGACGCTTATTAAAAAGCGTCACAAACAAAAAAATTAGAATATCTATCCCACATCGAAAGAATGAAGTGTTGAGAGTGACTTTGAGAGTTAATAAATAGAGACCATGTTGTGTATATTTGACTAACAACAAATATATTCAAAATGAGTCAAAAAATAAATATTAAGTTTAATTTTTTTAAAAAAAATAATAATAAAATTAATCTTTAATAAATTTTACAAAAGCTAGAAATATAAAATTCGTCTAATTTTAATGACACTGATTTTCAAAAGTGTCGCGATTTTAAAGACGCTTAATAGCGTCCCTAAAGTTAACAACGCTTTTAACGTAAGTAAAATTTCATTTAAAATATATTAAATCTTTATTAATTGTGACAGAAAATAGTGTCATCACATAATGACGCATTTGATAAAAGCATCAGGAAATGAGATTTACCTACGCATAGATCTTGTTTCACAGATATTTTCGTGACATCAAATTTAACAACGCAACTCATGACGCTTTTCAAAGCGTAGGTAATATACTTTGTGACGCAAATAAGCGTCACCAAGTGAAAATTTTAGCGTCACTAAACACAGTTTTTTTTGTAGTGATGGGGGTTAGTCTTGAGACCTTTGGGTCTCCAAACATGTCTAGAGATATTTCTCAATTTGCAATTATTAGCATAATATCCAACTTTGCCACAATAAAAACAAGTAGGAGTATTAGAACTACTAGCACGTACAAAAGTCGGACCTTGGTTATTTTTCTTAAAAACACTTTGAAATGGCTTATAACTAAGTCCCAATTTGGAATGCTCACCTCTTTGTGCATCTAAAATTTTTGTGACTTTATTCATGCTTATGTTGAAACGATGCACATCATTTTTCAAACATTCAATATCTTTTGTGAGCAATTCCTTTTCGGTTTCAAGAGAGTGAACTCTAGTAAGAGTAAGTGTATGAGCTTTGTCTAGAGATTCATAAGAGGTAAATAATTTTTCTTTTTCAACCTTAAGCTCCTTTTTCAAATTTTTGTATTTAACAATTAAATTTTGAAACTCAATTTGCAATTCATCAAAATCACATTGCAAATCATCAACTATGGAGGAAGTAGAAGAATTAGAGCGTACCTCATTATTTTCATCGTCTATGGCCATGAGACCATGTTCGGTCTCTCCTTCCTCGTCAGTTGTTTCGAGTAGTTCATCCTACGTTTTGACCTCCGCATTTAGAGTCTTCTTTTTCGTGAAAGGCTTCTTTTTCTTTTGTTCCTCTTCATCGAGTTTTTGGGCAATCGTCAATGAAGTGCCCGAGTTTTCCGCATTTAAAGCAAGCATTATCTCTTGGTTTTCTTGCTTTATCTTTATTCACAAATTTTGCAAATTTTCGAACAAGTGCGGCCGTCTCATCATCATCATCATCATCATTATCATAGTATGCATTATTAGAAGAAGAAGCAAGACCTTTAGGAATAATTTGCATACCCGATTGATTTATGAATGGTTTGGAATTTTTCCTCTCCTTGAGATAGACTTCATAGATGAGGAGATTTCCAATAAGCTCGTCAAACTTGAGTGTCTCAAGATTTTGTGCCTCCGTGATTGCCGTCACTTTTTCGGACCATGAGCCGGGAAGAGCATTCAATATCTTAGTCACCTTGTCTTCTTCGGAGATGACTTTACCGAGGGCCACAGGAGGATTAACAATATTTTCAAACCTTTCCACCATCTTGGAGATGCTTTCACCATCATGCATGTTAAAGTTTTCAAAGTCTTTAACAAACATGGTCTTTCTTGCTTGCTTGACCTTCTTAGTCCCTTCATAAATTGTCTCTAATTTCTCCCAAACCTCATGTGCCGACCTTATGCCTCTTATGCGATTATACTCGGTAGTCGTAAGAGAACAATGCAAAATATTTAAGGCCTTACCGTTTAGAGAGAAAGCCTTTTTGTCATTTTCATCGAACTCCTTGAAAGGTTTAGGAGTCGAGGTGCCATCCTCCGATTTCTTGGTTGGTTGATCAAAAAAGAAAAAAAGATTTTATTAATTACCAAAATTAATAATACAACACCTTGAGGATTACTACAACCCTCTTGCAACACCTTGAGGATTACCACAACCCTCTTACAACACCTTTGAAGATTACCACAACCTTCAAACACCTATCACCTAGATCACCCAAGTGTATTCTTACACAAGAATACTCACAAGGAGGATGTCTTGTGTTGAATGATGACCAAAAATCAAGATTACAACTCAATGATGAATGATACAATATGAGTACAAGTGTAATCAAGAATTGAAAGCCTAGACCTCAAATTTGTGCTAGTGAAAATGCTTAGACTAATACAACAAGATATATGAAAGTGTTTGCTTGTTTTTTTTGCTTGTGTAGAGTGTTGTATCTTATTGCTTGAATGAAACCTCTATTTATAGGAGAGGTCTTGGCTTTGATTTCCGGACATAGGCTCCTCCTGGGAGTGATTTCTTTGCAAAAGAAACCATTTAAAATCATCAATATATTTGTTAGAAATCAATCCCACAAAATAGGGAAAAGCATGCGAAAATGCAAGCGGATAGTTTTTGATAAAAAAAGTGCGATCGGTCACACAGAGATAAGATTGAAATTGAATTTTTGCGATTTTTACACGGGGGGACCGGTCGGAGGGTGCGACCGGTCGCCCTAGACCATGACGGTTGGGGGTATTTAAAATACTGAAACAGAGAAGACATGCTTCAAGAGGGCACTCACAGTACCGGCCGCCTCCCTTATTTTTTCTACGTCCTTTTCTGTTTCAAAACTCAACTCAGTACGGGTTGCCCTATAGGCGGCCAGGTCGACTGAAACAAATGTGTTGTCCAATTTTTATCGAAAATAAACTCCAAAAAATACTCGAAAAATAGTAAAAATATTTTAAATCGATCGGAAGTATTTAGACAACATTTAGGGACATTGTTTTGGTTTAAAAACTCATTTGAACAAAATCATCAAAATCATGATAAAAATATTTATCTAACACAGAGTATGTCGGCGTTGGCGCTCAGGTCTCGAGTACCTGGCCGCTGAGGTTTTGGAGCTTGTGGGAAATGCAGCAAGGGACAACAATGGCAGCCGTTTTACGTTCAACTTCATATTTTTTTTATTTTTATTTGTATTTTTTTAGAGTATATTTTTATTTTTAGAATATGTAAAAGAATGTGGTGTTTTGGAGCTTAAGAGAGTGAGTTGGGTGATTAATTTGTTCCAATTTTTTACTGGAGATTTTTTAATTTAAAAATAACTATTTCTTTGTGTGTTTTAGATACATGTTGGGTTTGTTGCACTTTTTGAACCCATTTGTTTTGTTTGATTGCTTGTCAGGTTTATCCGAATCCAATATTTCTTTGTTCTAATTTTTTTTTTTTTGCTCCTTTTGATCATTAGCTAATAACTTTCATTTTGTTAGTGTTGTTAATATATTTGGATATTTTGTGTGTTAATGTATGATATTGTATGTCTATGTAATTAATATTTTGAAATGTACTAATATTAGTATTTTCTAACTAGTTTTTCTTTTTTATTAATTATAGGTTTAAAAATGTCACAAAGTTCAAGCACAAAGAATTGCTGTGGTATTAGCAGATTCCAGTATGAAGAAAAAATGTGTTATTGGTGTGGTGCTAAACCTTTTACCAAAATAGTTTGACCAACTTGTGTTATTTGCAGTTTGTAATTCTCATTGTAATTGTAATGAAATTAGTGCAATATAATTTTTTGTACTTTCTTTGGAACGCCAATTATTCTGGATTTTTTCATAATTGAGAACAAAATCATACAATGAAATGGTATTGTTACCCGCTTTTTTCAACACTAAATTTGTAGCCTCACTTCTAGAAGTAGCCAAAAGTCTCACACTAAACTTTTGATTGCTAAAAGCAGTAGCCCATTTATGCTGTAATTTGTACATACTATTTAACCATTTATGAGAACCAAGATTATACTCATCAATCAAATATTTCCATGTAGCTTCAAACTCTTCTTCAAATTCACAATAAGTCATACACTTATGCCACAAATTTTTAAACACTGAATCACCATTCAAGCTTCCTAAGTGTGATGGGGCATTTTGATTAATATGCCATTGGCATAAACGATGATGTGCACTTGGAAATATTGTTTCGATCGCATTCATCATAGCTTGACATTGATCCGAGAAAATTGTTTCAGGTTGCTTTCCACTCATAGAATCTAAAAATGTGTTGTACAACCATTCAAAAGAAGACTCAGTTTCATCTGACATAAACGTCAAGCGAAACATCACATTTTGCCTATGGTGATTTATACCAACGGAAGGAGCACATATCAAATTGTACCTATTTGTTTTATAAGTAGTGTCAACTGAAACAACATCACCGAAATATTCATAATCAACCCGACATCTATAATCTCTGAAGAAAAAAATCATCACCCTATTATCGTCATCTAATTGCACATTCCAATAAAAATAAGGCTCCTTATTAGACTTATTTATAAAATATTGAAGTAAAGCAGAAGCATCTCCATTATCTACTTTTGTATGTTTTTTCAAATGATTAAGGTGATCATATGCATCCTTACGAAGAAATCCCAAGTTTTGTATGTATGAAACAACATTAGCCACATATATTCCAGCATTCACCATGGCTTCTAAAGTAGACCTCTTAGCATGTGACAAATTGCGTGATGATCTTAACAAATGAGTTTGATCTGACGCAACCATCTCATGGTTATGTTCTGTAACAAACCTATTCACCTTTCACTCTCCCCCTTTTCCCTTGTAATTCTAAGTCTTGCTTTGCATTTAGTTCTAGTTATTGGCTTTTGATAAACTGGTATTCTTTGACTAGAACGTTTCTCATCTTTAACTCCTTCACAAGAACATTTGAATTCCTTTGATTGAAGTTCATTACTACGCGGAAAGTAGCGTTGATCACCCTTTTTAACACTAAATCCTTTAGCATGAGCATAGTTACAATATAGTAAATATGCATCATCAATACTTGTCATGACTTTGCCAACCACTAATCTACGTTCTAATTCATCTAAAATCGTACTAACAGATTGTACCTTTGGCATCGTTGACTCGTGATTGTTTGCCTCAAAATCTGAAACAACGAACTTTTAAAATTAAACTAAAAATTTCTTTTTAAAAGATTTTATTCTAATAAAATATTTAACTACAAACCTCGTAAATGACATTTTATCAGAGGTTCAGTTGTCATGGAATAATGTTGTTCCATAATTTGAATAATAACCTGAAATGGACTCCATATTAATGCACAATCGAAACAAAACAACAGGATAAATTAACGCTGGCACATTCAAATGCCTAAAACTGAAAAACCATAAACCGAAAATATTGGCAAAAACGAAATGAATTATATATCCCACATGCTGATTATTGAAATAATATAATACATTTAATTTGATCAAAACCTGTTGGGCGCAGCGGAGGCGTGTCGTGGTCCGAGATTTGATTTATCCGGAATACCCGACAAATCACACCAACAAGATGATGGCAAAATTAAATAACACTGACAAAAAATAAAATGCACACAGTGATTTTACGTGGTTCGGCAAAACCCGCCTACGTCCACGAGAGTTTCCGTTCTTTACTAATAAAGAATTTCCCGGTACAAGAAAAATACACCCCTTGAGTTTTATGGACCAAACCCAAGAATAAAAGACTCGTACAACCACTTTATTAGCTATCAAAGAATACTCTCCCCAACCCTTTTGTTGTTTCTGAGAGAAAAATACCCCAGTGTTTCCCGCACCTATCACAATTTGACTCACCCAAATTGATCTCCCAGTGTGTGTACACTCATTTTTCTCCCCGTTTGGATGACCCAAACAAATTACCTTGCTTGCCATGGTTTTTCCTTCAACACCCGTAAGCCCTTTTATAGGCAAATGAGGAGCAAATTCAATGAAACAAAATGCAAAACCAATTTGCATTTTTCCACCAAAAGCCACTTTGAATATAGCCCCAAGATTGACCATGTTTGGTTGGCCAAAGAATTTCTTCCCACATTATTTGACAAAATTGTTGTGGTGGCTTTTACCTAACAATCTCCACCTCCACCAAAACAATTTCAAACACAAACCGAACATCAAACACCATTGGCCTTCGTTTCTCTCACATGCCGAATCGGTAAGGTCCTAACTCCACCGATTCAATCGACCCGATGCACACGTGCGTCAATCAACACCACCCGGTTGATTGCCGGAGAGGACGACCCCGATCCATCCTCTCGCCCAACAGATTTCCCTCACACCCATCTGCACCCTGGAAGCCTTCCGGCGCGCTCAACTCCCAGTAATCCTTGAGGTCACCAGACGATACAAATTTCGATACTTCTCTCTCATCCTTGGGACCCTTCCGCCACGCGTGACTTTCAGGGACTCCACCTCCGGTGAATATCGCGGTTTGTTGGAATCCACTTGGCACCAGGAAATTAGATTCACCCGCATCTTTGGGACATAGGCCACACCACCAAATACGGTCCACTCCATCACCCATTTTGATTTTTACCACTCCAATCCCATGATTCTACAAATAGAACCATCACCAGAGAACAAAATTCCTGCCCTCTGTAATTGAAGTAAATCAAAATAATCCCTTTAGGAGTACACATGCATTATGCATCCCGAATCTAAAATCCATCAATCTCGAGAAAAAGTATCAATCCTTGTGGAGCGTGAGATATCCAACTTCCGACTATCACCACTGCCACCATCACCGGCATCATCCTTCTTTCTCCAAGGACAATTCCTTTTAATGTGACCCTCCTCGTGATAACGATAGCATACAACACCCTTTCCCTGGTCCTTGAATCTGACCTGCTGATTACAGATCCACCACCAGAATTCCTCCCGTTACCGATTCATTTCCCGAGCAACCAAAGCATATCCATGTCCCTCCTCCTGGTTTGCCCTTTTTTTTATGGGACAACAACGATGCTTTTATATATGCTCCAAGTCCAGTGTGTTATTTCTCGTACAGCAACATCGTCACCAGACTATCATATGAATCCGGGATAGAGGCAAGAAGTAAAAGGGCTTTATCTTCTTCCTCAATCTTTACACCAACTTTCCCCAGTTGATCCAGATTTGCCCACTGTGCACCTTTCATATCTGTCAATTTTCCCTCCTTTTCCTTCAACGCCATTGCAGGTCCCGTTGAACTAGGAGATCCTTCACCTTTCGCAAGGAGTGAAATTCCTTTTTGCCGTCAAATTGTTGCACCTTGAATGGATTTGTCACTGCCACAGTGTCCACCGGAAAAATTCAAATCTCAATTTTCTACCTTGCCCGATTTACCAAGTAGCTCTGATACCACTTGTTGGGCGCAGCGGAGGCGTGTCGTGGTCCGAGATTTGATTTATCCGGAATACCCGACAAATCACACCAACAAGATGATGGCAAAATTAAATTCTTGACAAAAAATAAAATGCACACGGTGATTTTCGTGGTTCGGCAAAACCCGCCTACGTCCACGAGAGTTTCTGTTCTTTACTAATAAAGAATTTCGGTCATAAGAAAAATACACCCCTTGAGTTTTATGGACCAAACCCAAGAATAAAGACTCGTACAACCACTTTATTAGCTATCAAAGAATACTCTCCCCAACCCCTTTTTGGTATTCTGAGAGAAAAATACCCCGAGTGTTTTCACCTATCACAATTTGACTCACCCAAATTGATCTCCCAGTGTGTACACTTATTTTTCTCTCCCCGGATTGGATGATTGACAAATTACCTTGCTTGCCATGGTTTTCCTTCAACACCCGTAAGCCCCTTTTATAGGCAAATGAGGAGCAAATTCAATGAAACAAAATGCAAACCAATTTGCATTTTTCCACCAAAAGCCACTTTGAATATAGCCCCCAAGATTGACCATGTTTGGTTGGCCAAAGAATTTCTTCCCACATTATTTGACAAAATTGTTGTGGTGGCTTTTACCTAACAAAACCTTGGGTGTGTTCTTCTTCAAGTAAGGAATGTGACCTTTTAGTTTCTTCTCTCCAAACAAGTGGGTAGTATAGCACGATAATTTCTTTAAATCTGGATTGAAAATTTTCTTTTAAAAAATAACACCTTCGATTTTGTAGTAGGGATTAGCACTTGTAGAGCATAAACAAAGAATTTAGTTTCAAATGGGTTCTTCATATTTTGGCTGCCAGATTTTGCGCAGATCTCGAGCAGATAAGTTGGGATTATTTTTCTCTACAAATCTTCCTTCATATTTGGGGTTTAGAAGGAGCCGCTATTTGCACCCTTCTTTTTTATAAATACACCCCACACCCTATTTTAATAAAATTAAAATGACTTAAAATGACTATTATGTCCTTACTATCACAAAAAATTCTAAATACTCCCAATTTTTTTTCCAGATTTTTTCTCCTTAGGGTTTCAGTTGCTGATTTTTATTTTTAGCTACCGTGCATTTTAATTGTAGCATTAAGTGCGAAAATATGTCATTTTTAATAGATTAAAGGTTTTATAGGTTGAGTTCGAAGTGGTGTTATAATTTTTGGATTTTTTTGTTTCAAGATCGCCCATTTTTTCGCCATGTTCGAATAGGCACGATCTTGCCCTTATTTTAATGTGTGGCACGATCGTGCCATGTATTAAAATAGGGCACTATCGTGCCACACTTTTAACATCGGTTTTCTTTAAGAAAATGATGTAAAAAGTGTGGCACGATCGTGCCTTATTTTTAATTGTGGCACGATCGTGCCATGTATTAATATAGGATACGATCGTGCCACACTTTTAACATCGGTTTTCTTTAAAAAACTGATGTAAAAAGTGTGGCACGATCGTGCCTTATTTTAAAATGTGGCACGATCGTGCCATGTATTAAAATAAAGCATGATCGTGCCACACTTCAAAAAAGTGGTGAGGTGTATTTTTTTGACAATAAGGGTATTTTAGTCATTTTAATTTTGTAAAAATAGGGAGAGGGTGTATTTATAAGAAGTTGGGGTGCAAATAGCGACTTCCTTAGAATTATTTGGTTTCCCATAATAAATTGACCCAAGGTTAAAACATTAACTTGCTTTGGTTAAGAAAAAGCCCAAAAAAAAGAGAAAAGGAAAAGAAAATAATTGCCACATGGCAGCATGTGAATGGCTTTGGGTAGTACCCGAAGGGGTAGCGTCGACCGAGCCCCTAAACGTAGTAATTTCATTCTTCAAATTTTCGTGATGATGTGGAAATTACCAGTATAGCCTCGCCCAGCTCTAGTTGACCATTTTGACCTCGCCTCGCGAAATTATCAAAACACCCCCAGGATCCGCGGCTTTTTATATGGGTCCCGACCCAACCCGAAACACCGGGTCGGTTCGCCCGCGAGCCACGCACCGTCGATCGGGTGCCACGTGTACGATGATCCGTCTTACCCGGTGAACAATACTATAAATACGACACGGAAATCAAGGTAAAAGGTAACTTGTTATTATTCTAAATTACCCATTTCTTTAGCTTCTAAGACCATCAACTACCCGATTCGACTTGGCGTCGGAGGGCCTTGGGCGGGAGCCATCCATTGCCTTAACGTGCGTTCTATTTGATCTGCTCGAACAAAGACTCACCTAGCTTTTGGGGGATCTCGGCCAGTCGCCGTGGAACAACACTTCACCTCGCTTTGTGGGTCCCTCAGGTCGTGACATCCGATTTCTTTTCCTAAATCACGTGCCGTTTTGAATTTGTAAAGCGATGATGTTGCTGCAGCAGCAAAAATCTCAAGTTGATGTCTGTTTTTTGCCTCACAGCAAACAGTGGCTGATTCATAAGGTCAATCGGGGACATGCAATTACTTTTTCTATGCGGTAATGCCCCATAAACTTGGTATTTGTATTCGATTATTGCAACTGTTATCATGCTCGCCACCTGTTTGATAGAAGTCGTTAGTCAAATTAATGATACCCGTTTTAGAGAGTGGATGTTGTGCAGTAATGGATTAAATGCCGATTGCCTTATGTTGTCACGTCTTTTTTTCTTTTATACACCTTTTGCTATTATGTTCTTTTTTTCTTACAAACTTTGCTTTGTTTTACTGTCCGTTCTTGGCAATGCTCGTGTTTCTTGGTATGCTTATATACCCAGAATCTCCTGAATATTTTGCCAAAAAAAGAAAGCTAACATTAAGTGGGAGCTGTTTTATTGAAAAATCAGGCATCTTCCACAAGAATTATAGTGAGTTGAAGATGGCGATACACTCTTCTACTTCAGTAAGTGTTATAGTTAGTGATTCATGATGCAAAAGAGGAACAGTTAGTATGTTCACAACTTCGTTGAGAATGTAAAAAATGTTCCTATTCCGAGCTACCGTAGGCATGATGTGCCCTAGTTACCGAAATATAAGAAATGGCGATGATGAATAGCTGATGAAAATCACACTTTACTCTTTGACTTACTATATTATTGCTATAACAGGACATTTGCAGTCCGTGCAGTTACCTCTGTGGTGTCTGTTACTAGGCTCTGCCCTCACTTACACACTTGATACTCTCAATGACCTGATACAACTTCTATTCTATGTGTGGCGAGGTGGAATTTGTAATTGTCTGCTGGACTTGTGTCCTAGCTTACACCTCATCGAGTATCCACACTTGTGCTTATGTTGACTATTAAGATTAGTTGGTTCCAGTACTAGTAGGCCATTGACTGTGTCTCATGTTCTTTATGGAATTCAAGCTTTATCAGGATATTCAGATAATTTTGAGATAGGAAATTTTCTCATCTTAGTGATTTAAGGTGAGACTCCTTCAGCTTTTTTCTAAGAGAGATCTCGGAAGCCCCTATGGACACATTTAAGTTCCTCTTTCTATAGTGGAGAGAGATTTTATTTTATAGCAGTTATTCCATGTTCAATCTTTGTTTTCTTCTTTTTATGATCTTTGTAGTCTCTGTCATAGTTGGAGGAATCAAGAGGTTGCAGCACTTATTGCAATTGGTAAGTAGTAAATTCTAGTAATTCTTTTCCATTTTAGACGGGAAAGGTATCCCAGTTGGTCCAGATTTGTGGACAACATTGGTAGAGTGCTATAATGGAAGCTGCTGCTAGTTTACCTTTTCATATTCTTTTCGAATTTGCTGCACAAGAACAAGTTTGTGTTTTTCTGCATGGAATTGGAAAACCTCTTGCAAATTTATTAACAGAGAAATATATGCCTTTTGGATTGTGGTGATGAGGTGCATTCATCTTTGTTCTGTTTGTTATTCGTCTCATCATATACTGGTGCTCATATTACATACAATGTCTTGCTCACGCTATCCTGCTTCATCAGACAGACATTAATTTTTTAAGTTGGTGAAAAACTAAAGTGGAATGCCTTGGAATTGCCCCGAGGGTTAATATTCTCAGTCATTACTCGTCCATTTAAAGTTTTCAATGTGGTTAGTCTAAATATAGCAGGAAATTTACATGTCTTGCAGTAAATACAATTTTGTTTTGTATATTTGAGCTCTTAAAGTTTAGAAGTGAAATTTCTCACCTAAACACACTATTCCCCCTCACCTACCAATGGTGTTCGCGAGCAAAAAAAATGTTACCGCTGAATGACTAAATTCAGAAAATGCGTAATTATAATTATGCTTTATCTTTTCTCTTTTGACCATTCTTGAGCCGATTTTCCTGGCAAACAACTCAAACTAATAGTTTGTGTTTTTCTGGCTTGCATTATGATTGCCGATATTTCTGAAGTACTTGCTGCATTTCTTCACTTGAGAGAGCGTGAGTCGAACATATGATATAGCATTGCCTCATTTTAGATTCCTCCACTAACTATAGTATTGCAGTCTCAAGATTCCTATCCTAGCATTGCACATGTTAAACCTGATAACAGTTACATTATGTTTGATTTTGACCTTAGCAATCCTTAGGTGATGGAGTTGTAAGCCTGAATAGACCCCTTTTTCTAGAAAAGTGATTATTGTTTTAGCCATGTGCTAGCATAAGATTTTATTTGGTAACCCTGAAAGATGTTTGCTGCTTAACCAATGGGTTGAAAATTAATGAAAAGTAAATCCAAGTATTCTGTCGCTGATGATCGTCATTGACATGCTTTATCATACGAGATTTTGTCTAAATTAGAGGCGCAACCAGCACGCCGGATCACCCTTAGCCCAACTACTTTTTTTCTTTAGTCAAAACATATAATTTTTTTTAAAGCAAATGTTTTTATTTTTCCCCCCAATTTGGGGTGTGCCCTGGACTAGGGGAGCACCCTCACATCGGCCCCTGGATGTTATCGATCTTACAAAGTTTGAATTGCCAGATGTTCTTTCCATTTTCATTGACTATAAACTTTTCCATCATTTGTAGCTTACAGATTCTTACTTTTCCGCACAGATTCTTACTTTTCCGCAGATAGTTCTTTCCATTTCCATTGACTATCCATTATTTGTAGCTTACAGATTCTTAGGCCTTGTTTGTTTATGTTTCCAACAACCTATTTCCAATTTTCAACTATTCATAAAACTAGAATCATGTTTGTTTATAAATTTTCCAATGGAAATCATCATTTTCACATTCCATTTTCACATAAAACTATATCTCAAACCTATAATTTCAATTCTCAACTCTATACACTATCCTACATCACTCATCAATCACTATTCTCATTTTTTCATCCAATTATACACATGAGACCCAACATTACCAACTATATCCACTTAAAATATTATTATTTTTTAATTATTTCTATCTAATGGGACCTACCACCCTAAAATCTTACAAATATAATATTATATATCCAATTAAATTATTCAACCACTATCAACTTTTCAAATTATTATATACATAAAATAATACTTCAAAACTACTCAATCAAACACAATCTCATTTCCAAACCTAAATAAAACTCATTTTCATTCACTTATCCAAACATATTTCTAATTTTTACACGAAAACCAATAAATTCTCAAAATTCAATTTCCAATACTAGAAATTAGAAATGGTCCATGGAAACATAACCATACAAGACCTTACTTTTCCGTTGGTATTATATGAGAAAATATAGTAAAATCTTATGTTTCAGTTTTTATGATGAGGTCCCTCATTCTAAAATGGCATTTTCCTCCATTAATTCGTCACTACCTCTTAAGAAGAGACTATTCAATTGTTTTCCTCCCATCCTTTAAGTTTCTTTCTTTCCCCAAAAAACAAACTCGAGAAAAAAAAACACAATAACAGAATTGAAAAAAAAATATGAAAGAGCATAAACCAAAACTTAACAAAAAATAAGAATTCCACCAAGAACACCTAAGGCCCATCTATCACAGCGTCGTCATTTCTTATTTCTAAATTGTGTTCGGGTCCATTTGGCACTAGCATTTCCAGATGCATGTCGAAACTTTGCAAAAACATATCAACATGGAAATGCATAAACTGATGTCCGTGCCGGTAATCTGCAGTCGGAGCTTGAAAAAGAACTGCACTAACCCAAAGTCCGACCGGGCACCGCGATCTCCATAAAAGTGAATACAACAACAACGACAAGGCTTTCAGACAAGGCTTTCAGTTTTTATGATGAGGTTCCTCATTCTAAAATGACCTTTTTCTCCAGTAATTCGTCACTACGGTCCTCTGGGCTCTGAAGAAGAGGCTAAGTAAACATCTTTTTTTAGTATTAATTTGAGAAGTTCTCCACTTAATCGAGAAGTTAAGAATAAATTGACCAAACGAGCTAAATTTAGAAAAATGTTGACCATTTTCGTATTTTGTATCCTAAACTATATATGTTTGCAATTACCAACTTAAGTTTGTTTAGTATTTGTTGGTGCAATATTATATTTGTCTTTGTCCATGTTTCTTTATTGAGCTAGTGGTCTTATGAATAACCTTTTTTTTTGAATAAAAATTAATTTGGTATGAATACCAATGTTACCATTTAAGCACTTTGTGGTCTTTGAAGAAAGCTGGGAAGAAAATATTTGTATTATTCACTCATACTCAAACTTGCTTATAATGCTTGATTAGTTACAAATGAGCTCATAACTCCTATATATACTACTCCACCTCTCAATGGACAATGGTAATTGATTTGATCGGATGGCTGAGAGAAGTTCACTGGAACTCTCGAAAGATTCCTACATATTCTACAACTCTTGGAACATTCTAGAACTCTATAGTCTACAAATCTCAACGCCATTCCAATAGATGGTTCCACATTACTCTACAATATTCTAGCCTATTCTACAACATTCTAGACTCTTCTAGAACATTCCAGACTATTATATAATATTCTAGACTATTTTACAACATTTAGGTCATGTATGGTTGTGTTTCCAACCCCCTTTTTCCACTTTCTAACTATTCCGGAAAATGTGTTTATGTTTGTTTCAAAAGTTTTTCAGTAGAAATGAAGTCATTTCTAGTTTTCACTTTTATGGAAAATATTCTTTTGAAAACACAACCAAATAATTTTTCATTTCAATTACGCAAACCTAGGTAAAAATACACTACAATCACGCAAACCTATGTCAAAAATAAATTCGAAAAACAATAACCAAACATATTCTCATTTTCAAACAGAAATTCAGACAACAAACCAAACATATTCTTAATTCTCACACAAAAACCAATAAAGTTTGAAAATTCATTTTCCAACACTAGAAACTGGAAATTGGACTTGGAAACACATCGATACATCTTTTCCATAATTTATAGACTATTCTAGGATCATGTCATTCTAGACAATTCTTGTATAATGGTGAGCCTTTTTTGTCCAACAGGATGGCGATAAATGGTCATCAAGCTCCTAAAGCCGACATGTTAATTAAAAATTTCGACAAAGTGTAGCTTTCATCTGTAAAACCTGAGCAAAATGTAAATATTGTGAGTTAATTCTCATTTTTTTAAATCTTTAATTGTATGTTGTATACTATGATGCTTTATATCTAGATGATGATCCAAATACGGAGCAAGGTAAACCTAGTGTTCGAATAATTTTACTTCAAGTTAAACAAGGATTAAATGAATATAGTTTAAAATGTAGGAGAGAAGGAAGTAAACAAGAATTTCAACCTACTAATTCTTTCGGTTTAAATAAATTTAATATAACACGTCCCTTACTTATGGGAAAAAAATAAACAACCATAGAGTCCCTCAACTTCAAACATAGAACTGGAGAATTATTATACTACAAGTTTTGAGTTTAGTGAATATAATGATGATTTGGACATATTGTTATCCAGTGATGTCAATCATAGCAAAGGAGATTTTAGCATGTTCCGTTTCAACCGTGGCGGTGGAGCAAGCTTTTAGCTCCCGTGACAATATGTTGGACGAGCAAAGGTTGTGTTTGTATCCCGATAATATTGTGTTAGATTTTAGAAAATTAGCAATTTTATATTTTTGGCACCAAAAATAATTTGGTGGGTGAGGGGATGGGTTGCCGGTTCTGGAACTAGACCGAAACCGCCGGTCTCAAGGTTCTAGTTCTGAAACCGGAACCGGCACATTAGTCAAAGTTACTGGTGTATTCAAGATTGACTGCAACATTTTTGGCTCTTAATTATTATAATATACCATCTCATTCACCAGAAAAGAAATTTGCGAAAGTCCATTTACTTTACAGGTTTACTGTAGCCAAGGTATTATTTCAGCCGTAAACATCGCTAGCTATCAAATGAAGAAATTAATATTATTTTACCGCACTAGTATTATAATTAAATCTGGTATTAATTATAAGTTTGAAAGGTTCTGGGACATGTACTCATTCAATTTTTTTTTAGATGTTTTTAACTGCCTAGAACAACTTGATTTAAATAAAGGGACCCAACAAAAATTCAATTGAGCTTTGTCAATTTGTGCTTGCTACTAGTGGTATCTCCACTTTGCACAAGTTTTCTTTTCTCATGAATGCATCTTCACACTCTATTTTCTCCTGTACTTTTTTTTTGATCCAACAAGTGGTGTTGACTATATTTTTTAGAGCTTTTTCTTTGACCTTTGATGTGGAAAAAAAACATGGATTAGAATAATTAGCTTTACTCAAAAGCTACATATATTGGGCCAACAATAATAATTCATTGTTAGTTAGTTTTTTCTCTATGTGCTCAAATATTATACTAAAGGTTTTAGCTTGTGTTCAAGTCAATACCTTCCATCTCTTGTGTCTCTATCAATGAAACTAAAAAACTTTATGAACAAGTTGAGATTGGGCCATGAGAGGCATGTCTTGTGCAATCATAATGACTTTCAATTTGATTTGGTCCTTTTCCAAGCAAAGTTCAAACTGAAAAAACAAACCATGAAATATATGGAAACTTATACATGGGACTTGCCTTTGCTCACAATTAAGTGTGCACTTACATATTCACATATGTATCTCTCTTGTGCATGTGCTTTGTTTGTATATGAGGTCTGTATGGGTGAGATGATTACCATGCTCAGTGCTTACGAGCTAATTAAGCAATGAAATAGTTTTATTATACAATTGAAATGGCTTATTTTTTTTCTTTCTTGTTTTGAAGTTGAATAGGTAAGCATGACATCTTATTGAGTAGATGGTATTATGATTTCAATTAAAGCTCACTAGATTACTCTAATTTTAGCTCAATGAACCTTGCAAATTTGATTCAACAACGAAGTTTGGATATACTTACGGATAGGGTGGCAATACCTGACACGATAAGATAACACGATAGGAACCCAACCGTAGCTACTCTTGTGATAAACACGAACACGAACGCGAGAAACATGGACACATTAACACTTAACACGACACGGTGTTACAATTTGTTTAAAATATAGTTTGAATATACTTGTGGATAGGGCCACAATATCTAATACGATAGGATAACACGACAAGAACCCGGCGCCTGAAAGCTCTTGTGAGAAACACGAACACGAACCTGACACGGTGTTACCACTTATATTACTTAAATTTTGATGTATTTTGAAAATATATTTTGAAACTGACCCGAAGCTGAACGAAACACGATATGATGATCCGAATTGCCTCCCTTATTTATGGATCCTATTTGACTTAATATTCATTAAACTTGAAAATTTACCTCTGTATTTCTCACATCTACAGGGGCAAAGATTTGGTTCAACTCATAAAATCAATTAATGGAGTTAATATGTAATAATCTTAGAAAAAAACTTTAAGACACAGTTCTTTGAATATAATTGTTGCCTGTATATAAGACAAAAGAGTAAAACAAAATTAGGCATGACTGGTAAGATATCTTGTTGATCTTCTAAGCATCACTTATTTAAATAGCCCCAAGATTTGGGATTTTGTGCAAACGCACTAAAAAAAAAAATGGAGTGTGTGAAGGTTTTCAACCTAGGAACTGCACAAAGCATGTCTGTCATGCCAATAGTTTATCTGAAATTAGGACAAAATATGAGAAGTATACTTAGGCAGAAAGCTATGTCAAGCAGGTCTAGTTTTGGGTGGTAGGCTGAAGGCATTATGGAAGGTAAAAAAGTACAAAATAGCACTGACTTTTATGAAATATGAATTCTTTTTCCAATATTATAATTGTGTAATGAAAAGGACAAGAATTAAGGGAAGGTTAAATAAAGTGATTTGCTGGAAAAGATGTTCCCAACTCAATGTAGTAATTTGTTGGCAACATTAATTAATTTATGACCAACACAAGTTGCAATTTTTTAGATAGTGAAAGCAACTTGCAAAGCTTATTTGAAGTTGTTTAGATTTTTTGGCAAGTACTATTAGGATTATAATGTAACATGTGAATTGTGATACCCCTGGCCCTATATTATAAACATGCATGTGTTTAATTGGATAAGCTCACTATGCCTTGTGCCTTATCCAGATATTTTGGTTTGAACTACTGTTCTACAGGCCACACATTTTGATTATTCACACAATTACTTTGTTTGCTATAACTCTAAGTTTATATATATATATATATATATATATATATATATGTGCGCGCGCGTATTGTTGCATTACCAAGACATCAAATAATTGCTTTATTAATTATATGATTAGCTTGTATGTTAATCTTTAGTTAATGTAGATGCCCATTTCATTTCGATTCTGACATCATTATGTACACAGATTAAGTTAACCAAATAATTAAAACATGTAAAGTTTTCGCATAATAAGGTTGATAATCCAAGAAGTTAACTATGATTGTGCAATGTGAATAAAGATTGGAATTTTTTCAATGTTGTAGAATAAACCAAGAATTAGGAGAAGAGTAAGTTAAGAGCAATTTACTTATGTCTTTACCATAAAAGAGTGTCCTTCATTGATCCATTGTTAATTCATGGCTATCCTGTTGATAATTTTAAATGTCTATTTGTTGGAATTTAGTCGTTATTCGGCAGCTATTTAGTACAAATTGAATCTGTAGTTAATTTCTGTAGCTATTTCGCGATTTTCTCGTAGCCGATCTGATTACATGCACTTTGTATGAATGATTAAGCCAAGAGCAAATATAGCTATTTATTAAAAAAAAACAAGGGAAATGATACATATCTATTTTTTCAGCACGTGATTTACACGTGCCTTGCATTTCCAAACAAAAACTTTAAAATTTTCAATTAAAAACCAGTTTTTACCTTAAATGGTGGACATGTTTAGTGGTAAATAAGAACCAAAATTATCACAAATGATTGACATTTTTTCTCCATTATTTTCCAAGCTTGAGTGTGCTTGCATCACATATGACTCAATGCTTAGCTAAGCAGCCACCAATTGAAAGAAAAAAATTGTTTCCTTAGCTTTGTGATACAACAAGACAACTACCAAATACCCATCATTGCAGAAAAAAGCTAAAAAGCTTGGAGAAATATGAGCAAACAACCAAGAAAAAAACAAAAAAAAAAAAGTATTTTAAAAAAATTGAAAATGTGCCACAAACCCAACAAAGAAGCCCACCATGGCCATTGGGCCCCACTTTAAGCCCATCTATCTTCCCCAATAATCTCTGCACGTGAGAATCCCCCCCAACAAAATCATAAGCACTGGAACCCATCAAGTGTACAGAATTTTGAAGCAACAGTGGGTCACAGTAGCCATAAGTTTTTTTTTGCTCAATTTGGATTTTATCTTATCTTTATGTGTAATGCTTGTGGTTTTTTTTGCCTTTGCATGGATTTTTTCAAATTCCAAGTGTCACCCTTTGGATATTGTTGCAATATAAAACATTCCATGTCACTTGATTTTGAATCCCAAACACAAAAATGAACTTAGATTATATTGCATTTAATTTAATTGCATGTCACATTACACTTGAAATAAATTGTCACAACATTTCCTAACAAGAACCATTTTTTTTTTTTTTTGGGAAGTTCTAGTAATATAAGCTAGCTAGCTAGGCCAACATCATTTAATTAGACCCTAGCTAATTTCTCTTCTTCTTTTTGTTCCCTTTTCTTTTAATTAGGGACCTAACTAATTTGGCAAACTAATTTCATCAAGATCATCCAGTGACAGAAAAACTTCATCCAAGCAAGAAAGCTCCGTCCCATCATCGTCGCTGCTATCGCAGTTGCGTTCGTACACGCGACAAATAACCCATTTACTATAATCCTGCACAAATGAAATAACAATATATACTAATGTTAAATTGTGTCCGTAGGTTATGGTGCGATTTGTAATATGAATTCTTAAAAAAAAAAAAAAAGTGTCACACTAAGCCACATTTTGAGGGGAAAACAAAATAAACTAGTATTAAATTGTGTCACACTTAGTGTATTTTTCTCATAATGAGCTACATTTTGAGAAGAAAAATATAAATTATTGGGTTTTGGGACTTACAATCTTGGAATTTCTTCTTCTTGATGATGATCTACTGGTGGAACTAGAATCAGATAGTCTATATTCCTGCATTATCCAGTTGGTCTTGACACCTTCTGAAGGCTCACCTAAGAAAAATGTACTGTATTTTTTCATGCCAACTTTTTGGCCACTATTTGAATAAATTGGCTCCTCAATCCCTACAGATTGCCAATATCCACTCCCAGTAATCCTACTTTGTGTTCTCCTGCTGTAGAAATACCACTTGTTTCCTTCAGCCATTGCTTTACCTACATGCACAAGAAGTACCCTGAATATTTAATTTACTTATACATACATATGTATGTACATGTACATAAGTTTTTTTCCGCGAAAGTATGTGGAAATAGAACAAATTGGCCATTCAAGTTTTTTGAAAATAAAAATTAGCCATATTTTTAGCCATTTTAATTAAAAATTTGGTCCTGGAAAACGATTCTCCGAGAAATGTACTGGTCCCGAGAAATGAAAGAAAAATGAGAATTTGATAATTGAACTAAAAATTAGATAGAAATTCTTTGTTTAAAAAAATGGCTAGAAAATATTTTTTTGTTATGGACAAATGACCAAAAGTCCGACGAACATTGAATCAGTTAATATGTTACATGAGATTAGGAGTGTGTACCATCCAAGTCCCAAGGGTCATAGGGATAAAGATCAAGATCCGGGATGACATCTGGATGGCAAGGCAAAAGCGTGGCCTTACGATGGAGAAAATGGACAACAAGCTCTTCATCTGTGGGGTAAAATCGAAAACCAGGTGGCAAGTTGAAATTGTTATCACCCATTATTACAAGAAAATATACGAGGTATGTATGTATGTATGTATGTATGTGTAGATGATGATGATGATGATGATGATGATGGTGGTGGCAAATTATAGAGGAGTATTAATGGTGGTGGTGGTGGTGATGAAGGGTTTGTGATATTTATAGTGAGAGAGAAAGGGAGTGACGTAAAATGCAAGGTGTTCTGTTTTGATCACCAGCACCACCACCACCAAAGATTCAAGCATGCCATTTTTATCGTTTCTTTTTGTTTTGTTGGGGTTTTTATTTGAGTCCGACAGGTTTTTGGTCTTTTTCTCTATAGCAAAAATATTTTTTAGCCAATTTTTAGTTCAAATATCTATTTTCCTCTTTTCTTTATTTTTGAGGACCGGTATATAACTCGGTACCAAATTTTGTAACTTAGTGCCAAGCAATGTCATAACTAATAATTATTACGGGGGGTGGTAGATCACCTAAATTTAAGTAGACCAGGATAAAAAACTAAAAAATATACACATAAATATTAACTAATTTTTTAAAAAAATTACCTAGTAAAAATTAAGGGGGTCCCTTACCTCTGCCATTGGTGCCAAGTAATTTTCGCGTCAATTTTTGATTGAAAAATAACCAAGTATCTCAGCAAAGAATACATGAAATATATATCTATCAATTTTTAGTTAAAATGCTCGTGGTTATTTTCCATTTTCAAATAACAGATATGACCAATTTGGCCTAGTGCTTTTTATTTATTTTGTTTTTTGGGGGTGTAATATATATTTAACAGAAGTGTTGGGTGGTGTGCTGAGATCCCACTCCAAGGCGGCGGGTAACAGAACGTTGGATACTTTTCAAGTAACGGGGTCTGTTGGCTTTCTGGGGAACTTTCTTAGAGATCCTGTTATGTAATATCAATTGGGGGATGTATGTAATTATGGTGTGACTATATGTGTGGAAAATATGGATTGAGATCTTCATTCCTACTTTTATCTTCTATTGGAATAACACGTATACAAAATGATATCACAATTGTATATGTGTTTTTTCATACAATATATGAAATATAGAATGGAACAGAGAAAATGAGATAGGTGAACTAGTCTCAGAAAATATGAAAGAGTCATTCAATATTTTTATGTCTCATATATAGTTTTAAATGTATTATGGGATCATCTGGTCCGACTGGTCCAATCGCAACACTAATCGATCTGGCTTGACTAGCCTAAGAAATTATTTTTGCAGTTGAATCGGTTAAAATTAATTGTTCAATAACCTTTTTTTATAAAGAAATTTGATAGTTTTGAACTTGGTATTTTGTTACTTTGATGCAATTATTTGAATTTTGGAATATTAGATATTCTTAAAGTTGGTTATGTATATATTTTCATGCATAATAATAAGTGGAAATGAGTCAAAATAGCCCTTTCAAAAATGTAAAGATGAAAAATAACTATTTTTTTGTAAACACGTTTTTTTAGCCATTTTGGGGTGTAAAATGACATTCATACTCTGTTTGATATTTGGATTACTTCTTTCTCTTTCACTTATCTCTATGTATCATCTTACTCTTTTTTTCAAATTTTTTTAAAAAATTGAATCCGTGTTTTTCGTTTTTAAATATGCAATATGGGTGTTACGCCTTCGGCATCCAGGGGTCACGGACCGACCATAGAACCCTGATAGATATCGAAAAGATGATTAATTTGATATATTATACATGCAAAACGAATTTGAAATGAAAAAATTATTTGAATTCCAAGTTTTGGAGAAAAACAAAATAGTTGGGTTATAATAAGTGAGAGAACTAGATGTCGAGTCACAGTAACTCGATGTCGAGCTAAACTAACTCGGCGATACAGTGTCGAGTTACTGTAACTCGACGCTACAGTGACATGCTACAGTGTCGAGTCACTGTAACTCGACGCTATAGTGACATGTTACAGTGTCATGTCGAGTCACTATAACCCGACGCTACAGTGTCGAGTTACAGTAACTCGACGCTATAGTGTCGTGCTACAGTGTCGAACCACTTTAACTCGCCGCTACAACGTCGTACTACAGAGTCAATCTACAGTGATCGGCGCTACAGTGTCTTTTGGGGCAAGTAATTGACTCAATGGAAAATTGTTTTTTTACAACCCAAAATGGTTAAAAAGAATGTGTTTAAAAAAGATGGCTAAAAAAATATATTGGTTTGATGAGAGTGGCCAAAAAAAAAAAAACCCACTGTAATAATAAATATACTGTATTATTATTTCATACAGTATACTAAAAATATCATATATCGGTCTGAGTCTGACAAGTCGAATCGATATCAAGATTGATTTGTTTGATGGTTAATTTTGGTTTTAAAAACATTCACTTTGTGAGTTGCAATTCAAATCTTCCGACATAAATCTCATTTCTTTTTATATTGCATTTTTTATGGCTATAATGTGTTTTTTAATAACGAGGAAAATATGGGAGACACACACATATTTATATCAGATTAAATTTGAGTTAATCATTTTGACAACACATTCTTTTACCACTAGAGCACAATATTGATTATCATACAAATTATAGTATATTGAGAACATCCAAGAGCTGAGATAGGGGGCCACTCCAGCACACCCCCTCCCCCCCTCCCAATTTTTTTTTTAAAAAAGATTTACACTAGAATTGTTTGAAAAAATATTAATTATAATTTATATAATTTTCGTGTAGTGGCCTATCTCATTTTTTTATATTGATTCACGCTATTTTTATTCATGGCTCCGCCCTTGAGAACATCAATAATGCATATAAAATTTTGTTTTGCAATAGGAAATTTTAACGGCTGACAATATGGGTTATAATAATCACACTTCATGCTTATATCATCAACCTCTCATGCCATACACGTGGCATGATGCCTATTGAGTTGAGATTGTGGGTCTTATGATCTTAGGTTGAAGGGCCTACCTATTTGGAGTGCCCATAAACCAATTATTACCATGATTAAGTTGCTCCAAATTATTGAGTTTTTACTTTGATTTTTTTTTTTACCTCAATTCATGTATCTTTGTTTTTTTCTCATTTAAAGAGTTTGAGAATGATTGACAACACATGCCCATTTTTTATTTTTATTTTTGGAGATATCAGCTCAAAGCCAAAATTTCATGGCCCCATCCCTAGTAAATCTTTAATTATCAAGAATTTTGTGATGATTTATGATTTATCAGCTACCCATTTTAGATAGTGATGAAATTAGGTTAATCCTATGGAGATTAACCACAAAGATCTAGACCAATTGGAGATTACTGAGTAAATTAAGCCAGTGCTTATCCAGCTAAATCTTTTCAAGATTTCTCTTAATTGTACTAATTAAGGGCAATTGAATCCAAGGACAAGTGCATGTGGAATCTCAAAAACTACATGAGTAGTTTGTTTGAAAAACCTCCCTATGCACTTTTAAGGAAACCATATCATTACAAGATGTAAAAGTGTTAATTAAGTTCATACATTGTAAATGTTAAGGTAAATCCAAGTTGATCCCTTGTTTATCCATCTTTGACCACGAAGATGTAAAATAGTTCAAAGTCAATTTTCGGTGATTATGTTATGTAAACTCCCGAGACACATGTTTTGACAATTAATTAACGATAATTAAGTCAATTTTCGGTCGAATAAATTATATTGCATCCAATGCATGTCTTTATATTTTATGTTCCGTTTCTTACTCCACTAAATGAATAAATAGGTCAGATCCTGATCAATTTCAAATAAATTTTATCTCGTGTTCTAAGTATCTTCAAATACAGGCTAATTATACATTAATGGCGTAATCAATATGTAACGGCCCGCCTACCAAATTGACGACTGTCCCCACAAACCAACACGAGTCTTTTCAGCGCGTTTTGTCCTCACTCATGTACAACCGACGACTTCCCAAGGGTCGGGTCACCCGTCGTGTAATTGCTCCGGGCCAAGCATGCTTAACCTTCATTCATATTCTTCTCCGCCTAGATGTCTGCCAGGAGTCGCTCCTTGTCCGTGCCTTCTTGCACCGGCGGTCTCTCCCCACCCTATTCGCCCCAGCGTCACACAATGCACTTGGCGCGTCGTGATAGTATTTGGAATACAAAATCATACTATTTGGAATAAAGAATGTTTGAAATTAATTAATTAATGATGTGTCTTTAAGATAAATATGTATAGATGATATTTTAATACACGTACATGTATCATTTATTCGAACAATGGAATAAGAAGTGAAATGTAAAATGTTAATGTTATCATTATTGGCAAATTTGGTCTTTCTGCACAGTGCAAAATCTAGTGTTGTAATACTAAAATACAACATTGAGTGCACAGAATCTGGGTTGATTTCGTGCCGGATTTTCTACTTATGGTTCATGGCTATTGTTCTATTTTGAGTAGTTTGTTGATAATCTTGGATATCTAATCTAGATTTATTCAGCTCATATTATTGCCATTTAATCTCTTTCCTTATGTCTTTGTTCTCACCCATAAGGAAATGATTTGTTTATGTTGTTTTCCTTTTTTAGTTTGTAACCCCCAGCTGGGAATCTGCAATTTACTTGATTCAGCCATGAAAGATCAGTTCTATACACAATAAAAAAGGAGTTCAACACCTTGAAGAAATTATCCAGAAATCACCATTGAGCTATATTTTTCTTCAAGAAATCTATTGTTTGATAATTCTTATTCTTCGGGAGAAGAATGTGAAAGATCTACGGTGTGGATCGACTCAACCATTCAAGGGATTTGAAGTTTGAGGGATTCCAACAAAGTTGAGGTTTTGGAAGATTCAATCAGAGTATTAGTTTTATACGAGTATTGGTGAATTGATAAAGAGAGAGCCTTTATACTTTTCGTAAATCCAGTCGTATTTGTAATAAGCATTGCTTTTCTAATATTGAATTGTTTCTTCTCTGGGCGTGGCCTCGTGCATTAAGATTGAGGAATCTAAGCACGTTAAAAATCCTGGTGTTATTTTTTATTTTCGTTGTGCAATCTGTTGTTATAGTGTATGTGTTAAGTGTTATAACACCATTGTCTGATACCAAAGATTTTTATTAACACTCACGAAAATCAGACTATATTGATTAATAGGGCAACATATTTTATCGTAAAATATGTCCACGTCAAAATGCACATTGCTTAAGTCGCCTAAGGTATATAGTGCCTTTGGAGCACTTGCAATAGTAATGTTGCAGCCCCACAAATGGTGCAGCCCATTGATTTCTGACGGTCAATATAACATGAAATTTTGTGTCCTTTGCTCATGCCATCCAAATTGTTGGAGCTATAATTGGTTTCTTGTGCAGCAAAGAATAACTAGTTCAATCCAAGCATGAAACCATAGCATTCAGGGAACCCATTTGTGGGGAATATATACTTGATGAGATAAAGACTAAAAGGTGAAAAACATTGGAAAATGACTTCATGGCATTAAGCAAAGTTTTTTAGAGGTCTTTTTATTGGAAGAAAAATAATACTAAGAAGATGCTCCTGCGCAGTCATAGCCTTTCCCACTATAAATCAGGGTGGATGGGATCTTCAATTCCAAAAAAAGTATTTCTAGTAGATTTTCTTTGCAGGTGATTGTCATTTGTATAAAAGTTACGATATTAAAACCACAATTTAAAATCAGAGGTCTTTTTTCTAGTATTTATTATCTTTAGTTAAAAGCTATTATTTTACTATTTATTATTTATCCTTAAAAACTATATATATTAATTAGGTTAAAGAAAAAATGTTGTTATCACTTGTCTTTGATGTATTTTATCATTTTATTTGTCATGTAGCCCATATAATAAAATTTTACTCATCTGCACGAGATGAATGTCACATTTACAATTATGACATCATTGAATTGAAAGCATATGAACACCATAAGGAATAAAAGATTTTGTACGCTCTTGGTGTGTGTCTATTTCATGGCCAAACCAAATTGGTTCTTCAAAAATGATAATTTAACAATCCCGATCATGGGCTTCATCTCTTTTTACTAGGTTTCAACATCAGAAACTAATCGGATTAGTTTCACCGTTCAATGTGATGTTTATTGTAACTTTTCACAATTAAAGTACAATAGGAAAATTTAATATAATCTCTAAACAAACTACTTCAAACATGTTGCATACCAGAAAATATGATTTGAGGATTTAAACGAAAGCTTAACCTACCAACTCAATCAAAATAATAGACAAAGATCCAAAAATTTCATTACCTACATACTTGTACGGCCTCCCACATCTGAAACTAATAGTATGATTAATTTGCTTCTTACAGTTAGGTTTTCTCCAATAAATCTTAAATCATTACAATCAAATTATTAAGAAAACAAAAGGGACACCAAACTATGAGCTCAAACTTAATTATGTCGTGTATTTGTTATAACAACGAAAAAGATATTGTTGAGAGTTAAAAAAACAAAAACTCCAAAATAGCTTGCATTATGCACTTAAAGTTACCTACTTCTACAAGAAAACACGGGAACATATTTTATGTTCCAAATTAGTGTTCCACTTCATGTTTCATTCATTTATCAACACATGTCAGTGAGATAAACTAGAATTGTTGATTGCTTAAAACTATTTATACGTGTCGTTTATCTGGGTGATTAAAATAAAACAGGAAGTGGAACACCAATTTGGAATTGGAAATCTGAACCCGGAAAACACAAGGTAAGAATTTGAGCATAAAAACCAACACAACCCCATAACTTTTCTTACAACCAAGAACAAATCTTTTTAAAGCCTCTTTGAAGATATTTGCACCATATTTGTCTTGTTTTTAATCCTTGCTCTACAAGAAATTAAACTAATGATAAGAACTTCAATCATGCATAATGAGAGAGATGGAGTGGAGTTTATCCTAATTATAATGTCATTTTTAAGAGCCGTAATAGAGTTGGAAGTGATTTGGATCATATTATGTGTTTACAGTATGAGAGGCCACTTTCTATACTTAGTGGCAAAAGTCATCTTTATCACTTTGGTGATCATTATTCTCTGAGCTCATCTCTTTGTTTTTCGGCCTAACCAGTAACCAGTTTTTGGGTTTTCATAAATCTTTGATAGAGATTTAAATTTAAAAATAATATAAAATGGGGGATGTCTCTGTTACAACTCCAATAATGGAAATAGGGAGGTTTCCATTTTATTAATGGAAAAAATGATGGATAATTAAAAAATTAAGTTACGACCACCTAAAGCAAGACCTTTTCAATTATTATCTGACGTAATGGTGCTAACCTTATAATGTACTTCTTTCATTTTCATCACAATATTATAGATTTCTTCTGATTTGATGCCACTACATGAAAAAGATTAAAAAAAAAATTATACATGTATGTATATATATTGTGTAAAAGACGAATGTTGTGATATTACTTTATATTTCACTATAGGAATTATTCTTACAAGCTTAATAGTGATACTGGAACTTGTGTAACTTTCATGTATCATTATTGTTAATAATGATAACTTGGACATGCTATATATACTTCAGTAACAGTAACAGTAAAAAAATTCTTAGAAGCACAATAACAGTAAATTTCAGGACATGTAAAACTTTCAAAAACTAAAATACCAAGAAATCTCAACTTGTACCACCAAAAGTTTGAATAAACAAAACAGGTTCCAGATTTGGTCCTTTCCAAGAATTTATACTAGGCAAAAACTTGTGTAAGACGGTCGCACGGTGCGACGGGGGATACTTTTAGTGTAAAAAGTGATACTTTTGGTGTAAAAAATGATACATTATCTGAATACACTAAAATTAAATGTATTCAGCAAAGTATTACTTTTACACCAAAATATCACATTTTATATTGAAAGTATTACCCTAAAAGTGCATTCCGTCACCGTGCGGACTGTCTTACAAGAGACCTACTCTTTATACTAAATTGAAAAGGAAGCAATGACCAAAGAAAAATAGAAAGGCAAATTTGAGTTAATAAAGTGTAATTTAAAACACTTGAACAACACTCAAAAACCCCAAGTCAGTAAGACGATAGAGAAGTTGGTTTGGGTGTTGGGACATGAAGGACATGCAACCATAGATTGGAGAAAATTTTAGTAGAGGTTTTGGGGGAAAGGAAATCAAATTAAAGTGACTAGGCCAAGGCTACCAAACACATCACATCCTATGTCACAATTTGGTAGGTTTTTATATTGCATTACACTAATATATATGAATTATGATACGTGTATAAAATCAAGACACATAAGATGCAATACTAGATTATCAATAGACACATAAGATGCTACCAAACACATCAAGATGCAATAAATTTTAGATTGCAACTGAAAAATTGAATTATGATCGTGTATAAAATGAGTATCAATGACACATAAGATGCAATACTAGATTGCAAGAAAAGGGAAGAGATTGAGTCTTGTGAGTTGTCTCCATTGATTAAGAAAGGGAAGAGAGTCCACTTTATAAGCCAAGTGAGCTACTCCTCCTATCACCAATTGGTTTTAGGATGGAACCTCACTTGGTGGGCTTGGGCTCTCTTCCCCCCATATGGGTGACGCTTCATGTGTGGGACCGTACCAAGTCCCCCTGAATTTAACAGTTTCTTCTTACTTTAATTTATGTTATATACTATGATGTACACATGTTTTTAGCATGTCTTTATATGTTACATATGCTCATAACTTGTTAAATATATAGAAGTGTTTATTTATTACCATTCTGCAATTGCAAAGATAGCTGGACTTAAAAGGATACAAACCAAGGTACTGAAATTGCAATACAAGATCAAATGTCTAAAGAGTGAATGAGATAAATTTGCTTAACAAACAGCGCCGGTTTGGGCATCTACAGCTTGTGAATCCCTCAAGAAGCTGGATTAGTTGAAATTAGCTCGACAAAGTTAATTCCAACTTGAACCTTTTTTTTTTCCTTCATACTTTCATGTAATTTTTAAAACACATCTCTTCTCTCGGCATAATGGACATTCAACCAGGGGATCAGAAAATACACACCTTTTTTGCGTAGCTTTTTACAATACAGCTAAACTTATCGTCCCATGCACATGGCCAGACACTGTCACCAAAGAAAATTGGTGTGAAAACCTTCTCTGGTACTTCTATAAATAACAAGTATATATTATTCTCATGTACAATAGAAAATATTAATTATTCCTGCCTCACCGATATAGAACTTCAGCAAAGTAAGAGCAAGGAAAATGCTTTCAATTTGTCAGTATTTTTTAACAGCATGATTTGCTAATAAAGATGACGCTTAAAGAAATGGAACTCACAGAGGTAAACGATGGTTATGGCCTCAAAACATGGTTTGACTTGAACTAAGCTGTTCATGAATTTGTCTGAATTTCTCTTTAAGCCTTTGTATCTGCATTATAAGAGGCCATTTAACCAAAGAATAATAAAATAAGGACCAAATATTCACAGCTAACCAAGAGAAAAAAGACGACAAAAAGATACCCGTTTAAGCTCGATTTCTGTTTCTCGCTTTCTCTGTCCCAGTGAATGGCGCATGGTAGTGATGTCAAAGACATTATCTACATCATCAAATGCAGAGTCCAAATCTTCTCGGAGAAGCGCAGGCAACTTATCAACAACAGGCATAAGAAGAAAACAGTTGAACTGCAAAATAACACCTTTTTGCTTAAGAATACTAAATAACCCAACAGCAGCAAATATATTAATTTTAGGGATAATTACAAAAACAAAATCCTGAGGTTCGGGCTAACTACAAAAAAATCCAGATATTTTGAGAATTGCAAAAAAACCCTTGAGGTTTGATTCGTCTTACATTTTCCCTCTTTATAAGCAAAAAATATTTCAAAAATCTCCCTAATACTTCTAGAAATATTATAATTACCCCCTTAAATTTAAGACAAAATCAAACAAGAGGGGATCTTTTGTAATCGTAAAGCATTTTTGGATTTTTCTGTAATTAGCCCAAACCTCAAGGGGTCTTTTGTAATTATCCCTTAAGTTTATGATAGGATGGCACATATATGAACCTTTAGCTCTGTGGATGCCAGGAAATATTCTCGGATCCCATGAAATATCTGTTGAACCAGAGCATAAACGATCCTTTCAGATGAAGGGGCTAGCCTTCTGTTCCATAGTGTACTATCTAAAAGGTCAGCTAGCCTTGTCTCTGTTGTCGAAGCACTGCCTGTCGAATCATTTCCTGAAGCCAAGTTATTGAGTTTTACTTCTGCCTTTGACTTAACCTCTTGCCTATCATTGCCTACAAAACCAGACGACAACTCCGGAGAAAGACTGGCGGAATTAACTCCAACTGTAGACTGTTCTGATCCAGCAAATGAATCCAGGAACTGGCGTAATCCAGCTCTATTCTGCAATGTGATATGTGTGGTCAGACAGATTAAAACAGGAAAGAAGAAAAAGCAGCCTTTACAAGTTAGAAGCATGTTTATACGTATGGAATGTTGTGATGATGCCTCACACATGACCAAAGTGGGAAGAGCAGATGAATTAGATCATGATGAACTGACAGATGCTATAAAACCATCTGTTTAGCCATGGCCAATACTTGGATATAGAATGATATGTTTTGATGCATGTGTGAGATTCCAGAAAATGCCCAAGATCAAACAAACAAAACAAAAACTATGGAACGAACAAATTTGTTGTTGACCAAAATAATGACTTTACCCACCTTATTATGAAGAGACCATGAAACATAGCGAGTAGTGCTCACTAAATCCTCCATACATCTGCAAGTTTATATACCAGATAAAATTGTTACCAATGCAAAGATGAATCGAAGGCATAAGAGTGTCAAGAAGCATCAGCACATTAATTTCCGAATAAGAAACTAAAAGTAAATCGTTTCTAAGAGAAGAAGAAACAATAAATTATACAAGTGAATAGTGACAATGTAAATTTCTGCTAAATTTAAAAAAAAAAAAAAAAAATTTCTGCTAAATTTTAGGATAGGATAATATGCAGATAACTCAAAAGTCAAGGCAAAAGGGCTGCTACTTAAGTTGGAGTAAATTATTAACCAGTTAGTTCTAATAATTTTACTGACCCAACGACAAGTTGAATTGCCAATTGAAAGACCAAAAGTGCATAGAAAATGTTTACCCAAAAAATAGAAGTAATAAAAGAGGAATTTCAAATAAAGGCAGTTCATACTAACTTTTCACGGCACGATCGTTCCGTTGATTCAGCAAAGTTGTTAAAGGCAGAGGCGACCCGATTTAGAAAAACTTCATGGCCACTAAGATATTCACCATCTTTCTGTTGTGAATGTCCCGGAGCATCAACAATAGTTTGTCAGAAAAAGAACAAAATGTATCAATTTGCTTGAGTTATGATATTGCCTCATCATAAGTGCTAGGCCAGTTACACTCAAACAACGAATATTTTACCTGGAGTAGAAAAACAGAGATTGGGAGCAATCTCCTTAGAATATGCAGCAACCTGCCACCCAACTGGTACCACAAAAGAAGAAACGAGATGAAAGTCAGATACATCAAATGTAAAAATATAACTGAACAGGCAATAATCTCAACTCATAACTATTAAATCCAAAATGATGCAAGGTCTAGTCAAAGCATGACCCAGTTAGTGTGGACGAATTCAGATTTAATTATTCGGTGTGGCATAACAATATGTATTCATTTAATCGAAAATCTGGTCAAATGGCAAACCCTCTGATTTACGATAAATGGCCTGCCTTGGATGGTTCTCAAAAATGAGTGAGGGTGACATATAGGACATTTGGCACTCAAACAAATTGGTTGGGAAAAGATAAAGGCGGAAAAGCACGAATTAATGGGCAAAGATGATAGAATCTCCAAATCCCCTTAAACCCCTCAGTCCAACAGTAAGAACCAGTAACCTCCATCATATTGTAAACCAAAGACAGTCAACGTCATAGCCAACACTTTGCACTATACACTTGGCATTATTATTGTGTTTCTCCTTGCAATTACAGGTCCTCAAGGCATACATTCATATAGCAAAGACACCACCCAGTACAACCAGAAATATTTAGCTTGATACAGCCTGTGGCACAAATAGGTCAAGGTTTCACCAGAGTGAATGTTTTCCAAGCCTCTCCAGGACTGCCCAAACCCCACACCATTGGCTAAGCTTTAAGAGTGGCCCTTGGAGGACATGAAACAAGACATTCACATGCAGACCCCAAAAATTTTTCCATCAAGTCTATGCTTGGTTAACTGAGCACGTCAACCATATCATTTCAGAATGAGGCATGATATTTGCTCCTTGAAATGGAATAGTTTTCTAAGTATGTCTAGTTTAACTCAGTTTTCTTCTACAAAATTATATAATTAGGTTCTGAATATTCAATTTCATCATAATAGGTGGTGAACATCTAGTTTAAAACAAAAAATAAAAGGCGGAACAATCATAGACAGCATTGAGTTTACATCACCTGATGAAGAAAAGGCTCAAAAGTGTCACGAGCCTTTGCAACAGCAATTACACAAGCTGTCCTGAATTTTCAAAAATATGTGATTAAGAAAGTAACAAAAATTTGTAAGAGGGGTCAATAATATTTAAGAATAAGCTAGAAGCTCATGAATACCTGGAATAGTTTGTTCCATCGTGGATGTCCTCAACTCCACATGCATTGACAATTTCTTCGCGCGTAATAGGAGGGCATTTCATTCCCCCAACAACAAAACGGAACTCAGCCATCGCGCGATGATATTGAGCACCCCCATAAAGACGCATTCCAGCATTCTGGACAGCAGAAAAGACAATAGCAAATAAAAAACCTGAATAAGCTCTAGTAAAATTACGATGAACATCAGGACTTCTGACATCTTCCTAAGTCACCACAAGTTGGATAGTACAACATTATCATAATATTATCAGAAGCTAGAAATAATAAAAAGATTAGGAAAGTAAGATGCATTCAAATGGTTCAACTAGAAAATTCTGACTAATAATGCTTTCAAAGAGCAAGTTAACTAATAAGCAAAAATAGTGATGTAAAAGTGAGAGGTTCAGCAAAGTGCGGCTTCTTTTGGAATTAATTGAAGTGATATGATCTCATCTGCAAGGGATACAAAAACACAACCTCACCAAATTCCGACTTAGAGAGAAATAACCGTTATGCATAAAATCAGTTTTAAGAACACACTCAGCGAGAGGCAGTCAAATGCTAACACCCTTGTATGCAAACCTGGGAATGATGGATTGCAAATGAAAGCATGCTGAAATAAAAATTACTCCATAATACACAAGTCTGAGCATATTGAATAACTAAACATCATTCCTGAAATTCTTTTGCAAAGGATCCAACTATCCAACAATCCAAATAGATTTCAAGTTACTAAAAATGAGAGAACTAGAAAATGATGAACAAGATTTTGTAGACATGTAAGTTAGATGGCATGTTAGCCAAAAATTGCCGATTTCTCTTACATAAGCAAACGGTATGGAAGTAGAAGCAACGGGAAAATCTGAATGTAAATAACATTTAAGAAAATTGGTCTAAGAAGGAAAGAATACAAATGCAAGTACCGAATGTTAACTTTTGCAACACAAAACATGAAGGCATATATTACAACAAGATGGGCTATGCGAAAGATATGAGGACTAACAGGTATTAACTTCTGTGGAAATTGAAGACCATCAGTGCCAATAAATGCACCCCCATTAACCCTCTCATCTTGCAGTGTTTCCCCTGCAAAGATTACATAACCCTTCATATTAAGTAGGTAGACCAAAATCGGAAAGAGATGTGGCAAATTGATCTATAATCAGTTCAAATAAGCCACAACATGACATTTGAACACTTCGAATGAAAACTCTATTAAGGAGGCTTGAAAATGAGATGGAAAATGTGTCTGGAACTACCTGGTTGAATTATTAATAGCAGAACAAGTTATGTGTTGAAACAATTAGGTGGCAACAGAGAACTTACCAAACTTATCTGGTGGTGCAACAACCGACCCTTTCAACAAAAGCGATAACTGAGAAATAAGATGAACCTTAATCAGAGTGGCAACTCAAACAAAAAAGGTTAAAGTCTCTATACCAATGAGATTAAAAACGGCTAATTCTGGTGATAATACTCAGTAACTTAGTTACAGGAAGAAAATACCAGTGTTCATAGACTAATTACAAAGACCGCTACTTTGTTCTCAAATATATGGATTTATACTTTATAGACATTGCTCAGTCCTCAAAACCCTAATAAAGGGAACTTCTTTAAAGAATATTATTCTATTTGCAACCCTACAAGTGCAATAAGAGCCTAGCTTACAGAGAATAAATCATGTATAATGACAACAAGAAGAGTGCTTTATGAATAACCTGCAACCTAACTTGTCCAAATTTCTCCTGCATCTGAACTTACGAATTCTTAAACCTAAAAGAACATTTATTTTGCATATTGTTCCAGCCAAGCAACTGTATTTTGAAGATCATCTTAGACATTAAAGCACTAATATATATTGACCTTGGTCAAGAACAGATCATGGAAAACTCTTCCTTTCTCCTTCATCTTTACTTCATCCAAAGTGCTGAGAGAGAGACCAAAGACAAAGTCAGTCAAAAGCCAAAATACTAAGAAACTCATCGACTTAATGCAGTGGGGAAGAGATGGGAAAAGACTTCACTAGAGTCTCCTCAAACAAAAGCCAAACCACATTTCAACAAAAATAAGCAATTAAAGAAAATTAAAATAAAATGGTTTTAGTGTAACCACAAAAGAAAAGTAGCCTTGAACATATCAAACCTGAGTTCCTGATTTATTTCATTTAGCTTCCTTGTTGTGCTCCGGTACTCTTTTTCAAGAAGCGGAATGATCAATGGTACACTTTCCATATACCTTAGTGAAGAAATATATCACAAAATTCTAAGTTGATGCATTCTTAATGAGCAATCACACAACGGGAAAACAGTGCTTCAGCAATATATAATTTTGGTACCTTTTCTGCAGCAATTCTTCCAAGAATAACTTAAGGCTGCTAACACCTATTCTGCTCCTTTCCTGTTTTGAAAGTGATCTACCCAACTTTTCCTCCAAAGCTGTTCTATCTTCCATCTCCCTCAAAGATATAGCCTAACAAAGCATAAGAGAAGATACATATCTGAATACATCATGACAAGGGAAAACTGCACATTTAAAGGAATAAGACAATGTCTGCATGCTGGTAGTCCCATTTGGATGTTGGGGTAGATTACCCCATCTGAAGCACTGCAATGTCACTTTGTTAAACATAATGGGGGATCCAGAAAAACGACCCAGATAGCGTAGGTTTTAACCAACTGGGCATTAAGAAATAGTAAAATTTTCTGCTAAATACCTGAGATTAATTTAACGATACCATGTTTTATCCTCCTATAGACACTGTTCTTGCAGTTTGAGAACCAGCAATCATGACTATGACTTGGAACAAAAGATCAAGTCCCCAGGATCCTCTTTACAGATGAAAGCAGCTCTTGTTATTCTACTATGTAAGTCATCACTAAGTTTTTGCCAATTTTAAATGGGTGGCACATACTTTTTCAAAAATATAAATGGTAGAATAAAAAGTAGGGATAATTACAAAAAAAAAAAAAAAAAAAAAAATAGGATCGGGCTAATTACAAAAAAAATCCAGAGATTTTTGAAAAATTGCAAAAAAAAAAAGAAAGAACCTTGAGGTTTGATTCCGTCTTACATTTCTCCCTTCATAAGCAAAAAAATATTTCAAAAATCCCCATAATATTACAGTTGCCCCCTTAACTTAAGACATCATCAAACCTGAGGGGGCTTTTTGTAATTTTGAAACATCTCTAGATTTTTTTGTAATTAGTCCAAACCTCAGGGGTTCTTTCGTAAATATCCCTAAACAGTATGACTTCAGCTTTTTATCACCCAGATCATCTTTTGATTGCATGAAATTCTGAACAAATCAAACTAAAACCAACATCAAGTCATCAATTAGAGGATTAAACATGCATGAAAGGGGAAAAGCAAGTACCAATGGGAAGTTGTGAAATAAGAGTAAGAGAAATTTCACAAGAATTTGATTAAAAAGGAAAATCAAATATAACCATGTGAATAACGTAGTTTCCTTGAGAACACATAAGCTCTTAAATAGGTAATTGAAGGATAATCAAGTTCTTAAGTTTACAAACTTAAAATAGAAACAAGACCAAGTTACTAGTTAAATTACTCATATTACTGAACGCTAGATCATATATCAGATACCATAATTGTCATAAGCATTGACTCTCTTGAAAAACTGGCTACGGAATATATGGAGCTCAATAGGAAAAAATAGTCTAACCTGTTTGAACTCGTCATTAGATCTGTAGACTGATTCATGTTCAGATCCAACTCTTCCGGAAGGAACGGAAGTGAAAAAAGGTGAATCACCTAACATGAACCCGTCAAGTGTGCTTGCAGGCGGTGAAAGAAAAACTTCCACATCTGAAGCTCGTGCAAACTGAGGGATTTTCGTATCAAGCTTCGTTGAGACAACTACAGTCCTTGAAAGTTCAGGATCAATCTATATGAAAGCGCAAATGAAATCAATCAACAGCCAAACCTTTGAAAGCTTTCAACTAGGACATGAGATTACAGTCGTGAAGTTTTAGAAAATTTGTATTTCAGTCCTGATTTTGTAAATCATTTTTCCCTCAATTTCAATTGAGTCTCAATATGATCTTTTAGACATACAAGTGAATAAATAAAGGTCATGCCTATCATATGTGTGTCTAAGGCAGTAAATATGTAACCAACAACTTACGTCCAAAAGTTTAGCCTTTGCAAACAGAGTTCAGGGGTAAGGGTATGATTACTAGGGATTCGCAGGGGCAGTGAGCTTGTACAAAAAAAGAGAAAGTAATTACAAGTTTACAACTGTTAAGATCTCAAGACCATTTACTAACAAACCAAACTTTAATTGCATCGTGCTTGCACGCTACAAATGCTTCTTAGAATGAAGTAAGTAGCAGCTCCAGGAGTTTAAACAAGGGGAAAATCCTTCCTTCCCGACCAGATCTATCAATCGTAGCCGTGGGAAGAAGAATCTAGATAGAACTTCCACGACTCACCCCACAGAAATGCACAATAAAACCCCAGCAATGCATAGATGATTGTGTAAATGTCAGTTTCTCTATGGAGCAAACTAATTTTGCTAAGACATTGTCCTTAGAGGCACACCATTGGCACGAACATGACCCATTCCGACCCACCAATTGATGGTATTTTTGCTTTGAGCCAAATTGGCACTAAAATTCAAACTTGACAGAGTATTAACTGGAACATTAGAGGTGAAAATGGGAACCGATTAAATGCATTATTCATGTAAACATCATAGATCAAAATGAGAACTTGTTGAAAACTATTCATGTACCATTAAAACTTCCTCTTTGCAACTTTGATTTCCATGACTAAGAATTAATCTATACTGATGGCCAGTGATGGCCTTTTTCAACTATTAATGGAACAAGAAACTTCCGATGAAGTGCAGTGCATGAACATCTGGGCATGAGTTTGTGATTTCTAGATTTCAATATACATTGATACGTGTGCATGACAGTTTTTTACGTTAACCAAAAGGAACAAGCAACTTTAGGTACTCGTGCTTTGGAACAAATGAGAAACATACTTGCATCACTACCCTCCGAGTTGTGGCATTACTCCAATCACTGCAATCTTCAAGGCATAATATGATGAATTCCTTATGCTGCATTTTGGCCCGCACTAAAGACTCCACAGCACGAGCTTGAGTCTGCAACATGTAGTTTCTCAACATTCAGCCCTAAAGTGCTTCTAAGGTGAAAAAATAACTTGCTTGAAATTAGTAATTTACCTGCAATGCACGATTTTTTCTAGCTGGAGCTGGGGCAATAAGTCCAGGTGTGTCTATAATGGTAAGGTTTGGACAATACTTGTATTCTATTCTGATTATTATTTCTTTTGATGAAAATTGATAAGATTCTCGCTCCAGCCTCATATTTTCAGCTTCAATATAAGCCTACATGAATTAAACAAAATTAGTGGGTGTTACAGAAATGAGCTTGATCACAGGTTTCATACATCATAGATCAAATGATGAACAACATAAGAAAGGGACTACACCAAATACAATGTGTAACTCGCCCTCCACAAACAAATGACCAACTGAGCTAAGCTTTCTTGACAACATTTTTCACGGATCTCGTGTTTTATTCATTAGAAGCTAGGATGTAAAATACCAAGCTCATGATTCACACCACTGAAGCTACAAACTAAATTGACAGGAAATATGGTAAAATGCATAAGCTTACTGAATTACAATCATTGCAGCTATAAAGAGTAGTTGGTTAGAGAAAATGGTTCCCTTAAAATAATTTCTTATCCATATTAGTCCCTAAAGCAATGGGGAAACTGCACCATCTACTAATATGAAACTCTTCCTGCTAATACAAAAATATTCAATTGTTAATACCAACTTGAGTGTGAGATATGGCTTGCATACAACATCCAAGTACAAACAGCATAATATGCAACATCACGGAGCTGTATTCAATTTTACTACTACTAATTTCCCAATTTTTTGCAATTAAGTTGTGTGACACCAGTTCATTATGAAAAATTAAATTTAGTCCTTCAACATTTTTCTTAAACAACCGCAGATTAAGTACTTTCATCTCTATATTACACTTTTTCTCATCCTTAACAATGTAAATGTGAATAAAAATACAGATTGCGAAATTCGAATACTAACCTGAATTTCTTGGAGCGATTTTTCCTGGGGAATTGACGGGTCGGACTCGGACAAGAGGTGGCAGAGAGGGGTGTGGCAATCGGGGTTAAACTTCATATGGAGAGTAATGGGGCGGCGGGTTTTGGTGCCTCCGCCGACGTGGTTGAACTGGAAGCCCATCAGGGCCTCCACGAGCGCGCTCTTTCCTTCAGTCTGGTGGCCGACCACCAGCACCGCCGGCGCGTCGAACGGCGTCGAGAACTCCTGAGCGAGACCGTGAAGCTCATTGTACGCCTCGTACAGCTTCCATTGCCCTTCTTCTGTTTCCGGTGACCGTCCACCGCCGTTGAGTTGTTGCTTGGAGTCTGTTTCCTCCATTCGTCTCCGTTCTCTGGGTTGGGCGGTCGGAGTGTGTGACTGTGAGGTAAGTTTTATCAGAAAGTGTTTTGGAGGTTTTGAAATAGTTTTGGATTTTGTGGAGTTTTGGACCCCTCGCGCGCTTCCTTCCGAAACTTACGGATAATAAAGGGAATTCAATAGGTTTTGCTTGTGTTTGGTGTGTACTTTAAAAAAATATAATTGCTGGCTCGTGGAGTATATGTTAAATATTGTTGATGTCGGGTTTCGGATTATCCCAATAAATTACGTGCATATATTTTGAAGAAGGCGCTATATGCAAGACTCCCCCAAATTACGAAGACACCCACATTATAAGTTCACTCACCCCCACTTTTTCAAATATGAAATATGACCCGATTGATGAGTTCACCCCCCCTTTTTCCAATTTTACCCTTAGTCTTATTTTCCCCAAAATACACCCTCCAACCTCTCACCTCCCCCACTTTCTCAATTTGAAACAAAAATACACCCACCCTCTCAAGAGACTATTCTATTCGACGGCAATGGTTAGAGAAATCCAAACATACCAGGAGAAGAAGGATGGTTCTTCCCGATGATGATGACGACCGTGGATGGTGCACCACCATCCACACTGGCCGAGCCGAGACGAGACGGCAACACGCAAGACCACTGCACCGTGAGCGGCCTCATGAAGAAAATGACGAGGTATTGTTATAACTCAACTTTTCCTTAAAATAACTTGCATTTTTGTAGTTTGAGTGTCTTTATGTAGTTGTATGGGCATGGGCTTGAGATGGGTATAGTTATGGCGCCATTTGGATATGTAAAATTTGAAATATGGAACTTTGAAGAAGACGAAATGGCACGGTCGATGAAGCCCTAGGTGGCACGATCGATTGTACGATCGTGCCACTTAGGCACGATGGCTTAGTCATCGAACGTGCCACCATCGTGCCACTTAGGCACGATGTCTTATTCATCGATCGTGCCACCATCGTGCCACTTAGACACGATGGCTTATTCATCGATCGTGCCACCATCGTGCCTTGTTGGCACGATGGCTTATTCATCGATCGTGCCACCATCGTGCCTTGATGGCACGATGGCTTTACTCTTGCACGGTCGATGAATAAGCCATCGCGCATAGTAAAGCCGCCAATTTTTTAGAGTTCTCTATGTGATTTTTGATAGTGGTTGATTGCTAATTTTGATTTTTACTATTTTTCACAGTGGGCTTGGAAGAGGCGAACTTTATGGCAATAAAGCCTAAGATCAATTTGTATAAAGGTTGTCGATTCTTGACGACTTAGAACTCGAGTTGCATGATTGCGGGGATTTTGTGTATGAAGAGTTTCGAAAGTCCTGTTTTGGTTTTGTATTGCGGATGGACAACCGTGCGGTTAGTTGTAATGTAATGCCGCCTTCATGCCGTTATTGCGAAGGAGGTTGTTAAGAAATGTCAAGGACGAATTTTGGTTTCGGATTGGAAACCGTTTGATTGATTCTCCAAATATGAGTACGCTTTAATTATGGGCTATCCTTTGCCCCCACCACATTTAATCCGAACACCAACCACGTGCCGCCTCCCAACGGGTTGTATGATAGACACTATCGTGGTGTTAAGGTGACGATGGAGGATCTCTACTTGCATTTTGCGGTGCATTCCGTGATGATCCTTCCGATGAGTTGAAGGTGGCAAAGTTGTTGGTTGCACATTTTTTGCTATTCGCATGGGATCAAGGTCCCAGATCATTGAGGATTCGTGGTGGACTTTGGTTGATGACGCGTTGATCGATGGGAGTCTTTCACGGGGAAGTATTGTTCGTTCAGATTTTATGCCACTACCTTTCATTGTTACCTCCGAGCCCAAGAGTACTTTCCGTATTTACGGATTTGTTTGAGCTTTCTTGGTAAGTGATATTAATGTAATTTACATCTTATAATTTACATTTAGTACAAACATACATCTTATAATTTAACTATTTTTATTGTTCTTCTTAGATATGGGCGCACGAGGCCATACCCAACTGGGGATTCATGTGGGGTTCGGCCAGACATTGCTATTCCACGCCGCACACGCCCGGAAGTTTCCAAGTCCTCCGTGAATCGCATGGCTTTCTTGGCCGTCGGTACAAAATGTAATTTGCATTTTCAAATTTTAACTTATGGTAATAATTAAGTAATTACCGATTTTGATCTTGCAATTTTGTAGATTGATACGCACGGACTTGATGCGAGGGACAATGAGCTTCCTTATTTATGCATGTCAATCTCCCGCCTCCGATCCGGTGTTGTTTATGTTCATCGGGGTAACCCGATCGGGAAAAGCCCACAAAGCGTCGACGCACCACACATGAGTCGACTTCATTGATGGATGATGATGATAGCCTTGAGAGATGGGTGATTATGATCGTCCGGCCCCAGGGGCGTTGTTCCGATGTTCCTCCCACACACTGTTCCAGATGTTCCTCCACACACCTCCACACCCCTCTCTAGGCGCCGATCGAGCGCTATTAGAAGAATTGGTGCGGCCAGTGGAGGCCATTGCCGACTTTGGTTGAGCGTGCCATTGAGGCCTTGGTCCCGCATTTAGTACGGCGGGAGGTCGGCGTTGGTTCGGATTTGGTTCGGGCCCAGGATGCAAGATGAGGTTCTGCGGTGCGGTGCGGCGGAGGTTCCACCTTCTCGCGGCGGCAGATCGTGCAAGATTTAGTCGAAGCACGTATACGCTGGTACCGCCTATCGTGCGGAAGGAGGTCGTCGTAGTCGATTGATCTGCCAAAGATACTGATCTCTTTCAGTGCGCATTTATTTGTTTTTGTTAAACATTTAGAATAGAATATCTTTTGAATTATGTTATTTAATGAAGTTTCCTTCATTGTGTAGGATTCTATTCCCCCGGCGGTGGGTGGCGGTCTCCCCGGGTGGGCCAGGACTGACTTCTCCTCCACCACCGGTCTTGCAGGGGGCTTCGTTGATCTGTCCCCTACGGATATACGGACACCGGTTGGTATTGGTGCATCGTTTGTGGGTTCATCCGGAGGGGATGATATGTCCGTTCGTGTTGTGAGAGCTCGATTCGCCCAGGTTCAGTGTACCTTCGTAGCCCTTTCACGGCAAAACAGCGCCGAAGGAGGATGCCACACATCCGAGTACATGCGGTTCTTAGATAGCGATGAGGCGTAAGTTAAATCAATATATGAATTCAAATACACTATTGTTGTTTTGTGACTTTAACACGAGTTTTTTGTCTCACCGCAATGTTGGATATGCGTTATGCACATTTGGCGATAGTTTCTTTAAGGATATCGAGTCGCCGAGCCATTGATTTGGATGCGTGGTAACACAATGTTAATGTTTTTTTCTTTCATTTCCAGGGTGTTATTTGTTCATGTTCATTGACAATTGATCTTATTGTTTGCTTATTCTGACAAATTGATGCCTACCTAGTCAGACTACATTGCCAACTGAGTTGGGGGTGTAGTGGTCCATCCCCAGTGCGAGGTCGTATGGGATTGGTTGACGATTGATTATTTGTAAGTTTCATGTATTTCTTAGATAAATAGTCCATAATGTGTCATTTATTTTGTTTCGGTACATTCGTGTTTTTACTAACAAATATGTTTTCATTATACGACTTGATCTAGGCAAAGTATGGACGATCTACATGGAAAGGACCCACCGGTTGGAGAGTTTTGATGCAGTGCAGGTCATACCGGATGACCTTTGGCGCGTTGGTGGAGTACGTCCGTGGTGAAGCGACCACTTTGGGGTGGGGTGCCTCCATGGAGTTCGTTGGACCACGTAAGAACTATCTCTGTTCGGTATAAATTAATTAACTAATTATTGTTTTGTTCATACTCCCTAATTTCTAATCGATTTTTTGCAGGTTGTTTTTATCCACAACATCGGCAGTCATTGGATTGTTGTGAGGATATCATTTGAAGGATTGCACGATTTGGATTTATGACTCCAACATCCACAAGCTACGCGCCGAGGTTGGACTTGGACAGCCGCGGCTCTCTATCCGTTTGCACGTATTATTCCGGTTTTGCTACGGCAAATCTACCAAGAGCGTCCGGAGTTGACACCTCGAGAGAATACTTGGACTGTCAAGGTTGTTGGTCCATCAAAGAATTACGAACAACATGATAGTCATAGTTGTGGGCCGTTTGCGTTGAGGAGGGTGGAGAGTTTTCTTATAAATGTATTTGACCCGGTCCTTAACACGAGAGGAGTATATAAAAACAACCTATCGTCGGCATGTAGCATTTACGTGTATAAATTTAGCAGATCGATGCATCGACTTGGACCCCCCTCCCCCATGATTATATTGTGTAGATTGTGGGTATTTAGTTGGAATTGTGTATATTGTGGTTATTTAGTTGGAATTGTATATATTTTGTATATTTAGTTTTTTATATAATATGTTTTGGTTTAACTTGAATAACTAGGTATGATTTGGGAATGATTTGGATGAATTGGTTGTTGATTAACTCTCTGGTATAACTTGAATTGTTTGTGATTCTGCCACATCGATGTGGCACGATGGCACGATCGCCATATCATTGATCGTGCCATACAAGAGGCACGCGATGACACGATCGCCATATCATTGATCGTGCCATACAAGAGGCGCGATGACACGATCGCCATTTTTTCTATCGTGCCTCATGTGGAACGATCAATAAAGGCTTGACACGATCATGATATTGTCTATCGTGCCATATGTTATGCGGGTCCTGCATTAAATGATTGAAAGTATGTAACATATTCAATTGGTCCATCCATTAAATGGACTTGTTAGTTGGGGACAGACAATCTTTCCATTCAGAGTAAGATCCATTCATTAAATGGTGAAAATAAGTAACATATTGACTGAGTCCTTGCATTAAATGGTGAAAATAAGTTACATATTACACATGGGTCCATGCAATAAATGGTAAAAATGAGTTACATTATACATGGGTCCATACATTATGTTTGATACATGTTTTTATCTTAATTTTGATGATTTTATTTTATCACCAAAACAATGTTTTTAAAGGTTGTCCAAATACTCCTAAATGATTTAAAATGATTTTTAATATTTTCCGGAGTATTTTCTCAAAGTTTTTTTTCGTCTAAATTGGACAACGCTTTTAATGATTTTACGTTATTGAGTTTTCACTCTCAAACGATGTTTCTAAATGTTGTCCTAATACTTCCGATCGGTTTAAAATGTTTTTACTAAATTTTCGGAGTATTTCTTGAGTTTTATTTTCGACACAAATTGGACAATATTTATGTCTCGTGGTCGGACCTCGCCCTATAGGGCAACCCATACCACGAAGATGTTTTTAGAAGCAGAAAATGAGACGGAAGAAAAAACAAGCGGTCGGCCGGCCATCGGGCAGGCGTCGGCCGGCCCCGTCGCCGCCGTCGCCAGTGCGGCCGTACTGCAAGTGTGTTTTGAAAGCGAGCGTTTAATCCTTGCAAAATCCATGAGGGGGACCGGTTGGGGTGATGGTCGACCGGTCGAGGTAGGCGTCGGCCGGTCGCTCCTGTGTTATTTTCTTTGTGTATTCTTTTCAACGTCTATTTTACGTGCGACCGGTCGCCTTCTATGTTTTAAAGACAAATTTGATAGTTTGACAATGAGACAAACTTTCCTTAAATTGTGGGATTGATTTCTAACAGCTATATTCTTGATTTTAATTGTATTTTTCTGTAGATTTTCAATCCCCAAGAGGAGCCTATGCTTGATCAATCATCTCCTATAAATAGAGGAAGTTTTGGAGCAACCAAAAACAACAATTGAGATACAACACAACAAGATACACTTCAAGCAAACACTTGGTCTTTCATAGTCATTATTCTTGTTGTATAATTGCCTAGCTTATCACTTTCACATCTTTGAGGTCTAGGCTATTCTTGATTACACTTGCACTCTATTGTATTATTCATTATCGAGTTGTAATCTTGAATTTGTGGTCGTCATTCAAACACAAGATATCCTTGTGAGTGTTCTTGTGGTAAGAACACACTTGGGTGATCTAGGTGTTAGGTGTAAGAAGATTGTGGTAATCTTCTTGTTGGGGTGTTGAAGAATTTGGTATTCTTCAAGGTTGAAGATTGTGGTAATCTTCACAAGGTGCGATTGGAGATTGTGGTAATCTTCAAGAAGAGATTGTGGTAATCTCAAGGTGGTGTTGAAGAAGAGTGTGGTGCTCTTCAAGGTGTTGTAAGTTGAATTTGTATTAATTTTGGTAATTAATAAAATTCTTTTTCTTTTCGAAATCCATCCAGGATATCTTTGGGGTGGTAGAGGATTAGGCCCTAGGTGGGTTGAACCTCTTTAAATCGGCGTGTGTTGTTTACATTCCGCACCTTCATTATTTTGTTTGAGCATTCGGTTTAAAAAGAGGGCGAAATCGAAAAGATGGAGATAATCTATTCACCCCCCTCTAGATTATCGTAGCCGCTTGGACTTACAAGTGGTATCAGAGCCAAACTCTTTGGCAAGCTCGTTTCACATCGCGAGTGAAGAGAAACGATCAACGGCTCTGAAACGAAGCTCATCTATCCAAGCACCTCCACCACCAAGCCACCACTATTTGATTCCAAGAATTTTAATTTTTGGAAAGAAAGAATGGAATGCTATCTACAAGGTTGCGGGTTCGACATTTGGAACACCGTCATTAATGGAGAATCCATTCCGACGAAAGATACACCATACACCTCAAAAGGCTTCAAAAAGCTCAATGATGAAGAAAAGAAAATCATCTCCTTAAACGGTAAGGCTTTAAATATTTTATATTGTTCATTTACTAATTTAGAATATGAACATATTGTAGGAATAAAGTCGGCACATGGAGTATGGCAAAAATTAGAAGCCATCTATGGAGTATTTGCAAATGAAAGGAGTCAAACAAAAGCATCTACTTCTCAAGATCATACAAGCTCAAATCTAAGGAATGAGCCTCCTACAACTTCCAATTATGAAGAAGTTGAATATTGTTTTATGGGCATCAATAAAGAAAATGAGGTATGTCTTAAGCCCTCTACTTCTTATGATATTGTTATTCAAAATGATTATAGTGATTTGCAAAATGATTTTGATGAGCTACAAGATGAATTCCAAAACTTACTTGTTAAATACAAAAATTTGAAAAAGGAATTCATTATTTTGAAAAATGATAAGGATAGTTTATTTACTTCCTATGAATCACTATCATGTGCTCACACCACCACACTTGACAAGGTTAGAAACCTTGAAAAGGAAAATAGTACTCTTGTTAAGAATATTGATTGCATGAAAAAGGATTTATTAAAATCCAACTTGAGTACCAATAAAATGTCCAATATTGTTGATATTCATAATTGTGATAAAGGACTTGATCATAAGCCTAATGTTGTTAATCATATGAAAAAGGATCAAGTCAATATGCATATTGGTCATTATGCTCCTAGAATTATTACTTGTTTTTATTGTGGCAAAAAGGGTCATACGGCTAATTCTTGTCGAGCTAGAAATAGCTCTAAATATCGTTGGAGACCTAAAAGTCTCAAAGCTAATCTTAAAGGACCCAAACACATGAGGGTACCACAAAACAATGTGCTATTAGGTACCCGGCAAAGCAAAAATCGGAGAAAATTCATACCACCAAGAAAACATCAAATGAACGTTTCATTTGATCAAAAAGGGAGAAACTACTCTCAACAAAGCCAATTTCCAAGAAGAGCGTATAATCAAAAATGGGAAGAACACAATCCTTGGAAATGGCAAAGACATCATCAACAAAGTGATTTTCAAAGAAGAAGAAACCATCAACCATGGGAAGGTAACAAACCTTGGAAATGGAGTAATCAAGGAAGTCATCATCAACAAAGTGACTTCCAAATGGGAAGATATCATCATCAACAATGGGAAAGACACAACCCATGGAAACGGCGAAATTGGTAAACCGTATCTCCCCATTTGTATATGCATTTTTTTTTAATTATATGCATGTTTTTAATTGTGTCTTAATTGCAAGATGATTTTTCAAATATTTATTTTTTTTTAAATAGGTCTCTTATATATTTATGAGTTTCAATTTTTTTGAAAGAGACCTTGCATGTTTTTCTAAAAACTCTTGAGCTTTTCATTAGACTTATGTGGCTTATTATCTCTTATGAAATCTTATAGCATAAGCTCTTTTTGTTATCTCATATTATTTGCCTACACTTGAATTTTCTATGCATATGTTGTCTAAGAATTGTGTAGGATACACACTTCATACTCATTGGCTATTACGTCATCTAGTCTCTTAAACCATCGAGGTATGTCTACTCGTATTTTTCTTTAATCTCGATATTGCACATATCTTTCAAGATATTTCATTTTGACCCCTTAAGTGCCCCTAATTGATCTTGCAAATATTTTCTCTTAAAAGGCACTACGTGTTTAGTCTCGATTTTATCGTTTATATGTTTTCCAAAACCCATATTTGTTGGATTTAGTCCAAACTTACTTTTTTGCAAAGTTTTAAAACTTTTGGGGTGAAAAATCGAATTTTGGAAAACTCTGGGAGAAAGAAAAATTACCTGGGACGGTCATAGCAGGGGCGACCGGTCGCCCTGCACCTCGACCGGTCGCACCCCACCTCGACCGGTCGCCCAGGTTAATTTTTGCACTTTAAAACATTCTGTCTTCAGTTCGTGAAACAGACTCAAAAATCCCCCAAAACCCTTGTTCAGCGATTTCTCTTTTTTTTTCTTCAAAATCTTCATTTCTTCATCATTTTTCACGATTCTTGTTGCTAATCTTCTCTTTTTCACAAGAATCTTACATATATGGCTCCTCCAAAGAATTCCACGGTCGAAATCCCATCTCCAAGCGTAGAAGGGGCGGAGAGGGTTCGTCAAGAAATCGGCAAGAGGAAGCCGAACAAAGGATATTCGAGCCGCTCAAAGAAACGTGGCTCAAGAAGGTGATGATGTTCAAAATCCCATTCTCTCTCGGGCCCAAATTACCGGAGCTACGCGGGAACGATTTCGCTCCAAAATTGCCGTTGGGCGAAAGGTAAAAATCCTTTGTTACTCAAGCCCCTAATTCCCACAATGTTCTTAATTTTATTCATAAATATGCGGAATGGTATTATGAGGACTCGGGAATGGGAGGAAAGTCGATTGCTCGGACTAAAATGTGTCGTTTTAGTTCTTTTACAAATGAGTATCCTACGATTAGAGGATTTTTTGAGGAGCAAGGTTGGATGTATTTATGGGAGCATGCTTATGTGTTGTATGATGATGATATTATCCAACTCTTTTATGCCAATATGTGGGTTGAATATGATAATGATAGAAAGCCGATTGCCGTTAATTCGCTTATAAAGGGTCGTCATTTTAGATGGACTCCAAATGATATTTGCCGGCTTTTACATGTTAGAGAAGGTGGTTGGGATTATTTCTCTTGTGGGACTTGGAATGATGAAATGTTGGGGGTGTCGATGAAAGAAGTCAAGACGTATTTGGGAGTATGGCCTAAGTATTCTTTGTTGGCAATGACACTTGAGCATCGCATTTTATCGGTCATTGTCGCATATTGCATTTGTGGTAAGTCGGGAAAAATGCCTAGCAATATGGATTACTTTTTGACTTATAAGATTGCTAGGAGGGAACCACTTAATTTTGGTGCCATACTTATTCAATGTCTAATCGAGTCCATTACTCAAGGTAATAAGAAGTTGGTTATGGGAAATTGGATTTGTAAACTTCTTATTCAATCGGGACTTCCTTCGGAGTTTAACTCGGAAGTTTTTCAAAATGACTTTGACATTGATAATATCTCCCAAATAGTCACGATCGCAAGAATATGGACATCCGACCAACCAAAATGGCGAGAGGAAGAGGTCAAGAGTCTCCGATCCTAATGACATCTTTGATGACGCCTTGGGGCCGCAAGATTGGTGGAAGAAGGCGAACCGAGCAATCCAGGAGGGTAATCTAGGTGCTCAACCGCCTAGGAGGTATAGTCAAGCCAAATTTGATGAGATGAGGGCTTTTCATGAGACGAGGTATGAGGCTTTGGAGCAAAAGACCTCTAAAATGCAAAAGTCTATCGGCAAGTTAAAGAAATTCATCAAGGACTTTATTCCCGGATCTTGCTTCTCCTCGGATGAGGAATGATGTTACCCCACCCCCTTTACTTTCTAGCACTTTCATTAATGATGTTTTGTATTTTGATGAATCTTTGTAAAACTCATTTGTACTAATTATATTTGCTTGTTTTTTTCTTAAAAGGGTTAATATTGCAAGTTGATAATGACTTGTGGATAATCATGACTTTGATGGAGTATTTGATGGTAAAAATACTCTATAGCATTGTTTGATAATTGGTATGAAGTACTTGATGGTAAAAGTGCTTCTTTTATTGCTTTGTTATGCTTAGTTGAATATGTTGGGACATTTGATACATGTATTGTTGAAAGCATGACTTATTACTTGATGGTTGCTCTAATTGTTGGCATTTGTAATGCCTTGATCATTCTTAGCTTATCTCAATTGGGTTGAACCCTTGAGAATCTACTTTGAGCTTCTAAATTGATGAACAAATTATTGCATATAGTGCATATGATTTTTTGAGCTTTGAAATGAGGTTGATTGATGATATGAAAATTTTTTGGCTTGAACCATTTACAAAGGTTATATACAACCTCTTCTATTTTTTTCACGCACAAGGTGTTTGTTTAAATGTTTCAATGAAAATTTCAAATTCTACATGATTCTCTCGCTTCCAAAAGTCTTCTATACTCTTTGAGATCATGTTTTGGGAAATAAAACGAGCGTATGAACTCTTCATGATACATTTCTCCCATTTTCCTTGGTTTTTAAGCCTAAAATTGCTCAATGGTTGATAAATCGTCTCTTTGGCGCACTTTGATATATTTGTATGATGTTTTTATTGTCCTAACATTCTTTTTGATGATTCCAAAGGGGGAGAAAAACAGGATATTGGCTCATTAGCTCAAAGAAGCTAATAAAAGCTTGTCATAAAAGCTATAAGCTATGGCTCATAAAAGCCATAAGTTGTGATTTTTTTTTAGTCCAATTGTTGCTTGATGGACTTATATTATTGTTTAATGTTGTTTTATGACGGAGGGGAGCTTATAAGCTCTTGAACAAATTGTAAAAGCTAAAGCTTTTAGCTTATGGATTATTGCTCATACATTATTCTTGATGTCTTGTGGATAGGGGAGCTTGTGCTTATTATTGAAAATATTTACTCCCTACTTGGTTGCTTTAATATTTTTGGAAATCTTGGTTGCTTCCAAGCGGTCAAATGTTTTTTAGGAAAATCATTTCTAAAATTGCTCTCTTAGTTTGTGTAAAAATTGTTTTGGTTTGTAATCATCAAAAGGGGAGATTGTTTGATACATGTTTTTATCTTAATTTTGATGATTTTATTTTATCACCAAAACAATGTTTTTAAAGGTTGTCCAAATACTCTAAATGATTTAAAATGATTTTTAATATTTTAGGAGTATTTTCTCAAAGTTTTTTTTCGTCTAAATTGGACAACGCTTTTAATGATTTTACGTTATTGAGTTTTCACTCTCAAACGATGTTTCTAAATGTTGTCCTATCTTCCGATCGGTTTAAAATGTTTTTACTAAATTTTCGGAGTATTTCTTGAGTTTTATTTTCGACACAAATTGGACAATATTTCTGTCTCGTGGTCGGACCGTCGCCCTATAGGGCAACCCATACACGAAGATGTTTTTAGAAAGCAGAAAATGAGACGGAAAGAAAAACAAGCGGTCGGCCGTCGCCCTGGGCGTCGGCCGGTCGGTCGGCCGGTCGCCGCCAGTGCGGCCGGTACTGCAAGTGTGTTTTGAAAGCGAGCGTTTAATCCTTGCAAAATCCATGAGGGGGACGGTTGGGGTGATGGTCGGCCGGTCGAGGTAGCGTCGGCCGTGCATCGCCTGTGTTATTTTCTTTGTGTATTCTTTTTCAACGTCTATTTAATGCGGCCGGCCGCATATATGTTTAATGACAAATTTCGACCGTTTGGTGAGACAAACTTTCCTTAAATTGTGGGATTGATTTCTAACAGCTATATTCTTGATTTTAATTGTATTTTTCTGTAGATTTTCAATCCCCAGAGAGGCTATGCTTGATCAATCATCTCCTATAAATAGAGGAAGTTTTGGAGCAACCAAAAACAACAATTGAGATACAACACAACAAGATACACTTCAAGCAAACACTTGGTCTTTCATAGTCATTATTCTTGTTGTATAATTGCCTAGCTTATCACTTTCACATCTTTGAGGTCTAGGCTATTCTTGATTACACTTGCACTCTATTGTATTATTCATTATCGAGTTGTAATCTTGAATTTGTGGTCGATCATTCAAACACAAGATATCCTTGTGAGTGTTCTTGTGGTAAGAACACTTGGGTGATCTAGGTGTTAGGTGTAAGAAGATTGTGGTAATCTTCTTGTTGAGGTGTTGAAGAATTTGGTATTCTTCAAGGTTGAAGATTGTGGTAATCTTCACAAGGTGCCGTTGGAGATTGTGGTAATCTTGAGAAGAGATTGTGGTAATCTCAAAGGTGGTGTTGAAGAAGAGTGTGGTGCTCTTCAAGGTGTTGTAAGTTGAATTTGTATTAATTTTGGTAATTAATAAAATTCTTTTTCTTTCAAATCCATCCCGGATATCTTTGGGGTGGTAGAGGATTAGGCCCTAGGTGGGTTGAACCTCTTTAAATCGCGTGTGTTGTTTACATTCCGCACCTTCATTATTTTGTTTGAGCATTCGGTTTAAAAAGAGGCGAAATCGAAAAGATGGAGATAATCTATTCACCCCCCTCTAGATTATCGTAGCCGCTTGGACTTACACATTACACTTATAAATACATGGGTATGTTCAAATGTAGATAATAAAATTGTAGTAAATCTTGGTTGTGTTGACGATAAAGGTAATTTTTACATAGTAGCTAATTTGATGAATGAATCATAGCTAATTAAATCTTGGATGAACATGTTTGTTATGATTTTTATTCAGGGAAAAATGGTAAGAACAAGAAATGAGATCGCTAGGGACAATAGGCGTGGTGATGGTTGGACTTCCGGGGAAGAAGAAACTTTCGCTTTGACAATTTCTTCATGCTATGTCGTATGGCAAACAACATACGGCGCCTGCGCATTTTCAACGGCATATTTGTTGAAGCGAGTCGCGTCTTTATCGAAGCCATGCAAAAAGATTTCCCTGTCTTAAAGTCAAGATTAAGATCCATATGATGCGCACCCACTTTCATGACTACGGCGTTTTACAACATTGCGGGTGTTAATTTCAACCCGTACACTAACGGGTTTTCCATCTCTCCATTATTGGGCTCATGTTAGGCAAGAGAACAACATGCAACGGTTTTTTCGGACTAACGGCTTCCCAAGTACCGTAAAAATTTGTGTTGAAGTTTTTAACACTCGTGAGGCGCGCGGACATTGATTTCGAGGGACTACCAGGTTACACTCGTAACAATCCGTTGGAGTTTGATGGCTCTTCGATGAAGGTTCCAGGATGATGTTGAACGCTCGGAAGGTGACACCGATTGAGTTGTCGGCAATTGGTGTCATTGTGTACTAGTTGGGTGGTTGTGCGCTATGTTTGTAATATTTATGCGTGTTGTGGTTGGTAATGTACTCTGTTAGGTTGTAATGTACTATGAAGGTTGGTAATGTACTATGGAAGATTGTGATGTAATAATAAAGTTGTTATGAAACGTTTTCAAGCGTAATGATAATATCTTATATCAACGCATGTGGCACGATCATTGCATTTACGACCGTGCAACTATCGTGCCTTTATAGACGCGATAACAGTGTGTGACCGTGCCACCATCATGTCTATGTAAGGCACGATCGTAGTATGCGATCGTGCCACCATCGTGCCTTTATAGACACAATAACGAGTGTGTGATCGTGCCGCGATCGTGTCATGTAGGCACGATCGTAGTATGCGACCGTGCCACCATCGTGCCATTTGACGATCAACTTAACAAAATACCGTAACAAATGTGCCACCTTAAAACAAGCATTTCCGAAAAGACAATCACACCAATTAAAAACACATGCATTTCCAACAAAGTTCTTTAACTTATCCAATACATAACAAACAAATAATTCTAACCTAAGTTTATAGTCCAAAATTACGGACAATGGGATTTGTTTTTTCCTACACTTCCACTATACAATTCAAGTTGTTTAGTATACAAATTCTTCAATTTCTTTTTTTGCACATTCATGGCGATAATTATTCCATGTTGCGACCACGGGAGGCAATGGGTGTGACCGCCACTCAAGAAAACTTACAAATGAAAAAAATGGTTATTGTAGTTGAGACGAGACAAATTACTCAATTTTTTAGTTACCTCTATAAAATGGTTATTGTTCACAAATCCAACACAAATTAGCCGAGCAATTGGCGCTTACATTCAGTAATGGTAGATATGTGAGGGACATTCACGATCCAAACACACAAACGCAATATTGTGGCGCAGCGCAACCAAGTGACCCATCTCGGGTAAACAAAACCAATGTTTCTTATCGTTGTCTCGTTATAGTAGTTGAGGCGAGACAATATTTTGTCAACACTACCATGTTTGCGAATACATGATTGTACAACCTTGGTTTTCGTTCAACTCATGACATAGGTCTCCTCGAACCCGACCCCATGAATCTTCACCGTATCCAAGTAGGTCTCGCTGCGACACGGAAACCACAATGACCATCATCGCTCACAACATCCTTAGTACCGATAATATGTTTATGTAAAGCGAGTTGGAAGTTGCTCCATAAAACCACTAATGGTCACTTTACGGTCCTTTTGACGCACAACCTATTGAAACACAACATGAAGAAACAGTGGGACATTATCAACAAATATGTCATGTGTACATGCACAAATAAAAGACACGATATTTACCGGTAGCTTTTGCATCGGCATCGGAGAGAACATAGGTTGATTCGATGGACCAACATTAAAGATTACTTCTTCACATGGTGAACAACTATCTTTAATAGACTCGACATATTCGAACTTACTCGGGTCACGTTTGGTTGATTTGGATTGTTTAACCTTTACGGACTTAGGACGACCACGTGTGCGGTACATCTTGAGCTCAATTAGTGAGGTTGTTCTTGGATTCGTAATCTCGTAATTCTTTTCAAAATTAATAACCTCTCGATTCGGGTGCTTGTTCAAATTTGGTGAAAAGATCACCAAAACATGAGTCCATCGAGACCCAATTTGGGCCCAACTCGCTTCGTCTTTGCTAGTGGTAATATATCTAATTTTCGCCAAAATGAAGCCACTTGATCAAGTGGAATTGGCTTATCAAACTCACATATTGAGAAAGTTCATGAGCACATGGGAGTCCGCACGTCTTTCTCAATACACAACCACACAACAAAGGTCTACGCTACCCTCGGCTACACGATGCATTTCGGTATAGATCAAATTCAATGCATGTATAGACACCATACCTCGTAGTGACATAAATACAATCGACTTGTATTTATGTAAGACTACATTCTCGCTCTTCTCAAAAGAAGAAGCGGATTGCAGTGTGTGATGTCTCGAGGAGGGTGTGAATCTTTCCCAACATGTCTCGAAATTACCCGACTAGGCCTTATTTGTCTTTTCAATCTTTGCATGGTGACTCTCCGCCCTATAATGATTTTTCAAACAATATTATATTAATTTTTAGGATTGTATATGATATAACATAAACGCAATGATGAGCACAATAAAGTAAATTACCTATTTGTTGTGGTGTTGTCGAAATGCATGACATTATTCGTCAGCGGACACAAATCTTTCTTTATACGGCCCATCCATTGCTCCATTACATATTGTCACGGGCTGGATATTCACAAAATTAACATTGCAATCTCTCTAATTAAGTCATAAAATGATTGCTTTCGAGAATCTGCGATGACCAATAAATTACAATAGAGGTTAAAAGATTCCCACTTCTTTTGTGGCCAATATTTTTTGCGGTTTGCCAAAATGTTCCTACTAATGTGCCACCGACAATGAGAGAAAATGTCTCGAAGTGGGAAATGTCGTCTCTATTGCATTCATTAGAGCTAATTCTCTATCATTAATAATCACATTTGGCGGGGAAGATGGGTCCATCAATGATTTTAAGGCGAGCAAGCCCATATGTAATTATCTTCCCGCTTTCGTACTCCATATAAGCAAATCGCAATACAAAATGTCATATGTGTCGATGTCACACCAACAATCTCCAACAAAGGTAACTTGTACCTATTAGTTTTGTATGTGCAATCCATAAAAATGACACTCGGAAAAGCACGCAACAACTCAACGCTTGTAGGGTGAGCAAAGAATATATCCTTCACGGTGTTACTCGTCTGCAACGTCTATGATGATAGAAATATCCATGCTCCTTCAATTTATGCATAAGTTGTTGCATTTGAGATCGACCATCACGCTCGACAACTCTATTCTTCATACGGGCATTGTAGATAGTCCGTATGGTGGACTTATTATCTTGAAACTTATTTTGTAGACCAAACAAAATGTCCTTGGCCAGTATTGCCATGTGACATATCCAACACATATTCTTCCTCACTTTTTGATAATCAACCGGCATAAGAGTGACCCTCCAAATATTGTGCAATTGGATGATTATGCACACCACATTCAACATTTAGTGACCATTCTCCTTCAATTGTTACTTGCCGAGGCCCCTCAAACGAAATGGGCAACCACATTTCTTAGTTCAGATTCTCTCTTAGAGACTTTTTTTCAAATTTCTTAGCATCATTTTGTTCGACATCTCTAGTCTTTTTTTGAATCACGGTAATGCCCACTACGTTCACAAGACAAAAATATACGAGGTCTTTTCTTTCCTTGACCCTTTGTCCGACCTACTTATTACAATTACCATGTTGTGCTCATGTCCTCTCTCACGCACCCAATCAAATAATTTATCCCGAGAAACAAATAACTCATGCGTCGTGAATACATGTGTGTAATCGGTAACAACACCAAGCTCTTTAACATTCTCATCATTCTTGGGAGGACAAACAACACTATTTTCCGTAGGCAACGAGGCCATACCCTATTAAAACAAAATCAACAAGACCAAAAAACAAATCATCAAAATGGCACGATCATGACCATGATCGTTCCACCTTGATCGTGTCACATGGCAATATGGCACGCGATCATTGAACATGTGATCGTGCCATATTGCCCGTGGCACGATCGGCGTGATGATCGTGCCATCTTTGTTGATCGTGCCAATCGGCGGAAAACAATGGTGCGGAGAAATATCGAGCGGCAAAAGTGGATAAATTATATAATTTTGGTGATAACCAAGAAGATACTTACAATATTTGGAGGAATCAAATCTTTGTTGTCCATTTAAGTTGTTGTGTTGGTGTCGAAAAAACTAGGGTTTATGAGAACAAGGTTTAAGTTTTTCTCAAGAAAGAAGAATAAGAAGAAGAAGAATGTAGCTGAAGGATGTGGGTGGGTGTGTTTTAGTAGATTTAATTGAAATGAATGATGTGGGTGTATTTAGAGATTGGGGGGGGGGGTGTATTTAGAACTTGGCTTTTTAGTAAGGGTATTATAGTCTTTTGACTTAATGACATTTTTGAAATTTTAGAAAGTGGGTGTACTCATCAAATTTGGGGGTGCCAATAGCGCCACCCTATTTTGAAACACTTCTCAAATGAAAGTGCATTTATATAATAGACTTTTTTAATATGGACTTTTAAAAAAAATGCATATGTACAATGAAAATTGTTTGGTAAAAGGATATCTTAATACTGATAAGGTCCTCGTTTTCGAGATCCTATCGTATTCCCAGTTTGATCTCTTGCTTGCCTGAAAAAGACAATAGCGAGAATTTCCGATGTTAGCATTCCGACGATCAAATTAGTACAAGATATAAAAAATAGGTATAAGTGCTTAAAGAAGTGTATATGTAAAAAAAAGATGCTTCAATCTCTACATTCTTCTCTTATTTATAGTTTTTCCTAAGGTCCAAACAAGCCACGTGTCCCCTCCTAAATGGCTCTGCCTTCTGGGTGCCAGGTCATACATTCCCGACCTGTCACATGAGTAACTAAATGTCAGTCTGACCTTTGTCCTAGTTACTCTCTGTCAAACCAGCCTGCATAAGCATTTAAAGCATCTAGGTCGGATCCTACATCTCATTAATGTCTGACAAGTCTTGCCTAGGAAGCATTTAATGTCTGACATGTCTTGTCTAGGAAGCATTTAATGCATGACAGATCTTACTTAGGAGGCATTTAATGCATTACAGATCTTCCCAATGAAGCATTAAATAAAAACCAGGTCGGCCGTAATGCTTTACGTCACTTCGCTCTCCTTAGAAGGCGGATTCCAGTCTTGGCTAGTTAGTGGTTGTCATGTCATGATATATCTCAAGTCACTACTCGACATGCTTTATTTTCCGCCTCTTCCTATTGTCAAGTAGGGCAGAGAGGTAGGTCGGAGACCTAGTGATTGTATTTCCATTGCTCAGTTCGGTGACACGTGTCTTGTTGGCATGTGTTCGTTCTTGTCCACGTATTCTTCATATTTATACACGTCAGATCAGGTATAACAAATATATGTTAAAGATATCATTTTATACACTGCATTAATAATGTTTAAAATAGAAGATGAAATACTATTTAAAACAAATAATCTTACTTGAAGAATCCAGACTTGAAAATATTCAAAATTTAGCAATATCAATCCTAACTAATAAGCTAAAAAATGAGCAGTTATATTAGTTTATTAGTTTGTCAAAAGCGTTGTAGTTTAAGTGGCATTTCATCTTTTGCAAGAATATTGATCAGAGTTCCAACCTTGAATCTTCCAGTTTCTTTGATCCCTCTCCACTCCTCCTAACTTATTTTAAAAAAACATTAGCTATCATTTTTCAATTTGTCACAAAAAATTATTATGTTCAAATATTGTTTTCAAATGTAGTGGGAATTGATCATTAGATAATAAAAAAAAGATGTTTGCGGCTTTAAAAATAATTAGGCTTAGTTACTTACAAAAATAATTAAAATTTCTCTTTACTTTCCTCTTACTTTCTTTTTCTAATTTTATTTATATAATTTCTTTCCCTTTTTTCTAGTTATGACTTTTATTCTCCTTTTGTATTTTTTTTTTGTTGTTTTTAGAAAGGTTATTCTCCTTTTGTAGTATTTGTTCCAAAAGCTGTGTGTATATTTCCTGAAAGATGAGGGTTCAATAAAATAAAAAAATCAAATTAATATTTAAAATAAATAGAAAAACAAGGTGGTTTATCCTTTCAGAAGTTAATAATGACCATTAACTATTTATTAATTTGTACAGTAAGACTTAAACACCAGAAAGTAGTGAGGCACCACCACTACAGAGGACCAAAGACTACTACAAAAAGAAGAGAAACATTTTAACTCTCCAAGAAGTTAGATGACTGAAATTGACAGCAAGCTAGACTTCAAACTAAACACTTCATCCTATGATAAGCTGCAATTTCTCCCAAATTCATGTACCTTTTATACAAAAACATCAACTGAAAACTTGAGATTAAATACCACATTCACACACAGTCCTGGATATCTAATCAAAGAAAAAAAAGAAAAAAAAATAATAATAGTAACAATATGGGCAATACTTGCTATAACATGCTGGGGCTTTCACAGAAACTTGTTAAATTTTTAATAGAGGCACAATCCTGCCATAAAATCCAAGTCTCTCAGGATTATCAGTGTACACATCTTCACTAAAAAGTCCAAAAAACTGAGTGACCAAACTGCTCAAGCATTCTGTTGATCTTTTACACATGCTAAGAAATTTTCACTCAGTCTCACATTTCAACAGTTTCAAGAGAGCTATTTATCATGCCACTCTTGATTAATAACCAAACACATCTACCAGAAAACAGAACCTGCTATCTTTCTTGAACACTCCAATGAATCATGTTACATATTCAATATAAACAATACATACAAAAGAATTAGTTCACATATATGCAAAAAATATATACGACTTAAAAACTCCAAATCATACTTTAACCGTTGCCCTATCTTTCAACAAAGCCTCAGCAGCCCTCCTTCCAGAAACCAACGCCCCATCAAACGTCGCGCTAGTCATATAATCCCCACATGTATACAACCCCGGCTTCACCCTCGGATCCTTCATCAAATCCGTGGGCGGACACTGGTCCGGTTGGGCAAACCCTATCCTGTACATTCTCAAGAACCTCCACGGCCCCACAGCCGCCTTCCCAAACCAATCCGATAACTCTTTCACAACGCGTTCCACCAAATCTTCATCAGCCACACCATCATACATCCCGATAAGCGATACAGACACTAAAGCCTTTCCTGGAGGAGCATACGAAGGAGCCACATTAGTCGCAAAAAACATGTTATTCACAATCCCTCGACCCAACCCGTTTAAGAACAGCACCGGGTCTTTCACTGGAACCTTGTCACCGTCCACCGAAAAATACAAACAAACCGTGCTCCGAACCGGAGACTTCGCCTGAGTTACCATTTTTCCCGCCAAAATATTGGCGGCTTCGAATTCTTCGATTGCTAGTATCACTCCAAGATCACTTCTCAACGACTCTCCGCTTTCTAAACTCACAGCTATACCCTGTTCCGACTGGTAATCGATTGAAATTACCCTTGAATTTAACATAATCGAGCTTGGATTCAATTTAGCTGCCAATTGTTCAGGAATTGCGGAAATGCCATTCTTCGGGAGGGTATTGTCCCCAAGTGCAAGACATCTAAACACGAAATCGAACAAACGAGAAGTCGTTTCGAGCTCCCTGTCGAAAAAAATCCCCCCAAAAAATGGACGGAAAAACCGGTCCAAAATCGACTCCGAAAACCCAATTCCCCTCAACAATTCAATCGTCTTGACCTCATTCGCAGTCAAAAGCTCATAATCCGACTGGCTCAAAACCCTAATTCTAGTCAAGGCTATCAACAGCTTATCAATGACTGTACCTATTGGATTCGTGAGAGACTGGAGAGCGTCGGTGAAATGACGCAGGGGATCCGCTACGGTGTGGAAGCGACCACCGTAAAAGACCTGGGCGCCAGAGTAAAACCTCTGGAGATCAAGGGCGTCATAGTCAAGAAGCTTTCGAGCTTCGGGATAAGCCGTGATGAAGATTTGGAATCCGCGGTCGAGAGTGAATCCGTCGACGAAATCCGTACGAACGCGGCCGCCGACGGCGTCGGAGGCTTCGAGGAGGACGAAAGGGATGTTCTCAGCTTGGAGCCGGGTTGCGGCGGCTAATCCAGCTAGACCGGCGCCGACGACAATGACGCCGGTCTTGTTGGATGGTTGAGAAGGAGATTGGTTTTCATTGGGTGGGGATGAGTCCAGGGAGACTTGCTGTGAGGTTGCATTGGGTGGTTTGAGTGATTTGAATCTTTTGAAGGTTATGGAGGAAAAAGGAAAGGCTGAGGAAGAAAGGGGAAAAGAGAGTGCAGTGACAGACATCGGGGGTGGAGGGTTGATTTGGCGGGGGTGTTGTTATGGGTTCTTGTGGGTTGGAGAGGACAACAGAATGGGCATTGCTGAATGATCTCACTGCAACTATTTTTACAGTCCCCACAACTAATGTGATATTGGAATTTGGAGCTAAAGACAAAGTACCCGAATACATGGGTTGAGAAGGGCGAAAATGGCATTAACTATAGTAAGTAATAACTGTCAGATGATCCAAATTTTTCTGTTGGATTGCCTAATAATGTCTTGGGCCTGGATATGAAATCCAACAAATTGGTGATTTTTCACTCAGAGTCTCAGACCAAGTTCCATTTCATGAGAATATATCCAGAATCCCAAAACCCATTATAAATTGAGATTATGTCATTGGTCAAAAGATTTCAATGAGCCCAAATAGATATTGACCAAATGTCGCACTAATGATTTTTTTCCCCTTCTTTATTTATTCTCCTATACTTCTTTTTCCTTTATTTATTCTCCAAAAAAATAAAATCAAGGCATAATTACCAAAAAAAAACACGAGATTCGTGCTTAATTACAATAAAATCCAGATATTTTAAAAAATTGCAAAAAATTGCTTGAAGTTTGATTCGGTATTACATTTCTCCCCAAATAAACAAAAAAATTTAAAAAAAACCCTGATATTTATAAATATATTACACTTATCCGGTTATCCCCTTAATTTTAAGAAATAATCAAACATGATGGGGCTTTTTGTAATTTTGTAGTACTTCTGATTTTTTTTTTGTTATTACCCTAAACCTAAGGGGTTTTTTTTTTTTTGTGATTAGCCCTAAAATCAAACATGTGTACTCTTTCCAATACATTTCATTCCAGATAATCTCCCCTTCACCCAAAATCCTCAACAAAGAACAAACATTCACAAGGTATCTAAATTATAAGTACAATATCTCAAGTCAGGAAATCCTTTTCCTTAAAGAACGAAATGCTTTTTCCCAAAAATTCAAAGTCCAGAAATAGTAATAGGTCCAAAAACAATCCACATGTTAGCACACTATTGCAATTAGCAATGCAATGCACTAGTATTTCTGGTATTATTCTACTCTAGCACAAATTTAACAACCTTGTAGATGTCCCAAAACCTAAAAAGTAAAACAAGATTAGAATAAAAGGAAACAGAAATTTATCTGAAATCAGCAGCATATACAGAGTCTATGTTATTTCCATTCTGTATCCAAAAGCCAGTCATATTCACCACAAAATTTGTATCTCCTTCAGCAAATGAACTAATTAGTCAGGGCAAATTTCCACGAACACAGGCAACCTCTTTCTTGAATTAGTCCCAGAAAGCACTTTCTCTATATAAGCATCCACATCTTCTTTTGACGGATTCTTTTCCTCCTCCGTCGGCAAAGTGACCTCAATCCCATCATCCTGAGGAGTCCAATCAGATCTGGGCAGACTCGTTGTATTTGCAGAAAATTGTTTCACTTGAACGGGTGATGTAGAGAAAGCCGCCATTCTTGTTGGTACTGATGCAACTGGGAATAATTCTTCTGTTGATGCTTTGATTTGGCTAGTTGGGGGATAGTTTGTGCCATATGATGATGATAAGCTTGATCCCTCTAAACTGTTGTTCGATTTGAAGATCTACCCCAAAGCGAATTGCAAAAATACCCAGAAACAACATACAAGAAATCATAAATTTACCACTCTATTTATGAGAAATTACTCTTTAAGATTTATTGATGGGAAAAGAGGAAAAATTTCATACCTCAGGTTTGATCTTGCCAGAGGAGCGAGGGGGCCGCAACTCCTCTTTGCCGTGCGCAAACTGTTCCAATTGAAATCGAGTATCAATAAACATATCGAAACGTTGTTTGACCTAACAAGATTCAATTGCGATTTTTTACTTCTTGTTTTAAAGTGATTTTTTTTTTCTCCTCAGAGTCGTGAAACGATGTACTAGCAAGACTTCACCTCACCCGTTGATTAATCTTAAAACGAAAAATAAGAACCGTCGGATCACAATACCAGGCATTCGGTACCAAATTGGCATGTTCCGCAAGTCTCCCAAAAACGACACAGCCTATTCCTGTAGTGTTTGGTATTTTCGGTCCCGCTGCTTCTACCGCCGCCTCCCGACGACGGCGATGAAGTTGAATTCGACCTCCCGCCGACAAAGCTGCTGTTGATGGAACTAGATGACGTCAGCGGCAACCTCATTCTCACTTCACCGCATCCTTTGTTGGATTTAGGCACCGGAATTCCATCCATAACAATCACATCCTCCTCAACCTTCACCGGCGTAATGAACGGCGGCGTGGAGTCGGATGTTGGATCGGCAGAGCATAGGTACTTCATCAGTGGAGATGGAGAATTCGAGCTGTCGGATGCGTATGGATCGAATATTGAACTACAGCGGCGACCATAGGCTAAATTTAGCATGTTAATGGGTGAGACGACGCCGTCTAAGGACTTGAGCCTCGGAGCTTTGTGGTCGCGCTGGTTTTCCATGGAAATTCGCTGTAATTGATTATCGAATATAGAATTAGATCACATTCAATAAAAGAATAGGTAAATTTCATTGTGATAATTGCTAAAATTCTTCGCCACTTAACAGAAATCTGAAATCTTTACCGAGAAAAATCCGAAGAAAAATTATGTAAACAGACGATTAACATAACAAAATAAATTGATTTACGGACGGAAATTTCGAGCAACAGACATAGCTAGATAGCATGAAACTAAAGGAGAGTGCATATCGCGTAGGTAATGCGAATACGCGCCATTTCTAGGTTTGAAAATCTATCAAAACAAAAAGATGAAGCAAACAAGTTTATGCAAAAATTCAGTAAAAACACAAAAGAGATAAATCATTACACAGGCTTCAAAGCATCACTTTGCAAATCAGAGTACAGAGATCGATCAAGATTAAAGCACAAGAAAACCTAATTCGGAGCAAAGGCAGAAAGTGAAATTCAAGTTCCAATCATAAGAAGAACAGCGCAAGATACAGCAAATGGAATGAAATATCATCATATATCGTCATTGTATTGATGTTACCTGAGATTTAGAGCTTCAGGTCCACAGAGATCGAATCAATTTGACAGCGTCGAGGAGAGCGAAACCAGAGAAATTGAAGCGAGGACTGTGAATTTAGTGCGAAGCTTTTCTTTCTTCGCCGCTCCGCTTTTGCGCCATAATTTGAAATCTGGTGGTGCGACCCATTCTATTTATACTGTTCTGTTTAGGTGGATGATGGAGAAAATATACCAGGATTTAATCCTCCAAAACAAATTAATTTACTAATAGTATACTAATTATTATTGGTAAAAAATATTGTTTGGCCCAAAATTTTTTGAGCGGATAGAGCTAGGTGAGAACTGAACCTGTGACATTTGAACTTTTTGGGAATCGATTGGCAGCCTAGTGTAAGGCGTTTGTACAACTCAAGCCCAAAAATTTGAAGTTTTATGAAGCTCAATTGAATATATATATTGGTAGCAATATTTAGTTCTATAATGTCATCACGCCGACTAATAACTAGGTAAGACGACTAATATAATCAAGAGCGTAGCTAGAATGGCGGACTACTCCTAGCTCAACTATTGTTTACCCTTAGCCAAAACACATAAAAAAATTAAAGTGAATTTCATGTGCCTATATGTTCCAACTTTTTCTCGAACTTGGGGTGTGCCAGAGACCACGACAACACCCTTGGATCCGCCCCTATATACAATCATCAAGTGTTTGCGTGTTAGAGATCACCATTATTATTATTATTATTATTATTATTATTATTATTATTAATTTTGAGTTTTCCAGTAGATGAATTGCAGGATAGGTTATTGATTTCAGGTTTGAGGATACAAAATTGGCAAGTATTCATCATATTTGGCATACCTTGGATGTTCATGAATGCAAAAACCATGACTTGAATAGCTCTAATAAGCATAAATTACAACTTTTATTGAACATTCAAATGCATTCAACAATACCATTCCCCTTGCACCACACAAGACATGTCAAAATACATCGTTGATGTGTTTCAAATAATTTACACAATTTTGCAATATCAAGAAATTCAAGATAAATCACAATTGGATGATGTTCTTCAAATCCCATTTATTGCATTATTCAAATTTCCACCAAGCAAGGACATTAGCCCACCACCATGGACTCTCCCTTCAGGAACAACAAAATCAAAGCTCTTCCCAGCATCACCATTGCCCCCAACATCAACACCACTGCTCCTCCTTTCTTGTTCCTTCTCGGAACCCAACGGTCTTAAATAAGACGAAGACGCCTTCATCGACAACGGAACCAATACCTGAGGCGGAATAAGCTGCTGCCGTTTGGCCGGCTTCTCGAGCGACTTAACAGAATCCGAAATCACACTGACACCGGATGAGGAACATGTGTTGTCGATCGACTTAACCAATCCATGAAACAGGCCAGGTCCAATCGTGGCCGTTCTACTCGTCTCCCGCCCGTGAACCTGGCTACTATGCGCGGCGCAAAGTCCGCTTTTACCCCTCGCGAACTTTTCGCATTTCCCTTCACCCCAATTGCACCTCTTTCCACCACCGTGCGCCTTGCAGAAATCCGTGCTGCCTTGAGCACTCTTCCCGCAGTTCTCAAAACGACACCGTTTCCCCCCTCCGTGCTTAACGCAACAATCTGTCCGTCCGCGCGCGCTTTTAGTGCATCCCGGGACGGAACACCTCTTTCCTCCGCCATGCGCAACGCAGTAATTCGTGCCCCCGTGCACGCTTTTCGGGCATATCCCGCCCCCGTCGAACAAACAACGTTTTCCGCCACCGTGCCCTTTGCAGAGCGGCGTGCTCCCTTCGGCACCCTTCGTGCATCCGGCGAATATGCATCTTTTCCCGCCGCCGTGTGCTTTGCAGAAAACCGTACTCCCCTGCGCGCCTTTATTACACCCGAGAAACTGACAGCGCCGACCACCGCCATGAGATATGCAAAGACCAATTTGCCCCTCGGCGCTTCTCGTGCAGCCATCGACCGTGCACCTCTTTCCGCCACCGTGCCTGATGCAGAGGCCTGATCTGCCGCGCGCGGCTTTGGTGCACCCGCCTGGATATCCGCAGCGTTTTCCCCCACCGTGCGCTATGCAGTGATCCGTTTTTCCCTCGGCACTTTTGGTGCATCCGAGGTGCTCACACCTTCGACCTCCTCCATGGGCTTTGCAGTAGGCTGTTCGGCTCTCTGCGCCTTTATTGCATCCCGGCTTCTGGCATCTCTGCCCACCCCCATGGCCTATGCACATACCGGTTGCCCCTCGTGCTCCTTTTGTACATCCAGCAAACTTGCATTTTTTAGTACTGCTGTCTTTGTGATTCGATGAAACTGTAGCATTTCCAGGCTCGGATATGGCGCTTATGGAGTAATTAGAGAGAGCTGAAGGCTCAGAACTCAGCTGCGAAAGTTGGCATTGAGATTTTGCACCATGTTCGAAAACCTTATTTGATGTCATAAAAATCTCCGCGTTCTCCATTCGTGGGGCCATAATAAGGCTCCTCATATAACCACCTGATTTCTTGGCTGATGTAGAACCCTCATCGACAACAGGAATCATAAATCTGTCACCGTCTGAAGATACTCGATCCAGCTGACGACGTGCATCAAAATGACTCTGGGTCGAAGCTGAAAAATCAAGCACGTTGGAAACTGCATAGCCACTCCCAGACAGCCCGAGTTTCAGAATTGAATCGCGTTGAGATGACAGCCCTTGACTGAATATGTTGCCTTTATTACTCCTTGAAGGGGAATACTCATCCGAATATGCACTTGGCGTTGGACCGAGCCCAAGTACTAACTTGCATCCATCGTCTAAAGTATTTTTGCAAGTATTCTGATCACCATCACTGGATTGACTGTCTAGAAATGTGGCAGCTTCGCGCGTTCCATATCCAAAGCCGTCCAATCGCAGAGTAGTGTCTCCGAAATTACTTTTCTTAATGAGGTCACCACAGAAAGAGGAATACATATCGTTCCTGAACGGATTAACGAAAGAGAGCTATACTATTTTGAAGAAATGAATTGCCAGCCGGTAAAAGAATACTACGGATATCTAGTTGGATAATCTATAAATTAAAAGGAAAAAAACCGGAGAAACATTCAAACCAGCTCCACCACTCACAAAACCGGATGTATCGGACCTATCCATAATATCAACTGCCCCGGAGAATACTGAGTATGTTTATGAAGTGGACCTGATAGTGAACATGATATTTGAAAGTATGCAATTCCAGCCACTAAGTAAAGAGTCCATTAGATTCAGTCACCTGACAGAAGAGAATAAACGGCATAACATCATAACATATACAACGGAACCCCACAAACAATCACATAGCTCAAAGTAATATATAGAGCTCAACAAAAATTGAAAGATCAGAGAACAGAAAAGATGACAGCTTAATTCATGAGAAAAATACCCTGGAGACCGAATAAGAACCGCCTATGCCAAAGGCGAGATGACGTCTAATTTGGTCAAAAAACACAACGTAGATCAAAGTAGTATCTAGACTAGCATTACAAACAATTCCAGGATTGCAAAGCAAACATAGGGTGATTTTGGTCTAATGCAGGTAAAAATGGAGAATAAAGTCGGAACGAAGACTAACTATACAATTCATTTGGAGATAAAACTCTAAAGGTGTATAGGATGGTTACTGCTTTAAACAAAATAAAAAAATAAAAAAAAAATGTTTTTTGTTCATTCTCATTCCAGAAATAGTACCATGTTCTACTTTCATTCACTCCATCATACAGGTAAATTTACTAGAAGGTACAAACTTCCAATCTGTAAACAGCAATGAAATAATTAACAAAGAACTTCTTAAGAATACAAGATTGAAAGGTTTAGCTTTTATTTTATATGGAATAGTTTTTTCAAAAATCATCTCTTTAATAGCTCAAAATTAATTTTCACCTCCGCTATATTTATCAACCCAACTTCTACAAGAAGCTCACCAAATAAATTATGAGATCTAAAGTTACCAGACCAAGATAATAATAAAAAAAAATTAACAGCAAAGAGTCAACTCAAAGCCCTTTCTTGATGCTTATGAAAGCAATATTGCATAATTCACAGGGAAGAAAACATCAAGCAATCACAAACTCCCTTTTCCCCTGAAGAGTGAAGATAAGAAAAAATTCAGAACACACAAAATTTGTTTCTCTGTATTTTTTTCTTTTTCAATAAAAGAAAATAAAAAACAAAAAAGAAGCAGTTGATCAATCAAATACCTAAAAACAAAAAAGCAGCACACGCCTAATTCCTGAACTACCAAGAACCCAAAAAGCTTTAAAGTAATAGCTTTCCATGAACCAAATCCAGTGAGACAACATGGAAAACATCCACAATAAGTATGGCAAAAATAAATGTTTTTTGAGAACCACACACACATTAATGTAAAAAATACACATAAACAAACTTTATTCAAAGTCAGACTAGTATACAGCAATTCGGATAAACAGAGTGTGAAAAGGAAAAGAAAATCACCCTTTACAGCAAGATTTGGTGCAAAGATGGAAACTTTTTCAAGCCATTTTGCCAAAAAAAAAAAAACCCAATTTCAAGAATCTAGTCTAGAGAGAGAAAGTGGGCTAGCGAATGGAGAGAGCAGAACGCACAGAACAACTGCCAGTTGAATACCAACAACAAAGTGTAGAAAAAAGAAAAGAGGAAAGAAAGAAAAAGAGGGAAGCTTAATTAAAACTAATTAAGAGTTAAATAGAGCTAAACTTGATTTGGGCTCCTCCTATATCTTGATTAATGGAAGTTGATTACCAATAGTGCCCCTTTGATGACAAACAAAACTACTGTTTCTCTGGGACGATTTCTAAGCAATGATTTGGACAGATGACTATCAGACAATGCATCTTTTGGGCGAAAAGGACAGGCGCTTGTTTGGCATTTTTGCCCTTGATGGGAATGTGGGGCAAGGTTAAAATTGACCTTTCAAAAGGTATTTCTATTTACAAATTTTTATTATTTTGATATTCTTTTAAAATATCTCAAAATATAAATGAGATTTTTTAATATATATAGCTATCGTAAATATAAAACATAAACGCATTATAATTTAAAATTGCATAAAAGTCAAAATACATTAATATTTTTGTCAAGAATAAAGGGTAATTAACTAAAGGGTCATCAATTATGTGATTAAACAATTGCTAATTGTTTCGGTTCTATATATAACTCAGTCAGAGATGGCTTGAGGTTATGTGAAAATTGAGATCTTATGTTTAAATCACTTTATATCATGTGGATTTTAATTTGATCACTTTTATAAAAGTTAATTATAAATTGTTAGGAATCAAACAGTAATCCCAGCGGTTAAAGACTCTCAAGCTCCGACCATATTAATCCTTTCCTCCCGGGATTTGTACTCAGAAAAAGAATATAAGTATAGTCAATAATTATACATTGTTAATGGATAATTTATATTGTATTGTTAATTGATATGATACATATCTCATTGATTCACTCGAAACACTAATATTTTTTTAATGACAATAAAAACCATACAAAATATTAGTATCTTTAATCAAGTAAATATTTAATTGATTATGGTGTAAGGGGTTGGGTCAAATTTATATGGACTTGCCCTAGTTAATAAGATTTTTAAGGACCATATCCACATGGTATTGTTTTATAATTTTAAAGGTATTACAAAAATGTACTTTTTCAAAAATAATACTAAATATATATTTTTCTAAATATAATACAAATATAAATATATATATATATGTAATATTTGATTAGTTCAAGGAGCTTGGGGAGGGGCACACACACCCGTATGTGATCGAACTCGGGACATTCACCCTTACAAACATCTCTCAACCACTAGAGCACAATGTTGATCCTAATAAGGATTATACATATAACTAGAAATTGAAATGACCTTTTTGTTTGTTTATGAGTTTTTTTTTTGATACAACACTATGACTTCTAGATCTCTAATACCCTTAATTACGGTTCCTAGACCTTTAATATCTGCACAATGAGTTGTCCCATAAGTAATTAATATCCGCACAATGAGTTGTCCCATAAGTAATTGCTCGCTTGAAGCCTTAAAAATTAATTGTTCCACCATCGTACTTCAACGCTCGAACCCCTAACCTCTCAGAGAAAGAACATGAATTACCTCATATGTGACCGTTGGACCACAAGATCATTGGCTTGTTAATGAGATTTAACGACATGAATATTATTGTTTTGAATGTCGATAGTTTCTTAAGGACGTTATTAATCAGATAGATTATGTTTTTTATAACATTAAAACTAAGTATCACAAAAAAAAGTATTATATAAATAAAGTAATACTCGTACTAATACTAATTATGAATGATAATGGGGCGGGGCGGGTATCTAAAAACTCAAACTCGCTCCGCCCATAGAACGGGGCAGGGCGGCCGACCCATCACGGGTCACGGTTCGAATTAAATAAAATCAAATACAAAAAAAATAAATATATAATTATAAATTATATTTTTATAATTATCATTATCAATTTATAATTGCTAGATATAATATTAAATACATAAAAATTACATTATAATATATATTGAATATATTTTAAAAATAAATTTGTCAGAGGAGGTGGGGCGGATATCTACTGGGCAAATTTGATACCCAACCTGCCCGCCGTGGGTAACAGGGCGGGGCGGAGCGATTCCCCTAATACTAATAATAAAGTATTTTAATCACGAATCTCAATCTAATTACTTGAATCAACTTTTCCGTTGATAAACCATAAGGAAGTGGGGAATCGGAAAACATGTACGAAAAAGACAAAAGAAGATGGTCGAAGAAACCGATGACGCCCAAGACACGTGTCGGATAGATGGGCGAAGGAAAGGAAGATGATTGGTTGAAATCCAGGAGAAAATTAACGATGTGTACGCCTCAACAACGCAACGGAGCCCATAAGCCCATTATTTATTATGCACGCGACTTTCGAGTTTTTTCTTTTCTCAAACAAATAAATAATGATGCTAATAGCCTAATTGTAATAAATTATAAAAAAATAAAGAATAATACAGCGTGGTTCAATTGATTTTTGGAAAATTGTGTAATTATTGAAGTTTAAAATATATTATTTCTGTTCGGTGTTATTATTTCTTTTAATAAAATATAAGTCAAAATGCTTAATTTTGGAACTAAAAATTAGAGTCCGCAAAATGCAACCCAACCATATTGACTCAATCGGCTCGAGATTTAGGATGGGCTAGGTCATGATTTTATAGGCCTGAAAAATTCCGGGTCTATTTGGCTAGCCCTGATGGATCGGGGTTGACCCAACTTTTAACTTAGTCAGACAGTTTCTGTGTATAGAGTGTACACACAAAGTAAACTGGGTCAAATATTTTCGTAGCCCGAGCAAAATCGGCCGGACCTGAATTATTTAAAAAGTTAATGGACTCGGATTGAGCTAGCCTGTCCAATATTTTGTTAGCTCTATTAAAATTTTTATTATTTGTTTATCTTTGACATTGATGTCATGTTTAATTTCAATTCAATTCGTGATATGTAGGTGTATGAATACATTTCAAAAGTTAAAACTACCTTGTTCTAATTTAATATGTATATGGATTAAGAAAAAAAATATAATGATTAATTCATTTAATTAGTTTGAATAATTTGCATATTACCAAATCAACTTTCATTTCCAGTGATTGTGGTAATATTTGAACATCCAATATGAAATAATCTAAAATATATTCTTCCAATCCTTACATTCGAATGCAAAAATATCCTAAAAAAAATAAAATTTGTTATTTAATTTCAAAACATAAAAAGATCAAGGAGACATAGTCATGCTTCAATTCCAACATCATTGCCCCACAATAGGCAACCATTTAACTCCAACAATGAATAATAATAATAATAATAATAATAATAATAATTCCCTCAAAAAAAAAATAATAATAATAATAATAATAAGAATAATAATAATAATGATAATAATAATAATAATAATAATAATAATAATAATAATATATTTTTCCCAATTTTGACGTAATGCACTTGAACAGTCAACATTGAAAAAATAAATAAACAAAAAAACTCACGACCTTTCAGCACAAGAAAAACATAACTTAGGGTCATTAATTATAGGACCAATAATTTGTCGATGATGTCACAAAATTTAGTGTGCATATAATATGACAGAAGAAACAATTATTGAAAGAAGATGCATTATTGTTAATCAATTTTAAATAAAATAACTACATATAATAATACACCCCTCCGCGTTACATCATTCAAAATAAAATATTTTATAATTGTATAATATTCGGGAAGATACCAAGTTGCAGAATATTCAAACAAGATGCACAGATATAAGCCAAATCGACAGTTATGTATTTGGGAGCTGGTATCTTGTATTTAATAATAAATAATATATATTTATATATCTTGATATATTTTAAGAAATCCAACCTAGGTGGAGTCTGCCCTTGTCGTTGTCTTGCCCAACCAAATTCCTTGAATTAATCAAAACTATATTTGGAATTTATATTTTATAATGATACATTACAAAATTAACCTATTTGGCCAAAGACGCCTGTTATTTTTTTTGTGCCATTTATTAACTTAATTATAAGTTGTGAAAGAATTGAAGGGTCCAATTCTAATGAAAATGCAGTGTGCAGTCAAAAGTGATGCCAACACTTTGTAAAAACACAACGAAAGACTTTTAATTAAAACACAATTTCATAATTATGAAATAAAGACAGAATGAGATATAAAACACAAGAGATTAAAATTTTTTGTACATGTATAAAATACTTGTACTATGTTCATTAGAACAAAAATTATACAAAAGGTAATGTTGTTTACAACTTACAAAATTACAAAGTAAATAAGGAAACTAGAAGAACAACTCCCCTTGTGTCTCCAAAAGTAACAACACTCCTTTACAAAATGTGAGAATCTATTTAATCTATCTCACAAATACATTCAAAACTCGAGTTCTAAAAATAATGCCAACAATGTTGCCAACATTTCTGGTATCACTGAGCTTCTGCAGAATTTCTGATGTGAAAATCTTTGGAAGATGAACTCACAACTCTCATCAAATCTATGTCCGAAATTTCTTTGGTTTCGATCCTTAAATAGCCATCCTTGAATAACTTCCCCGCAAGAAAATAGAAGAAAACTACCCGCAAGATTTAAGGAAAGAAACCACCCACTTCCATAAACTTCTAAGGAGTTAGTAAAGACAGTAAAAACCGAATTAAAAACTTCTAACATAACTCCGTAAAAAAGAATCGACAATATTAATCGACAAAAATTAAACCTGAAATCTGGAAGAATAAAAATCGAAATATAATGTTTGATGAAATTCAAACATTAACAATCTCCCCCTTTCTTGCAGATTTATGGACAAAACTTTTGCACAAAAACACAGTTAATATTCTCCCCCTGACTTCAAGGATCAATCAACAGAGATAAACTCAAACTCCCCCTGAACTCAAGATGCATGTTAATCACACAGAAATACTACGAAGGAAAATTAATGTATTAACAAGACATATTTACAACCCATAGCAAACAACCTAACATACTATAGACAGAGACAGAATACCTAAACAACTTTAACTATCATCAGGAAAAAACAAAAGAAAACCACACTAACTGAAGACATAGTATCAAGCAAAAAACAAGTACCCAAACAAATGATGCTCAGATGTTACCAACATTTTCAGCATCATTACCACCATCTTCTTCATCAGAAGAACCTTCATCATCAGCCACAGATTTTGAGCGCCACTTACTCCCCCTTTTTGTCCGAATCACCTCTTGATTCATCTCTTTGTTTAATCCAAGACTAATGGAGAAGTAGCATACTTCTCTTGTTTGATCAAATAAGCCAAAACTGGATCAGCAATTTGAGAAGGAGAACTAGGTGCTGCAATATCTTCATCAGACCTCAGAGGCAAATCCACATGCCTTGCACCTTTGAGAAGAGGAGGTTTGATTCGGATGAGAGATTTGATATGAATCAATTTTTCCGTCTCTTTCTTAGCAAAACCTTAGGACTCCAAAATGGAGTATATAAGAGATGGAAAATGAAGACCAATCTCCAAAACTCTCTCAACATATGAAGATATGATTGCACAAATACGGGAGCCAAAATTTATTTTATGTTTCATTCCAATCTTGTACAAGAAGTAATCATGTTCTTTTGTAACTGCAGCATTATTAGTTGTTGGCAACCAATTTGCAATTGCTATCTTGTGCAGAACGACATACTTGGATGATATCTGGGCTAAGTATAGTTTCTTTCCGGGTTTCGGCCACTCAGTTTTATGATTGGCAGTTAGTTCATGTATGACCATTCCATCTGTAACCTCCTGTTCATCTTCTACAACATCCTCAGTTCCCAAAAATTCATTCACAAGTTGAGGAGTAAAATGGTAGACCTTTTTCCTCAAAAACACCTCTCCAAACTTAGCAGAATTTGGGTTAAAAGAGTCCAATAAAAGATTGCAATAAAATTCCTTAACAACTCTTTCAACATACGGTCTAGCATATGTATGAGCCAAAGAGTTGTCTCTCTTTCAAGTAACCAATCATATTATTTGACTCAAATTCTTGCATATGAATTTTTTTATCTTGAAAACCCTCCTTAAGATAAGACTTCCAGTTTTTAGAAGCATCCATGAAATAAAATCCCTAGAATAAGACTTTGAGGGATCAATACCGAGTCCTGTGGGTATAGCCCTTGCTTATGCAAATTCAGCGCCATTTAGTCTATTGGAGAAGAAGGATGTGAGACGGGATATTCAATGTTGCTTGAGGATTCTCCAACGGACTTTGTTCTTCGTTCGCCCAAGCAAGCAAAGTCTCTTCATCTTCAGTCATGTATCTTCTTCCACAACGGTTACGATTGTGTTGGATTGTGAGCATGACTAGAAGGAAGAAGAATGTCGAGGATTGACCAAGAATTTGAGATGATGCCATGATGGGCGCATCATTTCTTTGGTCATTTTTGAAAAAAAAAGGAACCTCTGTTTCTGATGGTCGAATTTCGGATGATGCCACGATGTTGGCATCATCATTTCCATCATTTGTGTCCTTTGGTGGTGATTTCTGAACCTCTTGCTATGGAGTCTGTGCTTGAAAATCCATGGGTATTGTAGTATCTGCGTGAGTTTCAACAAAACCTTCAACCTTTTCACTAGAATCCCCCGTAGAGCTTGAACCTTTTGATTTCTTCCTCGGTCGTGCATCACCTGCAAGTATGGGTGTCAAACCCTTTCTTCTTCGTGAATATCGAGTCAGAGGAGGAATTAATGGCCCAAAACTTCTACGAAATCTTGTATGTTTGGAGGGTTTTCCACATTGTGGGATTGCCTCGCTTCTCCCGGGATTTCAAACCCAGAGGTTGAGGTGCTTGGATATGGGTACAATTTCTCCCAAAATTTCTTCTTGTTCAGCATTTGGTGAAGATGGGTCTGCCATTGGTGGATCAAATTGAGATGCAACTTCTTCTCGTTCTACACCTATGCCAGATGATGATCCCTTTTTGGTTGCTTGTGCCCACTCGATCTAATATCCCGAGGATCATACTCAACCATAAGAGGATTAGAAATACCCGAGATTGAGTCGAAAGTTTTTGAGGAGAAGGGTTTTGTGTAGATAAAGGATTCCGAGAAATGAGGTTAGATGGATTAGACACATTAAGGGGTGCACCCTCTTTTAATTTAGTGAGAAGTTCAGCAATGTGTTCGTCTTCCATAATTAAAAGCGAGATAAAATATATGGAAACCGAAATAAAAATACTGAACAATGGAACAAACAAACATTTGAACATATGGTATTTAAAGTGATTTATGAAATAACCATATAAAGTCCCATTTAAGTGCGTTAAATAACTCACTAAGCCCACTAACCCAACAGTTTTAAAAAAAACCGTCTCAGAAACATGGTGAGAAAAGAAAGGTTAAAACTGCTCAAACCACCACAACATCAGTCAGTGAATTTTTTTTAAATAAAACAAAGAAAAACGAAAAAGAAAAAAAAAATATATATATACATATATAAAAAAAACAGCAGTATTATGAGATGATATATACAATGATGCCGTCATTTACAAGTTCATTCTGTAACAGCAAAAAAAAAAAATTTAATGTCAGAAACATATTTTTCTTTTCTTGCTTAACAAGATCAAAGGCATAACCATAGTACATAAAGACTTATGAAAGTCATTGGGTATATAGCTCACGAGAATATCAAGTTCTATGAGCCAAAAAGTACAAAAATGCCCAAAAAGCAAGACCAAAATAAATCTTGTTTTCGACTTCTTTTAGAATAAGAGCCTACAGAAAATTAGAAGAAATGATAGATCAAGTCTGAGAAAATCTCAAGAATACATGTTACAAATCGAAAAGAAAGAAAAAAAAATATATACATAAACAAGATGTGTCACACAGTTGATGCAACACATGACACATTACATATTAAATGACACATAACCCAAGAGATTTCCTTAGCAAGAAAAAAACCTCTCAAAATCCAAGGATTTGGTAAAAATATCACCTAAGCGATGTTCGGTGGCAATATGTTTGATACAAACCAACCTTTTCTCAACCAAATCTCTTATAAAATGATGTCGGATGTCAATGTGCTTTGTTCGTGAGTGTTGAACAGGATTTTTAGAAATATCGATTGCACTCATTGTCACAAAGACATGGTTAAAATCTCACTATTAAAACCATAATCATTCAAAGATTTGTTTCATCCACATCTATTGAGAACAACATGCATCAAAGCAACAACATATTCGGATTCAATTTGTAGATAATGACATTACGTTTTGCTTCCATCTTGAACCACGAAACAAGATTATTGCCAAGATAAAAACAACCTCCAGAGGTACTTTTTCTATCATCCAAATCCCCGGCCAAATCCGAATCACTATACCCTACTAAGTTCATGTTGGTGTCCTTTGTATACCGAGATACCTAGATCTCCGTACCACTCACATATTTTATAATCCTCTTTACAAAGATTAAGGTGAGTAATCTTAGGTTACGCTTGGTATCGAGCACACACACATACACTAAACATTAAGTCGGGGACGACTAGTCGTAAGATATAAGACTTCCAATCATACTTTCGTATAAAGTGGGATCGACAATGATGCCATAATAGCGTCTCTAAACAATTTCATGCTTGAACTCATTGGAGTTCTCATGTGTTTTCTTTCTAAACCGAACTTTTTCACCAAGTTTTTGCATATTTGCATCGAGAAACAAAGATACCATCAGGCATCTGTTTAATTTGTAAACCAAGAAAAAAATTGACTCACCAACAAGACTATTTCAAAGGTAGATGACATAGACTTGACAAACTCATCTTTTAAAAAATTACTTGTTGAACCAAAGACTATATCATCAACATACACTTGTGCAATGACCAAGTGTTGTTTTTCCTTTTTAATAAACAGTGTTTTGTCAACACTTCCTCTTTGAAAACCAACATGTACAAGAAATTCAGCAAGCCTTTCATACCAAGCTCTTGGAGCTTGTTTCAAACCGTATAAAGCTTTCTTAAGTTTAAAAACATGGTTTGGTTTATGAGGATCTTGAAAGCCTTTTGGTTGTTCAACAAAAACTTCTTCATTAAGAAATCCATTCAAAAAAGCACTTTTAATGTCCATTTGAAAAAGTTTAAAATTGAGAAAGCAAGAACACATATCGAAGTCCGATTGATTCAAGCCTGGCCACTAGAGCAAATGTCTCATCATAGTCTATACCCTCAACCTGAGTATATCCCTGAGCAACCAATCTTGCATTGTTCCTGATAATGTTACCATTTTCATCACTCTTATTCTTAAAAATCCATTTAGTACCGATGATGTTAACATTATCAAGGCTTAGGAACAAGATCCCAAACATCATTACGAACAAATTGGTTTAATTCTTCATGCATGGCTTCAATCCAAAATTCATCTTTTAAAGCTTCAAACACATTTTTAGGTTCAATTAAGGATACAAAGCATGTTGAATTAACCATAAGACACTGAGATGATAGATAGGAAGGTCTCACCATTTCTCTATAATTCACCTTTTCTTTACCTCCTGGTTCTCACGATCTGTCACTTCACCAATTACGAGTCACCGGATGATTTTTCCGAACTTTCTGGATGGATTCCTCTCGACAAAGATCAAGATTATCATCACCTTCTCGAAGTCGACTCATTCACAACTTGAGTTCCTCCGGTTTGGGTCGATGATTGAAGATGATGCATCATTTCTGGCATCATTTTGTACAACATCAGTATCAGTTGTTTGTCCTTGTGCCACTCCCTGCACATGAGCTATATCCTCCTCCTCATCCTTGTTTTCAAAACCGTATGATTATCAAATACAACATTTCTGATTCTTGAATAGTCTAGTCCTAAGATTATAAATCCTATACACATGACTATTCTTGGAATATCCAAGAAACATTCCTTTATCACTTTTTGCATCAAGTTTTTACCAAGCTATTCTCGATCATTTAAAATATAACACACACAACCAAAAACATGAAAGTACTTGAGATTGGGCTTTTTCCCTTTCAAAATCTCATAACTTGTCATAGTAGTACCGGTCTCAAGTGAACACGGTTTGAAATATGACAAGCAAGATTCAAAGCCTCGCCCAAAATCTCTTTGAAATGTTTTTAGAAAACAACATTACTCTTGCCATTTCTTGCAAGGTTCTATTTTTTCCTTTCAAAGAATCCCGTTATGTTGAGGAGTAATGGGAGCCGAAAACTCATGAAAGATGCCCTTTTCATTGCGTAAATTAGAAAAAGAAGAATTTTCAAACTCTCTCCCATGATCGAGATCTAATTAGGTGCAATGTTAGAACCATGCATGTTGCAAATTCTCAAGTATAATTTTTAAACACTTCAAAAGTTTCGACTTTTCTTTTAAAAATTCGACCCATGAATATCTTGATAAATCATCTACACAAATAAAGGAATATTTCTTTCCTCCCAAACTATCCACTTCTACAGTCCCATTAAATCCATATGAAGCAATTCAAAACATCGAGAAGTACTAAAATGTTGTAACACATGATGTGGAACTCTTGTTTGTTTACCTTTTTGACATGGTCCACATACTTGTGTTACTTTACCTTTCACTTGAAGTTTAGGAATACCTCTCACAGACTTCCAAGTTGATCAACTTAAACATGTTTCTAAAATTAACATGTCCAAGTTTTTGATGCCACAACATACAATCATCGCCTCAACATGATTGCAAACTTGATTCAGTTCAACCATGTAACAATTATCCACAGATCTTGTACCAGTCATGACACAAGTATTGTTACCATTAAAAACAGAACATGAATCTCTATCAAATTTCACATGCAAATTATCATCACACAATTGACTAATCATGCTGATCAAATTTGCAAAAAGCCCTTTCACATGCAACACATTTTTCGCATGAAGGAAGTCCCTTTACATGAAGAGTTCCTTTTCCTACAATATGACCTTTGACACCACCACCAAATTGAACTTTACCACCATTCACTACTGATTCATAATCAGTCAAATAATTACGAGTACCAGTCATATGTCTTGAGCAACCACTATCAAAATACCATGTTCCTTCAACATTAGATCTAAGTGAAGTATACACAACAAGACATGACTGATCATCAGAACAAACCACATTATCAGAAGAATTCTTTGCAAAATTGAAAGTGTCTTCAATGATTGTCGCATCATTTCTGACATCATTTTACCTGAGACTTTGTCTTTCTTCAGCTTAAAACAAAACGGTTTGATATGCCAGGTTTAGAACAATAATGACAGACAAAATTTCTTTTCAAGACACTCTCGGACTTCTTGAAGTTGCTTTTGAGAAAAGATTTATTGTTCTTACCAATGCCACCTTGTTTTAAAGAAAGTTTTAACTTTTGACAAGAGTCGTTTTGTTAGGTTTAGAAAAACCTAATCCGGTTTTATCAAATCTAGCCTTCGAGAAATATGTCATCAATGACGAGAACTTGAATCAAAATTACTCACGGTCTTTTTGAGATCATTAAGTTCGATTTAATCATTTCAAGTTCCTTGTCATTTTGGTTAACATAACTTCTAGTCTAGTCACGACTCTCTCAAAACATCATTTTCTTTTATAACATCATCAAACCCGAGTTTTAAATCATCTTGACACAAATCCTCAAGTTTTCCAGGTGACAAACAAAGAGCAGATTCAAATGATCAACAAAATCATACACACTCACTCTGCACGCGTTATGTGATGTCTGAAATGATGTAACACTTGCAGCATCATTTTTCAAACCTTCAGAAATTACCTGTTCTTTCTCCAAAATGGTCATCAGACCTTTGCAACTATCATCTTCTTCCATTTTGATCTCTTCAGACTCTTCATCACTAAGAGACACAGTTAGATTCATACCTCTTTCCCTAAGAGTGTTTGCGCATTGATTTGCACAATGCCCAAATCCTTTGCAAGCACGACATTGAATCGAATCAAGATTTTTGGGTTTGAATGTATTATTTTCTTGATTAGATTCAAATTTTTTAGGAAAGTTTGAAGAATTTCCAGGAACCTGTCTCTTAGACTTGAAATCTCTGTTGTTACCAGAAGGTGTAGAATCATTTTTCCTGTTTGTTTTTCTGAGAAAATTATTAAACCTTCTAGTTAACAATGCAATTGAATCTTCATTTAAATCAACATTATGCAAATCTTTAATAAGATTTTCTATTGTAAAATCATATTCATTCTCATTATCACAAAAACCAACATCAGTCTCAGATGTAAAAGCAATACTTTGCCTTTATCTTTAACTTGATGTTCTTTTTGTTGAGCGCATTTAACTCAAAAGTTTGTAAAATTCCAATGAGTTCATCAAGTCAAGAGTATCGGTGTTTTTGGTTTCTTCAATAGTATAAATCTTAACATTAAATCTCTTAGGAAGAGACCTCATTACCTTACTTACCAATCTTTCATTGCTAATAGGGTGTCCAAGAGATTGAACCTCATTAGCAATGTCACAGATTTTTGCATTGTAGGATGCAATGGTTTCATCCTCTTCCATTCGAAGATTCTCAAATCTGTTGGCAAGTAATCTCAACTTTGTTCTTCTAACTCCATGTGTTCCTTCACAATGTAACTGCAACGCATCCCAAGCATCTTTTGCGGTAAAACACAATTTGAAATTATTTTGAACAAAGAAAGATCCACAGCACTGAAAATGGCATTTAAAGCTTTAGAATTAAAGCTAGCAATTTGAATTTCATCATTCATCCATTCAATTTCGGTTTGATCACAAGTATCACCATCAAGATCAATAATTCTTGGTGGTGTCCAACCGAGGATGACTCTCCATGCTCGTTCATCAATGGACTTAATGAACGCCCTCATCTTTACTTTCGAGACGAGTAATTCGCCCCATCCAAAATCGGAGGTCGAATCATGGAACTACTCAATCTCCATCATAAAAACACCGCAAAACACGGGATCACACTAAGTATCGTCTAGTGAAGGCTCGATACCAATTGAAAGAATTGAAGGGTCCAATTCTAATGAAAATGCGATTAATGCGATCAAAAGTGATGCCAACACTTTGTAAAAACACAATGAAAGACTTTTAATTAAAACACAATTTCATAATTATGAAATAAAAAGAATGAGATATAAAACACAAGAGATTAAAATTTTTTTGTACAAGTATAAAATACTTGTCTTGTGTTCATTAGAACAAAAATTATACAAAAGGTAATGTTGTTTACAACTTACAAAATTACAAAGTAAATAAGGAAACTAGAAGAACAACTCCTTGTGTCTCCAAAAGTAACAACACTCCTTTACAAAATGTGAGAATCTATTTAGTGCACTCCAAACACTCAATATACACCGAATCTATCTCACAAAAACATTCAAAACTCGAGTTCTAAAAATGATGCCAACAATGTTGCCAATATTTTCGGTATCACTAAGCTCTCGAGCATTTTCGATGTGAAAATCTTTGGAAGATGAACTCACAACTCTCATCAAATCTATGTCAGAAATTTCTGGTTTCGATCCTTAAATAGCCATCCTTGAATAACTTCCCGCAAGAAAATAGAAGAGAGAAACTACCGCAAGATTTAAGGAAAGAAACCACCCACTTCCATAAACTTCTAAGGAGTTAGTAAAGACAGTAAAATGAATTAAAAACTTCTAACACAACTCCTGTAAAAGAAACTGACAATATTAACTGACAAGAATTAAACCTGAAATTTGGAAGAATAAAAATCGAAATATAATGTTTGATGAAATTCAAACATTAACAAGTTGTCATAAACTCCTTTTAAAAAAAAAGGGCAAAAAAAAGTTGCCATAGACTTAAATGTTACAATTTCGACAAACTCGAGTCGCTCTCCTTAATCTTCATCATTTTCTTCCTCATTCTCCTATGGAGGATGGATGAAGTAATTTTATTTGCTTTTAATATAAATAAATTTGTCCACAAAGTAGTTTTATTTGTCCTCGATAGGTGACTTCTTTTCAATTAATAATGGGATTTTGTTCCGAACATCAGATTAATCATTACCCGACGATACATGACAGAAGTGAGATCATCTTTGGTACGTGTTTCGTCCAGCGACTCCGTAGCGAAGTTCTGATTCTACAGATCAATTATATCTATTTATGTTTAAATATTTTCTTAAAAAAGTAATATTTGTTATGGTTTTCAAATCTTTTGGATGATTAAACACTAATAACTAAATTTGTTTATATTTAATTTAAAATAATTCAGCTGGCACACACACACACAAAAAAGAAAGAAAGAAAAAGAAAAAAACCGTTTGGATGAACGAGATATTTGATGAAAACATTCCCAGAGAAAATATAATGAATTCCAGAGATATCCTTTAAGCTCTTAAGAAAAAGTAAAAATAATGTAACTTCTCTTTTAAATTGGTATTTAGTATTTTATATTGTTTTACTTGTATATAAAAATATCAAGTAACTCTTAGGTTTTCCATGCATGTCCAAATAAATTGTTACCTCACTGGAAAATGAGATTTATAATTTAAGGTTTAGCTAATTAAACACCCTCTTGTTGATGCCTAATCAATCCTTTAAAATTATTGCAGATGCCTAATCAATCCAATTAAATTATTGCAGGCTCACTTTCAGTTGAAGAATAATAATGAGAATTTAATCTGATATTCTTTTTAAAAAAAAGGATTAATTAATTAAAGGGTATTGATCTTAAACAAAATAGAGGAAAACGCAGAAGGAGAAAGTCAAGCTTTTTGTGGCTTCTTGTACATTTTTTTTAATAAGTTGTGGCTTCTTGTACATGGGTAAGGAGTTAATTAATTTTCAATCACAAGTGTAATATTATTTAATTAGAGGTGATGGAAACTAAGTGACAGCATATTGTGCAATGAATTTATATATTTTTTTATTTTCTAGTTTGTGGTGGCAAATGGCAGAGGACTTTGTGGATGGCGATGTCATCTTAGTAGACTTCAATTAGTTAAAGGATGAATCTCATCCCTTATGGCCACTACTGCCCTTGTCCTAGAGTTTTGTGAAGGATGTGAAGCGCGGATTATGCCTCAACTAGTCAGGTTGGACTGCCAAAGACTGAGTCACCACACAAGAAGTTCTCATCCACCCTGTAAATTATTACCAGAAGCGCAGGTTTTTTTATTTTTACTTTATGGACTAAATGGGCTTAATTAGGTATTATAATCAAATTAACTTAATAACAAGTATTAACCATATAATTTATTCTATTGGATCTTATCTTATGATCCATAATTCAGATAATTTCATTGAACTTGGTATATTGGTGTTATAATAATTAACATACATTTTTGTAAGAGAAAATTGGAAGAAAAATTCTATATAACTTGAGAGTCTTGAATAGAACTTAAGAATTACAAATGGAGGCTACCCAATATATAGGAGCAAACCCTAGCTAAGACACACACAAAGGAAAATACAAAACTACCCTCACAAATATAAATTAATAACTAGTTATAATTCTAACATCCCCCCACAAATTCATGATGATGATGTAGTAGAAATCATCGAGTTTGCCAACCAAACGCAGCGGAAGCGGATGTGACTTGGTGAAAAGATCGGAATCAGTAAAGATGATGAGATGAAAGCTAAGTGGAGTGTCCATGTTGCGGTGATGACGAGTGACATGACAATCAATCTCGATATCTTTGTTCTTTCGTGGAAAATCGAAAGTTGTGAAAGCAATGTGAATAAGACTTTGGTTATCACAATGCATGAGAGTAGGTGAGGACAAATGAACACCCATATCTGCGCAAAGAAGCCAACGTAACCAAACTATTTCGGTTGTAGTAGAAGCCGTTGCTCGATATCGCTTCTGCGTGGAGGATCAAGACACAACATTTTGTTTTTACTCTTCCAAGAAATAAGTGAGTCTCAAGAAAAACACAAAAACCGGTGGTGGATTTTCGATCGTGAGGATCACCGCCCAATCCGCATCGAGAATATGCCCTCAACTCTAATGAAGATGTAGATGGAAATAAAAGACTCGAAAAAGAGTACCCACAGAGGTATCGCAAGATCACGAGTAATCGCACTGACCCAATGAGCGGTAGTGGGGCAAGTGACAAATGACTCACAATATGAACCGCATATGCACGATATCGGGACGCGTAATGGTTAGATAAACCAAACTTCCAACAATAGTGCGATATAAAGTAGGATCGACAATGGTGTGCCATCGAAGGAGAATATCGAACATTAAGTTCAAGAGGCGTATCAACTGTCCGAGTATCAGGAAGACGAGCTCGATTAAGTATGTCAACAATGTACTTGGATTGTGAAAGAAGATAACCTCGAGGGGAGCGGGCTACCTCAATACCCAAGAAATATCGCAGGCCCCAAATCTTTCATTTCAAAGCGGAAAGCTAACCCAGATTTCAACAATGCAATCTCATCAACATCATCACCTAGGTGATGATCATGTCATCAACATATAAGGAAAGAAGAATAATACCAAAGACATGTACGCTTGATTTAAAAGGGGCGAGAATCATGGTTCTTGGAACTAAAACCAAGTGAAGTAAGACGACAGAGAATTTTTCAAACCAAGCCCGTGGAGCCTGTTTGAGACCACAATGCTTTCTTGCTTGCAAACTTCGCCCGATTATGAGGACTCCGGTGGTGGTATCATGTAAACTTCTTCTTGAAGATCACCATTCAAGAAGGCATTTTTGACATCCAATTGAGATATGTGCGATTTGGATAGAAGAAACAACAATAAGAGTACGAACGGTAGTCATCTTTGCAACAGGGGCAAATGTTTCCTCATAATCCATACCATACTGTTGTGAATAACCTTTAGCAACCAATCGTGCTTTATATCGCTCAACCGACCATCAGATTTGGTTTTAATTTTATAAACCCAACGCGAACCAATTGCCGTTTACCAGGTGGTAAAGATACCAAATCCCAAGTGTTTGTTTTATGCAGCGAAAAGTTCTCGGTCATAGCATGCCGCCATAAAGGATCGAGAATCGCCTCTTTATAGGAGTGTGGTTCAGAAATTTGGTGAATAGAGGACAAAAATGAAGCAAAGGCGGGAGAATAAGAAGAATAAACAAAGTCAGGTAACTGAGTGGACTTACGTGTACGTTGGGGATATCGAGGAGGCAAACGATCCACAATTTCAGGAAGCGATTGGGGTGCCGTAGGCGTAGGTGGAGCAGCAGTATCTGATGAGTCTCTATTTGTATTATCCGAGAATGGATCAATATGAACAAGATCAATTTTGGAGATGCTATGAGGACTAGAGAGAATAGAGAAGAATGGAATATGCTCAAGAAAAAATACATGACGAGACACATATAAATTTTGAGCAACAGGATCAAAGCAACGGTATCCCTTCTGACCTTCTCCATATCCTAAGAAAACACAAATAGCTGAACGAGAAGATAATTTGTTGCGTTCAACATGAGGACGAAGGACAAAACATGCACAACCAAAGACTCGTAAGGACGAATAACTAGGGGTGGAACCATATAGTCTCTGAAATGGTGATAAATCAGATGTAATGGATGATGGAATCCTATTTATACAATGGACAGCGGTAAGCACGACTTTCCCCCAGAATTCACTTAGAACTGAACTAGATAGTAAAAGTGAGCGGCTAGTTTCAATGATATGCCTATGTTTTTTTCAAAGAACACCATTTTGTTCAGGAGTATCTGTGCAAGAAGTTTGATGTAAAGTCCCATCCAAAGCAAGCAATTCACGAAAATTATTAGATGTGTACTCCCCACCCAAGTCACATCTAAAGCATTTTATGATAGCAGAGAATTGAGTTTTTACAAAAGCTCGAAATGAAGTATATATGCTCAGAAAATTAGAACGATGCTTCATAAAATAAACCCAACAATAACGGGAATAATCATCAATAAAAGAGACATAATATCGAGAACCCCCCTTTGTGGAAATGGGAGCAGGTCCCCACACATCAGAATGAACCAAATCAAATGGCGCAGTAGAAGAAGAAACACTCCGATTAAAAGGTAAAGCGGAAAATTTTGCCAATTTACAACCACTACAATCAGAAATATCATGAGAAGACAATTTTCCTAATGAACCTGTAGAAGCCAAAAATCTTAAACGTGAAACCGAAACATGACACAAACGAGAATGCCATAAATAAAAGCTAGACGACGAAGGACTCAAACGAAAAGAAGACAAATCAATAGTAGAAGCTGCGATAGAGGGTACTCTGAGCTCATCCAAAATGTATAACTCTCCGTGCCTACGGCCTGTCCCAATCAGCTTCCGGGAATGTGGATCCTGCACACAACAAGAAGTAGAAGAGAATGATACTAAGTAACCTGAATCACACAATTGGCTAACATAAACAAGATTTAATGTAAGTTTGGGAATATGGTAAACATGTGGAAGAGATAATTGAGGTGTAGCTACAGATCCAATTCCTGCTAAGGGTAACAATGTACCATCAGCAGTAACAACAAGTCTAGCATATGTGGGTGAAATGGAAGTAAAGCATTATATATCAGGGGACATATGATGAAAAACTCTAGAATCTAATACCCAAATAGAGGAAGATATACCTGACGAGCTTGGAGTTGACAAACCTGAGGCAGACAAAGCATAATATGAGGCAAAAAATTTCTGAAATTGTTCGGCAATTGTATCCATAGAAGGCTGACTGGAGGTAAGAGTTCCACGCACGTCGCGAGAATCGATGAGAATGGTACGGGTGCGGCAAAGAACACGAAGTCGGTGTGGGTGGCCTAAAACCACGTTGATTTGGATGGACAAACCGATGTTGGGGAGGTCGTGGATTTTTTCGTTGAAAACGTTGTTGGCCACCTTTATTCAACTCGGGACATTGAGCCTTCCAATGTCCTGGTTGTTTACAAGAATTACACTCATTATCAACAACCTTTGGGTGCGGTGTGAAAGGCGAAGAAGATGGACGGGGCACAACAAAAGCGGATGAAGTAGGAATGGGGAAGAACTCCTTTCCCCGCCCGAGACTTTAGGCGTAATTCCTCCGCTAACAATTCACCGACAAAGAATCAACGGATGGTAAAGGAATACGGTGCAAAAATATTTCCACGAAGAGACTCAAAATCATCCCGAAGAGCCATCAAAAATTGAACCAATCGTTGCTCTCTCTCACGAGCAATATAGTGGGGCAAATGCGCAAGTTCAATAGATTTAGTAAGGGCTAATTGATCCCAAAGATCAGCATGAGAATAAAATTCTTGTATAATCATATTTTTTTTCAAGAGATCGAATATCTATTTCCAACTGCATCGTTGTTTAGCAAAATTCGATTGAGTATACAACCGTTCCAAATGATCTCAAACTTCTTTAGCAGTATCATATTTAGCCAATTACATACCAATAGAGTTCTCCACAGAATTGTTAACCCAAGTAATAATTTTCGAATTGTTCACTTCCCAAACCTCTAATTCCGCAACATATTTAGTATTATCTTTCTCAACAGGATGTTTTTGTGTTCCAGAAATATAACTCCACAATTTTTTTTCTCTCAAAAAATTTCTCATGACATAACTCCAATATGAATAATTCTTTCCATTCAAGCGAACACTAATTGATCGCAACGAATCATCTCTTTCACTAGCCATAATGAATAATGACGAGAAAATCAGCGAAATACCAACCAAACAACTAGATAGATCGATGCAAATATCCAACAAATCAAGCCAACTCTACCAACAAAACTATTGCAAATAATCTGATTCTTGAGGCCAAAAAGATAGCAAACCCAACAAGTGCTAACAGATCGAAAATCGAATGAAAATAACACAAAGCTGCAACATACTCACTGTAATCGCGATATACCCACCGGATCCGCGAAATCGAGAATGCTATTAAAACCTTGCTCTTGATACCATGTTAGAATAATTAACATACATTTTTGTAAGAGAAAATTGGAAGAAGAATTCTATATAACTTGAGAGTCTTGAATAGAACTTAAGAATTACAAATGGAGGCTACCCAATATATAAGAGCAAACCCTAGCTAAGACACACAAAGGGAAAATACAAAACTACCCTCACAAATATAAATTAATAACTAGTTATAATTCTAACAATTGGGTCTATTCGAATTATAATCCATCAAATGATTTAATTGGTTTTCAGATTGAGGATAGAACATATAGGTTGTGATTGAGCGACATTTCATTTTGTTCATTTCTATTTTTGAGGGAATATAATGAAAAATTTGTTTGGTACTTTTTTTTTTTTTTGAGAATGTGATTAGATGTGAGATGAAAATGTAATAATAATAGTTGATGTGATGATTAGTTTGATAAAATAGTAATTTGATGTTATTGATGATTGAAAATTTGATAGAAATTGAATAATGTATTTGTGATATTAAAGTGTAATGGTAATAGACTGATAGTTGATATTTAGAAAAGTTATGACTGAGTGTGGTCGATGGATAAAAAAGAGAGGAAGTGATTAAAATATTTTTTTCGGCACAAATCCATAAACAATTACACATTTGGACAAAAAAAAATTTTAGAACAAATTTTTGCAAAATGCAAAAAAATAAATAAAATATTACAACCAAGCACAACCTTACCTTTTAGGTTTTTAGCCCTACTCAACTTTTGATACTAGAAACCAAAAAAAAACAAAAAAACCAGCCAACTTTTGATATTACAACCACCAACTTTGTGGCGTGGTGTTATCACTTATCATTTATCAATCTTATTCCACCTTTATTCTGCTTTATATTTTAAAAGCCCATTAACAATTGATTTGCAACCTAACATTCTCAAAAAAGCAAATATTTTTTTTTGATTTGCAACCTAACTTTGTCACCAAAACATAAAAAAAAAAACATAAAACCTTTTGTAGTGATAATTGATGTGTCTTATTAATTTGAATATATTCAGTTTTAAAAGTACTGTATTATAGTACTCATAAAAAAGAAAAAAAAAAAAAAACTGTGGTACAATCGGAAGTGGTAGTGTAACTGTTGAGATGACATTATACTTGTACACTTTAACTGTGTCGGTCCAGATTGGGAAGGCCCGTTAGGTGGCTCATAAAGGCAGAATTATCCATGTCTCACTTTTAGAGCCAGGCCCAAATTCTTGATAGACAAGAGGCCCAGTGGCCCACGTTTGGAACTTTGGAGACATAAGTGGCTATTGAAATATGATAATTCCTACAAATATTTTAGGCCTACCAAATGCCTAATCACTGGTCTTGTTTTTTTCGTTTAATTTTATTCATTTTTATTATTGTCAGATTAATTTTATTTTTTATTATTTTTGTGAGAAGATAAATACATATTTAGATATAGTATATAAATGTTAATTTTATTGGAATAAAAAATAAGTTTTTAGTGTTCTTTCCTTATATTTCACTTGTCAAATTAAGTTGATTTACAAAATTAGTATTTAAATTATTGTGGGTCTCATCATACGGTACAAATAAAAACCACTATTCAATTAATTACTAGATTTTCATCATTAAAATTTGTGGAACTCATATGTAACATTAGTGATGTAGGTTTTATTTAATTATAAAAAAGGTTTAAATTGATTGTGAGGGCCGATATTATTTCTCCTAACATATTACTTTCATTAAAAATAGATAAAAATCAGTGTTAAATTCAAGTTTGGAAGTGTTATATTTAGTGTAACAAAATTCTCAAGCAAGAAAAAGAACCATACATCCATGTACTGTAAACGAACCTAATAGAACCATCAATCACATTCCATCTTTTCATAAAGGAATCAATTGCAAGAAGAAACTTGTTACAATTGCATTGAATTATATATGTCCTGTTTTTTCCCTTCCCATTCTTTAGTTCAAAAGAATAATAAGAAAAAAAAGAACAAATGATCATGAGAATTTCTTCAAATCCTCACATTCAATGAATGTTTCAAGCCTCCAACATGAAGAGTATGGTTTCCCAAAGCCACTCTCCACTTGCCCTTTTCATCCACAACACTCAAATGCTTGCAAACATCGATGTCGAATCTAACCGCCCCTTCTTCCTCCGGCCTCAAATGCACCTTCCGAAACGCTAACAAGCGTTTCAGAGGCGCATTGTGGACCCGTGGAGGGCTAGAAAACAATAGAACAGTATGGCTCCCACTAAATTTCCCCACATTTTTCACTCTTAGATGAATGTCGAACGCTAAGTTCTTGCAGCTCTCCTCCATAGCGTCGATGGACTTGCACGTTGTTGATGAACGACAAATGTGCTCGTCTTCCAATGGCACGGAGACGTGCATTGGCGCTTTAACCAGTTGGTGTTTGAATGTTGAGTAGCTGATCCCATCCCCGAACGAAAAGACCGTTGGACCCTTGTAGAAACGATCACGTTCGACCAGGGTACCCTCGTGGGTGGTCCGGTCTCATGTTCATGTATACGCCATGCTAACGTTGTCTGCGTACGATTGTGGATACCAAGTCATTGGTAGTTTTCCACCTGCACCATCAAAAGGGAACCATTACTTGAGTTTTTCTTATTCATAAATGTTTTGGATAATTACAAAACCTACCCCTAAGGTTTAGGGTAATTACAAAAAAACCCAGAGAAGTTTCAAAAATTACAAATAACCCCCTAAAAATTGAATTTGTATTAAATGTAAAAGGGTAATCGTAGTATTTTTATAAATTTAAAGAGGGTGTTTGAAATATTTTGCATATGTATGGGGTAAAGAGTAATACATAATCAAATCTCAAGGGGATTTTTGTAATTTTTGAAAAATCCCTGTTTTCTTTTTGGAATAATTTTTGTAATTGTCCCTAATTGTTTGGGATAATTACAAATAATACCTATGAGTTTAACCTAATTACAAAAACACCTAATTACCTTTCAAAATAACAAATACCCCTTGTATGTTTCTGTTTTACAAATTGCACCTACTCAATGTGGTAATTTGCAAAAACAAACACAAACTTCCAAGGGATATTTGTCATTTTTAAAAGATAACTGTACTTTTTTGTAATTAAACTACACTTCAGACGTAGTTTTTCTAATTATTTGACTTATTTTTCTGTTTTACTGAATGTGGTAATTTGCAAAACAAACACAACCTCAAGGGTATTTGTCAATTTTAAAAGATAACCGAACTTTTTTGTAATTAAACCAATGTTGTAAAAATCGGCCAAGGCGCCCCTAGGCCGACCCGATTTTCCCAAAATCGGCCAAAAAATCGTTCTGGGGCAAAAATCGGCCTAGGCGGCAAAAAATCGGAAAAAAATCGGGAAAAAAATCAGTCTAGGTGGTCTAGTCAGAATAAATCGGTAAAAAATCGGGAAAAATCGGCTAAAATACAAAAAAATGAAAAAAAATAAGAAAAACTTGGGCTTTTCTAGGCGCCCGCCTAGGCGCCCGGTTGCCGCCCGACTGGCGCCTAGCGATTTCTGCAACCTTGATTTAAACTAAACTTCAGAGGTAGTTTTTGTAATTATTTGACTTTTTTTAGGAAGAAAATAATGAGAGAGGCTTACTAGGATTGTGATATCCAAAGATTACATCTGCAATAGCAGCTCCACCAGCTTGTCCAGGGAAACCAACCCAAAGAATGCTACTAATTTTAGGATTATCTTTTGCAAACTGGACATCCATGCCCCCACCAGACATTATGACAAGAATAACAGGTCCATTTGATACATTTGCAACCTCTGATACTAAAAGTTGTTGCTGTCCTGGAAGAGTAATATCCACCCTGTCTCGGCTCTCTGCCTCGATAGACTGATCCGAGCCCATAACAAGAACAACAGCATCGGCCGTTGATGCTATTTTCTTGGCAGCATCTAAATCAACAGTGCCACACGATACACCAGCACAGCCAGGCTGGTATACCGTCGGGACAGAGACCGTTAGGCCTTGCAACGGTGTCGTGTATTTACACGGCTTGCCTGCAAATTTATCATCAATCAGAATGTCGATAATCTTTGGGAGTGTTTGCAAAAACTTCTGCTTTTAGAAGAAGTGATTTATTGTAGCAGAAATAAAAATAGTTGAGAATCAGAAATTGATAGTGTTTATAAATAGAATCAGAAATTGAGATTGTTTGGTGAAAAAGTTGTAGAAGTGCTTATTTGTCTGTAAAAATCCAAACAGAAGCACAGTTATAAACATAAAGTGATTTTTTTGGCCAAAAACTGAGCAGCACTTTTATTTAGTGATTGCAAATACTTCCGCTATACTGAGAACGAAAATGGTTAATTACAAAAATACCCTTGAAGTTTAATCAAATTACAAAAGAACTCAGTTTCTTTCAAAATTACAAATACTCTCCTGGTATTTGTTTCTATTTTACAAAAAAAACACCCTCAAAGGAAGTATCTGTTACGAAAATACAAATCTCAATAGGGCGCGTTTGTAATTATCCAAACGAAAACAATGTCTGGTTTACAAGATCAGTGTTACTTCTGAAGAGTTGAGGATTATACCTTCATAATTTCCTAACATGGTGTGAGTTGCATTAGCATTGGGGCCAATAACTGCCAAGGACTTGATGGCTGTAGGTGATAGGGGCAATGAGCCTTCAGTGTTCTTAAGCAAAGCGATCCCTTGTCGCGCAACTTCACGCCGCAAGTTCCTGGTTTTCCGGTGTGCATACATCTCCGGCCCCAAGATTCCCATAAAGCCGTTTGCTCGGGTTTCCATCAAAGAATCCTAATCTCATCATTGTCGCGAAGTTGTTTGAGATGGCTCTGTCGATTTCTGTTTCGTTCAGTAGTCCACGGTTCACTGCAGCTTCAGCATTTTTAAGGAACGATCCACAGTTGAGATCTAAGCCTGTATGAAGCAAGCCATCATCATCTCTTTTATGCTTGAACTTATAACATGTGAGATCTTATTCTAAGTCATTGAACTGTTTGGATAAATTAAGATGACGGAGTTTATGAGATGTTAGTAATGTCAATTTTTTAATTAAAATTGTCAAAATCATGATAAGTTGTTAAAATAAGATCTTATTATACCTGAATTCACAGCCAAAGCGGCTGTCTCCTCAGGAGTTTTTGTATAATGTTGATTTTCGAACATTACTTTTAGCGAATCACAATCTGAAACAATGTACCTGCACGGACAACGATAACAACAACAACAACAAAATGAGCAGCACATTTTTGTGTGTCATTTTATTTATTTTAGGCTACAAGAAACGTCGAAAATTTTCCATTTTAATTTTAGAAAAACACAACAATATACCCATTCAATTTCCATTCGTCACGAATCACACCAGCCAACAGGTCGGGATCACCACACGTCGGCTTGCCATTGACCTGATTGTACGAACACATCACGCTAGCGACATTTCCATCGACAACACAGCTCTTGAATGGGGGCTGATATGTGTCATCCATATCTTGTTGTGTTACCTAACTCAAAAACAACAAACATCTCATCGACAATCAAATTATTATAAAAAAAAAGTAAAATTGAAAAAAAAAATCGTGTCGAATTTAGTACCAAAGCATTGAAAGTGAATCTGTGAAACCCTTTCCAATTATCCAAATCATAAGCTGTGTAATGTTTACAACAAGCAGCAACTTTAAGTCTATTTGTGTCACCATCATCTGTTTGTTGCAAACCTTTTACATAAGCTACGCCGTATTTGCTGGTGAGCAACGGGTCTTCCCCGGGTGTTTCTTGGCCGCGTCCCCATCTGGGGTCGCGGAATATGTTCACATTCGGGGACCAAAACGTCAATCCAGCTAATCCGACGTTGTACATTGCTCTTGCCTCAGTCGAAACCACCCGCACACAACAAAATGTTTCAAGAACTTAACGGCATAACCTGTTTTTTCCACGTAAAAGCTGAGAATCACTTTTTTTTTTTGAGTTTCAAATTTTGCTATATGCATGTAACATAATGGTAACAAAATGTGCACAATTTGCTTTTCATAATTAGCATTAGTGTTTCAAATTAAACCACGTCTAATTTTATTCAATTTTTTCAAAATGGACATATGATAAAAAAATAAATAACATCAAAACACACATTAAATTACCTTTCCAATGATCTCAAACAAGGACTCATTGAAACTCGCCGCAGTGAGTATAACCTGAGGAAAGCTAGTGGCACCCGGGACCGGGCCCCCGAACTTAGTCCCGGGCCCGACGTCCGAAACTCCATGTAAAGCCTCAGACCACCACTCGTAATTCGGGATTCCAAGCCTACTAACTCCCTTAGCACCACTCACAAGCCACCCGATTTTCTCCTGCAACGTCAGCTGGCCCACCAAATCATCCACTCGGGCTTTCATGTCCAATGACGGGTCACAGAAGCTGAAATTCCTCAGCCCGGGATTGCTCAACATGTCGCAGGCGAAAACGGGCTTCGTCTGCGCAATAACGGGCCTGGAACACAACATGATTATGCAGAGGATGGGAAAACAGAGGAAAACAGAGTGTTTTGCAGGGGCCATTGTGTAATTATGACCTCCCTGCCAAGGGGAAAAAAAAAGATGGCGGTTTTGAATGTGAAATGTGAAATGGTTTCTTTTATAGAGATCAAAATTCAAGAATTATGTGGGAATTAAACAAAAGTTGATTTTTTGTTGCAACCCGTGATGGATACTTGCAACATAGTCATGGGGTCCATTAAATCTCTCTCTCTCTCTCTGAGACTCTCTCTCTCTCTGTCTCTCTGGAGAAATGAACAGTGGTTTTTGTTTTCGTTTTGGGGTTTTTGTTGGGGAAAGAAAATGAAATGTGCATTGAAAAAAATGGAGACGGTGACATAATATAAGCCACAATGTGCCTAAGAGTGAGGCTGAATTTTCTTTAAGTTTGGAACTGAATGTTGAATTTGGATTTACATTTGGTTTCGGTTATTTTTTCTGCAAACACCCCGTGAATATGAGGCGGCTGGTTTTTCGGCTTCGAAGATTGCTTCAAAGCCAAGCCGTGGAGGGAAAAAGGGTCCAAAATGAAATAATAAATTGAATTTTGTCATTTTTATATTTATTTTTATTTTCTTTGTTCCTAAGTACTTTTGGGATTATTTAACAGTTTATAAGAATTGTGAAAAATTATTGCAAATGTATGACAAAAATTGGTTAGTGAAAAATCGGAGTGGTGCCTTTTCTCCAGACGCTAATTTGGTTAGCGCCTACTCCCAATATATTAACATCCCCAATTTTTACCATGCATTTGCTTTGTGTAGTCAATGTAGCAATGGAGAAAGGTGCACGGCACCATTTTATTCAGGAATAATTACAAAAACACCCCTGAGGTTTAGGCCAATTACAAAAAAGCCCAATATTTTTTGAAAATTACAAAAAATCCGTGTTAAGTGGGTAACTGTAATCTTTTGATGAATATAAGAGTAGCTTTTGAAATATTTTTTTTGAAGAGGGAAAGAGTTTATGCAATTTCCGAGAATTTTTGGGCTTTTTTGCAATTAGCCCCAACCTCAGTTTTTTCTTTTTTTGAAATTATCCCTTTTATTTATCTTTTAGATGGCTTTTTTTGGCATGTTTAAATTTTAATCTAACTTATAATTTGAAAATCAGGATGAATTTATTTCAGAAAACAAATTTTATAGATAACTATCTCATCAATTCTTCTTTTTTTTTTTCAACACATGGGAATCTTGTCTTTCAGGCATAGATATTAAATTTGAGTCATTTGACACAGAAAAATCAATGTGACTTTTTCTTTTTCTTTGATAGATTAATGGAAACAATTAATCCGACTTGTTACTTTGTTGACTTCTTTTCCTTATATTGTGCAAAATAGAAGGGTGTAAATGATTTAATGGTTTTATCATTTTCTCAAACTCTTTCTTTTCTAAGTGCATTTTTTTTAGAAAAAAGTTATTTACGTGTGTGAAGATCAGATAAGTTTTTTTTTTTTTTTTGACAAAGACCAGATAAGATTTCATTTACTACAATGATGCCATCACTGAAGACTTCTATTATCAATTATAAAAACAAGGGATAATTAATTACAAAGGTACCTAGAGGTTTGACCTAATTACAAAAAAACGCAGCTAACTTTCAAAACTTACAAAAGTATCCCAAAGTTTGATTCAATATTAAAAGGACAACTGTAATATTTTTATAATTATGAAGCGGAATTTTAAAATATTATTTTGCTTATTAAGGGATTAAATGATAGACAAAATAAACATCAGGGATATTTTTGTAATTCTAAAAGTTGATTGGTTTTTTCTTTTTTTTTTTTGTAATTAAGCCAAACCTCACGAGCACTTTTTGTAATTAACCCTAAAAACAATTTATAACTTATTTAGATTTTAGGGAAATTTGGAAAATTACCCCTCAACCTGGGAATATTTAATGAATTTATACCCCTACTGCACACCTTACAATCTACCTAATTGGCTAATTCTGTTTGAATAAACAATCAAAGTCGCAGTTTTTTTTGCACATTTCAAGAATAATTGCAAACTATATACGCATAATTTATACTATATCTAGCAATGTCAATTTATATATGTTTTCCACTCAAAAAAAAAAAATTATATATGTTTTAAAAATTCTGAAAATTTTGCGAATTTACAACTTTCAAATAAAATATAAACTTACATTCAATTAATATAATGAACATCATCAAAACTAACCTGACTCAGGTTTTAAAACCGCATAATTTGACATTATTAGATATAGTATACTAATTATACAATTATATTTTTTCTTGAAATGTACAAAAAATTGCGATTTTTTTTTCCGACTGAATTTGGTGAGTAGTGAGATGGACAATTAGGTGAGGAGTAGTGAGAATTTCTCTTTATTCATTATTTTTAAGAGAGAAATCCAACATTGCTACTAAAATTAAAATTTCTTGCTCAATCTACTTATCTTCTAGCCATAGGCCTTAGGACGATACTGATAAGTGATAAATAGTATTTAGGTCAAATTGGCTGATATTGGAGCCGAGTCGAGCTGGAAAAATAGGTTGAATAATATTGTCCATTTTTCTTTTAAAACAAAAATTTCCTTCTAAACTTTCACCTAGTGAGTGTGGAAGGTTTGGAGAATCCCCAGATTGGTCCGTGAGTTGCCTATCTTGGTGACAGAAACTTTCTGGCTTCCATTTTAACCAGCTGTCAATTTCGGCCCATGGGTAGGTAAGTCATATGACTTGGTTTGAAAACGAAATACTAGTATTACTAAAGTTGTCAAACGGGGCGGGGTGAACAAGCATGTGTCGATCCGCCAGGCCAAGTGAAAAAATCCGGTCAGACTGGGTCCAATAGTGATCGGATCGCTATTTTTGGAGCTCAGTCCAGTCCCATTAAAATACACATAAAATGTTGGTTGATTGGTCAGACGACTGCAGTGCGAATGGGCCGGTCCAAATTGACTCGATTGATTTCGGGGCTCTAAAACTAAATTTTAATTCGGCCTTTTTACTGGAACATCGGGCTGAACTCATTTTGACAGCCCTAACTATTACAACGTACGCGTTTTGCTCACTTTCCTAAAGGGCAAAACATGAAGAGAAAATATTTGTATATTACGATTTCTATATTTTTTTGTTTACTTTCTTCTTACAATTTTTTTTTATAAAAGTATTCTTTGGTAAAGTTACTTTATTTCATTACATAAAAAAAAGAGTGCACTCACATTTGCTGCCATTTGAGTTTGTGAATATATTGTGGCGGAACATGACATCAAGTTATTTTACTTGGAAAAAATAGATACAATCGGCTCATGACAAAATTTCATAAAAATTTAATGAAATTAATTAATATTAGTAAGAAAGGTAAGTAAAATGACTTTGTAGCATGGTCTCACATTCATAAAAATTAGAAACTAACAAGAAAAGTACATTAAAGAACTTGGTAGAACGGCCTAATATTCTGAAAAAATAATGAAAGTGGTGAAACTATCAAGGTAAATAAAAGTTCATTGAGCGGCCTGTCATTTGAAAAAACATAAATAAACTTATTAAATAATAATAAGAAACAACTATGATAAGCTCAAATTGTATCACTAATTCTTTACAAAAATGTTGGTTAAAGTTCGAACCCTGAGTTTTCATGTTATTTTCAGAAGCGTCTATCATTCATTTTAGTTTTATACTATTCAGAACAATGAAATTAAATTTATTTTATCAATTTTCACTGTAATTGTCATACTCCCCATTTCTACTCCAGAGAAAAACGCACAATTGCTACATTCAAATTAAAATGCATTTGTATTTTTTCAAAACTCTAGCCGCTTTTCCTCCTCCATCCTTTTCCCCTTTCTCTTCCCTGATCATCCTCCATAGGTGGATGGGAGAAGTAACTTCCATTGTTTTTACTATCAATAATTATCTCGAATATGTGGCTTTTATTTGTCCACAATAGATGGCTTTTTTCCAGTTAATAAGTTTGTCTCATATGTCGGATATTGTTCAGAAGATCAGATAAGTCATTACCTGATGATACATGACATAAGCGATCATTACAAGAAAACTCTAGTTTACTGACAAAATTTATCGACTTAAATGATTTTGTCACAAAATTTTACAATTACCTACAATAATATACCTACAGAAAATCTAAAATTATTTTTTTAGTAGATAAATTGTTTTTTTCTTTCTTGTAGTGGATGTCAATTTTGTTGGTACGTATTTTGTCCATCACCTTCATTGCAATGTTCCAGTTCTGATCAGTTTGGTCTATTTAGGTTTAAAATTCTTGTTTTAGATATTACATGTTTATGATCTTGTAGGGCTTGCGATTATTTTTTCAATCGGTGTTATAATCAATTGTAAATTTCTTTCGATAAATGCATGAAATTCATTTTGATTCTAAAAGAATTACATTTTTATTCTTATCATCATGCATACCATCTCTGATTTAAAATATTACAATATGGGTTAATTGCCAACAAACACAAATAGCATAATAATTTAATTTTTTTAAAATAATAAAATTTCAACATAAGTTTTTGCAAATCTTATCATGCAAATACATTCAAACCAAACATGTGTTCATTTTTCAACCAAATATCTTTTCAAAATATGAGTGATTCAATGATAAGTACGACATTGTTTGTTACCTAAGAAAGTCGACCTCGTACCAAACTCTGGTGACGTATAGTACCCATTTATTGATGCTCCTAGTTTTTGTCACTCATATATGAATTCCTTTATTGCTAAGCATTTTGGCAGTCCCTTTTTATCCTCGTTTAATTATCTCAATTCATAGGTTCACGTGTCTCAAATTAAATAAACATATAATATATTCTATTTTTACTAATAAAGAATTGATTGTATTTAATTATAAATGTTTTTAATTGAATATATGATGGGACTAATTCTAGCATTTTTTTTTTTATAATCGCCTTCCTGCGCATTACGCCGACTACGCCGAGGACAACAACTCACTCCTCATTCCGCCATGGTAAACGCGGGATGTGCACGCATTGGCAGTGTTCGACGGGTCATGGCCGACGTACAACCGTGAGATCCTCCTGTAAAGTAAAGAACAATTTATGTTCGACTTCAATCTACTAATAACGATCTCTCCCGAATCGAACCCACACGGATGCTATTCAAGATGAGTTCCCACCAAATCTTCACTACATTTCGTATATGCCCGGGAGCAATTTGATGGAGTAGGGATAGGAACCCCCGACCTCCACCCCACAAACAATTTGATGGAGCGGGGATTTTCGACTCCACCCCACAATGCATGATTGTTTGTGGTGGCTAAGCCACCCTGGTTGACTAATTCTAGCATTTGATCTTCTTAACAACATCTCACATATAATATATTCTATTTTTAATATTATTTTTTTATATGTGCTATTTTAACTGTAGAAAATTGCACATTACAACTTGATTGTTACTATTTTAATATTTAAGTCCTTCACTTTTTACAGCCTGACACTGTACAACTTGCAAATTCACGGGTCATTAAAAAATGGCACTGCACCACATTTGCAGGCAATTTTAAGAGGCCCTTTATATGAAACATACATAGTAAAATTAAAAGTGAAGAGGTGAAAAAGAAATTGTAATTATTTCATCCTAGTACTTATTCCTTTACTTAAATTTATTATAAGCTCTTACATTTTATAAAGTATTTTTTGGAATTTATAACATATTCGATTCGATATTATTTAAAACATAAGTTATCGAAATACTTGAATAGAATGAGATGATGGGGCTTTCAACTTAAGTTGTTGCTTTTGACATAATTAAAGGAAATTGCTAAAATAAAATCTAAAAAAAAACTGGGATGTGTATTTGGCTAAACTTATGTAAAATCGTATAAGCTCTTACATCATATAATATTTTTTAGAGTTTATAAGATGTTAAATCTTATTTCAAAAATAATTTATTGAAATATTTGTATAATATAAGATGATATAGACATTAAGATCTTATTTTGTGAAGAAAAAAAATGAGACCTCCCTATTTTTTTAAAAATGACTAACAGTATCTTATGTATCTTATTCTGAGGAGCTTATTATGAGATATATTTCTTTTAAAACTTTATCAAATATTCTAAAAGACTTTATAAGTTATCAAACATCTTCGAAGATATTTTGAAAATTCTGTCAAAACTTCTTAATGACTCTTCTTAAGATCTATAGTTTTTTTTTTTTTTTTTTTGAGTTATTTACTGCGCAAATTTGTAATCAATTAGAAACAAATTACTTATAATATAAAAACTCTCCGAAAGATAAATAAGCAAAAAAAAGTATTGGTCTAAAGAATACTCTTAAAGTTTATGAGCCACAAAACTTCCTCACATTTTCCCATAATGTACGTCTCTTTCTTTTCTTTTTCCTTTTGGTTTTAAAGATATCCACAAAATTCAATACCTTTTTTTTTCCCCCTTTTTTATATATATTTTTAGTTGGTTGAAAAGGGCATGTACGAGTACGACTCTATAAAAGTGGGATCCAGCACACATATTTTTTACTTTTTAACACCAACTTGATATGTACAATATTATTCGCAATCTGTCGAAGACTCGAAGGGCTGAAAGTGTGTATCCATGTGTTTCAGCTTTCTCATAAAAGTTTCATGGTATTTGATGGCTCTTAATCTAAATTATCCAGACATTCAAAGTGAGATCTTTAATGTGATTATATTAATCGAAGATATAGATATATGCACACATCTCTTTCATTAAATTGTGCCATTTTTTTTTGTTTATTTACTATACTTCAATTAGAGTATATATTTCATCTTTTTTTGTGAAAATTTTCATATTTTTTTATTATACATTCAATGGGTATATAAAAATAATATAAAATGTATTTTCGTAAAATTACATATTATTAGTAGCTTATACATTATGCAACACGCTAATTAGTATAACTTATTACTAAGACAATATCCAACAGTTTGCATTATTTTAGTGCATATTCTACACTATTTTGTTGCAAAATTTATACTCATTTTCTAGCAGTTTGGATTAAATTATGCACTATAAATGCATATTCTATAATATTCGATTTTCGTGCATATTTCCATATACTAAAATTATTAATTTAAAATAAAAAGAAAAATAAATTAGCGGAACTATGGTTTTAAAATAGCGCAAAACTGTTCACATCTTCAAAATGGCACAGACTTTGGCGGTAATGAGTAAATTTTTGCTCCAAAATAAGATAGAGCATTCTCCTGGATGCTCCGACAAAAATGCATGCTGGAAGTGTTACTCAAGTATAGATTAAAGCATTTGAGTGCCATTAGATTATGACAAGCATCATTATCACATTAGTAGTTAATTCTTATATGTATCATAGAATGAAATGACCTATCTAATGTGACATGGCCACTAAATCACTGCACCCATAGATTTGATCATGTTCAATGAACAAAGATAAAAAGTTTGGACTGAAATTGGGGAAAAAAACAATAAAGGATAATAACTGTTACATAAGGTTCCTATTTTTGTTTTTTGGAGACATTAACAAAAATATTTCCTCATTTCAAATTATAGTATATTCTTGAAATTATTTAATTTTCTATTTTCCCAGTAAAATCCATGCAAGACACAATAATAGCATATTGGATTTCTTCAAAGGAACACATATCCAAGAAAGGGGGGACAAACACAAGGCAAGGAGCTCAACTGAACTGGCCTTTTAGGGCAAATTACTTGAGCCATCTAGCTGTCAAATTCTTGTACCAAACAATAATGCTGTTGAATGGAAATAAGGTTCCATTCAATTGTATGGCATGGGAGAAATGGGTTTGTCCAAAATATTAGTGCTTTTTCTATATTGAACTCATCAAGTGGGTTTTGGTGTGTGTGTGTGTTTGAGGTAGAGGTCTTCATTAGAGATGGAGTCTAAAATTTTTTATTTTAAAAATTGAAATTATTTTTAAGGGGTGGGGGGTGGGGGTGGGGAGATAATTTAAATTTTAATAACTCGACACATAATATTGTTGATTATATACACTACAACATAAATGACAGCGTTAACACAAATTTTGTAGCACTTTTACATAAGGTACATATGTAACACGTGTTTGTAACACTTTTACATTATAATATTTATGTAACACTTTTGTAGCACTTTATCAATATATAACGCTTATATGTAATACTTTTATATTAGTGATTTGGGTGTGAGCAAATCAGATGTACTTCGGGTCGGGTCGGGTCGTCTCGAGTCTAGGTACTTTCAGTTCGGGTCCTGTAAGACAAATAAACGTTAGGCTAGCCAGGAGGGTTCCCAGCTAAGACCCTCCGATGCTTAAGTCAGTACATGTGTTAGGTCGCTAGTAAATGTAAAGCGAGGTGAATAACTATAAATGTGATACTTGTAGCAAAGGAATAGTGATGTATTTATAGGTGTCGATTCCCTGGCCGTACGGTGTCGTATGCTCCGTACAACCTCGTCTTATGTGGCGGCCTTTCATTGGTCCACTTGCCAGATCCATGTTTTCCAGATCCCGGGTCAAGTAGGCAACCTTGAGTTGGCCTCGCCATTAGGTCGAAAGATGACCCGGTCCGCCACCTCGCCATTAGGTCAAGTAGGCGATCTGGTCTGCCACCTCGTAATTGGGTCAAGTGGGCGACCCGGCCCCCCGCTTCGCTATGTAGTAATCTACCACCTTGGTTGGGGGCCGAGTGAGCGACCGAATCATGACTTTGTTTAGGGTCGCTCCACGACCCTAAATAACCTATGGATCCCATCCTCTTGATGTCATCCTATCGAGCCTACTCGGGTCCATTAGGCGACCCGACCTAGTTGTCTTGGTTCAGATAAGGCGACCTAATCCTCCATAATTCGTAGACCCTGGGCTTCTTATGTTATTTCTTCTATTAGGTGAGGGTAAATAAGTAATTTCGGATATATACATATCATTACTCCCCCAGTTACTTTAGTAATTAATTACTGAGGTAACTCATTAATCTGGGCCGTAGAATTTGAAAAGCTTTTAAGTTGTCATTTTTACTTTAGACAAGTGCGGTGAAAATTTCTCCGGTTCGCAGCGAGCTTGAGTGGTTCGAGATCGAGCTCAGGTTCCACCTCGGAATCTAGCTCTGACCCCGGTCCCCTTCCCCAAGCTCGTATTTTGCATGCTAGCCCTATTAGAGCCATAGCTCCCCTAGGAGACCCTCTCTCGGGTGGATCCTAGCGACGCGCGTCCGAGGAGGATGCGTCCAGAGATCCGGACTTAGCTTTTACTGACCCGCTTGGCCTTACTTCATTCCATAGTAAATAGGAATCAGGTAGCCGAATTTAGGGAGCGATTTTTTATTCCTAGTAATTTTCAGATAATAATTCCGGGTAGGAACGATCGTATTGATAAGCCTCCTCCCCGTTGTATGTCTTTTCATCTCCCAAGCCTCGAGGCGGGCTTACGTTTTCCCTTAGCTCACCCCGTTGTAAATATTTTAAATAGTTTGGGAGTATGCCCTGCCCAACTCGTTCCGAATGCTTACCGCCCTATCCTAGGTTTTGCGATCATAATGAAGTACTTTGAGGTGTCAGCCTCGTTTCCTCACTTTTGGGCCTTTTATTGCATTAATTCTTCCTCCACCACAAGTGAAAAAGGTTTTTTCTATCTCTCCCCACGACCCAATCACAAGCTTGTCCATAACCTCCCTTCTTCCGTATGGCCTTGGAAGGAAAAATTTCTTTACATCCGAGCTCCCATTGAGACCCCTTGGGAGGTTCCTTTTGAATGGAGAGTCACTCGTCCTCACCCTCGTGACCTCGCCTCGGTTACTTGGGAGGATACCTTTGTTCAAGACGTGTTATGCACGAGCTGATTTTTATCGGAAAAGCTTTTAACCGAGGAGGTTCTTTCCCTCGTCGACCTTAGCCCCGCCCCGAAGTCAGTTTCCTTAAGTTTGGGTAATTTTTACCTCTTATACTTAAATTGCAAGTCAACTTTCAAATTATTCTTATTATTTCTATCTTCTATTTCAGAGATGTCTGTCAAGGGCTCTATATTGGCCAAACAGCTAAAGGATCAGAAAAAGACCTTATTGGCTCGTCATAAGGAGCGACCCCCTCCTGTCCCCAAGTCCACCGGAGCTCATGCCTCGGGATCGGAGTAGCGCCCTCCGGCCTTCGCCTCATGATCATCTTACTACCCCTATCGAGGTGCCAGGTGATGGTGATACTATCTGCGAGCGGCGACCACCCCCGCACGCCTAACCCTCAAAGATCCTCTAGTGGTTCTGGGGGCCAAGACAAAGCCTCGGGCTCGTGAGGCAAAGCTCACAAGGAAAAAGCCCACAAAGACAAGTCCCACAAGTCGCGCAACCGGGACTCTGATAATAGAGACCGCGATGTTCACGAAGAGCCGACTGCCAAAAAACTTCGCCTCGGTCCAACTGTGGGATCTTCCAGCAAACCACCCGAAGTCGACGATGAGACCTGCAACAACCCGGAAATGGAGGCCCAAACTAAATGGCTTTCATTGTGTGAGAAGCTTTACTCCTTAAATGCGAGACATGGAAAGGCAAAGGACCCCTCCTCAAATTTCATCCTCTTTCAATGCATCGCTGCCTCGCCTGGTCCCGAACTGGGCAATTAATGGGCTAAGCTGCATGCTTGATACACACGCTGGGGAGGATTCGTTTGAGCTTTACAAACATACTCTTCTCGGCCCTGATCAGTTCGCCCTAATTCCCTTCGAGTTCACTCGTTTGGAGGAGCTAATAGCCCACAACAATTTTACCGTAAGTCTCTTACTTCGCTATCTTACTTTCTTAATGAATAATCCATTTATTTTCTTGCTTCTTTAATTTTGTACTTTATTTTTCAGAATAATGCTCTCTTGCACCACCTCTCCCTCCGAGCTGCGAACTGGAAACGGACTCTGGATGCTCACGAGGTCGAAGTCAACAGACTTTCCAAGGCCCTAAGCGAGGCGGCAGGTCGAGAACAACTTGCCAAGGAAAACACCTCACTCGTAACTCGAGTTCAAGGGCTGGAGAAGGATGTCACTGCGGCTCACCAGGAACTAAATGACCAGAAGGAATCCCGTGAAAACGAGCTGAAGGAGACATATGATGGGGTCGCAAAGAAGGCTACCAGGATTTCCAGACCTCGGAGGAGTATACTTCCGCGATCCAGAAGGCTCCTGAGGATGGCGTCAAGTCTTTCCTGACTTCGCACTCCTATGAGACCCTGGTGGCCCGACGAGCTGCAGTCTACCTGTTTGAGGGGTTCGAGCGATGCCGCGACCAGGCTATACAAGAGGATGCCTTTAAGCCGGACTTCAATCTAAAGAAACTTGACTGCTTCCGGACTGATGATCTAGAAAGGGCAAACGAGGGCAAAGCGGGCGAAGAAGAAGGCCTCGATGTTACCCGCGATGTAGACGAGGTGGAAGAAACAGACGAGTGGACTGACCTCATGCATATACATATTGCCTCTACTGAACCACCTCCCCCCCATCTGCTAATGAGGATGATGAAGATGAAGATGATTGACCCCTATTTTAAAGTTCCTTCTTTTGTAAATGAGCTCGATGCTCTATGTAAAGCAAGTCTTCAAACTTCATATTTTTTGCTAACATAATGTGAACAATCATCCTGCATGCTTTGATGAAGATATTTTGGTTAAGTCTCCGACTTCGCTATGTATGTTGTTCAATGAAAATATTTTGGTTTTGTCTTCGACTTTGCTTTATCACTGTAGTTTAATCTTTATATTTTTTAGCTATTGTAACGATATTTGCTTGTCAATATTTTCATTCTATCTTTCGAATTCAAAAATGCGTTAGGCCGCTTTATTTAGGCCGCGATCTTTCTCAGATCGCTTAATGGCTGACCTCGTGGGTCGCTTTAATTTGAAGCTGACCTCATGGGTCGCTCTTACTTCAAGTTGACCTCGTGGGTTGCTTTTATTTGTAGCTGACCTCGCGGGTCGCTTTTCTTTGTAGCTGACCTCGCGGATCACTTTTGTTTCAAGCTGACCTCGTGGGTTGCTTTTATTAGCTGACCTCATGGGTCGCTTTTGTTTGTAGCTGACCTCGTGGGTCGTTCTTACTTGAAGCTGACCTGATGGGTCGCTTTTATTTGGAGCTAACCTCATGGGTTGCTTTTACTTGAAGCTGACCTCGTGGGTCACTTTTATTTGGAGCTGACCTCGTGGGTCGTTCTTACTTGAGGCTGATCTCGTGGGTCGCTTTTATTTGGAGCTGACCTCGTGGGTCGCTCTTACTTGAAGCTGACCTCGTGAGTCGCTTTTATTTGGAGCTGAATAATTATCTCTCAAAATAAGGGGGTATTTCCCCTCCCAATAATTTCATATATATTCAGTCAAAACAGGCTAATAATTACAAATAGTTCATCCAAGTAATTCACCTAAGTATAAAACTTGCGTAAATTGTGGATGTTCCATGGCCTAGGAAGCTCTTTTCCATCCATGCTTTCCAAACGATATGTTCCTCTCTTGAGGATCTTAACCACCTTGAATGGACCTTCCCAATTAGCCTCCAATTTTCCCACATGTTTAGATACCTCAACTTTTTTCAGAACTAGGTCCCCTACTTAAAAATTTCTCTCATTCACCCTTTTATCATATATCGCCGCATTCTTCCTTTAGTTTTTGTCAATTTGAACCAAGGCCCTATCCCTCTTTTCCTCGATCGTTTCTAACTCTAACCTTCGAGCCTCTTCGTTCTGTGTTGGTTTGTAGTGAGCTACCCTATGAGATGCTTCCCCAATTGCCACTGGGATTACTGCCTCTGATCCGTACATTAAACCGAATGGGGTTTCTCCCGTAGAGGTTCTTGGGGTAGTCCTGTAAGCCCAAAGGACCCCTGGGAGTTCTCCACCCAATATGTCTTCACTGCACCTAGCCTCGCTTTTTAAATGCTGCAGAATTATCCGATTAGCCACCTCGGTTTGTCCATTAGCTTGCGGATTACCTACTACCGTGAAATTCTGCTGGATTTTCACTTCCTTGCACCATGCTCGTATTTTTCTTCCTTGGAATTGCGTTCCGTTATCTGAAATTAAGGTCCTAGGAAACCCAAACCGGCTACAAATATTTTTTCAGACAAAGTCCATGACCTCCTGCTCACCTATTTTAGCTAGTGCTTCGGCCTCGACCTATTTCGTGAAATATTCCACTGCTACTATCACGAATTTTTTCTGCGCCTTTGCCACGGGGAAAGGACCCAGAATGTCAATCCCCCACTAGTCGAACGGGCACGCAATAGGAATTGTTTCCAAGGGTACTGCTGGCTGATGAGTTAAGTTAGCATGGAACTGACACTTGTTGCACTTCTTAGTGAACTCAACCGCATCCTTCATCACAGTAGGCCAAAAGAATCCTTGCCTTAGTAATTTTTGAGCTAGTGAGCGACCTCCTGAATGGTTTCCACAGTTCCCCTCATGAATCTCTCTCATCACATACTGCGCATTTTCCGGCAACAAACATTTCAAAAGGAGTCCTCCGAAGGACCTCTTATACACTTCATCTCCTATCATTTGGAACCTAGGTGCCCTAGACTGTATCCTCCTCGCCTTGATCTGTTGGCAGAGTTCCTGTTTTAAGAAATTCTTTAATTCCCTCGATCCAATTTACTCGAATCCCTATATGAAGAATTAAGGTCTCTTTTGAGAATTGGTCAAGAGGTTCGCTTTTTGAGTTCACTTCGGAGTGCTTCGCTACTAACACTATCACCTTCCTCGAACTCGACCCTAAGACGGCACTAGCGAATCGTGCTAATGCATCAGCTCTCTCATTTTCTTCTCTAGGAATCTGTTTCAGCTGAAAATCTTCAAAATTTTCTACTAACTTCTTAGCCCTACTCAAGTAGTTGGACATAGACTTATCTTTGGCTTCGAAAGAGCCCTCCATCTGCATCGCCACTAACTGAGAGTCGGTATATGCCACGAGCCTTCTTACATTGCATTTGTGTGCTAACTTCATCCCATCTATTAGGGCTTCATGCTCTGCCTCATTATTTGTAACCTCGAAATCCAACTTTAGAGCTACTTCAACTTCAAAAGAGTCATGTCCTTGTAACAAAATTCCAGCTCCACCTCCAATTGCCACTGACGAACCATCCACATGTAAAAGCCACGCGACCTCTCCTTGGGTCGCCGGCTCCTCTACGATTGCCTCGCTAACGAAGTCAGCTAGAACTTGGGCTTTAATTGCCGATTTACATTGATACTTGATATCAAATTCCCCAATTCCACCGCCCATTTCACTAAGCGACTGACAATTCCGGGTTCTTCCTAAAATTTGCCTCAAAGGTTGATTTGTTAAGACGATTATTTGGTGGGATTGAAAATAAGGCCGTAGCTTCCTTGCTGCTACCACCAAAGCTAATGCCAACTTTTCAGTTTCTAAATATCTCTCTTCCGCTCCTTGCAACATCTTACTCACATAATAAACCGGCTTATGCAGGCCACCCTCCTCCTTGACTAAAACCGAGCTTCTACCGCTTAGAAATGACCAAGTACAAGAAAAGTGGTTTCCTTTTTGAGGCTTTGACAATAATGGTGGCGAGCTTAAATATGCTTTTAATTCATCAAAGGCCTTTTCACATTCTTCTGTCCATTGAAATTTTTTCATATTTTTAAAGTAGCAAAGAAAGGTAGGTTACGATCGGCTGACCTCGAAATGAACCTGTTTAGCGAGGCTAGCTTCCCCGTGAGCTGCTGCACCTCGTTAACGGTCCTTGGGGAGGCCATCTCCAGTATAGCTTTAATTTTCTCCAAGTTTGCTTCAATCCCCCTTTCATTAACCATGAACCCGAGAAATTTTCCACCTCGCACCCCGAAAGTGCACTTTGTTGGATTTAACTTCATTCCATAAGTTCGCATGATATTGAAAGCTCGATTCAAATGTTCCAGATGGTCCCCCTGCTTCTCGCTCTTGACCAACATATCATCCACATAAACCTCCATGGTTCGCCCAATCTCGCTTTTGAACATGAGGTTGACTAGACGTTGGTAAGTTGCTCCCGCATTCTTAAGGCCGAACGGCATCACCACGTAGCAATATACCCCATTTTCAGTAATAAATGATGTCTTGTCCTGATCCTCTTCCGCCATGAAAATTTGATGATAACCTTGTGTAGGTCCCAAGGGGTGTGAGTGTAAGGTTTAGAAGGGGAGGTTGAATAAACCTTACCAACTTTTTGATTTAGTCCTTTTAAAACGTTCAGAGTTAATACTTCATAGCTGAGTCCTTGATGGACAACTAAGTTAGTTAATCAACAGAGTTAGACACTCAATGATTTCGAATTGATAGAATAACTCAAATTTGTTTTGACTAAAGACTTAACTCGATTGTGATATATTTTTATTGGAAGACTTAACACCCTTGAATTTGGTTAAGTTTGTTTTAATACTTGGTTTTAGCACTTTGTTGATTATCAATTGGATAGCAAATTTATCACAGATATTAAAGAAATATGCAGAAATTAAAATCTTGAAATGTAAATGACACAATAAGTTTTTATAGAGGTTCAAAGATGGGGTAATTCTTCTACTCCTCTCTTCTCCAACTCCTGGAGGAATCCACTAAGTATTGATCAATATACAAAGTGGTTAATTGATCCCGGATACAAGTCTTGATCACACACGGTGACTTGATCCTTTGGGACTCGATGAGATGTCTTGGTCACACAAACTGGCTTCTGATGATCGAGCTTCTTCACAGGAGGCATTGTCTTGCTACTACATCGCACTTGCTCAAGTTTCTTGGATTTGATCACGAAGCCCTCCAAAACTTGAGACTGGTTCGGCCTTGAACCTTTCTACAATCCTCCGTGGAATGTAGACCCCTTGATTCTTCAAATGTTTCCTCTTCAACCGATTGAAGTCGTCTTTCCTTCACGGTGAGTGTTGGATTGATTTCCCGTAATGTAGGCTTGAGGATTGAATTTGAATGACTTGAGAGCAATTTTTGTTACTGATTCGAATGTTAGCTTGAATGTTCGTGGTTGGGTAACCTTCTCTCGAGTGATTCTCGGCCTTTTTATAGTGATCTTTCAAAAATCGCCCGTTGAAGAGACATGCTTATTTTTAAAAGACACGTGTGGTCGTTGGCTTGTCTTGTTGCGATCCTTTGGAATTGACATTTCCTCGTATGAATGATTCTTGACTTTTCGAGTTCGACAAGTGCGGTCTTCTCATTGGTTTATTCCTTTTGCACGCTTCCGGGCCGAGCACTTTAAGAAAGGCAGTATGGAAGTATTACTTGTTTAAGTAATTTCCTTGACTTATGTGCAACGGATCTCTTTCAGTTATCTCGACTTGACTGGATTTCATTGACTTCCCCAGGTGACTTGAGTCGCCTTCCAATCATTGGATGACTCTTCTTCGCTCACTTCAACTTGAGACTTGGTTGTCTTGAGTTGACTTGATCGATACTTCACTCATTTGAATCTTAGCCGCACCTTGATCGAGTTCCTATCTTCTCTTCTTTGCCACACTCACCGCCTCGTAGCGCGGATCTTTTCCTTCTAGTCTCGTTGTCTTTCTTGCATGTTCAGCATAATCGCTTTGACTCATTTCGACCCCTATCTATTAAAATGCAATTTACAACAAAAATGGGGTGCCAACTTTCTATTCTAAGTTTTACATGGCATTCATAAAAATCTAAAAATAATTTCCCAACACCTTGATATGCGTCCATCATACTTAGTAGAGCACATCCTACCGTAGAGTCCACTCAGAGGTCAATACAAGGTAAAGTGGGGATCTTTTGGACATGCTTTATTTAAATCAGAAAGTCTCAGACACATCCTCCACTTCTCATTTGTTTTGGGAACAATCACCACATTAGATAGCCATTGTGAACTGGATCTCGACAACGTGCCCCACCTCAGCGAACTTATTCACCTTGCTCTCGATGATCTTGTTCCTTTCTCCTCCAAAACTTCGCTTCTTCTGCTTAATATGTTTCACCTTGGGGTCAACATTTAAGCGATGCACTACGACCTCTGGGCTAATGCCTTTAAAATCTGTAGACTTCCATGCAAAAATATCCGCATTCTCCTTCAAAAATTGGATAGTTAGGAGCTCGAGGCTCGGATCCATCTGGGAGCCAGTCCCAGGCCGACTTGCTCGGCCGCTTTGATCCATTCCCTACTACCTTGTATTCAAAGAGGCTCGATTCTATATTCCATCACTTGAGCCTTTTTATGCTTCTCCTTCTCTTTCTTGCTCATTCCTGCCTCTTCCTCTCTCTCAATTCGCCTAATAGTTCTAATCTCCCGCTCCCCTTTCTTTTTATTTAGTGACAAGTTATAGCACTCCCTTGCACTTTTCTGATCTCCATTTACTTCACCAATCCTACTCGCAATTGGGAATTTCATCTTCAAATGATATGTGGAAACGATAGCTTGGAACTGATTTAAACCTGGCCTACCTGAATGACGTTGTATGCGAATGGAGCATCAACCACTAAATATTTAATCATAACAGTTTTTAGGCATGGGCGGTTCTCCTAACGAGGTCCGGAGGTCGATAGTGCTAGAGGGATCACTTCGCTTCCTCTGAACCCAGTTAATGGTGTATCCACCGGTTGCAGCGTCGCTACATCTAACTCCATCTTCCTTAGGACCTGCATAAAGATCACATCCGCCGAGCTCCCATTATCTATCAAAGTCTTTCATCTTTGCGAAGTTCTAATAAGTGCATTTTTGTTCACATATTTTTTTAACCTTTTTAGATAATTTCTTTAACTTTTAGTTCATTAATCAATAAAATCAAGAAAAATCACATTGGCTTGTTTTGAATGATGAAGGTAAAGACTTGAAGCAAATTCGTATGATTTCGTATGAAAATACGAACAAAAACAAAGTCTAAAAAAAAGAAGCAAGTTAAGACTAATCTCGTGCGAGAACACACCCCTAGTGTGTTGGGAAACATGGCCATGCTTCAAAAGGAAGAAAACAAGAAAAAAGCAGAAAAACACACCAGGCCGTGCTTACAAAGCACGACCAGGTGTTTCACGCCATGAGAACATCAAAACACGCCCAAACCGTGTTTAAAAGCACACACCGCCAGAAATCCTTTTTGCAAAGAAAACACGGCCGTGTTCGTCAAATTTGACGAACACGGTCGTGTTTTCTCTCCACTCAACAATTTTTCTTCTTTTGGTGGAAATAATGGAGACTTTTGCTTTTTGACAACCTTTGAGCAGCTTTCACACCTCATCTTGTTGCACCAAAACTCAATTATCTCCTCAATTGTCATGTGGACACAATGATTCAACCAACTCAACCAATGGAAGTGAAGTATTGTCATGTGTATACAATGATTCAACCAACTCAACCATGAATGTGCACACAATGATTCAACTAACAAGCATGGAAATGGAGCATTTGTTAATATGGTATTTCACAAAGATGGTGCCTATAAAAGCCAAGAGTTTGAGTTGGAAAATGAATTCATGTAATATTCATTCATATAGAGATTCATTGTGTATTCATCATAGATACTTAGAAAATATTCATTGTGTCCAACATTTTGAGTGGAATTGGGATCAAGAGGTCTTGGAGGAGTAAGCTTGTAGCAACATTGGAGAAGAAGGCTTGGATCAACATCATCTATCAAGGAAGAAGTCATTGAGATTTTGAGAAAGATAAGTACACCATGTCTACAACACTTAAATCTTTTTGTGTAATTTATTCTTTTGTCAAAATCATGAGTTGCTAAACTACTAGTGTTTGAATGTAATGAACTCTAGAATGGATTTGTGATTAAGGTTTGTATGTTTTTAATAAAATTCTCATGTCTTGTGTGATTCACTTATATCATGTTTAATTCATTCAAGTTACTATTTCCGGTATATTAATTTGATATCTATTCCTCATCGGATAATCAAGATATTTATGGTGGGAAAGAACCTATATAAGTGAAAAGAGTTGCATGCAATCCTAGATATAGGACGACATAAATCTTTTGAATTAGGGTCAAACCTAATATGGGAATTCATAAATCGTTATAATGCAAATTTGGGGGTTTTAACTAGAAAGAGATTTCAGTTAATCAACATGAGATTAGGAGTTTTTCGCCTTGAGAAAGGGTTTAACTTAAATCGGGAATTTCTACGGTCCACATAACATGAGATTTTATTAAAAGAGGTTGGTTTTTGCTTAAGGGCTTATGGTTGTATTTTTATCTTGATTGAATCACAAAAACATTCTAGAGGGATTTACATTCAACACATTTCTATCTCTTGATTTCTCATTCTACAATCTATTTTTATTTGATTTCTTTTTGTAAGTTGCAATTATCTTAAATTCTCTATTTTCCATTTTCCATTTTAACAAACAAAACTCTGAAAATTACTAGATTAGATAACAAAAATACGGTAATTATTAGTACTTACAATCTTCGTGGGAATGACACTCGGTACTTAATAATCTATACTACAAAACGATAGGTGCACTTGCCTAAGGTTTTCTAGAGTAGCTTTTGAGCCATCAAGTTCGCAATACCCATTGTTATCACCATTGGATCATTTTGACCTGTTTCTTTTCCCACGAGGTCATGATTATCAAAAGTAATTGGGTTCGCTTCCTGGATATTCAAAATATTCAGAGCCCTTTTAGGAGTATGAGCTAAGATTCACATATTCTTCTGCCTCGCACTTTGCGAGTCACCTCCACTTGGGCCTCCAGAGATCATATGTATCACCCCCTCCTCGGCAAATTTTCATCTTGCCGGTCTCGCCTCGCTTTGGATCGCTCGCGATGCTGATATACTCTTTTCTTTATAGGGAAACGAGCTTCAGATCTCCCTCGCGACTTATGCCTCGGGGGTGAACCTGGCCTCGCCCCTCTTCCCTGGCCTCGTTCCTCATCCTCAGTTTCCTTTATTCTTACAAAAATTTTCAAGTACCCCTGCTGGATGAGTCTCTCTATTTCGTCTTTTAATTGGAAGCACTCTTCTGTATCATGACCATGATCTTTATGAAAGTGGCAATATTTTCTTTCATCTCCTTTACCCGGTATGGCCTTCATCTTTCTTGGCCACTTTAGCATATTTTTTCCCTTGATGGACATTAGGGCGTGCACTCGGGGATCATTTAACTGTGTGTATCTGCTAAATCGTGTCGCGGGTCGCTGTCTATCTTGATCTCGACCTCACTCATGGTCTTTTTCAGACTTAATACGAGGTCTCTCTCTAGGATCCTTTCTTACACGCACCTCCTGACCCACTACTGACCATTCGTGGTCCTTCAATTCATTCATCTCCTCTTCCTGAATATATTGTTGGGTCATTCCCATCAATTCTTCCTTATCCGCTGGAGGGTTACGAGCTAGAGCCGAAGCTAGCGCCCCCTTTTTCAAACCATGCACCAATATATTCGTCATCATATCGATCCTCATATCTTGCACCTCGAGCGCCTCGTCATTAAACCGATTAATGGAGTCTCGAAGTGGCTCACCTTCTGCTTGTCTGATGGTGAAGAGGTGGGTCGCTGACCTTCGAGCTCGCTTCTGGCTAGCGAACTGATATAAGAACTTTCTTGCCAATTGCTCATAGGATACTACAGTTCCCATGGGCAATCCTGTGAACCATTCCTGCGCTTTTCCTTTTAGTGTGGTGATAAATATCCTGGCATTCATGGCATCCGATTGTCCGTAAAGTTGCATTACGTGGTCAAAAGCTGTTAAATGTTCCTGAGGATCCTTATTCCCATCGTATTTGGGAAGATCTGGGAGCTTGAAACTCGTAGTAACGACTTCTGCTAAAATTTATGGGGAGAATGGGGACCTTCTTTTTTGTAATGCAGAAGTGACTGCCCCTCTTCTCTTCAAATGGTCCAGCTTTCGAGTAGCTTGCTCAATTTGCTCGCTGAGTTCATTTATATCTGCTACCTTAGGGAGCTCGCCTAGCCTCGCCTCGGGCTGCCTCACTCGTGGCGCTTGGTGACTAGCCATCTCCTCCACATCTCCTGGCTCTTTGTCTGCTGCCAACATTATTGGTTCCTTGTTCTTAGGTATCTCCCTCGGGAGAGAAACCATGGGAGCTTTGCCTTTTCTTTCCTTATCGTTTAACATTCTTTCCAACATTTTCTCGAAGTCGCTGGTTCGCATGTTGATCATGGGATCCTCTGCCTCCTTTTGATGTTGCTCTTGAATTAACAACGAAGGGGATCCTGCTCGAGGTATTGTTTCCTTCGTCCTTATTGGTGTCTCTTCCATATTTAGTCCACAAGGTGGTATTCCTTTTGCTTTCACTGGGGTCTCGTCCATATTCATTTTTGACCTAAATGTTTCCCACAGACGATGCCAACTGATTTGGGTGTGAGCAAATCAGATGTACTTCGGGTCAGGTTGGTTCATCTCGAGCCTAGGTACTTTCGGTTCAGGTCCTATAAGACAAATAAACGTTAGGCTAGCCGGGAGGGTTCCCAGCTAAGACCCTCCGATGCTTAAGTCAGTACATGTGTTAGGTCGCTAGTAAATATAAAGCGAGGTGAATAGCAATAAATGTGATACCTGTAGCAAATGAATAGTGATGTATTTATAGGTGTCGATTCCGGCCGTGCGAGGTCGAAAGGTCGATAAGAATGTCAGATTGGGTTGTGCGGAGCCGTACAACCTCGTCTTATGTGGCGGTCTTTCATTGGTCCACAATGTCAGATCCATGTTTTTCATGACGGGTCAAGTAGGCAACCTTGAGCTGGCCTCGCCATTAGGTCAAAAAGATGACCCAGTCCGCCACCTCGCCATTAGGTCAAGTAGGCGATCTGGTCTGCCACCTCGTAATTGGATCAAGTGGGCGACCCGGCCCCCCGCTTCGCTATGTAGTAATCTACCACCTTGGTCGGGTCGAGTGAGCGACCCGAATCATGACTTCGTTTAGGGTCGTGGAGCGACCCTAAATAACATATGGATCCCATCCTCTTGATGTCATCCCATCGAGTCTACTCGGGTCCATTAGGCGACCCGACCCGGTTGTCTTGGTTCGGATAAGGCCACCCGATCCTCCATAATTCGTAGACCCTGGGCTTCTTATGTTATTTCTTCTATTAGGTGAGGGTAAATAAGTAATTTCGGATATATACATATCAATAAGTAACACTTTTTAAGTATCACTTTTTTTGTTATTTCTTTTGTAACGCAAATAGGTAACACTTTTATCAATATGTATGTAATACTTTTATATAAGTAACACTTTTTAAGTATCACTTTTTTTTGCTATTTCTTTTGTAACGCAAATAGGTAATACTTTTATCAATATGTAACGCTTATATATAACACTTTTATATAAGTAACACTTTTTAAGATCACCTTTTTTGTTATTTCTTTTGTAACGTAAATCGGTATCACTTTATTTAAGAAGCACTCTTGGCAACACTATATTTTATTGATTGTAACGCTAGATAGGCTATATTTTAGTAACACAAAATTATATAACTATCATTAAATCATGTCAACGATTTATTTAATTAATTGATGTCACAAAATAGGTGAAGACAAAAAAAAAATCACTAAACCTAAAAATTGTAGACATCATGTACTCCGTTTTTTTGTTAACTGAATTTTTGTTTTCTTTTTATAAAGTATTTTAGTTTTGCTTTTATTTATTTTATTTTTTATAGAGGTAATTAATTCCATAGTAATACCGACGGAAAATGCGCATGTATATATATATATATATGTTATTATAATTATTTATTGTATTTAATTTTTACTAATGGAGACCAATTTAATCGTTAATCTTTTTTATTTTATTTTTTTTACTTTTTTTAAAAAAATTACCAATGAAAATTGATGTTGTCGGTAATTACTTAGGAATTTTCCCGTCGGTAAATTATTTTTTCATTATTTATTTTATTATTTAATTTTTTTACTGTTAGAACTTTATTATCTGTCGGTAAATTAATTCTATATTTTTATATATTTTTATTTTTCCCGATTGAATATTTATCAGTCGATAATTTTATTTTATATATTTTTGATATTTTTAATTTTTTGTGTCCTTTAATATATAACATAAAATGATTTTCAAACTATATACTATATAAAATAAAATTTGACATATATAGTGTATAATATAATTTAATGCATATATTATATAAGATAATCTTTATTATATAAAATATATTATATATACATATAATATAATTTATATATATATATATTTGTGTGTGTATATGTATACAGAAAACAAAGCAAAAGTTGTAATAAGAATCAACTTAGCTTAGTGGCAAATTGTCACTTCTACACATAACAGGTCTTGGGTTCGAATCTACTTGGTGGCAAAAAACAGTATTTCTATGAATTGTTACAATAAAGTGTTACATAAGATACATATGTAACATTGTAGAATTTTTTTTTTAAATTGTTACAAATATAAAAAGTGTTACAAAAAGTATTACATAAAATTCATATGTAACACTTTAGAAATATTGCTTCAAAGTGTTACCAATAAAAAACTTAATGTAACACTTAGAAAAAGTGTCACTAAAAGCTAATAAAAGTGATACTTTAGACTATAGGTAGTACGGGCAAGTGCAGCACCATAAAAGTGCTACCTATTGTTTATAGTAATATTTTATGGCCATTAGGTAACATTTTTTTAGTGTTACCTAATATCATTTATGTTGTAGTGATATAAGTTTGTCGAGGAAGCGTGTGTTTGTTGGTTCCTAATTAAGGGTGTAAATGAATCGAGTAGTGTTGGATAAATTTGGACGGTTCCTGTTTCAGAATATGGCTAAGTGTTTGAAGTGTATTGCTAGTCAAGACCTGAATTCGATTTAGTCTCCGCAAGACGAAAAAACGCCCCGTATACAAAGTGTTTACGGTTCTGACGTTCGTCTCTAAGATACAACGACTTTTACTATTCCGGTTTAGCAGCAATTGCAAAAACAGGAACTACAATAAAAGCGGTGTTTGAATTTTCAAGCTTTTGAAGGAGGGAATGTCAATATGCTGTAATGCAAAATGACTTGATTATTAATCAGATATCTTATGTTTTCGTATATTTCGTATGGCAATTCATCTGCAGGTGTTTGAATTTTATAGGTATCAGGTGCCCCATATGGAAAGATCATGTCTTTTGGCTCGAAAATACATGTTTACACTGAACGGGCACATCTGTTCAGCCTTTCGTATCGACGCACGACCTGACGCACGGCCCATGCGTGGATGTGAACGGAAATGACAAAGTTTTGACTTGACGCATGACCCGACACACGGGTCGTGCATCCCCGTGCTCGGATGCGAACAAGTTCGACTTGACGCACGACCCGACGCACGGGCTGTGCGTCCTCCCCTGTGCGGATGCGAACACTTCCCAGTTAGAATCCGTTAATTAATTAATTAAAAATTATTTATTTATTTATTTTAAAGGTTTTTGGTCCAAAAAGAATAAGGGCGTTGAAGCCCAAACCCAAGCAAAGGCCCGCCCGCACTCCGGCCGAGCCGGGGCAATTGCCAAGGCGTGCGCAATGATTTGAACCAAACCCACAAGCATGTAGGTCCTCACCCCTTTAAAAACTTGGGTGCCCCCAAGGGCCCAAACCCATAAGTCCAACTTGGGATAAATAAAGTGAGCAAACTTTGTCTCTTCTTCCTATTTGGGATGGAGCATTTCTCCTTCCTCACATTTTTCATTTTCTATACCATTTACTTGTATTAAATGGATAACTTCTAGCATTAATTTCTCATTCACCTGGAATTGGTTTTGAGAAATTACAAATGATATTCCCATCTACTCTCTTAGTAGAATTTTTACAAATAATTTAATTCTATTTTTCACTAATGGAAACCACTTAATTATTTGGTCAAAATTGGGTCAATACCCATTTTACCAAACAACAATTCCAACAATTCCCCACATGAATGAAATTAATGCATTGGCGTTGAACCTTCCTTAGTAAAATACTATCAGATTGACTAGCTGCTTAGTGGCACGATGTCTTGAACTACTCAGTTGTTTGTGTAAACCGATACAACAATACTTACACAATAACAATTCTAACACTTGTTGTTCTCACGTTGTGTCCATTTCAGCCCTGGACCATATCTTAGATTCATGAGCATTTCTTTGAAGCGGCCATTACTTCTCACTTATATAGGTGATCTCCTATTGAAGAGTATCCTGACATACTCCACATTTCGGTATAGGAATCATAAAAAGTATTAAACTTAACCTCACCACATTCAGTAGGTTTTTATTCACTTGGATGTTTCGAGAATGAGCTAATACATTTTCCAAGTATTCAACTGAAGATTCATAACTTAATTGTCCCGTTGAACCAAAGTCTTGGGATCTTCAATTCACAAGGTTGGGTTACCACTATGAACATTCTTTAGATTATGGATTTTAAACCCATTCCCCTTAACAATTTATACAATTGATCTCAATTTATGCCTTTTGTAAGCGGATCCGCAAGGTTTTCCTTTGACTTCCCGTAGTCAACCGAAATAACTCCATTCAAAATCAACTGTTTATTGATATTATGTCTTTGACAAAAATGTCTAGACTTGCCTCTTTCCTTTGAAGAAAATACATATTTAATAAATACAACATTTTTTGATTTGATGATCGTACCATCATTTCTATCATGAATGCCGAATTTATTTTCTATGGTGCTTCTACTTTATCCAAAGCATCCCCACACTTCAAGCTATTCTCATTTATGTGGTTTGCTAAAAAGTAAAGTTACAACCTTACAATTTCTGGTATCTTTGTTCAACACAAGATTTTTTAGAACATTTATGGCTCTCGACCACTTTCCTTTTATTATGTTAGAACATTGTCCCAATAATCTAGTTAGAATCTCGTTCTAACAGATTTCAGACCTTAGTTCCAACAATTCCATTAACACCTTTTACAAGGTGTGTAACCTTTGATTTTAACACATCTTTAGTAACACTTCGGATTTAACTTGATAGTGTGTCTACCTCTAGTGTTACAACACTTTGGGCAATACTTCATGCAATTGTGGTTTTGGTCCCACAACTCTTTTGGCAACATCTTCTGTTACATTTAAAAATGCAACATAAACTCCACTGGTATTCCATAAAGTGTGGTCACACCCCCACAATTGTCGATTTCCATTCGGAATCCCAATTGTCTTCCTCAATCCAAATAGTCGAATCATCAAATCCTCAAGCCCCATTTCCTTCCGCTTGTGCTTAAGGTAGTTCTTAAAATCTTTCCACGATGGCGGTAATTTTTCAATAATCGCAGCCACTTGGAACGACTCAATCAGAATCATCCCTTCAGACACTAAGTTGTGAAGTATGATCTAAATTTCTTGCACTTGGCTGATCACCGTCTTGGTGTCAACCATCTTGTACTCGAGAAATTTGCCGACAATAAATTTCTTTGTACCAGCATCTTCTGTTTTGTACTTCTTCTCCAAAAAATCCCACAACTCTTTGGACGTTTTGAATGTGCTATAGACGTTATAGAGGGTGTCGTCTAGCCTGTTCAAAACATAATTACGACACAAAAAAATCGCTATTATGCCAAGCATCCACAACGATTCTCCGGTTATTCTCGATTTCTTCATCGCAACAGTAGGGGGGTCCTCCTTCAGAAAATGGGACAGCCCCAAGGTGGTAAGGTGATAAGTGTATTTTTATGCATGTTTTATGTGTGTATTTGAGTAGAAATTGAGTTATTTTGTTGTTAGTTTCATTAGTTTTTGATTGTACATTGTTTATACTACTGTGGGGTGCTTTTATTGGTGTAGGTTGACCATTCGGGGCTAATTTTGGTGAATTTTGGACCATGGATTCATGTCAAAACATACCGGGGGGTTTAAGGATGCAAAAACGCTCGAAATCCCAAGCCAAACGCGTCATTTCGGGGCCTTTTTGGTCCAACACGGGCTGGGTGTGTTGGGCAACACGGCCGTGTTCCGCCGGGAGCGAAAAACTCGAAAAAATTGCACAAAACAGCCTCCGACACGGCCAGGCCGTGTTCCACAACACGGCCGTGTCCAGAGACACGGCCTGGCCGTGTTGGGAAGCACGGCCATGTTATCCTGACTTCCTGAACAATTAAACAGCACGGCCTGACCGTTTTATGCAACATGGGCGTGTTCGGATCACTTTCCAACTTCAATTTCTGGTGGAATTTGTTAAAAAGTCATCTACCAAGCTTTTTGACAACTTTTGAGCACATTTACACCTCATTTTGTTGTATTAATTCCTTACTTTCCCACATGATCACATGGAAATAATGATCCCAACAACCCAACTCATAAAGTTGAGCATTAAACTATCAAAAGATGACATTATTAAGGAATACTTTCTCCAAAATAATGTCTATAAAAGCCAAGAGTATGGGTTGAAGGGGGGATTCATTCATTGATATACAAGGAAATCAGATTTTAGGAATGAAAGTTCATATTTTGGAGAGGAGAAACACGTATTGTAGTGAGGAAGAGAGTTAGAAGGCTTGGATCACCATGGAGAGGCGCTAAGGCACAAGGATTGAAGATCGCTCGGAGAAGAAGATGAACTCCACCACTTCATCATCATACTTCCAACAGGGGAGTCTTATGTTGGTTTTGGAAGTTTTAACTTCAAGTATTCATGTTGATTTCGAAAGAAACTTCTTGTTTAATTGTTGTTTTCATTCTCAAATCCATCATGAGTTAAATCGCTAGTGTTTGAATGTGATGAACCCTAGAACTTATTTGTGATCATTGGTTTGAATGTTTTAATATATTTTCTTATGTTTTTATGCGAGTCACTTATGTTATGCTTGTTTATTCGAATTGGTATATGCGCAATATTGATTTGAAGTTTATTTTTCATAGGAAATCGAGAGATTCATGGTGAAATAGAACCAATATAAGTGAAAGGAGTTGCATGCAATCCTAGATATAGGGCGACATAAATCTTCCGGATTAGGGTCAAACCTAATATGGGAATTCACAAATCGTTAATGCAATCTTGGGTTTTAACTAGAAAGAGATTTGAGTTAATCAACTTGAGGTTAGGAGTTTTTCGCCTTGAGAAAGGGTTTAACTTAATTTAGGAATGCCTACGGTCCATGAAGCATGAAAATATGTTAAGGGATGGTTAAAACTTAAGGGTTATGGTTGTATTTATTTTGGTAAAATCACAAAGACGCGTTCTAGAGGGATTCACATTCAAGCACATTTATATCCAACATCTTCCAATCCGAGTGTATCTGATATCTTTCGTGTTCTTAGTTGCCTCTTCCACTTTTATTTGATTTTATTTTATTTTATTTTGCAACAAACTATTTGATGAATTTGTAGGCTAGATAATAAAAAGACGGTAATTACTAGTAATCATAGTCCTCGTGGGAATGACACTCGATACTCGCAGCTTTACTATAAACGATAGGTGCACTTGCCTACGGTTTTTTATTTTCATCAATTGTCTTTCTAGGTATATATCTTTGTAAGTCTTGGATTATACTTATCCTCCTTGTTTACTACGATTGCATGCCTACTCGTCGCCGAATGGGAAGTCGCGAGACCGCCGTAGCAACACGAGAGGAAAGTATTAGTATGGATTTTCACGAGGAGAATACTAACGAAAGCAAGGATCCCGATATGGCGGATGAACAACAAAGAACCATGTACGACTACGCCTAAGCCATCTATGGACGGACGTCGTCTAGTATCGTAAGGCCCATTTATTGCGACCAATAATTTAGAAATCAAACCGAATGTCATTCAAATGGTGCAACAATTTGTCCGATTCGGACGGCTTACCGGATGAAGATCGAATAATCATATCGCGAATTTCCTCGAAATTTGCGATACTTTCAAAATAAATGGAGTCTCGACGATGCCATCCGTTACGCTTATTCCCATTTACTCTTTGGGGACGGGCTAAACAATGGTTAAACACTTTACGAAGGAACAATCACAACATGGAGCATTATGGCGGAAAAATTCCTTTTAAAGTATTTCCCACCCGCTAAAACGCATACGATTGAGGAATGAGATCTCTTCATTCACTCAAGAGGACGATGAAACCTTGTACGACACTTGGGAGAGATTCAAAGAATTGCTGCGAAAATGCCCACATCATGGTCTTCCCATTTGGATGCAAGTCCAAACATTTTACAATGGGTTGCTCTCATCGACAAGGCAAATGATTGATGCGGCGGCGGGGGGAACATTGAACAATAAGACACCCGAAGCCGCCAAGATCTCATAGAAGGAATGGCCATGAATGGCTATCAATGGCAATCCGACGGGAAAAACCAACAGGTCGGTGGGAGTATATAATGCGGACGCGGTGGTAACACTAGCCGCACAAAGTCGAAGCTCTAACTCGGAAAATCGACGGGTTGGCGGCTCAAAACCACCAACACAACAAGCCTTCTCATGCGAGACTTGTGGATGATCGCACAATCACCAAGATTGCCCTCACGCGATACCGCCACATGAACAAGTGGATTATCTAGGTAATCAATCTCGACCCTTTCAAAATAATCCTTTCAAAGAACACTTATAATCCAGGTTGGCGTCAACACCGAACTTTAGTTGGGAAACCAAGGTCACTAAGCTTTAATCCAAACGCACTCCCCAATTAAATGCACCTCCCGGTTTCCAACCGCGAAAACCAAGTTTGGAGGACTTACCATCCCAAATTCGGCCCAAACAACGGAAACCCGTTTCACGGCCACCGAAACATCCTTAAGGAACCAAGAAGCATCCATTCGCAACTTGGAAAATCAAATTGGTCAAATTGCCAAAATGATCTCCGAAAGGCCACAAGGAGCTTACTAGCAACACCGAGCCAAATCAAGAGAACGGGTAAAAGCAATTACTCTAAGGAGTGGAACAAAGCTAGGCAATCACGGATGCCGGAGGACGAACCCACGCCCATACAACAAAAAAAAAGACGAACAGGTATCCAAGGAAACAAAGAAAATGGTACGGAATTCCAACCACCTATTCCGTATCCAAGTCGATTCGTAAGGACAAACATGACGACCAATTTGGTAAGTTCTTGGATTTATTTAAACAATTGCACATCAATATTCCTTTTGTTGAAGCCCTTTCACGGATGCCAAAATATGCCAAGTTTCTAAAAGATCTTCTTTCAAATAAGAAGAAGCTTGAAGAAATATCCATGGTGCAATTAAAACGAGGAATGCTCGGCAATTTTGCAAAACAAGTTACCTCAGAAAATCAAAGATCCGGGGAGTTTTACTATTCCTTGTCATGTCGGTAATTTGATTGTTGATCGGGCATTGGCCGATCTAGGGCTAGCATTAATTTGATGCCTTATGATTTATTCAAACAAATGGGTGCAGGAGAGCCAAAACCAACTAGGATGAGCCCGCAATTGGTCGGCGGATCTATTAAATATCCTAGAGGCATTGTTGAAGATGTTTTGGTCAAAGTCGATAAGTTTATATTTCTGTCGATTTTGTAATTCTTGATATGCATACGAGATGTCGAAGTCCCTTTGATCCTGGGCGTCCATTTTTAGCTTGCTAAAGGCAATCATTGACGTGCATGATGGCAAACCGATTTTAAGAGTCGAAGATAAACAAGTCATTTTTAAAATCGCTACATCAATGAAAAATACGATAGATAAAGATGACTCATGTTTTGCTATTGATCTTATCGATATGGAGATAACCAACTCTCTACCAAGCATGATTTCTAACGAATTTTTGGAGACTTGTATTGTTCAAAGTGCGGGTATATCGGATGAAAACCCCTTTCTTAGGGAATCCGTACTCGCATTGGAGGAAAACAAACCAACAGAACAGCGTAAAGAGTTCGAAAAGATTGAAAACTCACAGGTGGGGCATATCAAACCATCCATTGAGGATCCACCACTTGTTGAGTGAAGGAGTTACCCGAACACTTGGAATATGCATTTCTAGCCGAGAACGCCAAACTTCCGTAATTATTTCCTCCAATTTATCTTCTCATCAAAAGGATAGATTGTTGGCAATATTACGGGAACATAAAAGGCCATCGCTTGGAAAATCTCCGAGCATTCGAGGATCAATCCTTCCTTTTGCACTCACAAGATTCTCGATGGAGGAAAACTTCAAGCCGGTTGTTCTACCTCGGCCGCTTAAATCCAAACATGAAAGAGGTAGTTAAAGCAGAGGTAATCAAACTACTAGATCTTTGGGCTCATCTATCCAATCTCGGTGATGGTGGGTAAGTCAGTTCAAGTGGTCCCAAAGAAAGGTGGGATGACGGTGGTACCAAATGAAAAGAATGAACTTATTCCGATCGAACGGTAATAAAGGTTGGCGAGTTTGCATCGACACGACGACTTAACGATGCTACTCGCAAGGACCACTTTCCTTACCTTTTATTGATCAAATGCTTGAACGTTTATCACGGTCACCTCTATTATTGCTTCCTTGATGGCATGTCGAGGTTATTTTCAGATCCCGATAGCAGGAGGATCAAGAGAAAACCACTTTCACTTGTCCCTACAGTACTTTCGCCTTTATAGACGCATGCCTTTTGGGTTGTGCAACGCACCAAAGAAACTTTTCAACGTTGTATGCTTGCCATCTTGACGAGCTTGTAGAAGAAATCATGGAAGTCTTCATGGATGACTTCTCGGTTTTTGGGGATTCATTTGATCTTTGTCTTGCAAATCTTAAAAAAGTCCTTGTTCGTTGCGAAGAGACTAACCTGGTACTTAATCGGGAAAAATGCCACTTCATGGTACAAGAAGGCATTGTTTTGGGGCATAAAATTTCTTGCGGGGAATTGAAGTTGACAAAGCGAAAGTTGATACAATCTCCAAATTGCCACCGCCCGCTCGGTGAAGGCTATCCAAGCTTTTTGGGGCACGCCCGGGTTTTATAGGCGCTTTATCAAGGATTTTTCAAAAATCGCCCGCCACTTACTCGCCTTTTAGAAAAGGATGCGAGTTTTTGATATCAACGATGAATGTCTCCAAGCATTCAACACTTTGAAAGGAAAACTCACCACTTCTCCCATCATGGTGGCTCCGGATTGGTCTCAACCGTTCGAACTCATGTGTGATGCTAGTGACTATGCGGTAGGAGCGGTACTTGGGCAACGAAAAGATAAACACTTCCGCCAATTTACTATGCAAGTAAGACTTTGAATCTGCTCAATCCCACTATACAACTACCGAAAAGGAACTACTTGCAAAGTGGTTTTCGCTTTGACAAATTTCGATCATACCCGATTCTATCCAAAGTCATTGTCTATACGGATCACTCTGCTTTACGATATTTGCTCGACAAAAATGACGCAAAACCACGACTGATTCGATGGGTTCTCTTACTCCAAGAATTCGATGTGGAAATCAAAGATAAACGGGGTGCGAAAATCTTGCCGCGAGACCACCTATCTCGGCTTGAGCACTCGGCAAGACCGATGAGCAACACAATGGACATATCAACGATTCTTTTCCGGATGAGCAACTCTTTGCCCTTAACTCAATTTCAATTGATATTCCTTGGTTTTGCGATTTCGCTAATTATCTTGCAGGAAAAATTCTCCCGAAAGGGATGACCCATCAACAAAAGAAGAAATTCTTTTCGGACCTCAAGTATTATATTTGGGACGATCCCCACCTCTTCCGAGTTTGTGCGGATCAAATCATACGAAGGTGTGTTGCACTTCCCGAAACAATCTCCATCTTGAATCATTGTCACAAAGGACCCATTTGGTGGACATTATCAAGCAAATACTACGGCACGCAAGGTCCTTGAGTCGGGTTTCTATTGGCCTACACTTTTCAAAGACGCAAAACGGTATGTTGAAACTTGTGATAGTTGTCAACGAACAGGAAATATTTCTCGAAGAAATGAGATGCCCCAAAACGGTATACTTGTTTGTGAAATTTTTGATGTTTGGGGTATTGATTTTATGGGACCTTTTCGGCGTCGTTTGGCAATAAATATATTTTGGTAGCCGTTGACTACGTGTCTAAGTGGGTAGATGCTCAAGCTTTACCTAAAAATGATGCTCAGTGGTGGTGCATTTTCTCAAAAACTTTTTACCCGGTTTGGTACACCACGAGCCATCATTAGCGATAGAGGCACCCACTTTTGTAATAATCAATTTGATAAGGTTTTAAAGCGTTATGGTGTCACACACCCAGTCGCGACCGCTTATCATCCCCAAACTAAGCGGTCAAGTCGAAGTGTCCAACCGCGAATTAAAACGAATTTTGGAAAAAACGGTTGGGCACTCTCGCAAGGATTGGTCCTCAAACTCGATGATGCCCTTTGGGCTTATAGAACGGCTTTCAAAACGCCAATAGGGACTACCCCATACCGACTCGTCTATGGTAAAGCATGTCATTTGCCGGTTGAGCTTGAACATAAAGCCTTTTGGGCTATTAAAATGCTTAATTATGACTTGTCAAGTGCAGGAAATAACCGTTTATTGCAGATTAACGAACTCGAAGAATGGCGAAATTCGGCATACGAGAATTCGAAAATTTACAAGGAACGAACGAAACAATGGCATGACAAGCACATTAAGCACACGAGGGAATTCCAACCGGGTGATCAGGTGTTACTATTCAATTCCCGACTTCGCCTATTTCCGGGTAAGTTAAAATCCAGGTGGTCCGGGCCATTCACTGTTACTCAAGTGTTTCCTTACGGAACTATCGAAATTACATTCAAACACTAGGAGTTTTAGCTACACATGCTTTTGACACAAGAATAAATTACACAAGAAGATGTAAATATTGTAGACATGGTGTACTTATCTTTATCAAAATCTCAATTGACTTGATGATGTTGCTCCAAGCCTTCTTCCCCAATGTTGCCTACGGTTTTCTTTTCTTTTTAGTTTGTTGTTTTTGTGTGTTTTTGTTTGTATGTTCATCTCTTTCTTTCACATTGAGGACAATGTGAATCTTTAAGTTGGAGGTGGATGTGATTGCATGCTTGTTAGAATTTTTCTTTGGAATGCTTGTGTGTTTGCTATTTATTTTGAATTTTTTTATGGAAGATATGATTTTTCAAGGAAACAAATTGAATATTTGTTAGTCAATAACTTGGCCCAATTACGCATAAATTAGCTTTATAATTTGTATTTTTAAAATGCAAAGCAATTGATTGTCTTGAATAGATTGACATGGATGTGGGTTGAATTTAGACGAGACTTCTAACACTACGATACTTGATTTGTTAAGACATATGTGACGATTCTTAGCGCTATGAAAGTCCGAGAACTCATGATTTAGTAGTGGTTAACTAGTTGTTAAACCAAGCTTGCAAAAAAAAAAAAAATGAAAAAAATGAAGAAAAAACGGACCAATCGAGGTTATACTTCTATTTGTTGTTGCTTAGTAACTAGGAGCATTCATGAGCCCCATGTTTGTCTTTTTACGTAAAACGGCGACACTAATATGAGTATGGGAAACCACCCTAGGAGTGTTTGAACAGAAATTCAAAATATAAACCTAGTGGAAGCATGCCTCGGGAGATCCCAAAAAAAAAAAAAAAAAAAAAAAGAAACGAAAAAAAAAAAAGTGGAGAATGAATACTCCTTGACTTCTCATTCCAATAAAGTTCAAGAAGCTTGGTTATATGACTAGTAGGCTAACTACAATGATCTATTGAATTCTTATATTTTCATGGTGTTCTTGAATTGAAGTTATTCATAACTATCGATATCGTGGAGTGATGATTTCAAGTGCGGATAATGCCTCCGATATTACGGTCTTTCTTGTGATCGATCGCTTTGCAAAATTATGTTTTTACTTAATGGCTAATTTGTGTTGAGAAGGCTACGAATTTGACTACTTATATTCAAAGTGTTGAGAAAAATATATTCATTGTGTGTTGTGATGTATTGAATCCCTCATTATGGTTTTATGTTTTGCTTGAGGACAAACAAAGTTCAAAGTTGGAGGTGGTTTGATAAGTGTATTTTTATGCATGTTTTATGTGTGTATTTGAGTAGAAATTGAGTTATTTTGTTGTTAGTTTCATTAGTTTTTGATTGTACATTGTTTATACTACTGTGGGGTGCTTTTATTGGTGTAGGTTGACCATTCGGGGCTAATTTTGGTGAATTTTGGACCATGGATTCATGTCAAAACATACCGGGGGGTTTAAGGATGCAAAAACGCTCGAAATCCCAAGCCAAACGCGTCATTTCGGGGCCTTTTTGGTCCAACACGGGCTGGGTGTGTTGGGCAACACGGCCGTGTTCCGCCGGGAGTGAAAAACTCGAAAAAATTGCACAAAACAGCCTCCGACACGGCCAGGCCGTGTTCCACAACACGGCCGTGTCGAGACGGCCTGGCGTGTTGGGAAGCACGCCATGTTATCCCGACTTTCGAACAATTAAACAAAGACGACCTGATCGTTTTATGCAACATGGGCGTGTTCGGATCACTTTCACTTCAATTTCGGTGGAATTTGTTAAAAAGTCATCTACCAAGCTTTTTGACAACTTTTGAGCACATTTACACCTCATTTTGTTGTATTAATTCCTTACTTTCCCACATGATCACATGGAAATAATGATCCCAACAACCCAACTCATAAAGTTGAGCATTAAACTATCAAAAGATGACATTATTAAGGAATACTTTCTCCAAAATAATGTCTATAAAAGCCAAGAGTATGGGTTGAAGGGGATTCATTCATTGATATACAAGGAAATCAGATTTTAGGAATGAAAGTTCATATTTTGGAGAGGAGAAACACGTATTGTAGTGAGGAAGAGAGTTAGAAGGCTTGGATCACCATGGAGAGGCGCTAAGGCACAAGGATTGAAGATCGCTCGGAGAAGAAGATGAACTCCACCACTTCATCATCATACTTCCAACAGGGGAGTCTTATGTTGGTTTTGGAAGTTTTAACTTCAAGTATTCATGTTGATTTCGAAAGAAACTTCTTGTTTAATTGTTGTTTTCATTCTCAAATCCATCATGAGTTAAATCGCTAGTGTTTGAATGTGATGAACCCTAGAACTTATTTGTGATCATTGGTTTGAATGTTTTAATATATTTTCTTATGTTTTTATCACGAGTCACTTATGTTATGCTTGTTTATTCGAATTGGTATATGCGCAATATTGATTTGAAGTTTATTTTTCACCGGGAAATCGAGAGATTCATGGTGAAATAGAACCAATATAAGTGAAAGGAGTTGCATGCAATCCTAGATATAGGACGACATAAATCTTCCGGATTAGGGTCAAACCTAATATGGGAATTCACAAATCGTTAATGCAATCTTGGGGGTTTTAACTAGAAAGAGATTTCAGTTAATCAACTTGAGGTTAGGAGTTTTTCGCCTTGAGAAAGGGTTTAACTTAATTTAGGAATGCCTACGTGTAAGTCCAAGCGGCTACGATAATCTAGAGGGGGGGTAAATAGATTATCTCCATCTTTTCGATTTTCGCCCTCTTTTAACAATCGAATGCTCAAACAAAATAATGAAGGTGCGGAATGTAAGCAACACACGTCGATTTAAAGAGGTTCAACCCACCTAGGGCCTAATCCTCTACCACCCTAGTATATCCGGGATGGATTTCGAAAAGAAAAAGAATTTTATTAATTACCAAAATTAATACAAATTCAACTTACAACACCTTGAAGAGCACCACACTCTTCTTCAACACCACCTTTGGAGATTACCACAATCTCCCTTTGAAGATTACCACAATCTTCCTTCAACGGCACCTTGTGAAGATTACCACAATCTTCAACCTTGAAGAATACCAAATTCTTCAACACCTCAATAAGAAGATTACCACAATCTTCTTCACCTATCACCTAGATCATCCAAGTGTGCTCTTACACACGTTAAGAACACTCACAAGGATATCTTGTGTTTGAATGACGACCACAAATTCAAGATTACAACTCGATAATTGATAATACAATAGAGTGCAAGTGTAATCAAGAATAGCCTAGACCTCAAAGATGTGAAAGTGATAAGCTAGGCAATTTTACAACAAGAATAATGACTATGAAAGACCAAGTGTTTGCTTGAAGTGTATCTTGTTGTGTTGTATCTCAATTGTTGTGTTGGTTGCTCCAAAACTTCCTCTATTTATAGGAGATGATTGATCAAGCATAGGCTCCTCTTGGGGATTGAAAATCTACAGAAAAATACAATTAAAATCAAGAATATAGCTGTTAGAAATCAATCCCACATTTTAAGGAAAGTTTGTCTGTTTGTCAAACGGTCATATTTTTTTCATCAATACATAGGGCGACGTCGCACGAAATAGACGTTGAAAAGAATACACAAAGCAAAATAACACAGGCGGCCGGTCGACGTCTACCTCGACGGTCGACCATCACCCCAACCGGTCCCCTCATGGATTTTGCAAGGATTAAACGTTCGTTTCAAAACACACTTGCAGTGGCGTCGTCGCACTGGACAGGCACGGCCGACCGGACCGATCGACGCCGAGCGCACGGCCGACCGCTTCTTATTCCTTCCGTCTCATTTTTATGTTTCTAAAAACATCTTCGGGTATGGGTTGCCCTATAAAGCGTAGGTCGACCACGAGGCAGTAAATATTGTCCAATTTGTGTCGAAAATAAAACTCAAGAAATACTCCGAAAATTTAGTAAAAACATTTTAAACCGATCGGAAGTATTAGGACAACATTTAGGAACATCGTTTGAGAGTGAAAACTCAATAACGTAAAATCATTAAAAGCGTTGTCCAATTTAGACGAAAATAAACTTTGAGAAAATACTCCGGAAAATATTAAAAATCATTTTAAATCATTTAGGAGTATTTGGACAACCTTTAAAAACATTGTTTTGGTGATAAAATAAAATCATCAAAATTAAGATAAAAACATGTATCAAACAATCTCCCCCTTTTTGATGATTACAAACCAAAACAATTTTTACCCAAACTAAGAGAGCAATTTTAGAAATGATTTTCCGGTAAAAACATTTGACCGTTTGGAAGCAACCAAAATTTCCAAAAATATTAAAGCAACCAAATAGGGAGTAAATATTTTCAAAAATAAGCACAAGCTCCCCCTATCCACAGGCACATCAAGAATAATGTAAGAGCAATAATCCATAAGCTAAAAGCTTTAGCTTTTACAATTTATTCAAGAGCTTATAAGCTCCCCCTGTCACAAAACAACATTAAACAATAATATAGGTCCATCAAGCAACAATTGGACTAAAAATTAAATCACAATTTATGGCTTTTATGAGCCATAGCTTATAGCTTTTATGACAAGCTTTTATTAGCTTCTTTGAGCTAACGAGCCAATTTCTGTTTCTCCCCTTTGGAATCATCAAAAAGAATGTTAGGATGATAGAAACATCATAGAAGTATATCAAAGTGCACCAAAGAAATGGTTTATCAACCATTGAGCAATAGGCTTAAAACCAAGGAAAATGGGAGAAATATATCATGAAGAGTTCATATGCTCGTTTTGTTTCCCAAAACATGATCTCAATGAGTATAGAAGACTTTTGGAAGCGAGAGAATCATGTAGAAGTTGAAATTTTCATTGAAACATTTTATCGAACACATTGTGGGCGTGAAAAATAAAAATAGTTGTATATAACCTTTGTAAATGGTTCAAGCCAAAAATTTTCATATCATCAATCAACCTCATTTCAAAGCTCAAAAAACCATATGCAATAATTTGTTCATCAATTAAGAAGCTCAAAGATTCTCAAGGGTTCAACCCAATTGAGATAAGCTAAGAATGATCAAGGCATTACAAATGCCAAAAATTAGAGCAACCATCAAGTAATAAGTCATGCTTTCAACAATACATATATCAATTGTCCCAACATATTCAACTAAGCATAACAAAGCAATAAAAGAAGCACTTTTACCATCAAGTACTTCATACCAATTATCAAACAATGCTTTAGAGTATTTTTACCATCAAATACTCCATCAAAAATCATGATCATCCTCAAGTCATTATCAACTTGCAATATTAACCCTTTTAAGAAAAAAAACAAGCAAATATCATTAGTACAAATGAGTTTTACAAAAATTCATCAAGATACAAAACATCATTAATGAAAATGCTAGAAAGTAAAGGGGGTGGGGTAACATCATTCCTCATCCGAGGAGAAGCAAGATCCAGGAATAAAGTCTTGATGAATTTCTTTAACTTGCCGATAGACTTTTGCATTTTAGAGGTCTTTTGCTCCAAAGCCTCATACCTCGTCTCATGAAAAGCCCTCATCTCATCAAATTCGGCTTGACTATACCTCCTAGGCGGTTGAGCACCTAGTATTACCCTCCCGGATTGCTCGGTTCGCCTTCTTCCACCAATCTAGCGGCCCCGGCGTCATCAAAGATGTCATTAGGATCGGAGACTCTTGACCTCTTCCTCTCGCCATTTTGGTAGGTCGGATGTCCATATTCTTGCGCATCGTGACTATTTGGGAGATATTATCAATGTCAAAGTCATTTTGAAAAACTTCCGAGTTAAACTCCGGCGAAGGAAGTCCCGATTGAATAAGAAGTTTACAAATCCAATTTCCCATAACCAACTTCTTATTACCTCGAGTAATGGACTCGATTAGACATTGAATAAGTATGGCACCAAAGTTAAGTGGTTCCTCCTAGCAATCTTATAAGTCAAAAAAGTAATCCATATTGCTAGGCATCTTCCCGACTTACCACAAATGCAATATGCGACAATGACCGATAAAATGCGATGCTCAAGTGTCATTGCCAACAAAGAATACTTAGGCCATACTCCCAAATACGTCTTGACTTCTTTCATCGATACCCCCAACATTTCATCATTCCAAGTCCCGCAAGAGAAATAATCCCAACCACCTTCTCTAACATATAAAAAAGCAAATATCATTGGGAGTCCATCTAAAATGACGACCACTTTATAAGCGAATTAACGGCAATCGGCTTTCTATCATTATCATATTCAACCCACATATTGGCATAAAAGAGTTGGATAATATCATCATCATACAACACATAAGCATGCTCCCATAAATACATCCAACCTTGCTCCTCAAAAATCCTCTAATCGTAGGATACTCATTCGTAAATGAACTAAAAGCGACACATTTTAGTCCGAGCAATCGACTTTCCTCCCATTCAGGAGTCCTCATAATACCATTCCGCATATTTATGAATGAAATTAAGAACATTGTGGGAATTAGGGGCTTGAGTAACAAAGGATTTTTACCTTTCGCCCAACGGCAATTTTGGAGCGAAATCGTTCGCGTAGCTCGGTAATTTGGGCCCGAGAGAGAATGGGATTTTGAACATCATCACCTTCTTGAGCCACGCGTTTCTTTGAGCGGCTCGAATATCCCTTTGTTCGGCTTCTTCTTGCCGATTTCTTGTGAACCCTCTCTCCGCCCCTTCTACGCTTGGAGATGGGATTTCGACCGGTGGAATTTCTTGGAGGAGCCATATATGAAAGATTCTTGAGAAAATAAGAAGATTAGCAACAAGAATCGTGAAAAATGATGAAGAATTGAAGATTCTAGAGAAAAGGGGATGAAAAAATCGCTCTCTAAGGGTTTGGGGATTTTGGTGCGTCTGTTTTTGAGAAGAAGAACAGATCGATTTTAAGGTGAAAAATAACCCCGGGCGGCCGGTCGAGGTAGGGGACGCCGGTCGAGGTGCGGGCGGCCGTCGCCCTGCTTTGTGACCGCCCCAGGTGATTTTTCTTTCTCCCGAGTTTTCCAAAATTCGATTTTTCACCCCAAAAGTTTTAAAACTTTGCAAAAATATAAGTTTGGACTATATCCAACAAATATGGGTTTTGGAAAACATATAAACGATAAAATCGAGACTAAACACGTAGTGCCTTTTAAGAGAAAATATTTGCAAGATCAATTAGGGGCACTTAAGGGGTCAAAATGAAATATCTTGAAAGATATGTGCAATATCGAGATTAAAGAAAAATACGAGTAGACATACCTCGATGGTTTAAGAGACTAGATGACGTAATAGCCAATGAGTATGAAGTGTGTATCCTACACAATTCTTAGACAACATATGCATAGAAAATTCAAGTGTAGGCAAATAATATGAGATAACAAAAAGAGCTTATGCTATAAGATTTCATAAAAGATAATAAGCCACTTAAGTCTAATGAAAAGCTCAAGAGTTTTTAGAAAAAACATGCAAGGTCTCTTTTAAAAATATTGAAACTCATAAATATATAAGAGACCTATTAAAAAAAATTACTTGAAAATTCATTTTGCAATTAAGACACAATTAAAAGTATGCAAAAAAAAAAAAAATGCATATACAAATGGGGAGATACGGTTTACCAATTTCGCCGTTTCCATGGATTGTGTCTTTCCCATTGTTGATGATGATATCTTCTCATTGAGAAGTCACTTTGTTGATGATGACTTCTCCATTTCCAAGTTTGGTTACCTTCCCATGGTTGATGGTTTCTTCTTCTTTGAAAATCACTTTGTTGATGATGTCTTTGCCATTTCCAAGGATTGTGTTCTTCCCATTTTTGATTATACGCTCTTCTTGGAAATTGGCTTTGTTGAGAGTAGTTTCTCCCTTTTTGATCAAATGAAACGTTCATTTGATGTTTTCTTGGTGGTATGAATTTTCTCCGATTTTTGCTTTGCCGGGTACCTAATAGCACATTGTTTTGTGGTACCTCATGTGTTTGGGTCCTTTAAGATTAGCTTTGAGACTTTTAGGTCTCCAACGATATTTAGAGCTATTTCTAGCTCGACAAGAATTAGCCGTATGACCCTTTTTGCCACAATAAAAACAAGTAATAATTCTAGGAGCATAATGACCAATATGCATATTGACTTGATCCTTTTTCATATGATTAACAACATTAGGCTTATGATCAAGTCCTTTATCACAATTATGAATATCAACAATATTGGACATTTTATTGGTACTCAAGTTGGATTTTAATAAATCCTTTTTCATGCAATCAATATTCTCAACAAGAGTACTATTTTCCTTTTCAAGGTTTCTAACCTTGTCAAGTGTGGTGGTGTGAGCACATGATAGTGATTCATAGGAAGTAAATAAACTATCCTTATCATTTTTCAAAATAATGAATTCCTTTTTCAAATTTTTGTATTTAACAAGTAAGTTTTGGAATTCATCTTGTAGCTCATCAAAATAATTTTGCAAATCACTATAATCATTTTGAATAACAATATCATAAGAAGTAGAGGGCTTAAGACATACCTCATTTTCTTCATTGATGCCCATAAAACAATATTCAACTTCTTCATAATTGGAAGTTGTAGGAGGCTTATTCCTTAGATTTGAGCTTGTATGATCTTGAGAAGTAGATGCTTTTGTTTGACTCCTTTCATTTGCAAATACTCCATAGATGGCTTCTAATTTTTGCCATACTCCATGTGCCGACTTTATTCCTACAATATGTTCATATTCTAAATTAGTAAATGAACAATATAAAATATTTAAAGCCTTACCGTTTAAGGAGATGATTTTCTTTTCTTCATCATTGAGCTTTTTGAAGCCTTTTGAGGTGTATGGTGTATCTTTCGTCGGAATGGATTCTCCATTAATGACGGTGTTCCAAATGTCGAACCCGCAACCTTGTAGATAGCATTCCATTCTTTCTTTCCAAAAATTAAAATTCTTGGAATCAAATAGTGGTGGCTTGGTGGTGGAGGTGCCGGATAGATGAGCTTCGTTCGTAGCCGTTGATCGTTTCTCTTCACTCGCGATGTGAAACGAGCTTGCCAAAGAGTTTGGCTCTGATACCACTTGTAAGTCCAAGCGGCTACGATAATCTAGAGGGGGGGGTGAATAGATTATCTCCATCTTTTCGATTTTCGCCCTCTTTTAACAATCGAATGCTCAAACAAAATAATGAAGGTGCGGAATGTAAGCAACACACGTCGATTTAAAGAGGTTCAACCCACCTAGGGCCTAATCCTCTACCACCCCAGTATATCGGGATGGATTTCGAAAAGAAAAAGAATTTTATTAATTACCAAAATTAATACAAATTCAACTTACAACACCTTGAAGAGCACCACACTCTTCTTCAACACCACCTTTGGAGATTACCACAATCTCCCTTTGAAGATTACCACAATCTTCCTTCAACGGCACCTTGTGAAGATTACCACAATCTTCAACCTTGAAGAATACCAAATTCTTCAACACCTCAATAAGAAGATTACCACAATCTTCTTCACCTATCACCTAGATCATCCAAGTGTGCTCTTTACCACAAGAACACTCACAAGGATATCTTGTGTTTGAATGAGCGACCACAAATTCAAGATTACAACTCGATAATTGATAATACAATAGAGTGCAAGTGTAATCAAGAATAGCCTAGACCTCAAAGATGTGAAAGTGATAAGCTAGGCAATTTTACAACAAGAATAATGACTATGAAAGACCAAGTGTTTGCTTGAAGTGTATCTTGTTGTGTTGTATCTCAATTGTTGTGTTGGTTGCTCCAAAACTTCCTCTATTTATAGGAGATGATTGATCAAGCATAGGCTCCTCTTGGGGATTGAAAATCTCTGAGAAAAATACAATTAAAATCAAGAATATAGCTGTTAGAAATCAATCCCACATTTTAAGGAAAGTTTGTCTGTTTGTCAAACGGTCATATTTTTTGTCAATACATAGAGGCGACCGGCATCACGATTTAAATAGACGTTGAAAAGAATACACAAGCAAAATAACACAGGCGACCGTCGCGTCTACCTCGGCCGGTCGACCATCACCCCAACAGGTCCCCTCATGGATTTTGCAAGGATTAAACGTTCGTTTCAAAAACACACTTGCAGTACCGGTCGCACCCAGGCGGCCGACCGACCGGATCGACGCTTGAGCGGACCGGTCGACCTGCTCTTATTCCTTCCGTCTCATTTTTATGTTTCTAAAAACATCTTGGGTATGGGTTGCCCTATAAAGCGGCCGGTCGACCACGAGGCGTAAATATTGTCCAATTTGTGTCGAAAATAAAACTCAAGAAATACTCCGAAAATTTAGTAAAAACATTTTAAACCGATCGGAAGTATTAGGACAACATTTAGGAACATCGTTTGAGAGTGAAAACTCAATAACGTAAAATCATTAAAAGCGTTGTCCAATTTAGCATTTAAAATAAACTTTGAGAAAATACTCCAGGAAAATATTAAAAATCATTTTAAATCATTTAGGAGTATTTGGACAACCTTTAAAAACATTGTTTTGGTGATAAAATAAAATCATCAAAATTAAGATAAAAACATGTATCAAACACTACGGTCCATGAAGCATGAAAATATGTTAAGGGATGGTTAAAACTTAAGGGTTATGGTTGTATTTATTTTGGTAAAATCACAAAGACGTTCTAGAGGGATTCACATTCAAGCACATTTATATCCAACATCTTCCAATCCGAGTGTATCTGATATCTTTCGTGTTCTTAGTTGCCTCTTCCACTTTTATTTGATTTTGTTTTATTTTATTTTGCAACAAACTATTTGACGAATTTGTAGGCTAGATAATAAAAAGACGGTAATTACTAGTAATCATAGTCCTCGTGGGAATGACACTCGATACTCGCTTAGCTTTACTATAAAACGATAGGTGCACTTGCCTACGGTTTTAAAGGTAGCTTTTGAGCCATCATAAGGTAGAACAACATCTTTTGTTGCCATCTCTTGAAGTCAACGCCGGAGAACTTGGGCGGCTTTTTGCCTTGAGCAGGTGCAATAACCACCGGAGTGAACGAAATTTAAGCCATCGTCTTGAACAGAAACAAATTTTGTTGGATAAATTTAGAAGGATTCTGGTTCAGAATATGGCTAAGTGTTTGAAGTGTATGGCTAGTCGAGGCCTGAATTCGATTCAGTCTCCGCAAGACGAAAAAATGCCCCGTATACAAAGTGTTTACGGTTCCGGCATTCGTCTCTAAGATACAACGACTTTTACTATTCGGTTTAGCGGCAAAGACTTGCAAAACCGGAACTACAAATAACAACCGGTGTTTGAACTTTCAAGCTTTTGAAGGAGGGAATGTCAATATCTCAGTAATGCAAAATGACTCGATTATTAATCTGATATCTTATGTTTTTGTATATTTCGTATGACAATTCAATGAACAGGCGCATCTGTTCAGCCCTTCGCATATATGCACGGCCCATACATGTAGGGCTGTAAACGATCCGAGCCGAGCCGAGTCGAGCATTGTTTGCCAAATGTTTGTTTATTTTTGGTCCTGTTCGAGCTCGGCTCGAGCTCGGTTTGGGTTGCTAAGTTTGTGTTCGTGTTCGTTCATTTAATTTGTGTAATGTTCGAATTTGTTCACGAACATGTTCGTGAACATGTTCATATGCGAGTTCGTGTTCGTTACGTGTTCGTGAACATGTTCATATTCAAATTTGTGTTCATAAACTGTTCGTGAACAATCAATAATTTTGTTCACGAACAAACAAACAAACAAACAAACAAACAAACAAATATCAATATTAAAATTAATTTTTTTTAAATTAAATAATATTATTTATTATTAATTGAATAATAATCGAGCTAATAGTCGAGCCCTTAACGAGCTTGTTCACGGACAATTCTAAACAAACGCTAAACGAGCTTGTTCATGAACATTTATAAACGAACACTAAACGAGCTTGTTCACAAACTATTAATGAACGAGCATATGATTGTTCAAGCTCTGTTCGTTTATTTAACGAGCCCTAAAATTTGTTCGTTTATGTTCGTTTAACTAAATAAACGAACATAAACGAACAATATCCGAGCTTGTTCACGAGTAGTTTATCGAACGCTCTGTTCATTTACAACCCTACGTACATGGATGCGAACAGAAATGACAAAGTTTCGACTTGACGCACGACCCAATGCATGGGCCGCGCGGATGCGAATACTTCCCAGTTAGAATCCGTTAATTAATTAATTTAAAGTTTTTTGGTCCAAAAAGAATAAGGGTCTTGAAGCCCAAGCCCAGGCCTGCGGTCCACGACCGAGACCGAGCCGAGCCGAGCCTGTTGGCGGGCGGGCGTGTGTGCTTTGAACCAAACCCACAAGCATGTATGTCCTCGCCCCTTTAAATACTTGGGTGCCCGCAAGGGCCCAAACCCATAAGTCCAACTTGGGATAAATAAAGTGAGCAAACTTTGTCTACTCTTCCTATGTGGGATGGAGCATTTCTCATTCCCCACATTTTCCATTTTCCATACCATATACTTGTATTAAGTGGCTAATTTCTAGCATTAATTTCTCATTCACCCAGAATTGGTTTTGAGAAATTTCAAATGTTATTCTCATCTACTCTCTTAGTAGAATTTTTACAAATAATTTAATTCTATTTTTCACTAATGAAAACCACTTAATTATTTGGTCAAAATCAGGTCAACAATCATTTTGCCAAACAACAATTCCAACAATTAGAACTGAACATATCGTTGTGTAAACTTATTGTATTTTTAATAATTTTTAATATTTAATGTATTTTTTATTTGTAATTTCAATTTTTTCTGTTTTTTATTTTTATTTTTTTGTGTCAAGTTTAAATTAAACAGGTTTTTTCGTGTCGTGTCTGGTTACACTTGTTATAAATGGGTCGTGTTCGGGTCGTGTATCTTGACACAAATAATTAAACGGGTCGGGTTCAGGTTCGTGTCAGACCTGTAATATCTGTGTAAAAACACGACCCGCGAACACGAAACACGACATGATTTACACCCCTAGGAATCAGTTATTAGGGGAGAGAAAATCACGTGGGGAGAGAGAAAATAGTGAGAAAACCGCGCGGGAGAGAGAAAATCACGCATAGGCTCTGCCATGTAGTTTGATGTACACTTATTTGATGTACACTTATCATATATTTGATGTATACTTAACATTATTTTACTGTATGTTTAACATAATTTTACTGCATATTAAAATGGTCAAACAAAAACATGTGGGGATCGTGAATCAAAGAATCAGTTATAGAGAGGGAGAGAGAGAATCATGCTCATTAACATGTGGGGACCGTGAATTAAGTAAATCAATTATAGAGAGAGAGAGAAAATCACGCTCATTATTGTATTGTATATTAACATATATTTAATGTATATTTAACACTACTATGATGTATATTTAGCATATTTGTACTGCATATTACAATTGTCAAACAAAAATACAGTGTTGTAAAAATCGGCCTAGGCGGCCCTAGGCGCTAGCGCGCCCCAGGCCGATCCGATTTAGCACAAATCGGTCGAAAAAATCGGTTTGGCTAAAAATCGGCCTAGGCACCCGCTAAGGCGGGCTACGCTGTGACCTAGGGCGGCGCCAAATTGAGCTAGCGCTCTCTGGCGGCCAAAAAAATGGGCCTAGGCGGCCGCCTAGTCGAGCTAGGCAGTCTAGGCGGAAAAAATCGGCCAAAAATCGATAAAAATAGAAAATAGAAAAAAAAGCCTAAAAATATGCTATTTCTAGGCGGCGCCAGGTCTCAGGCGCCGTCTAGGCGCTAGGCGCTGGGCTACTGCCCGACTAGCGCCTAGCGATTTCTGGAACCATGCAAAAATATAAGCGTACAACAAAACACATATAAGTATACAATAAAAACATAAGTATACATCAACATAAATACATACATAAAAAATTAACTACTTATACAACAAAGCATATCTAAGTATACATCAAAAAATATATAAGTGTACAGTAATCCTAATTGCCTCCTCGTTGGCCCTCGTTTTCTCCACGTCAGCATCGTCTTCTTCACCAATCCTCCAATCCTAAGATCAGAAAGCCCAAACTCGAGTTCATTGGGCGGGTGCTGAAACATGACGACAACATCATCTTCTTTCTTGCCACGATTCTTCATTTTGGCTATCTTGATCTTCTTTTTCAGCTTCTGCCCAATAGGCTTCAAAAATTTTAAGCTTTGATTGTCATCAGCCATCTCCACATGTGTGCCGTTGTGGTTAGCAGATGGGGTAGTGGCAGCAGCGGTGACCTCCATGGCGGCAGAGGTTTCAGACGGAATGAACTTGACCGGAAGCTTAGGGGCGGCCAGGGCAGCCTCCTGGGCGGCAAGCTAGGCGGCGTCTTTCTTATCGTAAATCGGCTCAACTATCTCTCTCCTTATCGCCCTCAGCTTTTTCTCTCTCTTCGATCTCATTTATTTCGCCATTGTTTCTTTGTGCTTTGTTGAACAATTCTTCTTCCTCTCGCCGCAGATTATGGTATCAAAAATAATTCGCCGCAGATTAAGTAATAACACAATTACAATGTTGCCCTTTTCAGATTTAAAATAAATCAAAAATATTTATTAAATTGGGTAAATCTCAACCATCTAAAATTACAGATTTGTAGATATGATTAGTCTACACTGTCTCACTCTAATTATGTGGTCTCATTTGATTCAATCCCTATATATATATATATATATATATATATATATATACAAAATAGTTCAATTATTGGTTTGATTCAGTTACTACAATGAAAAATCGAAAGGCAAAAGTCTAAAATCTAACAAACTTTTTTGACAAGGAAATTGCATTTTTATTAATCAATATGGAACAACAACATACAAAATATATCTAAAATCAAGAGGGAAAATATATCCTAAATAAACTTCACCTTTGTAACAAGGGAAAGGTAGGAGGCAAACAAAAAATAAAACTTAGTGGGCTATAATTCTTGGTTAAATGAGTAATTGCTTGCACTTTCAATTAAGGTTTGGACGATCCACGCTAGACTTAAAAACGAATTAAAGTTTTCTTTCGATGTTAGTGCAAATTGAAATTATTTTAGTTGGGTTTGATCGATTAATTAACTAAATTGTCGCTACAAAAAAAATTCCAATTTGTCGATATAATTTACCGATAAAAATGATTTTGTCATTAAATTTTACAATTAGCTAAAAAATAAAAAGTATTGTTTCTTGCGAAACTATACCGATTTAAATAAAATAGTGTAGATATAATAAATATATACCAATGATTTTAGATAATGTTGATAAATAATTTTCGATAATGATTTTACAACGATTTTTATACGCACATACAGTTTATAATTATTTTAATATTTACCTACATATTTTTCTGTAGCTAAATTGTATTTTTTTATAGTGTGTGAGCAACTTTTAATTGTTGCTTTTCGTCGGACATTCTTTGGGTTTGTTAAATTTAATTATTTTTGGGATTAAATCCAATATAATCCATTAAGTTGTTTGGATTAGGGTAATTGATTTTAATCAAAATATCTTGAAACTTAAGGAAAAGGTTAATTTAATAAAATATTGTATAATTAATAAATTTTTAATAAAGGAATGTACCAACACCACCAAACATAAGGGAAAATGTGGTAATTTTGTTTGCAGAAGCAATTGTCTGTCTTAAGAAAACTTTGGCCTTTAAGTTCACCACTTTTCATTTTTTGCTTTTTTGGAGGGTTACATAAATATGAGGTTTTTGCTTCTTGGGAGGGTTACTTAAATATGAGTTATTTACCTTTTTTATACATAAATATGATATTTTTTTTTTTGGCTTTTTTGAAGGGTTACATTTTTCTTTTTTTTTGAATTTTTTTTTAGTACAATGGGGGGAATTTGGGGAGGGGACACACGCACTCTTATGGGATCGAACCCGGGTCATTCGCCCTTACAACACATCTCAACTACAACCACTAGAGCACTAGATTGATCCCTTTTTGAAGGGTTACATAAATATGATTAGATGTTGAAATTTATGATTCTAACCTGGGATGAAAGCTACTACCATTGCGACCCACACTAAAGTTTTGTCAGTTGCACTTGTGACATTTTACTAAGTGGTTGTTTGGGGACATTTTTTAGATGTTCTTTTGTATTTAAAAGTCTATTTCATTATTTAAAATAAAGGGTAAAATTCACTTTACCCCCTTATACTATTGGTTTTGTATCAATTACCCCCCTCTACTATGAAAACCTTCATTTACCCCCTTAAATGAATAAAAGTCACATTCATGGACAAAAATACCCTTAGTATAAATAAAATGTAAGAATTACTTTGCTTACTCTATTATAAAACTAAATATCAATTAGTTTGATTTCAAATTTTGTTCAACATTAATGTTATAATTAAAATTTACTCTTTTATTTAACTTAAAATAAATAAATAAAAAATATAACTTTAATATTTTTGGGAGGTCAGGTTTTTAGAAATGCACATTTGTTAAATAAATTTAATTAATGTTATATTCAATATATAGTTGTTTAAGTAAGTACGTATTATATAAATTGAATCAAATTAATAGATATTATTGAATGACACATGTATTTCTATTAATTGATGAAATTGCAATGCGTAATTATTTATTATATGTGAGAGGAGAATTAATCTTATATAGTAAGTAAGAAAATATAGTAAAATACTAATATAATTAAGAATTGAGTGAAGAAGTACATAAAAAGAAGAATCTAAAATATGCTTTCCAAAACAATATAATATAAATTTATGTGTCTTTTAAAAATAATTAACATGTTTTTATATTATTGGTATTATATATGTATTTATTTATTTCAACTTAATTAATATTACTTTAAATAAAAATTAGATCAAATTATTAATATTTAGTTGTCGAGAGTATTATATGATTATTCTCATTTAATATTTATAAATATTTATTTTTCATTCATAAATAAATTTCTACATTCAATACGTTCACATTTTATGTAATAGAAATATTTAAATATATCAATTAATATATAAACTTTAATAACTACCTATTAAAGTAATATATATTTACACGCATGTAATGATAGTAACATAAATTTATTCCTTTATAAAAATTATTCACTTCTCTATACTATTGAAATTATATATTCTTATTTTATTTATTTTTTATTTAACTATAAGTTAAGTTATTTAAATTAAAAATTAAAATCCCAAATCATATTAATTGTAATTTAATTTTAGACAAGATAAAATATGATATATATCAAACACTTTATATATCTCAAGGGTACTTTTGTCCCCCCTATATATCTTTTACTAGTTTAAGGGGGTATTTGAAGGTTTTCATAGTAGAGGGGGGTATTTGATACAAACTCAATAGTACAAGGGGGTAAAGTGAATTTTACCCTAAAATAAATCGATCCTCCAAAAAGTCCATTCAGAAAAGTTAGAATTTGCGGTTTTTCAAAAAAGTCAATTATTAAGAAATTTATTTTCTGAATGGACTTTTGCATAAATGCTCACGAAAATACACTAAATACTTTAAAATTAAATAATTTATTCTATAGGAAAATTATAAATTACAAATCTTGTGAAAGACTAGCGAACAATTATCTCTCTAATTTTTTTTTATAAATATCAAGTATATACATAAAACTTTATGATATTTTAAAATCTTATCCTTCTAGAAAATAATAAAATGGTCCTTCGTATGATTACCTAAATTTCTAACTTTGTCGCGGCATATTTTCAGCAACTCAATTATTCCTTGTATTTGAGTTGTGTAATAATTGTAGTCAAAAGAAAAAGATTAATTTGTTATGATATTCCTCCCATCCAATAAAAGAAAAGATATTATTGTAAGTATTATTAGGACTTAGATAGTTGACACAAAATGAAGGAACGTTTTATTCTTAAGAGTTTGAACAATTATTAAAATTGCAGATGTCATTTGAGTTGTGCAATATTAATTATAGTCAAAAGAAAAGAATTATTTGGCATGATATTCTTCCCACCCAAAAATAAAAGTTATTATTGTAAGTATTATTATTTGTTAGGTTTTAGGAAGTTTGACATTTTAAGGAACATTTTATTCTTTAGAGTCTGAACAATTATGAAAATTGCAGATCTCGAATCTATTTCTGATTGTTGTTTTAGGCCCAACAATTGAGCTGTAATTATGCAAAAATAATACAATAGGAGATCAGAAATGGAATTTGGAAAGTGGGACTTGGTCACTTTTAACCGATCTTTGTGATATAGAATAAGATCTCACAACACTAAAATCTCAAATCTAGTTGGGAAATAAATGGATGCCCTAAAATTCGATCATGGGATTTAGGATATGCATACTTTTTTTTTTTTTTAATACAATTAGGGGATAATAGGGGGAACACAACTAGTCGTATGAGATTGAAACTTAAAATATTGTGTGTGTGTGTGTGTGTGTGTAAATATAGATTTAGTATCTATATAAAATACTAAGGCAAAAATTTGTATGAGACGGTCTCATGGACATTGTTTATGAGATGAATCTTAAATGTTACTAGAATGAATTACAATCCAAACCCAAACCCATTAAAAAGACCCATATTTTTTGTGTTTTTTTAAGATTCCTCTCGTGATTTTAAGTCAATGAGACCGTCTCACATAAGACCACCTCAAATACTAAAATTCTTTCCAACAAGTTTTATTGTACATGTGGAATATTTGAGTTATACACTCTTGAGCGTAGCTAGGGGGCCTCCCCTCCCTACGCACCCCAAATTTTTTAAGGGAATTGGGCTAGGGATACTCATGTCGGCTGGCTACACCCCTGATTACACTAAAGGTAACAAGATTAATTCAAATTTTAAATTCACCACACTATTCTTTCAATAAAATTGGCAAAAGCGTTACATCGTGTTCCTTTGAGTTTCCATTTACCAAAAATGAAAGAAAAAAAGATAGGGAAATAACAAAAGGTAAAACAATGTTTGTGTTATAATAAATTTATAGAATATGGACTTTAGCACAATATTTGTAGTCTAAAGTTGAAAATTCTTTTCACATGTGCAACTACTACATAAATTTGGTAGGTGAATTTTGGCTATAAATATGCCATAGTTTTACTTGTAAATTACACACAACAATATCAAAGAGAAATAGAAAGAATTATTTTCTCTCTACAATATTTTCTTTCTCTAATATTTATTTCTTAATATTTTGATAGTTCTATAATAATTCTCTTGTGTTCTTAAATTATTGTTCATGTGTATGAAAAAACTTTGGTGAAATATGCTTGGTCCTATCACATTTTATGTAACATCCTCTTACTTGTGCTATACATGCTGCATTATCCTCATAAATAATAGTGGCGGTATCTGTAACCGGCTTCAATTGACAACTATTTCGAATATGAGATATAACGGATCTTAACCAAACACATTCTTTGCCAGCTTCATGAAGAGCAATTATCTCAGAGTGATTAGAAGAAGTAGCCACTAATGTTTGTTTGGTAGATCGCCATGATATAGTTGTACCATTATAGCAAAATACATAACCAGATTGATTGGACCGAGCTTTGTGTGGATCTCGATCTATATCCCGCATCAAGTATAACCAACTAATCCGAGTTGGTGGATTCCTTTGAGTAGAATAACCCCAAATCTATAGTACCACCGAGGTATCGAAAAATATGTTTAATACCATTCCAGTGTCTTCTAGTTGGTTCGAATCGTATCGCGCAAGTAGATTTGACAAAGAAAAAGCGATATCCGGTGCGGTGCATTGTGCTAAATACATTAATGCTCCAATAGCATTTAGATAAGGTACTTCAGGACCTAAAATCTCTTCATCGGACTCCTTTGGTGAAATGGATCTTTATTTGGATCTAAACTTAAATGCGACCATAGGGGTACTCAAGAATGAGTATTGTCCATATTAAACCGTTTGAGCAATCTTTTTGTATAAGCAGATTGGTGGACAAGTATTCCATTATCTTTATGATCTAGCTCAAGACCAAGACGAGTTTGGTTTTCCCAAGATCTTTAACCTCAAACTCTTTCTTTAGATATTCAAGCTGACATTAGATAACTCTTCGGGAGTGCCAATCAAATTCATGTCATCGACATATACATCTATGATAGCAAATCCGGTATCTGATCTTTTAATAAAAACGCATGGACAAATAGGATTATTTTTGTAACCTTCTCTAGAAAGGTATTCATTGACTATAATACCACATGCGACCAGATTGCTTTAACCCATACAACGATCTTTGCAGTTTGATCGAGTATATCTCACGAGGAGTGTCCGACTTTGGCATTTTATATCCATCAAGGATTTTCATATAAATATCAGAATCCAGTGAACTATATAGATATGTCGTTACTACGTCCATTAGACGCATATCCAAACTTTCATGGACAACCATACCAATGAGAAAATGGAACGTGATTGTATCCATCACAGGTGAATATGTCTCATCATAATCTATCCCAGGTCTCTGAGAGAATCCTTGAGCTTCGAGTCGGGCTTTATATCTCACGATCTCATTTTTCTCATTTCTTTTTCGAACAAATACCCATTTGTATCCTATGGGCTTTACATTGTCTGGAGTTCGAGTAATTTGTCCAAATACATTTCGTTTCTCTAGGGAAGCTAATTCGGATTTTATTGCTTCCTCCCACATAGGCCAATCAGTCCTTTGACGACATTCTATTATAGAATGTGGTTCACTATCATAATCATCATCAATGATTTCTTGAGCGACCGAGAATGCAAATTTATCATCAATGATTATTTCATTTCGTTCCCATACCTCATTACAATAGCTCAAGGGTTTCGGTCTGCTATCGCAATTTTTAATCTGAATATTTTCTGAGATATTAGGCTCTACAAATTCATCGGGAGCTTGCTCATTAGTATCAATTTTTCCTTTTCTTTTTCGAGGAACAGTATCTTTTGTGCCAATAGGTCTACCACGTTTTTGACGTGGGATATTATCATTCATTTTCTTGTGTTCTTGGGAACAATAATCCCGGGCCGAACATTCACCCGAAATATGAGACCTTGTAACTTTACTAGCATCATTAAATGCATCAGGAAGTTTATTGGCAATATTCTCGTAAATGAATGATTCAACTCACCTCACTTTCACATTTAGGAGTACGCGGGTCCAAATAGGATAAACTTTGTTCATTCCAGGAGAGATTCTCAATGGCTTTTGCAACATATCTTTATCATTTCCCATTGACGGAAATGTTGTTTCATCAAAATGACAATCCGCAAAACGAGCGGTAAATAAATCTCCGTTATTGGTTCCAAATATCGAATAATTGATGGAGAATCAAATCCAACGTATATACCAAGTCTACGTTGTGGACCCATTTTTGTCCTTTGAGGAGGTGGAATCGGTCCAGACTGACAAAGACACCAAAAAAAGCGTAGGTGTGAAATATCCGGCTCAAAACCAAGAGTTAATTGCATAGGGGAATGCATATGATAAGCAAAGAGGTCGTGTCGATAAGTCGATGCATGCAATCGCATGACCCCATGCTATACTAGTGAGCTTTGATCTCATTAATAATGTACGAGCAATGACGAACTCGTTTAATCGGATTGACCATCCCATTCTGAGTATGAACATGTGCTACTGGATGTTCAACATTAATTCCCAATGCTACGCAATATTCATCAAAACTTTTTGATGTAAATTCTCCGGCATTATCCATTCTTATATTCTTAATAGGATAATCAGGGAAATGTGCTTGGAGTTTAATAATTTGCGCTAATAATCGAGCAAATGCAACTTTTCTAGTAGATAATAAGCATATGTGTGACCATCGCATGATGCATCTATTAATACCATAAAATATCTAAATGGTCCACTTCTTTGGATGTATTGGTCCACAAATATCACCATGAATACGTTTGTAAAAATGATGGTGATTCATAACCAACCTTTTCCATTGAAGGTCTAGAAATGAGTTTTCCTTGTGAACACGATTCACAGAAATAATCTTTCGAAATCAACATTTTTGTACCTTTCAATGGATGTCCATTGGTATGCTCAATAATCCTACGCATCATAGTAGTTCCTGGGTGTCCTAGGCGATCATGCCATAACCCAAATATATCAGGATTTACCAGCTTCCAAGGCATGGTGGCGTAGGATTCAAAGGCTTTAATTGGGATATAATACAATCCAGAAATTGTCGCATCAAATTTCTCATGGACGTTCTTCTTGCCCATTTTATATGATGTGATACATAGACACTCTTTATCATGGTCATTTAGTGTCTCTAAATGATATCCATTATCACGCACATCTTTAAAACTTAGTAGATTTCTTTTTGATCTACTAGATAATAATGCATTTTCAATCTGCAAGATTGTACCATTAGGCAATATTAATGTTGCATTCCCGGAGCCATCAATAATCTCAACGGGACCAGATATAGTTGTAACTTGTGCCTTGCACAGTTTTACACTCGAGAAATATGATTTACTCGTTAATATTGAGTGTGTTGTTGCACTGTCAAGTAGACAATAATCTTTCTTCTCGGTGTTTCCCATATACACCTAATATAACATTATTGAATTAATATTATACAATTATGTTTATGATTTCATATTTATAAAAAATCGATCATCATGAAACAGCTTAAATAATAACATCGAGGCATAATAAAAATTTAAATATAAAAGATTTTATTCGAAATCATAAATGAGATAGACATACATAATCATCTAATCATTTACATGTTAAAAATAATTGCCCATGCTAACAAAGGAAAAACCATGAAGATATGAAGATTAATCATAAGCAAAAATGCTCAGGAGGATATTCCCAAACAAAAAGTAAGATAATGTTCAAGAAGACCAATGTAATGAGATAAACTACAATTAAGTTAACCATTTTCTTGGAATGAAAGAAATGTGAAGTTTTTAGAGAGATGAGAGAATATGTGTGAATTTGTTGAATGAAATGTTGGTATATTTATAGATAAAAAGTATTGTTCACAGCCGTTACATTACCGTTGGGGGGGGGGAGAAATTTTGAATTCGAAATTTGTGAATGATTTAGTGGAATTATAATGATATTTTGTGATTGAATAATAAACACAAATATTGTGATAAAAATATCATTCATATAAAAAGTTTAACCCGAAAATATATCTTTCCGAGAAAATACATATAAGCACAATCAAAATATTCTCACTTTTACAATACCAACATAATTACTTGAAACTGATTTAAAGCATACATATTATTGATTAAACATTTCCATCACCAATTAAGTGATCAATCCTCCCTTCTGGATGCTCAAAGAAATCAGCCACATCCAGATGTGTAATATCCACATTTAAGTTATCAAAATTATCATCTTCAGGATGATCAGAAGTGAAATTTACTTCGGCATTTTTATCTTTCTTGCGAATTGATGCTTGATAAAGCTCCACCAAATGTTTGGCCGTACGACAAGTACGTGACCAATGACCTTTTATTCCACACCGGTAACATTTCTCTCCACCATTCTCTGGATTTATCACTTTCTCTTTTCCCTTCTTATCATTTCTGTTCCACTTCAGGTTGTTACTTGTATTTCCGTGATTTGAATTATTCTGATTGTCACGATTATATGGAGTAAATCTTCCACGACCACGGCCACGACCGCGACCACGGCCTCTCCCACGACCTCTAAAATTATTAACATTTTGAGCTCTAGTCGCATTCACTTCAGGGAATGGAGTAGAACCAGTAGGCTGGGATTCGTGATTTTTTATTAATAATTCATTATTTTGTTCGGCCACAAGAAGGCACGAAATCAAGTCAGAATACTTTGTGAAACCTTTTTCTCGGTATTGCTGCTGCAGGAGCAAACCCGAAGCATGAAAAGTAGAGAGTGTCTTTTCAATCATATCTCCATCCGTAATACTTTCTCCACATAATTTCAGTTTTGAAGAAATTTTAAATAACATAGAATTATAGTCACTTACGGATTTGAAATCTTGAAACCTTAATTTTATCCAGTCATATCGGGCCTTTGGAAGTATAACCAACTTCAGGTGGTCATACCTTTCCTTCATATTTTTCCAAAGGATAGATGGATCTTTTACCGTAAGGTATTCTATTTTTAAATTTTCATCCAGATGATGACGGAGAAAAATCATAGCTTTAGCTTTATCTTGTGCAGATGCATTATTTCCTTCTTTTATAGTATCACCCAAACCTTTAGCGTCTAGATGAATTTCAGCATCTAAAGCCCATGACATATAATTTTTTCCAAAGAATATCAAGAGCAATAAAATCGAGTTTTGCAAGGTTAGCCATAATAATATTTTAAATTAAGAAATGAATAAAACTTACCGTACTCACCAAAAGCTTTAATGATCGGGTAGAGACTCGTGCTGATAACGTGTTATAGAACAACAATTTAAGAAATTTTAAGAACACAAGAGAATTATTATAGAACTATCAAAATATTAAGAAATAAATATTAGAGAAAGAAAATATTGTAGAGAGAAAATAATTCTTTCTATTTCTCTTTGATATTGTTGTGTGTAATTTACAAATAAAACTATGGCATATTTATAGCCAAAATTCACCTACCAAATTTATGTAGTAGTTGCACATGTGAAAAGAATTTTCAACTTTAGACTACAAATATTGTGCTAAAGTCCATATTCTATAAATTTATTATAAGTCATAGTTCACTCGCACTAGTCCCTTTAAGGGGCCCTGTGTGGGTCTCTGGGCGTTATTGATACGGCCGTGTGGTGCCCCCCAAGTTGTCGGCGAAGATAGTGGTGGTGGCACCCCACCGGAAAACTTGTTCGACCGACCGCTTTCCCTGGCCCGTGTTTCAGTGGAATAGACAATTCGACGGTCTGGATGTGGCTGATTTCTTTGAGCATCCAGAAGGGAGGATTGATCACTTAATTGGTGATGGAAATGTTTAATCAATAATATGTATGCTTTAAATCAGTTTCAAGTAATTATGTTGGTATTGTAAAAGTGAGAATATTTTGATTGTGCTTATATGTATTTTCAGGAAAGATATATTTTCGGGTTAAACTTTTTATATGAATGATATTTTTATCACAATATTTGTGTTTATTATTCAATCAAAAAATATCATTATAATTCCACTAAATCATTCACAAATTTCGAATTCAAAATTTCTCCCCCCCCAACGGTAATGTAACGGCTATGAACAGTACTTTTTATCTATAAATATACCAACATTTCATTCAACAAATTCACACATATTCTCTCATCTCTCTAAAAACTTCACATTTCTTTCATTCCAAGAAAATGGTTAACTTAATTGTAGTTTATCTCATTACATTGGTCTTCTTGAACATTATCTTACTTTTTGTTTGGGAATATCCTCCGGAGCATTTTTGGCTTATGATTAATCTTCATATCTTCATGGTTTTTCCTTTGTTAGCATGGGCAATTATTTTTAACATGTAAACGATTAGATGATTATGTATGTCTATCTCATTTATGATTTCGAATAAAATTTTTATATTTAAATTTTTATTATGCCTCGATGTTATTATTTAACTGTTTCATGATGATCGATTTTTTTATAAATATGAAATCATAAACATAATTGTATAATATTAATTCAATAATGTTATATTAGGTGTATATGGGAAACACCGAGAAGAAAAGATTATTGTCTACTTGACAGTGCAACAACACACTCAATATTAACGAGTAAATCATATTTCTCGAGTGTAAAATCGTGCAAGGCACAAGTTACAACTATATCTGGTCCCGTTGAGATTATTGATGGCTCCGGGAATGCAACATTAATATTGCCTAATGGTACAATCCTGCAGATTGAAAATGCATTATTATCTAGTAGATCAAAAAGAAATCTACTAAGTTTTAAAGATGTGCGTGATAATGGATATCATTTAGAGACACTAAATGACCATGATAAAGAGTGTCTATGTATCACATCATATAAAATGGGCAAGAAGTTAACGTCCATGAGAAATTTGATGCGACAATTTATCGGATTGTATTATATCCCAATTAAAGCCTTTGAATCCTACGCCACCATGCCTTGGAAGTCGGTAAATCCCGATATATTTGGGTTATGGCATGATCGCCAGGACACCCGGGAACTACTATGATGCGTAGGATTATTGAGCATACCAATGGACATCCATTGAAAGGTACAAAAATGTTGATTTCGAAAGATTATTTCTGTGAATCGTGTTCACAAGGAAAACTCATTTCTAGACCTTCAATGGAAAAGGTTGGTTATGAATCACCATCATTTTTACAGCGTATTCATGGTGATATTTGTGGACCAATACATCCAGCAAGTGGACCATTTAGATATTTTATGGTATTAATAGATGCATCATGCAGATGGTCACACATATGCTTATTATCTACTAGAAATGTTGCATTTGCTCGATTATTAGCGCAAATTATTAAACTCCGAGCACATTTCCCTGATTATCCTATTAAGAATATTAGAATGGATAATGCCGGAGAATTTACATCAAAAAGTTTTGATGAATATTGCGTAGCATTGGGAATTAATGTTGAACATCCAAGAACACATGTTCATACTCGACGAATGGGATGGTGAATCCCGATTAAACGAGTTAGTCATTTCTCGTACATTATTAATGAGATCAAAGCTCACTAGTATAGCATGGGGTCATGCGCAAAGATTGCATGCATCAAAGACTTATCGACATTCGACACTCCATCGCTTATCATATGCATTCCACTATGCAATTAACTCTTGGTTTTGAGCGGATATTTCACACCTACGCACTTTTGGGTGTCTTTGTTGTGTGTCGATTCCACCTCCTCAAAGGACAAAAATGGGTCCACAACGTGAGACTTGGTATATACGTTGGATTTGATTCTCCATCAATTATTCGATATTTGGAACCAATAACGGAGATTTATTTACCGCTCGTTTTGCGGATTGTCATTTTGATGAAACAACATTTCCGTCAATGGGAAATGATAAAGATGTGTTGCAAAAGCCGATTGAGAATCTCTCCTGGAATGAACAAAGTTTATCCTATTTGGACCGCGCACTCTAAATGTGAAAGTGAGGTGAGTAGAATCATTCATTTACGAATATTACCAATAAACTTCGATGCATTTAATGATGCTAGTAAAGTTACAAGGTCTCATATTCCGGTGTGAATGTTCGGCCAGGATTATTGTTCTGAAGAACATAAGAAAATGAATGATAATATCCCACGCCAAAAACGTGGTAGACCTATTGGCTCAAAAGATCTGTTCCTCTAAAAAGAAAAGGAGAAATTGATACTAATGAGCAAGTTCCAGATGAATTTGTAGAGCCTAATATCTCAGAAAATATTCAGATTAAAAATTATGATAGCACCGAGAACCCCTTGAGCTATTGTAATGAGGTATGGGAACGAAATGAAATAATCATTGATGATAAATTTGCATTCTCGGTCGCTCAAGAAATCATTGATGATGATTATGATAGTGAACCACATTCTATAATAGAATGTCACAAAGGATCGATTGACCTATGTGGGAGGAAGCAATAAAATCCGAATTAGCTTCCTAGAGAAACGAAGTGTATTTGGACAAATTACTCGAACTCCAGACAATGTAAAGCCCATAGGATACAAATGGGTATTTGTTCGAAAAAGAAATGAGAAAAATGAGATCGTGAGATATAAAGCCCAACTCGTAGCTCAAGGATTCTCTGAGAGACCTGGGATAGATTATGATGAGACATATTCACCTGTGATGGATACAATCACGTTCCGTTTTTTCATTGGTATGGTTGTCCATGAAAGTTTGGATATGCGCCTAATGGACGTAGTAACGCATATCTATATGGTTCACCGGATTCGATATTTATATGAAAATCACGATGGATATAAAATGCCAAAGTCGACACTCCTCGTGAGATATACTCGATCAAACCGCAAAGATCGTTGTATGGGTTAAAGCAACGGTCGCATGTGGTATTATAGTGAATGAATACCTTTCTAGAGAAGGTTACAAAAATAATCCTATTTGTCCATGCGTTTTTATTAAAAGATCGATCGGATTTGCTATCATAGTGTATATGTCGATGACATGAATTTAATTGGCACTCCAAGAAGAGTTATCTAATGTCTTTGAATATCTAAAGAAAGAGTTTGAGGTTAAAGATCTTGGGCAAACCAAACTGTCTTGGTCTTGAGCTAGATCATAAAGATAATGGAATACTTGTCCACCAATCGCTTATACAAAAAGATTGCTCAAACGGTTTAATATGGACAATACTCATTCTCGAGTACCCCTATGGTCGCATTTAAGTTTAGATCCAAATAAAGATCCATTTCGACCAAAGGAGTCCGATGAAGAGATTTTAGGTCCTGAAGTACCTTATCTAAATGCTATTGGAGCATTAATGTATTTAGCACAATGCACTGCACGGATATCGCTTTTGTCTTTGTCAATCTACTTGCGCGATACGATTCGAACCAACTAGAAGACACTAGAATGGTATTAAACATATTTTTCGATACCTCAGTGGTACTATAGATTTGGGGTTATTCTACTCAAAGGAATCCACCAACTCTGGATTAGTTGGTTATACTGATGCGGGATATAGATCAGATCCACACAAAGCTCGGTCACAATCTGGTTATGTATTTTTCTATAATGGTACAACTATATCATGGTGATCTACCAAACAAACATTAGTGGCTACTTCTTCTAATCACTCTGAGATAATTGCTCTTCATGAAGCTGGCAAAGAATGTGTTTGGTTAAGATCTGTTATATCTCATATTCGAAATAGTTGTCAATTGAAGTCGGTTACAGATATTGCCACTATTATTTATGAGGATAATGCAGCATGTATAGCACAAGTAAGAGGAGGTTACATAAAAGGTGATAGGACCAAACATATTTCACCAAAGTTTTTTCATACACATGAACTCCAGAAAAATGGAGAGGTGGATATTCAGCAGATTCGCTCCTGCCATAATCTTGCTGATTTATTTACAAAATCCTTGCCGACGTCAACATTTGAGAAACTAGTTTACGGCATTGGAATGAGAAGAGTCAATATGAAGCAAGATTAATGGATCAAGTTATGCAACTAATATCCTACATTTCAGGGGGAGCGAATATATTGTGCGTTGTACTCTTTTTCCCTTTTGTCTGGTTTTTATCCCATTGGGTTTTTCCAGCTTAAGGTTTTTAACGAGACAGCTTATGCACAAGTCAGGATTTGAGAATGTACTCTTTTTCCCTTATGTCCGATTTTTTTCCCACAGGGTTTTTTCGGCTTGAGGTTTTTAACGAGGCATACTCATCCAACTTACTACAGTGCTACGTCCAAGGGGGAGTGTTATAATAAATTTATAGAATATGGACTTTAGCACAATATTTGTAGTCTAAAGTTGAAAATTCTTTTCACATGTGCAACTACTACATAAATTTGGTAGGTGAATTTTGGCTATAAATATGCCATAGTTTTACTTGTAAATTACACACAACAATATCAAAGAGAAATAGAAAGAATTATTTTCTCTCTACAATATTTTCTTTCTCTAATATTTATTTCTTAATATTTTGATAGTTCTATAATAATTCTCTTGTGTTTTTAAATTGTTGTTCTATAACAGTTTGGTCGTATTTGGATAAGAGAAAATGCATAAGAGGGAGAACTTGGAATGAAAGGAATATTTAAATTGTGTTTTCTGGGAGAATTTTTGCTGTAGATTCCATTTTATATAAGGTTTTGTTGTTAATGATGTCCCGTCAAACTTTTTTTTTATTGTTTTATATTGCATTTTCGAATGCAAATAAAACATATTATAATAATTATAATCTAAAAATATAATAATTTTTAAAAATGTATTGAGGAAGATGCACAACGCATATAATTATTTCAAGGAGAAAGAATTAAAGAAATTTTTAAATACAAACGAAACGTCATCTAAAAGGTGATAATTGATCAACCATTTTATTCAAAATCCCTTGTCGATTTAGCCCAATTTTTAGTGGGCTTCTTTATGATATGCAGGTGAATTGCAGCCCATGCAGTACTAATCTATGTAGGCCTGACCCATTAGACTATCTACATATCATTTCCAACACTTAAATCAGACACAAGGAACAAGGATCATAAGTAAAAAGGATAATTACAAAAACAAACCCTGAGGTTTACCTTAATTACAATAAACTCCAATTATCTTTTAAAATTACAAACACCTCTTAATGGGTTACAAACACACCCTTGAGGTTTGTATCAACCTCAACCTGACAAATATCTTATATCTCCCTCTTGAAGCAATTTGTGAAATAGAAACAAATGTTACGGGGTATTTATAATTTTAAAAGATAAGTGAGTTTTTTTTTGTAATTAAGCTAAACTTTAGGGGTAGTTTTTATAATTAACACTAAAGAAAACCCTATGAATCTCAGCATGAGGGCACATCATGAGGTGGAGGAAGCATTTTAGTTTCAGCAGTATCACCATTTTTGACAAGTATAACTGTACTCATTCCCCAAGTTTGATGCCTCTCCAAATGGCAATGCATCATCCACACCCCTGCACATCCACAATACACATAAATTAAATAACTCAATTGAAAACAAACTCAAATTTATGTTTTTTTGTAACCAATACATGTTTTTTGTAACCCCATCAAACGGAGAACGAGATTTCCTATTCCATTCTATGTTCCATATGATATTTCATTAAACTGTATGAGTGCCACGTGTACAAGATGATGTTAATATTGTACACGTGCGCGTTACTTAGGTTTGAGCCTTTTGTCACACTCTCTAATGCTATAACCATATATCATATATGCATTTGACACCATTCTTAAACAAGTGTGAATATGACTTCAAAACAAAATAGTACATGTAAAAAAAAGATTTAAAACAAACTCACCTGGATTATCTGCCCTGAACCTAACGGCAACCCAACCGTTATTCGGAATCCCTACCGTTGTCTCCTGAGGAGGATCGACAAGATTATACCCCAACCGGTCCTTTTCGGGATCAAAATTCCCAAATCCCCATCCAACAACATAAAAACCATATCCATGTAAATGCATTGGATGATTATCACTTGCCAGCACATTAGTCCCCTGCAAAACCATCTCAACACTAGCATTGTACTCCAAAACCAATGCCCTTGTCCCAAAATCAGGTGTTAGAACATTATCAGGCAAATTCTTGCCTGTATAATCAAATCCATCACTTGGATATTTAGGAAAATTTGTTCCAAACACACCATTGACATGATAGTAATAAGCTTGGAGGACATCCATCCGTGGTGGGACGAAGCTAATGTTATTCAAACTAGCCGAAAATCGTTTGCCAAACGGGCCGTTGCACGATTTTCCAGTGCAGTTTAACAAATTGACAGATACTGTTAATAACAAATGAGTGTCTATCTTAAGTGGGACATTTATAGGGTGCTCTTTGCTTGCCAGGCTTCTTAGTTTCCTGGAAAAAGCAGTTGATGCTTGTGTGGCATTGTAAGGAGGGAGTGGCGGTAGTAAAGGCGACGAATAATTGCTATGTCCACTCTGAGAGTCCAAAATCGCTGTCGTTGTGGTGTTATCGAAACCGGCTCCAAATGCACTCGAATATGCTCTAGCAGCCAAGTAGTACAAACCAGGGGGTTGATCGGCTTTTAGTAAAACGTCGATCGATTGGCCTGGAGTGATCATAATGTAATCTGTTTGGAATTGTTTTGTGTAGAATCCATCTGTTCCTACTAATGTAAGTTTGTGCCGTGCGGTGGAAAAGAAAACGTTTTCGTCCATGACGGCATTGACTATCCTGAGGAGATAGGTTTTTCCAGGCTTCACTTGTATCCTAAAGGTTTCTGTAAAAAATGTGGAGATAAATTGAGGCTTTTTTTTTCCAATTGGAAACAATGTGAATTTTGTGCAAGAAGTTTGTTATACCTTGTTTGGAGCATGGATAGAGATCACCTGGTTGTCCATTGATAGTATAAGCATCAGATAGGATTGGTTCTCCTCCTGTCTTATTTGCATTCCCTGGTATGTCCATCACATTCTTTTTCCACCACTCCCCTAATTATAAAAACTCTTCCATTACTTTAGGGATAATTACGAAAAAAAAACCTAAGGTTCGTCCTAATTACAAAAAAACCCAAAGGTTTTTGAAAATTACAAATATCCCTTGAGCTTTAATTCTATCTTACATTTTCCCCCTTCATAAGGGAAAGACATATCAAAATCCGGCAGTTTATTGAAATATTACAGTTACCCCTTTAAATTTAAAACAAAATCAAACGTCAAGGGTTTTTTTTGTAATGTTCATAAACCTCTGAATTTTTTTGTAATTAGCATGAACCTCAAGGGGTTTTCGTAATTATCCCATTACTTTATAAGCAAATAAACAAACGAAATTGAAGTGGGCATTTTTCTTTCTGAGAGAGTGTTTGCAAAAATGGTGGCGTTATTTGCACCTCAATATTTGATTAATACACACATTTCTACATACACCCCATCCCTATTTTACAAACCCATCTAATTACTAAATACACCACACCTATATTTCCAATTTTACTCTCCAAACCAAAAAACCCTAACTTAAATAATCAGCTTTTTTCGGGAAAAAAGAGAAACAACTTTCTTTTGGGGAAAAAAGTTGTTTCGAGCGTTTTTGGAAAAAATAACAACTTTTTTTGGGGGAAAAAAAAAGCTGTTTCCAGCGGGGTTTTTTTGAAAAAAAACAGCTTTTTCTCGGAAAAAAAGCTGGAAAAATCAGCTTTTTCGGTGAAAAAAAGTTGTTTCCAGTGTTTTTTTGGAAAAAACATCTTTTTTTCGGGAAAAAAAAAAGAAAGAAAGCTGAAAAAAATCAGTTTTTTTTGGGGGGAAAAGTTGTTTTCAGCATTTTTTTGAAAAAAATAGCTTTTTTTGGGGAAAAGGAGCAGCATTATCAGAAATCTAAAGTACCCATCCCCGTGCTTTTAAATTCTGATTAAATTATACAGAAATTGTCATTTGAAAACACTAAAATCCACTTATTTTTAAACCAAAAGTTGATAATCAGTTTGTTTTTTAAGTATTTTCAAAAACTCCCTTAATTATTCAAAATGCCCTTTATATCATTCTACACTCATTAATTGATGTCCCCTCATAAAGATTACCATTTTAATACATAATTTAGGGACTAAGTAAAAATTACCTAGAATAATGGGAACCTCTGCATAAGGCTTGGGAAAAGGATAGCTAGTCCCTTGTTTTGGATAAACAATGATCATTCCATGTACAGTTGCTCTTGCCCATCCACTATGTGCATGCCACCAAACAGTCCCTTCTTCTGTTGTCAATTGAATCTTATAAGTGAAATTTTGCCCTGGCCTAATTGGACACTGGTTAATATATTCTGCACCATCCGACCATGGATTTCTTGGCTGTCTCACTCCATGCCTGAGAACAATTAAAAAATGTTGATGTTGAGACATTGTGCAAATTTTTATAGGTTTTAATTACATTTTTTGTCATATCAGTATCTTATGTAGCAACTTTAGTCCTGATTTTTGTACAGTTTTGGTCCTGAAAGGATAAAATATTGAATTACCCATTGGGACTAACGAAACAAAATTAAGACTTATGAGTAGAGGTGTCAAATGGGTTGGGCCGATGCCGCGGGCCAAAGCTAAAAATTGGGTTGGGTCGAACCAAAATATTTGTCGTGTTATTATTTTCCGAGTCCATCCCACGAAAATACAAAGAAAAATCTGGTTGGCCATGTCGGCCTAGGTTTTCGAGCCTAATGGGCCAGACCAGAAAAGCCCGCTTCATTTGCCGGCCATTTTACCGGACCGGGCCAAAATTGACAACTCTACTTATGAGACTATAATTGCACAAAAATCAAAAATTGAGGGACCAGAAGTGCTATACTTACAGGAACAAATATGTCAGGTCTTGCACAAAAATCAAAATTTATGGTACCAAAATTACTACATATGATACTTACAAGATAAAATATCCCAATATATTATGCTTACACGACCAAAATTGCAATTAAGCCATTTCATATATGTTAGAACAAAAATATGCATACCAATGAAGGGTTATGTTGTACTCTGCCTTGTTATAGAACTTGATGATCAGGTTGTCTCCTCTATTAGCTTTTATAGTTGGGCCAGGGAATTTTCCATTCACTGTCAGGATTTTCTTTGTGCTGCATAATCTAGTGTATGAACTTGATTTTACCTGCAATAAAAAAAAAAAAAAACATCGAGGTTTTAAGAATATTTGTCAAGAAAATTTTACGGTGGTAAAAAATTGTACCTCAAAGCTATGATGATGAGTTTTGCCATAGGTACTTTGAAGAAGAATTGCTAGAAAAAACAATAAAGTCAATATTTTTGGACAGATTTTGAATTCCATTTTGATGTCCATTTTTTTTCCCTCATCCCTAAATATATTTTGCCAATTGTTTTGATTTGGTATATCCAGCATTTTCTATGCTGTCATTATGTGTCACTCACCATTAATGGATGGAATTCTGTAGGTAATTCACATAACAATATTTTTTTTTCTCTTTTATGACTATTAAAGCTGATTGAATTATTTAACTAATCTGATTAACTCTAATAAATGAATAATAATAATAATATATAAAAACTTGGAATATGTATTTTATAAGCAACTCTACTAAATCACGTGAGATTCTTTGCACTAAATAGCCATGTATTTGTTGACTACCAAATGACAATTTTTTTTGTTTATGACCTAAAACAAATATTTAATTGATGTTGGGTTGTCACTACATCGATTTCTATATACACACACATTCGGTCTGGATGATTGGGCCAATTGGGTCATCAAGCTAAGTAATTGGGCTTGTGGTTTAGCTAAGGCCAGTCAATTATTATGATAATTTAATTGGACTAAGCTACTCTTAAGTTCATATGACAATATTCTTTTTTTTTAAAGAAAGAAATCCAGCCTCTGTCGTTGCATACGCTCGAACCTGAGCCTTTTCACTAAAGAAAAATACCCGTGGCCATTCGACTAACCCCAATGGTATCTTATGGCAATATTCTTAACAGTATATGTAGAAAAATTTAGTGTTAGGATGAAGAATTTAAATTCGTTGTCTAGTGTCTAGGTTTGATTCCCAACTGGATAAACCAAAAGAAATCAAAAGCCCACATTTACATGCTTTTTCGTAAAAAAAAAAAATTCTAGTTTAAATTTGTAAACATGTTTTTTTTATTTTTAATGATCAAAAGTTTTCTTTTGATTAAAAGTTAGGTAACTTCCAATATGGAGACCTAATAAGAAAATGGCATAAAATATTAAAATGTTGATTGGAGTGGAAATCTGAAACAGCTTTCACCATCGGTGTCATTCCGTTATTTTTTTCCTATTTGGCGGCGGCGCGTGGTGGGCCACACCGTTCGTGCGATTTGACCCACCTTTTAACCTTTGCTACTCCTTTCTCTCTCCTTTAAATGGAAATATCCGATTCAAACAATTCTTTGCCCCCACCTTAAAACAGAATATTTTCCACTCCGAAAATGATAAAGCGAAGTTTTTGTTTGGTGTTTTTCTTTTTTTCCTCAATGCGTTAAAAAATACATTAATTTTTTTTTATTTTGAAATATTTCAAATAAAAATAAAAAATCGTGCAAATGCAGCCGAAGTAAACTTTGGCTTCAGTACTGTTCAATTTATTTAAGTATTTTTTAATATAAAATATCAAGTTGATTTATACACAAAATATTAGGGCTCATGTTCATTATTCGACACAAAACTTTCAATAGAAGTTGATATTACTAAAATAAAGTTTATTCAGGAATCGCTTGCTTGGTAGTCTAATGATAAAACATTTTAAAATTCAGGCATGTGTCTAAATTCGACTCCTACTAAAAAAAGAATTAATCCATCAAAACCAGAGGCGGATCCACCTGGTGAGATGGGGTACAATTGTACCCCCAATTTGAAAAAACAAAAATATTTTTAGTTTAATAAATAATATTAATAATACATTTGTACCCTTATTTTTACATAAAATCATATTTTAACAATTAAAATTCAAGAAGGTGAAAATATCTAGATCCCTTAGATATCTATCGTATCACCATTTTCGAATTTCTGGATCCGCCACTGATCAAAACTATATCGTTTTTCACATATTGGCATCTAAACTTATTATTTTCTTTTTACATGTTATATCTAAACTATATCGTATTTATACTTTGTCATTTGAAGACTGAAGCACCTTAGTGACATAACATTTTAGTCAAGATCCTGTCACATGCATGACAAATATTTTATTTGGAAATATTTTGGTCAATTATTATCTTGTTCAATTTTAGTTGATTAATATAATTTTGAAAAGTCTTAATACTATTTTGCCCAAATCAAACAATCTAAAATTGACCAAATATGCACAAGCAAGAGGTTTGTCTTGCATAGTTGCATACGACGAGATCCAAATGAGATATTCCGACACCAAGGTATTCTGGATGATAAAGTATAAATCCCGTGTAATTAAGATGCCTAAAGAAAAAAGAGATGCTGAAATAAAAAAAAATATTGAGATACCAAAATGTAAAATTGATAATTTGAACAGGTAAAAGTTTTTTCCCCTTCATATTTTATACTCATTAATAATTAACTATTCATTTAGTCAAATAATTAACTATTCATTACACTTGAAAGATAAAAAATACAATTAATTACTCATTAACTAATTAATGAAAATTTGCATACTCAAACTCAACCAAACTTCTTCTTCTTCCTCTCCTTTTTTTTTCCTCACTATTTTTTACTGTCAAATATTTAAATTATAGAATAATGCAAGTGGTCTGTGGCGGACCTGGTGGTGAAAGAGAACCTTTGACCAAGCATCAATCCATCTCTCTCATCTCTCTCTCTCTGCAACGACTTCAATCCCCCACCCCAAGCTCCCCTTTTTCTCTTTCACAGACCGTTGAACAATCTAACCCCCAAATATTGTACTAAGAAAATATCAAACACTACAAACAAATTATAGGAAAAGGGAAAAAAAATACGTTTTCTCTTTCTCCAGTTGCTTGCATTCTCCAAGAATCAATTTCTAACTTAAATCAACTACTTTTTGTTTCTTCTGCAGCTGTGTTTTTGTGTCTTTTTGACTTCTGATTTCAGTTCTTGGTTCTTCTGGGTGGTTCAGCTCAGCCCAGTTTGTGGGTTCCTGATTATAATAGTTTTTTGTTAATTTCTTTTTTTCTTTTTTTTTTTCTCTTTTTTTGGTTGGTGTTGATTAACAAGTGGGCTTGGATGATTATGTAGTGGTAAATTATGGAGGTGGGAATTTAGTATAGGATTTGATGAAGAATTTAGGGTTTTAGGTGGTGAATTTGGGGGTCAAAGTAATTTAATGGATCGTTCGTGTGCCACGATCTTCTACTGCTTTATTCTGGTGTTAGCTAGATTTTCGCGGGTTTCTGCCAACGCCGAAGGTTTGTCCTTTTTCTTTGTTATTATTATTATTATTGCAGTTGTGTTGTTTTTAGTTGTTTGTCTCTGATTTGATTTTTCACTTTTTTTATTGCGGAATTTGATGTTTCAAATGCACGTTGACTTGTACCTTGTTCAACTGAATGGTAATCTAGTTTTCTGTTAACCTTGAAAATCAGTTTACAGAGATAGGCCGGTTAATGAACTGGATATGATGGAGAAAGGTTCTTAGTTGGATTTATAGAATGGCGGATTACAATTTACAAGTAAAAAGATATATTAACAATGATTAACAGGGTACTTTTTTAAATTTAGGCGATCTTTTTGCCTTGTCAAACGAAATTCAACTCGGCCTTATACATTGTTAATGACCGTGTATAGAATTCGGGGTAAATTCTTGGCTCGGTGATTGGGTGATTAATAATGTCCTGCTGTTTACTTGTAGTTTAACTGGAATCTTCAAGCTAAACCATGTTTAAAAGCAGTTGATATATTTATTTTGGGGCAGGTTGTCTATGAATAAAATATGGGTAAATTCTTTGCTCGGTGATTGGGTGATTAATAATGTCCTGTACTTATAGTTTAACTGGAATTTGATGTTAAACCATGTTTAAAAGCAGTTGATATATTTATTTTGGGGCAGGTGATGCCTTGAATGCAATGAGGAACAGCTTGGCCGATCCTAACAATGTCCTTCAGAGTTGGGATCCAACCCTTGTCAATCCTTGCACTTGGTTTCATGTCACATGCAATAGTGATAATAGCGTTACACGAGTGTAAGCCTGCTATTATATCTCTTTCTACTCGAGCTACATTATTTCAGTAAAAACACACTATCAAAATAACATTTTTGTGTTTGTCTATGCTCAGTGATCTTGGCAATGCGAATTTGTCTGGTCAACTGGTTCCACAGCTTGGTCAGCTCCAAAATTTACAATACTTGTAAGTCATCATTTATCTGAATGAAATTTAACCTTTTTATATTTTTTTTAGTCTCTTTATGTTCCTGCTCACTGCTTAGCGGCGACACGCCGACACCTTTTCACGATTTCCCTTCCAGTATTTGCTTCATTTTTCATGTATAAGAAGGTTCCAGTTTTAGTCCTTGAAACTTGAGTATTTTTTAAAGGAAACGAGTTATTTACTCTCTTATATTTCATGTTAACCATAAATCATGATGTACCAAGTTTTTATGCAACTATCTTAAACTTGGTCTTTGGATGTAATACCCAATAGAGAAGAATTGCTAAAGCTATGGGTGGGAGTAGTTAACATGGGGAACTTTTTTCCGTATTGTGTGATGGACGAATCGAGACTTGCGAAAGAATTAACTGTGATTTTGGGAAAGATTTGCGACTTAGTCAGAATGGACTTCCACGACGAATTGGTACAATATCATTTCACGTCCTTCCTCATGCGTGCGATTGGCCACCTACATGCGGAAGCAGTTATATTGTCATAGATGGACTGTGGACATGATTGGATCTATGGGCAGAGTTTAGCATGTGCCAACTACTTTGATAACTGTTCTTGTGTGTTTATATTGCTGGAATAGAGAAGTAAGCACAGTGTTCTTGAATTGCCTATATGTATGTAGCATGCCAGAACAGAAGAACAGATTTGTCCAAATCAGTATTATGCTCTGTTTTCATCTGATAATTCTCCGTATATTGGTAGATCTGGTGTTTATAGATTCTGCAATGGTGAACACACTTTTTCTCACATGGTTTCATCCAGTCCTTGTGTCTGAGAAGGAACCAAGACATTATGATGATCAAACACGGGAAGAGAAAAATGAAAAGAGATGATCGTTATTCTGCCCTTTAAATTGCACTAGGGTATCCATCATATATACAACCCATGTTAAGACTTTTGTGCATAAGATTTTGACGTCCTTGCTATTTAAATTTGTTGAATTTTTAGTACTTCCGGAATCAGTGGGTGGACCGCAATTACAGATCAATGGCAAGCTGCTATATCTTTTTTTTTTTTCTTTCTGAATGATCGTTGTTTACTGATTATCATCTCAAATTCCCCCTCCCCCAACCAAAAACAAGAGAAAGAAAAGCCTCTTATTCTTCCTCTCTCTTCTGGCAGGGAACTTTACAGTAACAATATAAGTGGAAGGATTCCAAATGAGCTCGGAAACTTAACAAACTTGGTGAGCTTGGATCTTTATCTGAATAGCCTAAGTGGTCCAATCCCCGACACATTGGGAAGGCTTCAGAGATTACGTTTCTTGTATGGGTTCTCTTTGTTGAACTTTCTAATTGTGTATTTGTGTTTTTATTTTTCTTAAGATTCCTTGATTGACATACATGATTTTTTGATTGATTTGCAATGCATTAGCATATGTTTAGGGTAGAACTATTGAGCTTTTTCCTTCCCTGCTTCTTCTTTGGGGTAATTTCTTAATTTTTCTTTTCAATGATGAATTTAAAGGATGAGAAAAAGAGGGTTAACACATCGTGTAACTTTGTAATCATTAAGTTTGAGTGTGGCTCTAGCATTACTGTGTGAATTTTGTTTCCGAACTAGTTTTTACTGTCTATTTTTCTTTGGAGATAATTATGCCAATTTTTTTTTGCTATTGGTGCATTGACCTCTTGCCAAAAGAATGGCGTTAAGTGGTTAGTCCATTGCCACACAAATAAAGTAGCGCCTCGACTATGATAGAAAACTTCATAGATGTTGTCCAAAACGTCTAATTATACTTTGTTGTAAGTGGGATTGAGTTGGATGCTACAAATATATACATTTGCCTTTTTTTACTGTCAAATAGAATATCCTGGAAATTAAGCATATGCATATTGAGCTTTTTTATGATAAAGAATGTGAGGAAGTTGCAAGGCCTAAAATGAGAGATTGCCTGAGTTCTATCATACATCTCTGAGCTAGATAGTGGAAGACTATGCTATGTGCCTATGTGTAATGACAGCATCAACTGCATTGGCTTCTCTTTGTCAGTGATTGGTTTTTTTTGAAACTTAACAAATGTGTGTTTACTCTTTAACTACATAGGAGACTCAACAACAACAGTTTGAGTGGAGAAATTCCTGTGACTCTGACTACCGTTTTCACACTTCAAGTCCTGTAAGTAGGAAGTTAATGAATTTCCTTTTTCTTTTTTAATTTTTAATTTTCCTTTTGGTCTTTTGCAAACTAATATATATGTTCCCTTATTTACTAAATGCAGTGATCTTTCAAATAACCGACTCACTGGAAGAATTCCAGTCAACGGATCGTTTCAGCTTTTCACGCCTATCAGGTTTAGTGCACTAACTTTGGCTTTTTTATTGATGTTGACACAGTAATTGATTTTGGTGTTATTGCCGATTTAACTTCCTTCTATCTTTCAGTTTTGCGAATAATCTCTTGGAACCTCTCCCTGTATCTCCACCTCCTCCGGTGCCACCATCAACTCCATCTCCTTCTCAAGGTTTGCCGACCCTCTGTCTCATCATCTGTTACTTGCCTCCTTGTCCATTCTAGAATAGAAAATGAACTTTGATCATTTAATTCATTGAATATAATACGGCCAGATTATTGAGGTAATGGATGATTTTAAAAAATCCACAAGAATATGCATGGTGCCCCGGAGAATTTATAGTATTTGTGGCAATGCATAAACATGAACACTTTCTACTGCAACATTTTTTATTTTGTGTATGTTGAAGTAATTTGAACCTCTTTGCTGTGAATTTCAAAGGATTGTTGAGCCATTCATTGTTGAAATGGCTTTATAGATTTTTTTAAATGTGATTGATTAGTATAAGCTAATGAATAAATTGCAATTGCAGACAGTGCTACTGGAGCTATTGCTGGAGGGGTTGCTGCTGGAGCAGCCCTTCTATTTGCTGCTCCTGCAATTGCACTTGCCTGGTATCGAAGAAGAAAGCCACAGGATCATTTCTTTGATGTTCCTGGTTAGTGGATTATAAAATGTCGTAAACTGTTAGCATACTTCACACATCCTCAATTTTCACTTTATTATTATTATTATTATTATTATTATTATTATTTTTTTTTTTTTTTTTTTTTAATTTTTTGGTAATTTTATTGTAGCTGAGGAGGATCCGGAAGTTCATCTGGGACAGCTCAAAAGGTTTTCCCTACGCGAACTACAAGTTGCAACAGATAATTTTAGCAATAAAAATATTCTTGGCAGAGGTGGATTTGGTAAGGTTTACAAAGGCCGGTTAACGGATGGTTCTCTAGTGGCAGTTAAAAGACTAAAAGAAGAACGTACTCAAGGTGGAGAGCTGCAATTTCAAACAGAAGTAGAAATGATCAGCATGGCCGTGCATCGAAATTTACTTCGTTTACGTGGCTTTTGCATGACTCCAACAGAGAGGCTGCTTGTTTATCCTTATATGGCCAATGGAAGTGTTGCATCATGCTTAAGAGGTTGGCTTTATCTTCTTTTCATATTCCGTTAACTTGTGTTTGCTAGATAAACTTTTTATGGCATTATTTTATGGCTTCGACATTTATTTTATATTATTTCTAAGGGATAATTACAAAAACACCCCTGAGGTTTGGGTTAATTACAAAAAAACCCAGACATGTTTCAGAATTTCAAAATACCCCTTCAGGTTTCATTTTGTCTTAAATTTAAGGGGGTAACTGTAATATTTTTGTAAATGCCAGGGTTCTTTTTGAAATGTTTTCGAAAATCACCGGGAAAAATGTAAGACGGAATCAAACATCAAGGGTTTTTTTTGTAATTTTCAAAGAACTCTGGATTTTTTTTGTAATTAGCCAAAACCTTAGGGGTGTTTTTGTAAATATCCCTATATCTAATGAACCTTGTGATGCATCATTACAGAACGAGCTGAATCACAGCCTCCACTCGACTGGCCAATAAGAAAATGTATAGCCCTGGGGTCCGCAAGGGGACTTGCTTATTTGCATGATCATTGTGACCCTAAAATTATTCATCGCGATGTCAAAGCTGCAAATATATTGTTGGATGAGGACTTGAAGCAGTTGTTGGCGACCGGGTTGGCCAAACTCATGGACTACAAGGATACGCATGTAACCACAGCCGTGCGTGGAACAATTGGCCATATAGCTCCCGAATACCTCTCTACCGGTAAATCTTCAGAGAAAACTGATGTATTTGGTTATGGAGTCATGCTTCTCGAGCTCATCACTGGGCAGAGGGCTTTTGATCTTGCTCGGCTTGCCAATGACGATGATGTCATGTTACTGGATTGGGTAAGCATTACAATATCACATGCAATCATCATACTGTTTTTATATCTGGAAGCTTCTTATCCAAACTCTTTTGAAAATAGAAAGTCAACTTCTTTTTGTTTATATGGTCAACTGAAATCTTCCCCCTAAACTCTAGGGTAAATTACAAAAACTACCCTTGAGTTTAGCCTAATTACACAAATATCATGTTATCTTCCAAAATTACAAATAACTGTTTTTTGTTTGTTATTAGACTGAACCTCAGGGTATTTTTAGATTTAAATATACTAAACCCCCAACTGAAATCTTCCCCCTAAACTTTAGGGTAAATTACAAAAACTACCCTTGAGTTTAGCCTAATTACACGAAACTCATGTTATCTTCCAAAATTACGAATAACTGTTTTTTTTTTTGGTTATTAGACTGAACCTGAGGGTATTTTTAGAGTTAATTATACTAAACCCCCTACAAGTTTTTGCACTTTGCCCCCTGAACTTAATATTTTGTTGTACATTTACCCCTCCATAGGCGCTATTGGGCGAAGAAACACTAAGTTCAGGGGATAAAGTGTTACAAAAAAGTTTAGAAGGCAAAGTAAAAAAAACTTGCATACTTCAGGAGGCAGTGTAATTTACCTTTTTTGTAATTAACCCTAAACTTTATACTGGTTTTGATATTCTCTGTTGCTCGTCTTACGGACAACCACCCGGACTTCTGATTTAATTTACTACCTATTGATCTCTTTGATTTTGATACAATTTTTTTCTTACTTGTTCAGGTCAAGGGACTTTTAAAGGAGAAAAAGCTGGAAACATTAGTCGACGCAGATCTTCAGGGTAATTACATCGACAAAGAGGTAGAGCAGCTTATCCAAGTAGCTCTACTCTGCACACAGAGCTCTCCGATGGAGCGTCCCAAAATGTCGGAAGTTGTCCGAATGCTTGAAGGTGACGGGTTGGCTGAGAGGTGGGAGGAGTGGCAGAAGGAAGAAATGTTCCGTCAAGAATTCAACCACACGCATCACCCCAACACCGATTGGATAATTGCCGATTCCATGTCGAATATCAGAGCTGATGAATTGTCTGGGCCAAGATGATCTTTAGCTGGTTCATAGTTTTTATCTTTGTATATGGTTTTCATTTTTTCTTGTTTTTTCTATTTTGTTAGTGTTCCAGATTTCATTACGTCTGATAATTTTGACGATAAGGGAGGAGGGTCTATACGTTATAGGTCACTTTCAGGTGAGTTTGAAATCTATAGCAGGAATCTCTGTGGAAACAACATTGTTTTTTTATTTTTACCAATGTACTACTCTGTTTATGTATTTGTATTGCCAAAGGTGGTTTAAAAAAATAAGAACGTTCTTTTCTTTTGTTTTCCTTTTTTCTTTTTCTATTTCTGACATTAACAACAAACTAAGTTTTAATCCCACTATGGGGTCAGTTATATGGATCATATTAGACCATCGTTTACAGGCGCGTAGTCAGCCGCACTATTTACCCCTAGCCTAATTTTTTTTCCCCTAGCCCAACTATTTTTTCCCCTTACGAAAAATATATAATTTTTTTTAAAAAAAAAAATCCACTAAAAATAACTGGATAAAAAATTTGGGGTGCGCCGGGGGCCGGGGTGGCCCCCTAGATCCGCCCATAATCGTCATTTATATCAAAATATAACATGTCTTTTCTAATAAGCAGTCTACCAAGACCTACTCTTTCAGGGCATGTAAGTATCTAAATTGATTTGTAGGATTAACATTTAGGGTTAATAACAAAAAGTACTCAAAAGTAATTACAAGAAAAACAACTAAGTTTCATAATTACAAAAGCTCTCTTAAAGTTTGTTAAAACTAATGAAATTTGTGTAAAGTCGATAATGTTCCTAACAAATTTTTTAAAAAAAAAATTAAATTGAAGAAAAATAGAAGTGGACGGACAAAATTATTCCATCTAACTTGAAACTTTTTCGTAGTTTATAACAAACTAGATGGGTGAAAATTGTTCTTCATAACTAGAGGGGGTATTTGTAAGATTTTTGGGAGAATTTTTGATGTTATGTAATTTGTGGAAAATTAAAATAACTTTCAGTTATTCTTGTGTTTTTTTGTTTAATTCAAATTTCATTTTTCTTGTTTACTAGTCATGTTTAGGATAATTGGTGAAAAATAATTCATGTGAACTGTTATATTTATGTTTAAATTGAATGATACAGTTGTAAGTCATAATAGTTGGTAGTGATTTTTTTGTAGTATGCTATGAATAGCCAAAGGGCATTTTTGTCTCGTAATTTATGGACTGCATGGACATGCTTCGATATCAATTTTTTGATGAAACATTTCATCAACTAATGGCTAAAGTAAACCATTCGACGGAATAAATTTCAAAGATATTTTCTGTAATTTTAAAACCTCATCCTCATGAGTACTTTTTGTAATCAACCCTAACATTTATGCAATCCAGAAACCCTTGAAAAATTAGCTTGAAGTTGCATTGTTCTTGTCATATATGTAATTTTATAACAGAAACAAGAGGTGGTCTTACATGAGTTCGTCTTATGGACTTAATTTCATAAGACGGTTCCTACAAAAACACAAAAAATATGAGATTTTTTATGGGTTTGAGTTTTGGTTGGAATTCTATTTACATATAATATTTGTCTCATTAACTATGTCCATGAGACCGTCTCATATAAGATTTTGCCTCGGAACAAATACTCATACATTTCATGTTTCTATTGGCAAATTCGTATTCGGTCCTGTAAATTGGCTTGTATTAACTTCGGGAACGTTTATGTTGGTCCATTATCTTTAAGTTGAAAATATTTACAGTTTAGCTGGAAGGTCCAAAATACTTGGTGGTAGTGATCTTTGTAATCAATATCTAATACTATCTCATCAGCATTCAACTCGAATTCCAATCTGATAACAATTTTTCAAGGCTGTGCCTGTCATTTTTATCCCAAAATGGCAAAAACCCATAGTACATCTCCCTGGAAGATGGCAAAGGATCTGGATTAAATAAATCCTAAACCGGTGGATTACATTTACATAACAACTCCAATAACCACCAATCACAACATTCAAGAGAACGGTAACTTAAAAAAAAAAAGAAAAAAGAAAAAGCCGGCATACAACACTATTAGCTACTCCAAACCAGCAATCCGACTGATGAAATATATCCATCCAAAAGGGAGCTTGCAAAAATCACCATCACTGGAGAGTGATTGATTGTGCAACACTAAATGACTACAATATCATATCATGATCTCCCACTAACACAATTGTAATTGCACATATGAAACCAAAAAGTTCATGTACCGAAATGGGTAGGAAGCTTCACTTTCTGCCGGTCGTTCCAGTCCGTGGCTTGCCTTTGACCTCTGCCTCCTGCAATGAACAGCAGCACATACCATGTTGATATTACCAACACTTAAGACTTTCAATGATAAACAAAAGCAACCTCTAATTTCGGACTGATCAAAAGAAGGTACCTGTGGCAGATGTAGGTAAATATAGGATTTTGCTGTTGATGGATTATGATTTTCGGCACCCTTGCTCCAATCATAACACACCTGAATTCAAATTAGACAGATAAAATTCACATCATGTTTTTTGGATATTAATTACAATAACCTTCTCTATAGAATAACTAATTACCAACTTCTTTCTTTTCACAATTATTTATTAAAAAAAATCCACCCGTAAGAGTTTTGAACAGAATACGATGATGTTAGGAAAAAGATAAAAAATAACGAGTTTTTTATTCTGCCCCTGACCCAACAATCCTTATATTGCAAACAAAAATATCCTTGGTAAGAAATTAGGAGTGTAAATATAACAATTGTATGTATAAAAGAGGAATAATATAAAGAAACACTAATCCAAAATAATAAGAATCTCATGGAAAAAATTAGTTGTTTTGAGATTAAATTAGCTTCTTTTTTTTTCCGCTTCCAAATATATGACACATTAAGTCACTAACAATCATTCTTGAATTTGTCATTGAAAGATTGAAATATGAAAAAGGAGGTGCCTTCATTAAATAGATATTAGATAGCCTTAGTTTTATATTGGAAAATAATTATAAAAATCTCGTTGCATTTATATTATTTTCCTTTCAATATTTTTTCCTTCTCTGTTTCTCTTTCAATTCATTTCCTTTTTTGATCATTGCTTTTCTTCTCGTTTTCACAGTGGCAAAAGGGAATACTACAAAAAGATTAATAATAATGACAAAAGGTTAAAATACAAGGTGAAAGTTGTTTCTAACGTTATGTATGAAGAACTAGTGTTTTAATTTGTCACTATAGACAATTAATGGTACATGTATAGTAACAATCGATTACCACGATTGATCTGTGACAATAGTCTTTGCCACTGCGCATGGGCCACTATTTTTACCACTATTAAGCTTGTAAAAGTTTCAATATAATATCTGTTTATATATATTAGTGACATTTTTCATATTGTCACTTAGTATATTGCCATTAATATTATTTATTCTTACAACGGATGATAAAACAAAAGAGAGGATATGAACAAGTAGGGGGAAAATGAGGACTGGGTTGAGGGCAGAAGGAGGATAAGCAAGACACACACACACAAACACACACACACACACACACACACACACACAGAGAGAGAGAGAGAGAGAGAGAGAGAGAGGAGGGGGTAGCCAAGGGGAAAGGGGAGGAGGGAGTGTCGATCTAGGTTACATTTGCGCTTAAGATATTATGAACATATATGGCAATGAATTTAATTTTAGATAAATCATAAGAACAACTCTTCAACTGTACTATAAACATTACAAAAAGACTCCATCCTAAATATATAAACATTACTGAAGCATCAAGGGCAAAATGGTCATTCCATAAATTGGTACTAGGCTTTTTCAATTTTTAATTCGAGTGCAAAGTGGTCAATTTATGACTTCTATTTGGTTGTTTTAGTGGAGCATACTTAGAGGAGAGGTCTTTATAATATAAAGACAGAGAAGGCGAGTTGACAATTTAGTTACTTCAGAAGGAAATCGGTAATTAACACTTTTCTTTTATAGTCAATCCTAAACATATCTAAATTCGTTGAATTACTGATATCAACAACAAAGGAGATTTCCTGAATGTCCTTTTGTTTTACCAATTTGCATACTTGATTAACTCATGCATAAAGTTACTGAACATGCAGCAAAGACATACCGAGTAAGCAAATATTGAACCATCATTGTTGAAACTGCTGCAAGGTATTGGCTGACTGCACCTTAGCATCGCCTAAATAATCAACAAAATTATGAACAATACAGATGGATGTCAATATTAAAAAGCTGCAGTACAGAACATAATGATAACTGAAGCAAAAATCTGTTATACCTTAAGCCTCTGTTTGCTATCTTTGTCCCAAAAATTAAAGGCTCCATCAGATCCAGCAGTGGCAAATGTGTGGTGTACCTGAGGTGTGGTCAACAATAGAATTGTTTAGAGAGATGTGCAGAAACTAGTAGGATTCATAGATCATACCGCAGGAATTATTAACATAAGAAACATCAAAACAACAACCATTTCATGTGAGACTTCTTTAGAAGATTACGAAATGTCAGATATTTGAGTAAGTTGGAATATATAAAATCTTTGACAAAGCTTTAAAAGAAAATTGTGCAAAAAAACGTAATATGCAATGCTAGGACTTAAAGCCAACAGATAAATAAAATAATTGAGATACTTTGAGTGAAATATGTAACAGTACATTATATCAGGATACAAGTCAATAACTAATTAAGAACACATAATAATCATGTATTAAAGTCTATATATAACAAGTAAATATCTAATTAAATTATAACTCCCATTTCTAGTGGGACCCAACCCTCATCATCAAGTCTTGGGGCCCCTTGAGCTAAGCATCATTGGCAATTGAGTGACTATTCATTCCACAATTCTATAGAGCGCAGCATTATGTTTGCCTTCTAATAATAATATCAGGAGAAAAGCAAAAGATGTACAGCAAATATATTTGTACATAACAGCTCCTTCCCATGAATAAATCTATTTTGGTACTTCCAATGGTTGTTTCAAGTGTATCCACATGAAAACAGGAAAGGTTAAAGAAATAAGTATGACTTTCAATTCACAAGAGATCAGAAAAATTATTTCATTATATGAGCCATCGTAAATTGTCAGTATCGGATAAAATGTGCATAGACCATTTTCCATGACAAAGTACAGACTGTAGGCTAATGATGGTTGACAAAAGGCTCAGTATGATATTCTTTTCCAGAGAAGTCAAATGGCAGATATCTCTTTGCAGTACTGGCAAACATGCATGATACATAAGTGGTGAAAACTTTTATCCCACCAACAACTTCAAATTTTCGCCTACCTTCCTTTAACTGAGAAACATGAAGTCAAGAAAAGAAAATGAAGAACATTTAAATAAAATATCTTACAGGGTGAAAATTGAGTGAGTTGACGGAGTAAATGTCATTGCCATCTCTGTGGCATTTAAAAGTAAAGTTTTTACTTGATTGTGAATCATCAAGATGGTGTACCCCGACTCTCCCTTCAATTGAGCCAACCTGCAAAAACAATGTCAAAATGTGGCAGTATAAACTAATTCACTACAAATAGTGATTGGATTAACCATTGAAACTTCAGGACATGTAATAAATCACATACATTTTTACCCAAACATTCAAATGTTTAAAATTACTTTCATGCAGTTCTATAAAATGCAACTAAAATAAAATTGATGTTAAAAAAAATTTGATGAATCCAAAAACAAGCATCGAACAGAGTGAAATAATAAAAATCGAAAAGCATCTGCAGCAGAGTAGGAGAGGGAAAAAGCACTGGGCAGATTAAGAGAGATTTAATCCACATCTCGTTTTTCAGATATCTGTAAGGTTAAATACAACATTACATGATGCCTTGTAAGCACCATATAACCATTTTCAGGAAACAAAATCATTGAATGAATCAGGTGATTGCTTTCTAACATCTTGTCCTTTTTCTTCTTTTACACCTATGATGCTTAGATGGCAAACAAAGAGTGGTACGCTTGCTCCAAGTATTAAAACGTTTTGACCGGCTTCAAGAAAAAAAAAAAAAAAGAGGTTGATTAACTCCTTGGCATACATTGGATAAACTTGGAAGTTACGAATAAATCCACAACAAATTGCAATGCTGGACAAGTTTCTCAGTCAAGTTAATCCTACAGGGAGACCTACATATGAAGCTTAAACAATGAAATGGAAAACAAAATACTTTATTCACTCATTTGTGTACTTCATATTGGTCGAAATTCAAACAGAATTTAAGTTCAAATTGAAGTATCTCTGAGTTTAGTTCACCAAGAATAACAGTATAATTTGTTGCTTATGACTTTCATTCAAGCTCTAACGAAATTGGATGCATTGGATTAAGATTTAAGAATTGCTCCAACAGAACTCAAGTCTCAGCAGATGGGTTGACATCTTCTCATATTCATGCTATGCCATAGCTATTAGCTAATATCTAGGGGTGTTCACAGTTGGTTAACCGGCGAACCGAAAAACCGAAAATTCGGTTCGATCAAAACCGAACCGAAATTTTCGGTTCGGTTTTATTTTTCATTTTATGAAATTCGGTTTCGGTTCGGTTTCGGTTTTGAGGTTCGATTGACCGAACCGAACCGAAAAACCGAACTTTTTTTTTCATTTTTTTCATTTTATGTTGAAACACTTCTTTATTAATCTAGCACTGTTCAAGGATTTCAACACACATTTTTTTCTTTTTTTTTTGTACTTTGTTCAATTTGCTATTGCTCAGAAAAGAGAAAAAAGAGTGCAGACAGACTGCTGTTGTTGCTATTTCTCATTTGTTGTTACTTTGCTCCTTTGTTTTGTACTTGTTTTCTTTCGTTGATTTAAATAAGCCTGCAGTTTTATTAGCTTGGTTTATTATGTATGTTTGATAAACTTTTTTGTTAATCTGATAGATGTGTAATGTGTTAGTCTTTCATTTGTAAATTTGTTTTCTTTTTGTTATTGTCAGTGACTCAGTGCAGTGCTTCAACATATTTTTTCATTTTTCTTAAAAAAAATCGGTTAACCGTGAATCAAACCGAAAAACCGAAAAATAAATTCGGTTTTGACCGAACCGAACTGGAAATTTCGGTTCGGTTTTCGGTTTACGATTTTGCAAAACCGAAATTTCGGTTAACCGAATTTTCGGTTCGGTTCGGTTTGACCGAATGAACACCCCTACTAATATCATTAATAAGTATCACCCATGCTTAATGAGAACAAGGCACAATGGAACCTTGTGATATTAAAGACTATCAGCATAACAAATTCCAAAGATAGAGAAACTTACTAAGAAGCCTTGCTGATCAGGGAACGCAGCTAAACACCTAGTCTGGTACTTCAGGGGTGACACAACTCTCTTGAACTCAGACTGGCAATTTCAGAAGCAGTTCATCATATTTGCAGAAGGAAGAGCATCATAGATCTCATAGAAAATTCTATATGATTATTCAATCAAAGATAGGTAACTTAAAATGTACAAAATCCAACTCCTCTTTTGCATTCACCTAACAGGGACATGAAGAAACTAAAATACCAAGATTATAGCAGCAAGACCAAAAAAGTATCCAAATTACCAACAAGATCACTCGTCAAAAGAAATAGGTTGTGCCAGAGAATAGCTTCAAAAACACATTTTGAAAGATTAATTATGCCAGTCTTGTATACAAAAGCACAAATATAGCTGCAGACAAGCAAAGCCACCATCACAAAAAATGGTGAATAGAAACTTGGAATGGTGGCCATAAGAGAAGAGGTAATAGTTTGATGAAATGAGACCTAAAGTTCTATCAACCATATGTCGAATAATTTATTAATTAAGGCGTGCAAAAATTAAAATCAGATATTCTCGGATCAAACCACTTTAGGCATAACTTGAAGAGCTTCCACTTTTGACATGACAACAGAACTTGACAATTAATATAGTTTTCGCCTTTGCCACTCCTACCTAAAACGAGCCCACCAAACTCTTTAAGATTCACTAGAGCAAATGAACCAGTCAATCAACTAATATCTGGTGTATTATAAGCACTTTCTTCAAATGACAGAGTCCCTCCAGTAGTAACAATATCATAATAAAGAAAACTCTTCAAGATAATGAAATCAATATCATCAATCTGTAGAAGCAAGAACCATTTAAATACGCCTTCCCCTGAAGTGCCTTGCGTGAGACTTTTAGAGCTCAAAGAAAACTAAATTTCTCATTTCAAATTAGCTTTCCACATGTTCAAAGAATAGATCCATCACCAATAGAGATATCATCGAAGGAAAAAGGAAATCAACTTAAAGAGATAACTCCTTTCACAACTAGTCCTAGATTTCTCTCAACTGTTTCTGTCCGTAGTTGTATGTGGTTGCTTGCATCCATCTCATAACAGTCCAAACTTGCTCCTTTTATCATGCTAAAATTCACTCAGCTCTAAGCAGGTTAATTAACGACGAATTACAATTCAATTTTCAATTCAAGGAACGCATACGAATGTGAACATCTTAGACAAAGTTACTTTTATTTCAAATTTTGAAAATTTTCGTAACTGAAATTTTTTACGGATATCAATTTAATTATTAAACTCTCCTCTATTTCACCAAACAAGTTAGAATGATTTCAAAATTACATGAAGAGGAAAAATACCTGAGGGTTCTGCAGGTTGAAAACTATAAGATTCCTATCAGCAGTGCCAACCACCATAAGAGGATGTCTAACAGTAAGTGCATAGCAGCGCTCAGGAAGCTGCTGTACCCAAGTTGGGTTTTGCTGTCTCAGATCCCAATACCTGAAAATAAATAGCATTTTTACCAAAACTACCTCAGCTTTCATAAGTGAGAAAATTACATGCCATAGGCAATAAATCTGATTGCTGCGGACCTTGCTAATTTTTAAGAGGAAAATAAGTATTTCATAGTGAAACTAAATAATACTTGCTATATTGGCAACTAAAAAGAGTAGAACAACCTAGCATGATCTCTAGATCAATTAAACATAGTTTTGGATGAAAAAGTTTTGAAACCCACGAGGTGTTGCAAAGTATCAAGGAAGGAGATATGGCCAATGCTAGATGATAGAAATAATAAAAGAAAGCACTATTTAGGATCTGTATTATCAACAAAGTGTCCCATCATCCCATCCCTGTCCAAGCTAATTCCATGCGCTTTTAGGAGGCATGTATATCGGATAATGCAACAAATAAAATACACGGAAAGAAATCCAGTAGTATTATGATTTTTGATATGTGGACTATGGATTAGCACAAAAATATAATAAATTAAAATCAAATAAATTAAAATGTTATACCCTGAGAATCAAACACAACACACTTAAATAAAGCATTGGAAATACCCAAGATTATTCTCATGCAAATGATATGTATTCAAGTTTGAGATAGTGAAAATTCAAGATACTCATTCAAGTTTGACAATTGACATTATGAAGCCTGTTCACTGCAACCTGTCTTCGTCTCGAAGATATAGCCTTAGCAGCACGAATGCACAGAGGGAATGCCTCTTTCAACAGTGCAAATTTAGGGGCATTCCTCTCCTATTCAGATATACTGACAAGGCTCGATCATATAAATGCACTTGGAATTCAACACAAGTACGCACAGTGAAAGACATCAAGGAATTACCTAAGTGTCTTGTCCCAGCTTCCTGTCACCAAGAGATTCATTTCTGGGATCCAAGCAAGCTCTTTAACAGGAGCATCGTGCATGGCCACAGTTACGGGTTGGCCACCAGACAACAATGGCCACATTTTAACTTGTTTGTCACAACCTCCAGAAAAGACAGTTGTCCCATCATCCTTCCATGCTGAGCATAAGACCTGCCCAAATTACAAAGTAAATAACTATGGGGACAACAAATTCACCTGAGTATAACCAATATCAGAGGATTATTTTGATGGCATCATTACCGGTTGATCATGTGATATCGATGCCTTTGGAACAGTGTTGACAGTGGTTCCCGATTTCTGTACCTCCCAACATCGCACCTAAGAAAAATTTGTCATAAGGTGTACTAAGTTAGCTCTTCCAACAACTAAAGCAACAAATGATGCTTGTCTATGAAAATCCACTCGCCACCTTCGCCGTAAAGGACAACATAATAATCACAAAGAAAAAATTTAGCTGAAGAAAAAGAAGTTCCTAAACTGGAACTCATACATTCCAACAACATTTATAAGAAACTGGCACAATACATATCCAATTGAGAATGAAGACTTGATACATGCTGCTTTTGACCTAACACAGACACTACTTTTCAAGTATTACACTATGGGATGCTCTTGACAAATTGATTTGATCTCATTATTTTCAAACCCTTTCAACTTCAATCGTTGGCATTGGGCCCAACAAGCAACCACATTGATTAATTAAAGTACTCCACAAAAACGTAAAGGGAGAGGGAAGAGCGTTATTACTAAAACCAAAGAAAAAAGCATACCTGATTATCCCACGAAGTTGCGACCAAGAAATTGGCCTTAGGACTAAAACACAAGCTAGATACTGAATCACTCGGCGGTGATACCACCTTCAAGAAACCCAGTAAAATGATATTGAACAAACATATCAAATGATACTCAATATGTACTTGGAATTAGAATGGAGAATCCAAAACAGAGCAAAGAAAGCAATTGCAGTGCAAATTGCCCAAATTTCGAAAAATGAAACAAATTACAATTACCTCCGTTGAACGATTGGGATTCGCGTTAGTTGTAGTAGCGCCGAATGTAGCCATTTAGATATATTGTTAAACCCTAAAGGAAAAGGAAATGTCAAATAGTCCCAGAATATTCAGCAACTTTTTGTCGCAGAGAACAAATTTCGAACAGGAGAAGGAGGATAACTACAGGAATTGATTGGCTCTACCTTTGTGTGTGTGTGTGTGTGAATATTTGTACAGAAAAAGCTCAGAGATTTGAAAGAAGGGTAGGCGGTATAAAGAGCATAGCGTTGGGAAAAAGCTAAAAGCATGTATCAGGTTTTTGCTTGCATTCAAGTTTATATATTTTTTATATTTTTTTATTATTTGTAGTTGATTGATTTTTTTTTATTTTTTATTTTTGAGCAATGCGGTTGATTGATGATATTTTGATATATAAAAAATATAATTATTTATAATAGTAATGAAATTTGAAATTTGGATGTAATAATCTATGTATATAAAAATGTTCTTTTAAAAGTATAATCAACCCTATATACTAAAAGAAAAAACAAGTTGTCACATGTCTTCACCTGAGCAATTTGGTACACGTATCAACACCTTATTCTTCAAAATTCATGTGTCAACTTCATATTTAGCCGTGTGGCAAACCATGACACCACCTTATTCTTCCAATTATATATTGATTTACTATATCAGTTTACTATCAATTTATCATCAACTTAATAATTAAATTTCCTATTTTCTTATATAACTATTAAAATCCAATCAAACATTTAATTAATAAATTAAATAATCCCAAAAATCAATTATATAAAATTAGGAAGTTATTTTTGAGTTTTCAAATTAATTGTGAATTAAATATTATTATGATACAAAAAACAAGGATATAATTTCAATTATTATCTCTAATATTTATTATACTTTTATTTTTTTTTAAATCATTTACGGGGGTATAACAATTATATTAAATATATTTTTTGAGCATGACAATGATTCATTATTTTTATCATAACTAATTTATTAGCTTTTGTGCGAAAGCAAATTACGGCAAAGTATTTGAAATTAGCACAAATAAACAATTTTATAGAGATTTTTCTCCTTTCCATAAAATATTCAAAAATTGAAATTGCACTCTTTCAACTATTTAAAACTAATACGGCTTGAAAATTCGTTGTTGTGACGAGGATATTACACTTTCAAGTAGAATAAATAATGTCGTTTACAAAGAATTTTTTTAGAATTTGAAGTAAACGATTGTATGATACTCTTCTAAATTTTGAATTTTTTTTTTAGTATTTTTAATTAGTATTTTGGATCTCTTATAACTATCATAGTTTGCGATATAAATTTTTAACTTTTGACAAATCCGTGTAACACATGGGTGTTGTTCTAGTAAGGTTATATATTTAGTTATCAACAATTTGTATTCTCTCATTGTCCGGTATGTTAATAAGTTTGAGAATTTTTGTTCTTTTAAAATGGGATTTTTATTTTAAGTTGAAACAAGGGATTTTTCTAGTCAAATCACATAAAAAGGACAAATCTAATCATCATTGCAATTAACTAATAAATGTGACTTTTCAGTCAATTCTTTTCTTTTTCAATACGAATTTCACGCATTTATAGAAAAAACTTACGACTAATTACAATACCGAGTGAAAAACAGCTGCAAGCCCTATAGAATCATAATTATATACAGATCTAAAATAAAAATTTTAAACCTAATTAGATCTAACTGATCCATAGATTGATAATAATAAATTTTGTAAATAATATTTTATAAATATATATTTTTTCATTTTTTTTAATTAATTTAAAACGGGGCAGAACGAGTAGACCCGTTCTAGGCACGGGGCGGGTTTGGGTCCTGGCCAACCCGCCCCGACCTGCCCCATTGCCATCCCTATAAAATTGCTAACTTTAGAAAAATAAAGGAACAAAAATGCTATTTAACTACAAGGGCAAAATTGTCCAGGACCAAAACTGCAACGTTTAAAGATAAAGGACTAAAATTGCAACCACCCCAAAGTTACAGGACTAAAATTGCAATTTACCCTAAAAGAAATAAAAATTATTTCGCCCATCCTCCATAGGCGGATGAGCGAAATCGGTTGGGCTTTGGGAGAGAAAAAAGAGAGACCACGTGTACATAGATTATACTTTTCGAAGACCTAAATCCAAAATTGCAAATTCCAATTTAGTCAAATTACATAAAAACCTTGTAGCAAAGTACATCTGTGTTTGGTAATCGTGTTGGTAATCTATTAGTAAAGCGTTTATAAATCCAGGCATGTATTTAGGTTCGATTTCCACCAAAGTAATTCTCTCCCCTTTCAGGATTTGTGCTAACAAAAAAAAAAAAAAAAAGTACATCAGTGCTTGTTTTGTGAAATTCGTATGAAAGGAGGGGAAATGTGATGTAGTTCTAACGGCAATAATTGAGAAATGGGCTGCTAATGATGGGCTTAAGATGCGCACTCGGGCTTGCCTGTCTCAAGCCCAAGCTTCTCAAGAGTGTTGGACTTGGTTCAAAACTTCAAATACTAATATATATAAGATAAACACATTATAGTTACTATTGTTTATTTACTTCCCATATTTATTATTTCAAGTTTTAAAAATGCATTTATTTTCCCTATATATATAGAAGATACACACATTATAATTACTAATATTTTAATTTTGTATACAAAAAATCAAATAATAAATAAATATTAATTTTCAAAGCTATATAGTTGATATAAAAATATAACTAGCTCATTTCATTTATATATGAAAATTATTAAGGGTATTTCCAACCTAAATATTATAAAAACATAAAAATAAGTTAAAAAACTTATACCCAATGGGCTTTAAATATTAGCATGATGGTAAAAGGGGCAGGGGGGGGGGGCGAGGCTAGGCGAGGGCCGCGAGGGGAACGCGCTATTACAAGTTTACAACTATATTATTTCTATTTAAAATTTGTGGTTGAAAATTTGTAATGTAATGTATAACTTTAACTATAAGAAATTTTATTTTAGAATTAATGTACTTAATTGTCGAGCTTCAAAACAAATAGTAATATTTCATTCCGATTTAGTTGCAGTGAGCTTGAGAATAAGATTCCAATAAAGCATGCATGTCCCTCCAAAGAAGTTGAATCATCGAATGACGTATTTGCTAATATACTAGTATTTATTTTGGGAAAATAATTTCTTCGGTCAAGTTAAAGTACTCATCCTTAATTAAATTCAGTTAATTTTTTTTAAATTGAACATTTAGTTTTATTTTAACCGAAATTGTGTAATTTTATCGAAAATTGTTGACTATGGCTAGTCATATGCAACTATGTCAAAAATTTTAGAGATTTTGGTGATTTAGCGCAAAAATTGCAGCCAAAACATTGAAATCCCCAAAATTTGTGTCAACTTTTGGGCCAAATTATCAAGCCCCTAAATATATTATGCACATTAGCATTCATCGGTCCTAGTTAACAATTACGGTGAATGACACGATTCCAGTTAAAATTGGACTAAATGTTTAGATTTTTGAAAGATATTAGACTAAATTTTTAAGGTGACAAGTTAGAGAACTAAATCTCGAAGTAGAGCAAATTACACAAGCCAAAAAAAAAAACTATTTTCCATTTTAAACACACGTATCAAGCAACACATCGTACGTAGAAGGAACATAGTTCTTGCTTTATTTTTTCACACAGAAAATAATGTAAAAAGGAAAAGAAAGTCAGAGAAATATTTATTTCATAATACATATACATATACTTTTTCTTTGTTGAAAAGGCAAGAGCTGGCCTTTCCTTAAGAAAATCCAAATATGTCTCGAAATTAAATTACCTTTTTTCAAACAACAGCACTACACTTTACTGGAGATTGGAAAGCAGTAAAAAATCCTCACAGTCAAATTTCAAAGGTACGTGTGGTAAAATGTTTGACTCAAAAATAATTTACGAGTCTATTTAGTCTACGATAACTACTGCCATTAATTTATTATCTTAATTTTTACCAACTATTTGAATACAAATAAGGTGATCAAAGAAATTTTCTAGGGCTGTTCCTGATTTTCTGTGTAGTTTTTTGACCATGTAGCCTTAGTCTTATACATACTAATATACTATTAACAAAAAAAAGGTCAAATGTGCATGTCTTACTGGGTCAATGAAATTTAGGTGCAATGCTATTTTCTGAGAACCATTTTATTTTTCTATGCGCAGTACAGTTTATATTATTTTCTGTAGAGAATTAGGGCATTTCAGTATAAATAAGTTTCTGCCAAGAAGATAAAAGTCAGTATATAGTTGTATATTTTGGTTTGGAAATGAATAAGTCAATATTTTTAGTTTTATAACCCCAATGGGTCGTGCCTTGGGGTTGTTTTTTTGCAACCGCGATGTGTCAATTTCAACCCGGTCCGTTGGACCGGCCCAGGTTTTTACCAAACCGGGCTCCATTTTCCAGGCCCAAAAAAAGTTGGACCATATTTGGCCGGAAAAATCGAGCGTGCCCGATAGGCCCAAATTTTCTAGTTCATTTTTCATGGGTTGGGCTAGTTGGGTTCAAATTAGAAATTATCGACCCTATCCTTTGTTTGGCACAGGCGGCCGATTTTTCCTCTTGGCCCAGTGGGCCAGCATCAGACCGGCCTGATTGACAGCTCTACCGCCAGGTCTTGGGTTCAAATCTTATCGCGGAGTGTATGGTTGTAGTTGTCTCTCTTCCCCATAGATTATGACCATGCCCGTGAAGGGTCGGTGTGGGGATATTCTGATTGTAAAAAAATAGTATTCTTAGTATTACATATTCTATTTGGCTGTTTGTACATAGAATGTGAATGCTGATCATTTATTAATTTGCAATACCATCAAATTAAGACTGATTAAATGACTCAATCTCGATAAGAATAGCAGATACTTTGGTCTATGCGTGGGAATTGAACTGTACAATTATTTGTCAACTTCATCATGTATTTGGAAATATTCAAAGGAGCTACTTGTCAACTAATTCAATATATTTGTTGTATAAACTTTGTCTTTTTAGGAAACTGAAACATAAGGAAAACAGAAAAACAAAGGGGATTGCATAATTAAGCACCAACTGCATATCACGAGATTAGATGTCAATTTTCACATTGCTGTTTTTGTTCTGTAAAAACAAACTACTCAAGAAAGAAATTATTTAAGAGTTCTTGAAAAGTAGCCCTGTACACTACAGTTGAAGAAATTATGAATTCATGATCTTATATTCCAAATTCGTGTTTCATAACTTTTTTGACATTATAGACGAGTGTCATGTGTATAAAATGAATTTTTTTTAAATAATATACTTGGTTGCGTGATTACATGCATTCCACGTGTAAACACAAAACGAAATACATGATGAAAACACAAATTGAAATAAAGAATCCAGCATGCGAATTATATGATCATCGTGCATGGCGCATATCTACTTTGACAATGTGTGGATGCAAGCTGAGAGTCAGACAAACACTACTTATTTGTTATATAGGGAGTGTCTGCCAAAACTTCTGCTTTTAGAAGAAGTGATTTATTGCTGTAGAAGTAAAAGTAGTTGAGAATCATGAGTTGGTAGTGTTTGAAAATAAAATTAGAAGTTGAAAGTCAAAAGTTAAGAGTGTTTGGTGAAAACGTTGGAAAAGTACTTATTTGTTTGTAAAAGTCAAACTAGAGAAACAAAAAGCTAAGAGCGCGATTGGATATGTTTTCATTTTGAAAATTTTTATTTTGCTAGAGAATAATGGTAAAAAAAATTTGGAAGAAAAAAAATGAAATTTGAGAGTGTGATTGGATGTGAGATGAAAAAGTAATGATGAAAGGTGATTAGATTTAAAAATAGTAAAATAATAATTGGATATGATTGATAGTTAGAAATGTGTGAGTGACTAGTGAAATTTGTGGGAGAATGTGTAATAATGATTAGTTTTTTGTGAAAGAATTGTCTAGATATGATTGATAAGAGAAAAAAAAAATGAGAAAACATGAAAGTGAGAAAATAATATATTTTCTGAAAATTTTCATAAACAATCGCATGTTTGATCAAAAAAATTCTCTAAGCGGGCGAAAATGGAATCTCTTCCATATCCAATCACTGACCTAAGGATGTGAATTGTGATTGGTTGTACTTTTATTTCGTCCACTTTTATTTTCTGAATGAATAGTGGTGAAATTTTTTTTAAAAGTGAAAGTTGGATGGGTAGAGAAAAAGTAATATTAATTGTGTTAATGGTGATAGAGTCAAGGGTGAAGTACGTTCAAATAAGTAAGAGCAGAACTTGAAGAATAAAATAACGATAAGAAAAATCCTTCCCTTTGGGAAAACTCCCGCCCAACTTGAAGCCGTCAAAATATAATAATTATGTCAAAAGATGTCCTACTATAACTATAATGCCCTACTTAGATACTACCTTAACCTATGGTCCTCAAGCCTATGTAAACCAAACACAAAACTAAATAATTAAATAACATCCCAACTTATAATTAAATTACATCAACTAATATTTAGCCTAGCCCACTAAATCAACATAATAAGGCAATCTGTATCAGAATATTTTAGAGATGTTGATTGTTTGTAGAATTTGTTTTGAAAAAAATATTGTAAAATATAATGTAAGGAAATTGAATAAAAAATAAAAAATTGAACAAAAAATAAGCAATATGAATCTCATTTTATAACTTTTGTTATCAAGATTAAGAGAAAAATGACAAAAATAGTGATAAATTAAAGAAATTACCAAAATTAGTTATATGAATAGGAGGAGGAGAAAAAAATGAATAGTATAGTTGGGTTTTGGGAAGTGTGAAAAAGAAAGAGAAAAATTAGTTAATTTTAGACAGAAATGATATTTTCTCTTAAAATAAAAACTCATTTTTTCACAAACAATCACACACCATATAATTCTCTCTCAAAAATGAAAATTTTGAAAAAAATTCACAACCAATCACAACCTCACCCTCGCCATTCTTTTAGATTATGATTAAGTGAAGCAAAAGCAGAAGCAAAAGTCGGCATTTGCAAGCACTACAAAGTGAATTTTTTAGCCAAAAACTAAGAAGTGTTTTTTGTTTTGTGATCCATAGTATATAAACCTTGTACAACATGCTCATCATACTCATCTCTATTTATATTTCAAAATCATATTTGAGTGCACTAATATAAATATAAGTTAGTAGAAAAAAAAATGTTCAAGAGTTTATCTTCTAGTTTAATGCCTTGCAAAACATTTTTACAGCCTAGAGCTAGGTATTATGGCATGGTTGAGCTTTTCGTTTTTCTGTAATCAATTCATTGAAATTTACTACAATTTGCCTCCATTATTAACTCATTGTTATAAACTGGTTTTCTTGCAGCATCATTTCACAAGAGAATGAAAATGGTATGTTTCCACATTAATTTCTTGCATATGCATAGTTATTAATTAAGCAATTGATACAGTTCGTGCAGTTGCCAGTTATCGTACAAAAGTTTTCCGTAATCCGAAACTGGAGAGGCTACAATACAACTATTTGTTCCCTGAGGTTTGTAGTTCTGTAATCCTCATTTTTGCATTGTTTTTTAACGGTTAATCGTTAGCGATTTTTAAAATTACGGCAACATTACAGATATCGACACGGCAAGTTGAACACATGAAAAAGTATCCTAATGCAAATGTAATAAGTCTGGGGATTGGTGACACTACAGAGCCATTACCAGATGTTGTAGCTTTGAGCATGGCTAATGTAAGTTTGTTTATTTTTCCCTTGATGTAAAACTGATGTCTATAAAGCCAGATTTAATTTGTTTTCTGTAATCATGATAAAAGATTATATAATCAAGTGATCTAAGAATTTCTAACCTTTCTTGGAGGTCGGGTTGTGTTGGAAATTTTGGTTTTGATAAAGAGGGTATCGACCCGACTTTGACCAATTTTTCGGTGGCTAAATATTTAATTCTGGAGGAATTAAATTATATATTATTAATCTACGTTCCGAGTAGATGTTCGTAGTATTTTTTATTTCTCAAAACCGAATTTCGGTGAGTGAGAAATTAATACACAAAGGTAGCCACATAAATGGGCATTATGTAAAGATTATTTAAAGGGAGATGAAAGGCTTATGCCTTATCCCACATGGAATATAAATCATAGTTTATCCTAGTTTATTTACTAGAAGGTGTTATTTGTTGTATAAACTATAACACAAGTGGATGATCACAAGTGGGCCACACGCGCGCGCGCCCGCCCGGCCCGGCCTGGGACTGGGCTTGGGCTTGGGCATGGGACTGGGCTTGGGCATGGGCATGGGCATGGGACTGGGCTTGGGCCAGGGCGGCCCGACCCTATTGGGCCCGGGTCCACTGTTATGCAGTAGTGGGGTGTAACATCTGGGATGTTACAATTAGATTAATGCCACTACCTTTTTATCTCCTGCGCAGTGTTGGTTGCATTCGCATTTGATTTGTGAAAAATTCATAAAGATTTCATACACCTCCAAAAGCTATTTCTACATTCTACACTAAGTCCATCAACCAGTCTTCAGCACTTTTCTAGTTCGAAGGTGCTTCTTACGTGTTAGTGGTGCTACTACACGAAGACGTCGCCGTTTCATCTTTGGAAGCAATACGTCAAACCGTGAGCACTAGCCGGACGTAATTGCTTTGCGGAAAGAGATTCGTCTCGACTCGCTTTACGAAAGTTCTATCTTTTGTAATAGCTAGTTCAGATTTCTTGTAATCTTGTTTTCGTAATTTGCCATTTGAAGAAATTCCCGATCCGTAACTTTGTAATAATCAACAATCGCAAAGCAATTAACCGAACTTACGATGGCAAGCACAAGCGTAACCCCGATCATCCTCCCCGCTTGCCGAGAAACCCGAAAAATTCATGGGTTTCGACTTCAAGAGTGGCGACAAAAATGTTGTTCTACCCGACTACCCTAAGTGCGGCGAAGTATCACCGAGGACGCTCGTTGTTCGAAAATGAACGAATCTTTGAAAACGCGCTGCGTTTGATGCATGGGGCCAGGGTGATTTCTTGTGCCGTAACTATGTCCTAAACGGACTTAGTGATGCACTTTCTGATGTGTATTGTCTTTGTGAAATCCTCCAAAGAATTGTGGGATTCTTTGGAGAAATACAAAACCGAGGATCTTTGGCACAAAGAAATTTGTTGTCGATAAGTTCTTGAATTTTGTGATGGTTGATTCTAAAACCGTGATGGAACAAGTTCAGAAGTTCCAGTTAATCCTACATGAAATCTCTGCCGAGGGAATGGCTTTGCCGGAAGCATTCCAAGTGGCCGTCTTGATTGAGAAATTGCCCCCAAGTTGGAGGGATTTCAAGAATTATCTCAAACATAAGCGAAAGGAGATGGGACTAGAGGATCTGATTGTCAAACTCAGAATTGAGGAAGACAATATGAGGATTGACTCTAAGTCCAAGCTTGTCCCTATGAAGTCAAAAGCCAACTTGATGGAGCACGGCTCGTCAAGTAACTCGAAGAAAAGACCTAACGATAAAGGCAAGAAACCCAGATGGAAAATTCCGGGGAGCTTGCTACAATCGTGGGCAAACCGAACCATATGGCAAAAAGATCGCGTCACACCAAAGAAAAAGAAAACCAAACCGCGATCCAATGCCAATGTGGTTGAAGAAAGGAGCCGTGCGCGAAGTTGACATGTCGGCGGTGGTGTTTGAAGCCAATTTGGTGGATAACCGAAAAGAATGGTTTGTGGATACGGTGCCACTTGCCATGTCTGCATTCGATAAGGATGCATTCTCTTCTTACATCCCATCGACCGGTAGGAAGCTCCATATGGGGAATCACGCCTCTTCGATGTTCTTTGGCGTTGGCGTGGTGCTAAAGCTTACTTCGGGAAAGGAGTTGAAGGTGAAGGATGTCTTTGCATGTCCCGGACATCCAAAAAACGGTTTCGGGTTATTTCTTTGGTCAACCATGGGTTTAGACTAGTTTTTGAGTCACGAAAAGTTTGTCTTAGCAAATTTGGACAGATTCCTTGGTAGGGTTATCTAGACAAAGGACTGCTTCAAAATGAATGTAATGATTGTACGTCGTTTTGGCGAGAATATGAATAAGAATGAATCTTCATTTATATTCTTTGAGTGCTCTAATTTATGGCATATTAGATTATGACATGTAAATCAATGCTATAAAAGGTTGGTAAATTTAGAATTGATTAATTTACAAGAAGTAAACTCACAAAGAAAATGTGAAGTTTGTGTTGAAGCTAAAATGGCTAAATTACCGTTTCATTCGGTTGAAAGGAGCACTTCACCTTTAGAGTTGATACACATTGATGTGTGTGATCTAAAATTTGTGCAAACTAAAGGTGGTAAAAATATTTCATCACATTTATTGATGATTGCACAAGATTTTGCTACTTATACTTGTTAAGAATCAAAGATGAAGCATTAGAGGCTTTTAAGAATTATAAAAATGAAGTTGAAAATCAACTAGCGTAGGATTAAAATAATTCGGAGTGATAGAGGTGGCGAATATGTTGCACCATTTGAAGAACTATGTACCCAAATCGGGCATAATTCATCAAACAACGGCACCATATTCACACAATCTAATGGTGTTCTTTGAACGCAAAAACCGGACTCTAAAAGAGATGATGAATGCCATGTTGATAAGTTAGGATTACCCCGAGAATATGTGGGGGAAGGCATTTTAAATGACCAACCACATATTGAATAAAATACCACTTAAAGGGAAAGATAAGACACCTTACGAATTGTGGAAAAATCGTAAGCCTTCTTATAAATACCTTAAAGTGTGGGGGTGTTTGGCTAAGGTAGCAATACGAACCAAAACAAGTTAAAATTGGACCAAAACAGTTGATTGTGTCTTTTGGGATATGCATACCAAAGTAGTGCATATAGGTTTATGATACATAAGTCGGAAAATCCGGAAATGATCAAGGTACCATAATCGAATCAAGGAATGTTATATTCTTTGAGGATGTCTACCCTTGTAGAAAAATTAGAAGTGAGTACTAATAAAAGAACTCACGAAGCGCAAGTGGTTCAACACCAATTAGTGAAGAAGCGAGACGCAAAGCGAAGAGGTCTAAAGACGGCTAAGTCTTTTGGGCGGATTACATAACATTTATGTTAGATGGTGAGCCAAACTCGATTAAAGAGGCTCTAAGCGATCCGGATGCTCGCTACGGCAAGAAGCTATCAATAAGCGAAATCGAGTCCATTTGCGAGAACCATACTTGGGAGTTGGTTGATCTCCTGCTGGTCATAAACCTTTAGGATGTAAATGGATCTAAAGAAGAAGTATAAAGCGAGATGGAACTATTGATAAGTATAAAGCACGGCTTGTAGCCAAAGGCTTTAAACAAAAAAGAAGGATATGACTTCTTTGACACATATTCTCGAAGAACGAAGTGCGTCTATTCGGGTCTTCTTGCGATTCTTTGCTTTGCACAATCCAGGGAGATTCATCGGATGGACGTCAAGACGGTGTTTACGAATGGAGAGATAGATCTTTGAAATATACATGGAACAACCTGAAGGGTTTGTTGCACCGATCAAGAAAATAAGGTGTGCAAGTTAATAAGATCCTTATGCGGGTGAAACAAGCTCCAAAACAATGGCATCTTAAGTTTGACAATACGATGTTGTCAAATGGATTTAAAATCAACGAGTGTGATAAATGCATATATGTCAAAGGGACATCGAAGCATTTGTCATAGTTTGTCTATACGTAGAGCGATTTGTTAATCATGGGCGCGTAGTCATGATACTATCATGGAGACTAAAAGAATGTTAAAGAGGAACTTTGACATGAAGGATATGGGGATTTCTTGATGTAATCCTTGGGATAAAAATCGAGAACTCCTAATGGAATTATCTTGTCACAATCCCACTATGTGGAGAAAGTGCTCAAGAAATTCAATGTTTTTAATGATTCACCGTCAAAAGACATTGATTTAAGTATAAATCACGGTTTGCTAATAAAAGCAGAACGTGGCTCAAATGGAATACTCATGTATAATAGGCGATCGATGTACATCACAAATTGTACACGCCCGGACTTGGCCTACCCGTAAATATGTTGAGTAGGTTCACGAGCAATCAAGCCATGAGCATTGGAAAGCGTTAACCAGGGTGTTAAAATACTTGAAGTATACCTTGGATTATGGGCTATACTACTCAAGATATCCATTTGTACTTGAAGGATATAGTGATGCTAGTTGGATTTGATTCGAAAGATTCATATTCAACTAGTGGATACATATTCACCATTGGAGGTGGTGCGGTATCGTGGAAGTCCACGAAGCAAACATGTATAGCTCGGTCCACCATGGAATCTAAGTTTATAGCTTTGGATAAAGGCTGGTGAAGAAGCGAGTGGCTTGCGAAACTTTCGGAAGATATTCCATGTTGGAGGAAGCTTTGTGCGCCTTCCGTGATGATTCTTGTGATAGCCAAACGGCTATAGGAAGGCACAGAGCAATATGTATAATGGTAAGTCTAGACATATTCGTCGGAGACACAATACCGTTAGACAATTGATCTCAAATGGTGTGATGTCAATTGACTACGAAAAGTCAAAAGATAATTTAGCGAGATCCTTTGACAAAAGGATTTGAATCGAGATCAATTGGGTAAATTGCTAGAGGGAATGGGCTTGAAGTCCACAAAGTAAAAATAACCATCATAGTGGTAACCCAACCATGATGATTTGGAGATCCCAGAACTTGGTTCAATAGGAAAACTAAACTATGAAGGTTATGTTGTAACTCTTGGAAACAATGTTATAACCCATCCCTGAAAGCAAAACCAAGTGTTGAAACACCCGCAAAGTTGTGGTGAGGCTAAGTCATTTGACTTTTAATGATTCCTACACCTCGTTGAGGTTGAGTATGGCAGGATACTCGGATAGGAGATCACCTATATATAAGTGAGAAGTGCGGGCCGCTTCAAAGCAACACTTATGAATTCAAAGTGGTGTCCATGGCGAAACGGACACAAAACGTGAGAAAGGAAGAAGGTGTTGAGACCTTATTGTGTTAATATTGTTGACTCGGTATACACCGTGGAGGAATAGTTCAAGGCATTGCGTCCACTAAGCCGCCGGTGTACCCGATGGTATTGACTACGGAAGGTTCAAAGCCATAAGCTACCTTTCCGAATGCAATATTGTCTCTTGAGGAGTGGTTTGCGTGTCCGCATTCATGCATACATTAATTTCCACTCATGTGGGGGATTGTTGGAAATTTTGGTTTTGATAAAGAGGTATCGACCCGACTTTGACCAATTTTTCGGTGGCTAAATATTTAGTCGGAGGAATTAAATTATATATTATTAATCTACGTTAGGAGTAGATGTTCGTAGTATATTTTATTTCTCAAAACCGAATTTCGGTGAGTGAGAAATTAATAAGTGTAGCCACATAAATGGGCATTATGTAAAGATTATTTAAAGGGAGATGAAAGGCATACGCCTTTATCCCATGGAATATAAATCATAGTTTATCCTAGTTTATTTACTAGAAGGTGTTATTTGTTGTATAAACTATAACAAGTGGGCCACACGCGCCGCGCCCGCCCGCCTTTACCGGGGCAGGGCAGGATCAGGCTTGGGCCGGCGGCGGCCCTACCTATTGGCCCGAGTCAGTCCACTAAAGTTTTGCCACTCGAAAATGGGCTTGGCGGATTCGAGTGATTTGATGATTGTTGGAGCCAATGAATACGGACATTGTAGGTGTCCGATTCGTGTGATAATATTTGGAGTTGTAACTCCTGCGGTGGTGGTCATCGAAGTTAGCCCACTACATTTGTTATGCGGTAGTGGGGTGTAACATCCGGAATGTTACAATTAGATTAATGCCCACTACCTTTTTATCTCCTGCGGTGTTGGTTGTCTATAAAATCATTCTTTGTGCATTGCGATTTGACACGAGAAAAATTCATAGCATTTCATACACCTTCAAAAGCTATTTCTACATTCGCACTAAGTCCAAAGAACCGATCTTGAGACTTTTCTAGTTCGAAGGTCTACGTGTTAGTGGTGCTACTATCTACGTAAGCGTAAGCCGTTTCATCTTTGGAAGCAATATCGTCAAACCGTGAGCACTATAGGGCGTAATTGCTTTGCGGAAAAGAGATTCGTCTCGACTAAACTTCCGAAAGTTCTATCTTTTGTAATAGCTAGTTCAGTTTCTTGTAATCTTCTGTTTTCTGTAATTTGCCATTTGAAGAAATTCCCGATCCTGTAACTTTGTAATAATCAACAGGTTGTTGGTTATCGTTCATTTTGAGTGTTCTGTTAATATGAATAGTTTTTAGTAGTGTTTTCAAATGTCAACTTCTCGCTACGATAATTTAATGAGAATTTAAAAGCAGGGTAGTGATGCTTTAGATTTCGATTTTTGGTTTTACTTCCAATTTCATTCATATATTTAAAAACACTTTTACAACTTATTCACCTAACACTCTCGAATAACTTAATCAACTTTTAGTTTCTATCTGAGACCTCGCGACTTTTGATTCTCAACTACTTTTCACTTATTTCACATTTACATTTGTTTGCAAACGTAAAGCTTGATTCGCGTGTATAATGATTTCAAAATGTTTGCTTCCTGGCACTCTAAATTGCAGTATGCACATAAACTTTCGACGCCTACAGGCTATAGGGGATATGGAGCTGAACAAGGGTGCAAGGTTCGTCGACTGAAAAATAAAACCAGTTACGCTTAATAATGCAATTATGCATACTTAGTCATGTAATGTTCATTTTCTCCCAAGAATAACATCAGTTCAATGTTGCAGGCGTTACGAAAAGCAATAGCAGAAACATTTTACAAAGACATGGGCATAAAGGACTCTGAAGTATTTGTATCAGACGGTGCACAAGGTGATATCTGTCGCCTTCAGGTATATCTGCATTCCGAAGACTTGGAGATGTATATCATTTTTATATTTTTGTTCTGAGGGCTTATCATTTGTGATTTATAACTGTTGTGTTTTCTTGCAGCTGCTATTTGGCTCTAACATGTCTATTGCTGTTCAAGATCCGACTTTTCCGGTGATACTTTGAAGCTTCGTTTGCTTAATGTATAGTTTGGGGTAAAATTGCAAAATTAGTCATGTAACTAAAGGGCGTTAGCAAAAAGGTCCTGTAAAAATTAAGTTTCGCAAAAAGATCCTGTAACTATGTAAATATCTCAATTTTAGTCCTGCAAAATGCACAGTTTGCAAAATAGTCCGGTAACTGTATGAAAATATCAATTTTGGTCCTAATGTCATCGGAAATTGGGAATTACATGTGCCGGTCACGTAATTGAATCCGGTGAAATTAGTACCAAAATGGAGATTTTCATATAGTTACAGGACTATTTTGCAAAGCGTGTATTTTGCAGGACCAAAATTGAGAGTTTGTAACAGTTACAGACATTTTTGCAAATTGCGAATTTTAAACGATCATTTTGCTATCGCGCTGTAGTTGCAGGACCAATTTTGTATTTTGCCCTATAGTTTGGTTGTGTAGAAACATATTTTGAAGATCCAAAAATGTCTTTTTTGAACTTTGAAGCTGTTCGTTGTCACATTTTGGTTGGAAAAAAATAGTTTTTAGTGTTTTCAGATATCAACTTCTGCTTCAAGTTATGCATAATTTAATCAGAATCTAAAAGTAAGAGGATGTGTGCTTTGAATTTCTGATTCCGCTTCTGGTTTGACTTTTACACACAAATAAAACACTTTTACGGCTTATTAACACAGTCTTATAACTTATTTAACGTTTAGTTTCCTTTAGCAAACACTATCAACTTCTGATTCTCTAAATCAGAAGTTTTGGCGAACACACCTTTAGTTTGTTTACAATACATGACATGCATCAAAACAGGCTTATGTAGACTCAAGTGTGATAATTGGCCAGACTGGTGATGTTAAGAAAGAATCAGGGAGTTACCAGAAAATTGAGTACATGGCCTGTGGTCCTCACAACAGTTTCTTTCCTGACCTCTCGAAAACGGGACGAACAGATATTATTTTCTTCTGTTCTCCAAACAATCCAACGGGCCATGCAGCATCCTTTGAGCAATTAGAACAGCTGGTGCAATTTGCACAAGAGAATGGATCGATCATCGTTTATGACTCGGCCTACGCTGTCTACATCAAGGATGGAAGACCTCGATCGATATACGAAGTCCCCGGTGCCAGAAAGGTAAATATATTGCTTCAAACATTAATGTCTCTCGTTAGTGTTTGGCTGAGCCTTTTTTTGTGACGGCTCATTGTCGCAACAATTTTGTTGCCAATACTTTATCGCAAAAAGATTATTTGCGACGACAAAGTTGTCGCTAATACAAACATATTATAGGCTGTTTAAGACTTAAGAGCTTATAAGCTCTCAAAAACTGTTTGGTGATTTTTTTTTTTAAAAAGCTTATAAGATCTTGAAAAAAGCTGTTTGAGAGCTCATAACCTGTTTTAAAAATGTTAAGAGATCCCTTTTTTAAATCTTATTTTAACAACCTACTTAAATTTTGGTTATCATCATCATCAACTGCGCCCTATCCCACTATGTGGGGTCGGTGGTATGAAGTTTATAGTGTCAATTAATCTAAAATTAGTTAACACTACAATTTCACACAAAAAACTACTTAAGTTAATTACTTAAATTTTGGTTACATAAGGGTTAATTACAAAAACTACCACTGAGGTTTAAGTTAATTACAAAAAAAACCACATGTCTTTGAAAATTATAAGAAAATACCGTGAGGTTTGATTCTGTATTACACTTTACCCCCTTCGTAAGCCAAAATTTTTCAAACTACCCCTTTACATCTATAATAATATTGCAAGTATCCCCTTACATTTAACACAAAATAAAACCTCAAGGGTATTTTTGTAATTTTCAAATACTTTCTGGGTTTTTTTCTAATTAACCCAAACTTCAGGGATAGTTTTTGTAATTATCACTTATTTCATTTACAAACTGTCATTACTAACATCTTAAAAGCTAATTCATCTTATTTTACCCAAACACTTTAATAACTTATATTTAAAATAAGATGTGACGTCTTATAAGATGTTTTAAATAAACTTAGCCAAATACCACAAATTTTTGATCTTGAAGTCATTTTGGCAGGTTGCTATTGAAGTGTCATCTTTTTCCAAGATTGCTGGATTCACAGGCGTTCGTCTCGGTTGGACTGTGGTGCCTCAGGAGCTCTTGTATTCAAATGGTTTTCCGGTCATAAAAGACTATAATCGAGTTGTCTGTACCTGCTTCAATGGTGCTTCCAGGATATCTCAGGCTGGTGGGCTAGCTTGTTTATCCTCACAAGGGTTCAAGGTGAATTTCTAACAGGCTTTATAACAAAACAGTACCCTTGAGGTTCAGTCTAATTACAAAACGACCCAATTATCTTTCAAATTTACAAAAAAAATCTTAATATTTGTTTCTATTGTACAAATCGCACATTTTTTAGTTACGCAAATACTAATATCAAAAGTGTTTCTGTAATACCTTAAGAAGGTACTTGTAATTTTGAAAGATAATTAGATTTGTTTTTTGTAATTGTAATTAGGCTAAATTTCAAGGGTACTTTTTGTAATTTAACCCTTTCTAACACCAAATATGAAGTTTGGAAGAAGTGCTAATTATCTGTTATTTTATTTAGGGATAATTACAAATGAACCCCAGGTTTGGGGTATTTACAACAACAAAAAAACAGAGAAGTTTCAAAATTACATAAACCTCCTTAGGTTTGATCATGTCTTACATTCTGCCCCTTCACAGACAAAAGACATTTCAAACACCCGCTTACGTTTGTAGAAAATATTACAATGTATACCCTTACATTTAAGACGGAACCAAACCTCAAGGGGTCTTTTGTAAAACTTCCATGGGTTTTTTCGTAAATACCCCAAACCTCAGGGGCTTTCTTGTAATTATTTCTTTTATTTATTTTCAGGCTGTACTCTCTCTTGTTGATTACTACAAAGAGAATGCAGAGATACTGTTGGAAACTTTTAAATCAGTTGGATTAAGAGCTTACGGAGGCGAAAACGCGCCATATCTTTGGGTGCATTTTCCGGGTTCGAATTCTTGGGATGTTTTCAATGAAATTCTTGAGAACACACACATAATAACAGTTCCAGGGAGTGGATTTGGTCCAGCAGGGAAAGAGTTTATCAGGGTTACTGCTTTTGGCCACAGGGAAAATATATTGGAAGCTTCAAAGAGGCTGAGAAGCTTTCTATCATAGGCAAATTAAACGAAAATTTTGGCTCGTTTAAATCAGAACGGATATTGTGTTGGCCTAATGGAATAACCTATAAATAACCTTGTCAAGATTGAGTAGCAGATCATTTCAAGAAACATTTAGAACGATTTTGGTTTCTCTACAAGCAAATAGAGATAATCTGTTAATATAGGATGCAATTTCAGCAATTTGGGCCAAAGCTGGTTTGGAACTATTGCCATGATCTTTGAATTTGGTTGCATGAATTTTTAGTTTTAATCATTGGTTCACATACTAGCAAGTAAAGTACTTGAAAGGGATAATTACACAAAAAAAGAAACCACGATGTTTGAGCTAATTAGAGGGGGCACGAGGTTTGAGCTAATTAGAGAGAGGGTGGGTTGGGGGGGGGGGGGAGCAAAGGTTTAAAAATGACAAAAAAACCATATTTATGTTTGATTCCATCTTACATGTCTCCCCTTCATAAGTAAAACAAACATTTCAAAATCTCCCTAACATTAGGGATGGCAATTTTGCCGCGACCCGATGGTACCTGCCCAACCTCGCTCCATTTGGGTCGCCCCGTCCCGTGATCTGCGGCAGGACGGAGCAATTATGGGTATCACTTTCACCCCGCCCATTTATTTTTTTATATATTAAATATATATTTTGCATATATTTATCTTTTAATACTATATCTACCATTTATAAATTGAAAATAACAACTTTTGTAAAGAATATTTTGTAAATATATATATATATAGGGATTGGTTCAAATGAGACCAATCCCTATAGGTTAGTCCATAAGGACACTTATGGACTCTTGATTTAAAATTTTGGATGACGTAGATCATTTTAGTTAATTTAGGCATATAAGGGTATAATTGTACTTTTATATTTAATTAGTTATGTTAATTGGACGGTTATTAGCTATATTTAAGTAAGAATAATCCTACCTTTTCAGTTACCCGATTTTTAGGGAGGAAAATTCATCAACTTCAAGCGTTTTTTTCAAAATTGATAATTATTTCCGCCATATTTGTGAACAGACATTTTATTGTATACTTAGTTCAGTGGACTTGTATACTTAGTCATGTTTTATTGTATATTTAGTTCAGTGGATTTGTATACTTGGTTCAGTGGAATCGTATTCTTAGTTATATAAGTAGTTTAGTGAATTTGTATACTTAGTTCTGTGGATTTGTATACTTAGTTCAATGGAATTGTATACTTAGTTATATAAGTAATTCAGTGTAATTGTATACTTAGTTAAAATGTTTCTGTATACTTGGTATTATTTTAATGTATAGTTAGTTCAATGTAATTGTATACTTAGTTAAATGTTTCTGTATACTTAGTAAAATTTTAATGTACATGTAGTTTAGTGTAATTGTATACTTAGTTAATTGTTTATGTATTTACTATATTTAATTTCCTGGATTCCTATTTTATCTTTTCTGTTGTATACTTACTTATGAAATGTTGTATATATTGTAATATATTTTGGCCATTGATACACTTCCGTGTACTAGCTAAAGCGTTACGTATGTCTGGTGGAGATCATATTCACTCTGGTACCGTAGTAGGTAAACTTGAAGGAGAAAGAGACATCACTTTGGGCTTTGTTGATTTACGGCGTGATGATTTTATTGAAAAAGATCAAAGTCGCGGTATTTATTTCACTCAATATTGGGTCTCTCTACCAAGTGTTATTCCCAGGGCTTCAGGGGGTATTCACGTTTGGCATATTCCTGCCTCGACCGAGATCTTTGGGGATGATTCTGTACTACAGTTCGATGGAGGAACTTTAGGACACCCTTGGGGTAATGCGCCAGGTGTCGTAGCTAACCGAGTAGCTCTAGAAGCATGTGTTCAAGCTATGATCTACACCATCCAAATAGTAAATCAATGGGCAAGATATATTACAATATATACAACATTTCATAAGTAAGTATACAACAGAAGGGATAAAATAGGAATCTAGGAAATTAAATATAGTAACCGCTTCCTAAAAATTAGGGACGTAATTTTGTATTGATCACGTCCTCATAATCAAGCGATTCACCTTTCCTTTCTCTCCCTTCCTATTCGAACCTGCAAATTATTCAAATATGGCAACAGAATCGTGCAACAATTAATGAAAAGTATACAATTACACTAAACTAACTATACATCAAAACATTACTAAGTATACATAAACAATTAACTAAGTATACAATTACACTAAACTACATGTACATTAAAACTTTACTGAGTATACAGAAACATTTAACTAAGTATACAATTACATTGAACTAACTATACATTAAAATAATACTAAGTATACAGAAACATTTAACTAAGTATACAATTACACTGAATTACTTATATAACTAAGTATACAATTCCATTGAACTAAATATACAAATCCACATAACTAAGTGTACAAATTCACTAAACTACTTATATAACTAATAATACAATTCCACTAAACCAAGTATACAAATCCACTGAACTAAATATACAATAAAACATGACTAAGTATACAAGTCCATTGAACTAAGTATACAATAAAATGATTGTTCACAAATATGGCGGAAAGAATTATTAATTTTGAAAAAAAAAACGCTTGAAGTTGATGATTTTTCCTCCCTAAAAATCGGGTAACTGAAAAAATAGGATTATGTTTCCTTAAATATAGCTAATAACCGTCCAATTAACATAACTAATTAAATATAAAAGTATAATTATACCCTTATATGCCTAAATTAACTAAAATGATCTACACCATCCAAAATTTTAAATCAAGAGTCCATAAGTGTTGTTATGGACTAACCTAAAAGGATTGGTCTCATTTGAACCAATCCCTAAATATATATATATATATATATATATATATATTTTGATAATCGAGAACTCACTGTGGCAAAAGGTCCTTTGGGCCCACCCACAGCTACCAAACTTGGCGGTAACACAAATAATTTTTTTTTCCTTTTCCTCACTTTTCTGTTTAAGCTTATTTTAATTCATGTCAGGATGAGTTGACTTGCCTTGCCCGCCCCGTTCTAAGGATGGGGTGAGTTTAGATCTTTAGATACCCGACTCGACCCATTGTCATTCCTACCTAACATTTGTAGGAATATTACGATTCTACTCCTTAAATTTAAGACAAAATCAACCCTCGTCAGGTTATTGTAATTCTAAAAAATCTTTGGGTTCTTTTGTAATTAGCCCAAACTTCATGTTTTTTTTTTTTTTGTGATTATTCCTAATTCAAATCCTTCTCTTCCTTTCAAATTGCTGAAAAGTACAAGTTCCTTCAGAATGCCATTCAAGATCAAGTTAACCAAGCAATTAAATATTACAAGAAGGGCCAAACTACCACTGGTTTTTCGCAAAAATATTTAAACTAAGAAATAATAGCATTAGACAGTCATGAAAAAAAGCAAACAATTGAAACAAGAAAAGTCAAATGCCCATACATCAAGAGCATGATCAACATGTATGTATCTTTGCAGCCAAATTCAACATTGATAGGTATAACCAACAACAAAGATAATTCAACATCCACGAATCTAGCAATATACTCTCCAAGATATTCAAAACCAGCATATAAAATGTACCTTTCAAGAAAAAAAAAACATATATACAGACATAATCAACAGTATATTTACTGCTCCACGGTCTATGTAACTTTGGATGCTTGTTAACTAACCTCTCCAAGCGGCAACGAAGTAAGATCGCAGAAAAGGGTTAATTGCAAAAATTACTCAATGAGATTTAGCTTAATTACGAAACAAAACCTAGTTATCTTTCAAAATTACAAATACCCCCTTGACATTTCTTGCTATTTCACAAGTTGCACCCTCAGTAGGGGTATTCGTTAGGTAAATACAAACGAACCTAAGGGGTGTTTGTAGCACTTTGAGGGGTATTTGTAAATTTGAAAGATAACTGTGCTTTTCGTAATTAGGCTAAACCTCAATGGTAGTTTTTGAAATTATCCCCCAAAAAAATAGACCAGCCATGCCTCTTACTAGAGCTAGATATCAAGAATCTGACAGCTAACCAGCTCCGCAGATCCAGCACTCCTATTCGCAATAACTTTCCATAGATTTCCCAACGATGCCGACAAATTTCCAGAAAGATCTCGCAAATTTTCATCGATAGTAGATGAAGTAGACGGACCAGAATCAAGTCCATTTTCCCTGCCAGCTTGCATGACAGAGATGTTATGGTTTACATCTTTAGTGATAACATGGAGCTTTCCAAGGAAACCAGCAAGTAAATACGGGGACTCAGAATCAGCTAGATCGCGAATAGGTACATCTCCTTCGATCGTTTTCCAAGAATCATCTTGGTCATCATACACTTTAATCCTAGCACTATCAAGAGAGCTAGATGGATCCAAAGCATACAATTCCCCATCAACAATAACACTTAGCTTAGTCCCCGCCTGCTTGGCGGGCCAACCCTCTCCCATTCCAACGGGCATTTCGACCCACGAATTTGTCTCCGGATCATAAACCTCTCCTCCAACATCCACAAAAAACGGCCAACAGTATAAACTTTGAGGAACGTATAGTTTCCCCTTATATGACGTCATCCCGGTTGCAATAGGCTTGAGCAGGTCGGCTAGAAAGGCCGTTGGTAGCACTTGAGCTTTAGAAAATGGCATGCTTGGTATTTCCGTCCATACACCCGAACATGGGTCGAAAACCTCGGCCGATTGAAGTGGAGTTAGTCCACCTCGGCCGCGAGTAACACCTCCGACAACATAAAGCTTGTTGTTTAAGACACCCGTCTTACAATAAGCTCGGCCGATAGACATGGGGGCCACTTCACTCCAAGAATTTACGATCGGATCGTAACGCCATACCGATTTCATGGCCGAAGCGCGACAAAATCCGCCCATGACGTAGAGACAACCATTAACGGCTCCAATAGCACAACCGCAAAACGGGATTTCCTCCAACGCGTCTTTTCGCCCAAGCCAACCTCTAATGGCGTCCGCAATAATGCTCGAACCAACCATGTTCCACAACCGAAGGCCCCTTCTCATACCATCTTCAGCAGCGACGTTTGGCATAAGAGGCAACCGTTGCCATATACAGGAAACGGGGTCGAGGGCGTGCCAAACGAGCTTTTCACCGTCGAGCTTAGTCAAAATATAGAGCCACTCCTCGGTCGTGCCGAGTTCTTTTCTCAGTTTATAACACTCACCACCCGTTAGAGCAGCTTTCCATCCTTTTGAGACGAGTTTCGCCTTGAAATGCCATATTCTTGGGATTCGGGCGAGAATCTGAATTGATATCTCATCGGGAAGGTTAGGGATCAAACGGGTATTTTCTTCATCCCAAAAGCTATGAGATGTTTTTGTCTCTTACAGGCTTCGCTTGCGACACCTCAAATGGCTCACTGCAGCTCGCTTTATGATTATTCAAGCTCAGTCTAGCTCCCATTAGGGATTCTTTCTTCACCTTCTGTAAGTGAAAACGGTGAGTTTGCTTCAATATTCTATGCCATGTGCTGTAGTACCATTTTCTGAGAATATAGATAACCAAGAGCAAGTGAAAAATCAGAGTAGATAAAAGAAACTATGGAGAATAAGATTAAAAAAAATACGAAGCATAACCATAATTTTAGATACAATGACCACCCTCTTGAATGTCGTGATACCAAAAAATTGCCTAAAGTGCCTAATTCGACGTTGAAATGTTAGGAAGTCAGAAACATTTGATAGACACTAGTTATGAAACTCCAAGTCACCATTCGGATAGCTTGTAATGAGAGATAAAAGTAGCAAAGTAATTGCAAAAACAAAGTCATAATTTAGAAAATTACAATTCACAAATTGCATAATACGTAATTAGTAAGGATTAGCTTTTCTTGACAGACTTAAGTCATGAAGTCAACCAGATACCAGACTTCAATTCTCAGAAACATTATGTGGAAAAACATAGAAGATATAATAAGTACCAGCAACAGAAACTCAGAACCCAAATACTCTACTCCCAGCACCAAACAAATCTGATTTCACAATTTGACAGTTAAACTATGTTGATCAAATTGCACAAAAAAATAAATAAATAATTTAACAGTAATTTTCCAAAAAGGGGGAAAAAAACACAAACACGAGTAAATCTTCAATTCATAGTCTTAGGGCACATTCAACATATAGAATATCAAGATTTAGCTTACATGGGCCAACATTTATTCACGATTTAACAAAGTCAAAAGTTTCTGATAAAACGAAGAGAACCCAGATGAAAAATTATGCGCCCAAACAAAACAATAATTCAACGGGATTCAATCAACAAACCCAACAAAAAAACGCAAAAAAAAAAAAAAATAGCAAACGAAAAAAAGGGGGAAATCATTCAATTACCTGTACACGGATGATAAAGAAAGGACAAAAGAAAAAGAAATCAAGGATTTTACGGAGAAATAAAAGAGGTATATTTAGAGCAAACGGGAGAGTGGGGACGTTAACATGTGGCTGTATATATCAAATAATTGTAATTAGATAAAATCTGTCCCTTCGTATTCCCACATCCTCCGGTGAGTTATGCTTTTAAGCTATTAATTGTTAGGGACAATTACAAAAAACACCCTCAGGTTTGGACTAATTACAAAAAAACCCAAAATTGATTTGAAATTACAATATCCCATCAAGTTTGCTTATGCGTAAAATTTAAAGGGGTAAGATACTAAGATATGGTATATTTTTTAAATATCAGGGTTTTTTTTGTATATTTTTTATTTAGAAATGGGAAAATGTAAGATGTAACCAAACCTCATGATTTTTTTTGCAATTTTCATAAACCTTTGGATATTTTGTAATTAGCTCAAATCTTAAGGGCTTTCTGAAATTATCCCCAAGTACTATTTATTTTTTTGGTGGCGTTGTTATGTAGCGTCACCGGCGTGATTCATCAAGAAAAGCCAAAAGTAAACGTGAAAGAATGGTGTAAATGCGAGATTTGTAATTTTGTATGATAATGATGTTTTTAATTTTTTTTAAATGACTTTTTCATAATAGTTTATTTTAAAAAAGACTATGGTTTACACTAAACAGAATTAAAGGAGGATGTACCTGGTCAGGTTGTAAGTTTTGGTTAATGTGTGTAATCGTAAATTGATCCTTAGCTCTTATAAATTATTATTCTAAAGTAAAATGATTTTTTTTTAAAAAGCTATAAGTTTTAAAAATAAAATTATCCTCTTTGCCAACATAAGAACATGTTAGTGAATAAATGAATACACTTTTTTTTTTTCCAAATCACATGAAACCACTGTGTCAAATCATGAAAACAATAATTCTCTCATAATAATGGGACCGATGGAGTATGCAATATTCCAATACTATTCTAATAGTTGTTTGACTAGCTCATAATATATTTTAAAATTATTTTTATTTGAAAACTTACAATAGATAGTTTGAAGAAAATATAGAAGAAAAAAATAAAATAAAATATTGAGAATGTTATAGGTTCATTCAGAAAAGTACGAGACTCCAGCTTATATTATAAAATTTATCATTTTTTCTTATATTTCAGAACTGCAACTATTAATATTTTAAATGCAAAATTAAATGTGAAACGGTGAAAGTCCATAATACCATAAAACGACTATACTTTTAGTGTAAAGTGATACTATTAAAACCTCACATAGAAACCTGTTGTATTTTGAAAACTCGCATAGCTTACTTATTCAAATAAATAAAATGTTACCATTAAAATGTCCATATAAATAAATTTATCCAAACATCGAATATTCCGATTTGGGCCGGGTTGTAAAACAATTGAAATTTTCGAAGGTAGTATAAATAAACATTCAATTGATTACAAACATCGAGTGAAAAAATAATTGTAATACGTATAGTATCGTAAATCTATACATATCTACAACAAAAAAATTAAACATAAATAAATCTAAATGAATCGTAGAATCAGAACTTCGCAACAGAGACCGATGGACAAAACCCATATCAAGATAATTTCATTTATGTCACATATCGTCATGTAATTGATTATTTGATTTTCTGAATAAAATCACACATATGCAACAAACTTATTAACTGGAAAAAAAATCTATTATGGACAAATAAAAGCTACCCATTAGTGACAAATTTATTTAGATTACGAGACAATCTCCTCCATCCAAGGATGATGAAGAAAAAAAAAAAGAGGAAATATGGCTGTAGTTATGTAATAATAAAATGATCTGGATTTGTTGATATGGCGTGATTCAAGAACGTTACTCAAGTAATTTGCAATAAAAGTCAATAAGAGGAATTTTTAATGAATCATGTTAACTAATAATTCATGCGCCTAAGGGTGATTAATTTGACTTAACTAAGATGCACACATGTGGCTAGAAAATGAATGGCTTGATTATAATAAACGTATAAGTTTGATAATTAAATGTTTTAAAAAAAAAACTATAGACCGATACCTTCTAGACACATTCAAATTGAATAAGCTGATGAATCAAAGGTTAGGATGCTGTTTTGGTGAATTCACAAATTTTGAAAGTAAAATTCAAAACTACCAAGAATAAAATAATAAAATATAAGAAAACAGGACCTTGTGAGTTTAGTTTTTTTTTTTTTTTTTTAATTAGGAGTTGGCTAATTGCATACTATAATGAGATGTTTAATTTTGATCATATTTATTACAAAATTGATACTACTAACTAGTGTTTTAAATACCGTACCGGTGATCAAACCGGTCAAACCACCGGTAAGCGGTTCAATCGGTCGGACCAGTAAAATCGGCAAACCGATTTTAATAAAATATATTATATAAAATATTAATATAATATATTGATATAAAAAGAGAAGTTATATATTTTTTATTTCTTATTTTTTATTATATAATTATTGATTGTTTGTTTATGCCTATATTATAGAAGTTCGTCCAAATTTAGAATATTTTGATTGATTATAATTCTTATTTGAATTAGTTAAAATACAAATAACTGATTTGAATATTAACATAATACTAAATAACTTATTTTAAATATTGTTTGATTTGAATTATGGCATAAATATGTTAAACATTAAGTTTATAATTTCAGTTTTTATAAAAAAAAGTTGAAAAAAAAATAAAAAGTAAAAAAAGTAAAAAAAATCAGTTTTGGCCGGTTTTGATCGGTATAACTGCAAAAATGGTATTTAGAGTTTTACCGTACCGATCCAACCATCGGTATCCGGTATAACCGGTTCAACTACAGTCTGGTATTTAAAATAGTGCTACTAACTATTAAACTTTGTAAATTATTTTATCCTGACACATGAGAGGAAGCTTGTTACCACCACCCCTAGCTCCTTTGCGTTCATTTTTTTTCCCTTCACATTATTCTTTCTTTTAGAACAACATAATTTAAAAACAAATACAAGTGGAAGCTATAATCGCTAGCCCTATTTGTACCCAGTTTTCGAGAGATAGGATCTGTTGGATGCACACCCCGGACCTTCAATATTCAGTGAAGTCCGCTTACAAGGTCATTTGTAACTTCAAGAAACACTCAGCTAGGGTTGCTGAATCTAGTAATCAGCAAATGGTTTATCAGAGCTCGTGGAAGAAATTCTAGAAATTAAAAGTTAAAGGGAAAGTAAAGTTGTTTTTGTGGAGATGCTTGAATGATATTGTGCCTGTGATTGCCCTCATTGCTAAGAGAGGTGTTGTGCTGGATACAAAGTGTAAGTTTTGTGGGGAAGCTGAAGAGAGTTTGATGCACGTCTTCTTTCATTGTGAGCGGGCTGTCAAAATTTGAAAATTGTCTCAGGTGCAGTGGAGTAAATTTCAGAATCAGAATTCGTCCTTTTGCCATTGGTGGGTGGAGGTTTGCTCTAGGCCCTGGGATCGAACGTTTATCGATCGCATCCAACTTACCACCTATATGCTATGGTGGATATGAAAAACAAGGAATTTATGGGTGTTTCAAGACAAGTTTGTTCCAGAATTCGAAGTGGTTAACTCAGCGTGGAAAGAATGGAACGAGTTCGAGACATATAATTTTAGTAGTTAAGGTTTTAAGGTGTGCCCTCTAGGGGTTGTTATCAACTCAATAGTGGTGCTTTTCCTTTTAATCTGTTTTGGCTCTTGGCTAATGGGTGTACATATTTGGGTAGACCTCAGTTTTTTTTCTACTCTGTGTCTGTTGCTTTTGGTGATGTCCATAGCCATTTTTTGTTATCTCATTTGTGATCCCTGCGTCGGATCGGGTTCCCAGCTAGGAAGGTTGTTTTCTTGGCTGGGCATTTGGCAAGTGTGCCACGGATGTAAAGTACTATGAGTTCAGTTTAATACAACTTTCGTTATTGGGCAAAAAAAAGACAATTTGACTTGTTAATACTTGCCCAACCGTATGATTAAAATAGTATTAGGTTATAAATGGATAGTCGGATAGGGGTCTATCAAACTGTCGGGTAATGAGATGCTATCGAAGTGGGAAGAGCCCAAACCCACTGTAATTTTGTCAAGTGTCCCACTATGACATACACATATATTTTTTTCAAAAAAGAAATCAAAATGTGACGCATGTCATAATCCTACGGGAGTTTGATATTACCCACTCGGGTAGCATCTACCTACTCCAAACTATTGATCCATTCATCGACAACATTAATAATCTTTGGGGTTGAGGTCGAATAGGTCGAATATTAGATTGCATTTGGATGAGATGATTTAGATCTAGGGAGGAGATTTGGGGAAAAAAATTCAAATGACTCAGTCTAGAATAAATTTGAAATTCTCTAAAATAACTCAAAAATTAGCTTTAAATGATTTGAAATCCATTATAGTCTGATATCATCTAAACAACCTCAATGATTTATTATTATAGATTTTAAATCCTTAGCTCCAATCCACTAATCCAAAATTGAAATCCCAAGTTCATTACTAATGAAGAATCTCAAAACCATAGTAGTAAAATTACTAGAATGGACAAAAAATGCAATTAGTCACATAATTAAAAATAGTTATATTCAAATTAAAAAATTCAATTTAGTCCTTTATGTAACAAGACTTGCATTGAATAAGAGAATGATGATAAGATTAGATTAAGAATGCAATTTATCTTATCTTAGTAGCGACTTAAATGCCATTTCTAGTTCACTCTCATAAGCATTTCTCTACGTGTGAGTACACCAAATCATATTGGGAATCGTAAGCAATTTGTCCAAAAAAGACTTAGAAATCTCAAATATTTTCAAGTCATGTGCATTTTATGTGATAATATTCATTTTATTTTCATTTTTTGCACAAATTGGACTCAATCCGAGTAGGAGTGTAAAAGAAGTGAATCTTTTTTATTCGATTCGGTATTCAAATTCATATATTGACATTCGAATTTGAAAAATTAGAATACGAATCCAAATAAAAATATTTATTTAGATTCGCATATTATGTGAATACGAATATGATTATCACTATATTTGATTCGAGTATTCGAAAGAATATTCGAATAATATTATGTATATTTATATTTATACAAATCACTTTTATGTAATCTTTATACGTATAAGTATATATATTTATTTAAGTATCACTTATAAAAGACTCAAACTAATAAGGTTGTGCTTGGTTGTGGAAAAATTTCCAAAATTTTCATTTTGGAGTGAGATTTTTTCAAGATGTGTGATTGTTTGAGAAAAAAATGAAAAATTTCCAAAGAAAATCTCATTTCTCTCCAAAAACTCATTTTTCTTTCTCTCTTCCACATTTCCCAATACCCAATTATACTATTTATTTCTCTCCCATCTCCCTTTATAAAAAGATTTCCAATAATTTCTTTAATTTATCACTATCTTTATTATTTTTCTCTTAATCTTGTAAACAAAAGGTATAAAATGAGATCCATATTGCCTATTTTTGGATCAATTTTTCATTTTTGTTCAATTTTCTTACATTATATCTCACACTATTATTTCCACAAATTTTTTCACAAACAATCAACATCTCTAAAAGATTCTCTATCACATCAACATAATCATCACTTTTTCTCTACACATCCAACTTTCACTTTTAAAAAACAATTCACCACTATTCTCTCAGAAAATGAAAATGGATGAAATGAAAGTACAACCAATCATAGTCTTAAGCTCCTACATAGTTATATTTTCGTAGTATATTCTTGATGAACTCGACAATACACTCATGTTTTGTTCATATATTTGGTGATTAATATGTTGTGGCAAAAACTTGTGTGAGACGGTCTCACGGATTTAGATTCGTGAGACAGAGCCCTTACGCAAAGTTTTAAAGGTTATTTTTTTCAGATTTTATTTTTCTTAGGGTTTATATTTATTTTTTTAGGGTTTATTTTATTTTTTGGGTTTATTTTTAATTGATTTGGGTTTTTAGGATTTTTAGTTTTTTTTAGGGTTTATTTTTTTATTTTTTGGGTTTATTTTTGTTTTTCGGGTTTATACTTCATAGTTCATGTTTTTATGGTTTATTTTTGTTTCTTCATGGTTCATTATTATTTTTAAATTTATTTTCATGGTTCATGTTCTCAAGACGGAGTCCTTAGGAGGTCCGTCTCACAGATTTAGATCCGTGAGACCGTCTCACAAGAGACTTGCTCATATGTTGTTGATGTATTTATAAATTTCATGACCCAGAATTTTTATTTTGATTGTAACTTTTGTTGCAATCTAATAAGATATTGTAAGAAAAAAAAGGATTAATATAGGTTATGATTTTAAATATGAATATTCGAATAGATTCGTATGTATTCAAATATTTTCAAATAAGAATAAGAATAATTTTGTTTTATTTGAACATTAAAAGAATATTATCTAAATAAGTCAAATAAGAATATAATATCTTCTCGATTCGATTCGTTTACACCCCTAAATCCGAGTCTTAGTTACTTTTAATCAAATTTTTAAATTTGAGTATGACTATTGTGGACACCCCCCTTTAATTACACTACCAATTTCACGTTTTTCCGTACTAGAATATAACATATCCTATATCAAAAATTTAAAAAAATGGAAAGAACGGAAATTAGTAAAAGTGATCCAAAACCAAAAATAGGAGTTACATTGGGCTTACATTTTGGGCCGAATCAATCTGAGGCCAATAAATTACACCCTTTTAATGCAAAATGCGATTTTACTTTATTCAAGTATTCAACTACAACTCTCCTTGTCCCATTGATTTCCTCCCTGCCCGGGTTCAGTCAAGTCAGCCTCTGTATCTTCTGAACTGAGTGATACGAATACGGAATATACCGGAATACATACATGTATGTACACAGAAATGAATGCAGTACAAATGTATAAACGTTAAAGCTATCACATCGGAGTAGAAATGTCTCCCGCCAAAGATCCCGCCGTCGCATTGCCACGGACTAGAAAACAGCGCAAGCGGCTCAAACGAAAAGGTATACAATTTCCAATCCCCGAAAATGGTGAAAAGTGTCCAAGGAAAGAAAATACCCCAAGTTAATTCACCAATTACCTCTCATGATCTTGTTTCCAATTTTCTCTTGGTTTTGTGTAGTGAAAATCAAGGCGAAAAGGAGAGCTCAGAAGAAGAAGAATCTGAAAGAAAAAGAAAATGTTACTCCGCTAGTGAAAAAGTACTGGCTTCAGAGGTACGATCTTTTCTCCAAATATGATGTGGGCATTAAGCTGGATGAAGAAGGGTGGTTCTCTGTCACGCCGGAGGAAATCGCCGCCTGGCAGGCTCGCCGGTGCGCTGGTGCCGGAGTTGTTATTGATGCCTTTGCCGGCGTTGGAGGAAATGCTATTCAGTTTGCCAAAGTGTAAGTTTTAAGAATGTCGAAGTAATTTTATGCTTAGGCGGTAAAAGAATAGTCGAAACATTATACATAATTACTTTTTTTCTTATACTTGCGTTAGGGTTTTTAATTTCAGTATAATGGTAGTAGTACTCCGTCCCCTGTGCAAAAAATTACTGCAATTCTGCAAAATATAATAGATTTTTTTGTTTTATATCTTTGCTCTTTTGTTTGTATCAGTCTTCCTTCGCACTAGCAATCTGAGAGAAATAATTTGAATGATAGACATTACATGTGTCTGACTGACTTCTTCTTCAATATGGATGATTGAGCATTCAGTTTCGTCTTACTAAGAATCAAATGTAGGAAAATATAGTAGTTCTTCTAGTACAGTTTATAGAATCGAAAAATCCCGAATTGGCAAAATTTGCAAATAAAGCAAAATGGAAAAATAGCTCGAATCGCGTGTTCAACACACTATCCTTAAAACAGATTCGTTCCCTATTCTGGACGTCTGTTTCCCAGGATAAGACGAGAAAACCGGATTACCTATTCCTATTAATCGAAAAATTATGCCCGAAAATTATCACCAAAAATTACAAGAGCTTTAGGGGAGAGATGAAAATTTTGTGTTTGATTTGTTGTGTGTTTACAAATGGAAAATAACCCATATTTATAGGCAAAATTTTGCCCTTTACTATTCATAAGGTCAAATTGGCCTTTACTATTTAAAAAGTTAAATAAGTAATTTTATTCAACTTGGACTCAAGTTGTTCATCAACTTGTCCAATAATCCCCACATGAAGAAAATTACTAAGATACAAAGATTTGGTGATAAATTCCAACGGTTGAATCCTCGCATAGGATAGGTAGGTGTAACCCTTTGAACCTTCCTTGTGAAAGCATATTTACCTTACTAGCCGATCAAGAGACACGATGTCCTTGAACTGCTCGCTTTTGTGTAAACAATGATATACCTCACACAAGATTCTTCCTAACATACTTGGTTCTCATGTTTATGTTCATTCACGGCCCCGAACATACGCCCGGTTCTACAAGAGGTTCTAAGAATTGAGCCTCACACATTCTCTTGAAGTGGCCCCACTTCTCTCTCACATAGGTGATTCTCATTTAAGATAGCCCGTACTTACCTGCCGACTTACCGATGCACAAGAATCATTAAAAGCCAAATTGCTTATCCTCTTCTCCACGGGTATCTTTGTTAAGGAACGGACAAGGGATAACTCCCCACAATGATCATAGAGTCTTTTTACAACCAGGTTGTCCCTTTGAACCTAGATCTTGGGATCTCCAAATAACTAGGTTGGGTTTCCATTGTATCAACTCATTTTTCTAGAGGCTTAAGTCTCATTCCTCTTAATGATTTCACAACTAGCTCCCGATTCAACCCTTTGGTTAATGGATCCGCTAAATTATCCTTTGACTTCACGTCAGTGATAGAGATAACACCGGTTGAGAGTAGTTGTCTAACGGTATTGTGTCTCACGACGATGTGGTTGCAAACTTACCATTGACATATTGCTCGTGCCCTACCAATAGCAGATTATTTGTCACAATGTATACAAATTCTTGGCACGGGTTTAGGCCATTTTGGAATATCTTCTAAGAAATTTCGAAGCCATTCAACTTCTTCACCACACTGACATGCAAAGCAATAAACTCGGACTCCATAGTAGACTAGCTATAAATCTGTCGCTTAGAAGATTTCCATGATATTGCCGCACTCTCCTAAAGTGAATACAAGTCCACTTGACTTGAGTCTTTAATATCGGATATCCATTAGCATGCTATATCCTTCAATAACAACAGGATATCTTGTATAGTGCGATTTTTCAAAATCATGAGTATATCTTAAATACCTTAGTATTCTCACTATACCTTTCCGGTGGTCATGCCCTGGATTACTCGTGTATCTGCTCAATTTACTCACATTTGCATAGGCAATGCCTGGTCTTGTACAACTCATTAAGTACATTAAACTTTCTATGACTCGTGAGTATTCAAATTGAGACAACCTCACCTCTATTCTTCGATAAATGTTTGCTTGTGTCTATTGGAGCTCTAGCTAATGACGTGTCATCCTTACTAAATTTTCCTAGAATCTTATTCACATAATGTGACTGATCAAGTGTCAGTCCATTTGAAGTTCTAGAAATCTTTATTCCGAGGATCACGTCAGCTAAACCCATATCTTTCATGTCAAACCTTGAGTTCAACATATCTTTAGTGGATTTAATTATTTTATCATTACTTCCAATGATAAGCATGTCGTCTACATAAAGACATAAAATGACATAGTCATTTCCAGTCTCTTTAACATAGACACATTTATCACATTCATTTATTTTAAATCTACGTTCTTTCATGACATTATCAAATTTTTCATGCCATTGTTTGAACTGTTTCAAGCCGTATAATGACTTGACCAATTTACAAACCTTGTTCTCTTGCCGGTGCAGAGAATCCTCAGGTTGTTCCATGTAAATCTCTTCTTCTAAATCTCCATTTAGAAAAGCGGTTTTTACGTCCATTTGATGTCTTCAAGATTTCGCAACGCAAAGAATTGCAAGTACCAATCTAATGGAGGTTATTCTTGTAACGGAGAATACGTATCAAAGTAATCAAGCCCTCTTTTTGTTTATAACCTTTAATTACAAGTCAACTTGTACTTATCAATTGTTCCATCTCGCTTCATTTTCTTCTTGAAAATCCATTTATAACCTAGTGGTTTACTTCCTTCGGAAGATCCACTAGTTCCCATGTATGGTTTTGCAAGATGGAATCAATTTCACTTTTTATGGCCTCTTTCCATGATGGTCCCGGAGAAGAATTGATAGCTTCTTTATAGCTTTGAGGTTCACTTTCCAGCATGTAGGTTAGAAAATCTGGACCAAATGATTTTTCTATCCTAGCTCGTTTGCTGCGTCTAAGTTATATCTCTTCTTCTTTATTTCCTTGCTCTTGTTCTATTGAATCATGTCTTGCTTCTTCTCTCGATCTGCACGGAAATACATTTTCAAAGAACGAGGCGTTTCTCGATTCAATTATCGTGTTCGTGTGTATATCTTCAACTTTAGATTCATGCACAAGAAACCGATAAGCAACACTGTTATGTGCATATCCAATAAATATGCAATCAACAGTCTTGGGTCCTACCTTCACCTTCTTTGGTGTAGGTATAATCACTTTAGCAAGACACCCCCACACTCGTAAATATTTGTAGGATGGCATTCTTCCATGCCATAGCTCGTAAGGGCTTTTGTCTAATTTCTTATGGGGTACCTTGTTTAAAAGGTAATTAGCTGTCAAGACAGCTTCCCCCCACATGTTCTCGAGACCAAATTTTAACTTAATAACATGGCATTCATTATTTCTTTAAGTGTACGGTTTTTCCGTTCGCAATGCCATTTCTGTTGAGGTGAATAAGGTCTTGTTGTTTCGTGTATCTAATTCCGTGTTGGGCACGAGAATTCAACAAATGGTGATTCATATTCTCCTCCACGATCACTTAAAGACCTTAATTTTCTTGTTGAGTTGATTCTCAACTTCATTTTTATAGAGAATGCATTTTTCTATTGCTTTCATCTTTACTTTTAAGAAGATACACATAACAATACTTTGTGTTATCATCAATAAAAGTAATGAAATACTTGTTGCCACCACGTGTTTGTGTCGATTTTAAATCACATACATCGGTGTGAATTAAATCAATGGTTCATTATTTCTTTCAATATTTTTAAATGATGTCCTTGTTAACTTTGCCTCAACACAAGTTTCACACTGAGCTTGGAATCAATATGGAATGTTGGTATATAATTCAAGTTAATTAATCTACGTAAAGTATCATAATTAACATGTCCTAGTCTACCATGCCACAAATTGGAAGACTCAAGCAAATGTGAAGCATTCTTCATTTTATGCCTTTTGGTTTCACAACCATTACACCGAGCTTAAAAAGCCCATCGATTACATACCTTTTTCCTACAAACATTCCATTTTTGAGTAAAGTTACAACATTAGACTCAAATACAACACGAAAACCATGCTTAATTAAAAGCGATCCAGGACACCAAGTTTTTAGGACATCCGGCACATATAACACATTCGTGAGAGTCGGCTCCTTTCCTGGCGTCATTTTTAGAACCACATTCCCTTCACCTTTGATGTCGAAGTGGCGAATTTCCCATATATAGCTTCTCGCCATTCTCAGCGGACTCAAAGGTCTTGAACATCTCCTTATTGGAGCACACATGCACAGTAGCGCCAATATCAATCCACCCTTTGGTTAGGATTTGAACCCACCAAATTCACCTCCGAAATCACAACAACAAGATTCAAATCGGACACTTCCTTAGAAATGTCATCAATCATGCTAGCCTCCGATTCTTCGGTTTCTCGGTTTTGCAATCGAAGCTTTGTGACCGTCGCCACAATTGAAGCATTTTCCTTCGAATTTCTTCTTCGAAATGCCTCCTTTTGGTCCCCAATTATTGAACACTTTACCAGTTTTCCCGGTTTTCTTTTTCCCTTTGGAGCTTTCGCCATGCTCCACAACATCGCTTTAGCGACCCACAAGAATGAACAATTTCCTTTCGTAACCTTTGTTATCTTCTTCAATTCGAAAATTTAACAATCGGTCTTCAATGTTCATTTCCTTTCGTTTGTCTTGAGATAGTTCTTGAAATCTTTCAAGTGGCGGCAATTTTTCGATTATTGCAGCCACTTGGAAAGTTTCACTCAAAAACATTCCTTCAAAGAAGAATATCATGTATAATTACCCGAAATTCCCGCACTTGACTTATTACGAGACTTGGAATCAATCATTTTAAAGTCAAGAATCGCCAACAATATATTTTTAGCCCCTCGCATCCTCGTTTTATACTTGTGGTCAAGAGATTCCCACTGATTCTTTAGCGATTCGCTTAGAGCTATAAACATTATACAAATGGATTCGCTAATCCATTCATTACATAATTTCTACACAAGAAATCAACATGATTCCAAGCATCAATTGCATGAGCAACTTGATCATCCTGTTTCATCCTCACTCGACTTTGGAGGATCTTGATCAAGAACCTTACTAGGTTCAACGTAGTCAAGTAAAACAACATTTTTTGTCGCCAACGTTTGAAATCAAGCCATTGAATTTCTCCGGTTTCTCAAAGATGATTCACCTAAGCACATTAACAAGTAGGGTTAGCCACTACCCGAGGCACAAAAGGGATAGCCACTGGATTAGGCACAACGGGTTAGACCACCTTTGTTTGATTGGATGCCATTTCTGAAACAAATAAAACAAGAAGTTTAGCACTTCTATCAGTCAATCGGAGCAAAACGATAAGAACAAATTTATTAAAATTGTTCAAGTTTTTATTATAAGGCCTTTGCAATTTTCTTGCACTCCGAATTTGCACAGGTATTAATCTATTAGTCCAAAGATTAGTCCAATCAGTCCATACAGTCCAAAGATTAGTCCAATCAGTCCAAACAGTCCAAAGATTAATCTAATCAGTCCAAACAGTCCAAAATTAGTCTGATCAGTCCAAAATTTAGTTCAAAATACAGTCCAGTCAATCCAAATTGCAATTTCCCTCCCGAAATAGCAGCGGTATTAATAATATATTTGAACTAAACAACTAATCTAGAAGTTTAATTAAGAAAACTGAAGTTTCAATATGTAATACAAATATTTAAAACTAATTTGGAATGATCAAGAAGTGGGTTCAATTAGCATGTTTAATAAGAACCAATCTGCACAAGTTGGTACAATTTTTTTTTTTAAATAAAAATTAACCTGTTAATCAACAAGTTTAGAGATAATATAAATTAATCTCAACAACCACAAAACTGGACAATATCGAAATCAAAAGTTTGATACCAACCGTACGTACTCAATTTGCAATTATCAATCAAAACATTTGTATTCTCGACCACAGTAACATAGTTTTGAAAAATTGCTAATAAAGATTGTTGTTGATTACAACAAACCAAATTAAAAGAAATTCAACATTAGCCGAAAATTTCAGACAGTACCAGAAGTTTAACAAGAATCTGTTTTAAGCTTGTAGGAAAATATAGTAGTTCTTCTAGTACAATTTATAGAATCGAAAAATCCCGAATTGGCAAAATTTGCAAATAAAGCAAAATGGAAAAATAGCTCGAATCGTGTGTTCAACACACTATCTTCAAAACAGATTCGTCCCCTATTCTGGACGTCTGTTTCCCAGGATAAGACGAGAAAACCGGATTACCTATTCCGGCGAACTGAAAAATTATGCCCGAAAATTATCACCAAAAATTACAAGAGCTTTATGGGAGAGATGAAAATTTTGTGTTTGATTTGTTGTGTGTTTACAAATGGAAAATAACCCATATTTATAGGCAAAATTTTGCCCTTTACTATTCATAAGGTCAAATTGGCCTTTACTATTTAAAAAGTTAAATAAGTAATTTTATTCAACTTGGACTCAAGTTGTTCATCAACTTGTCCAACATCAAAATAGAGCAAGACAACGTTCTGTATTACTGCAGCTCGGTGGGCTTTCTAAATCTCTTTGTTTCCTTTTGGGGTAGTCTGTCCTGAAGAAGGAAATTAGATATATGGAGTATCAGACATTTTCTGTGATTTGTGGGAAGTATTGGGAAACAAATATAGTACATCTTTTCAAGTAGATGAGCTAAACACATTTATCTGGTAAAGGAGTTTTTGAACTTTCAGTAACCAAATCAGATAGTGTCCCTGCACTTTTAGATTTTTTAGGAGTGCATTATGAATTTGTGTGAGTTATATTTGTAAATGGCCATTTTAATTTTGAATTGGTGAGCTATTGTACACTTTGCTTTGTTTTTATATACAGCACAGACAGGAAACCGTAGTCTGATGTTAGTCTAGCTAATGTCTACCTTCTTTCAGGAGAAATTCCGTTGTAAATCCTTTGGCGTGAGTTTGTTTCTGAATTTTAAGGCCCCTATTAGCGGACCACCGTGGTCTGTTCATTGTCACAGTCCACCATTTTATTCTTTACTAGCAGTGTACCACCGCCTTTATAACTACCCCTTTAAGTTACGGTGTGAAAAAGCACTTGATTAATAACACCATATTTGTATTGCCAGGTGTCGTCATGTTATTGCAGTTGAAATTGACCCACACAAGGTTGCGCTGGCATTGCATAATGCTAAGATCTATGGTGTACAAGATCATATTGATTTCATCGTGGGCGATTTTTTCCAGCTTGCACCTTTCTTGAAGGTACACTCTTTTTTTGTTCGTTAGCAAGTCCTGATTTTGAAATCGGAATATGGGTGAAACATAAGTAATGGTTAGATAATGCTAGGGTGCTTAATTGTTTGAACTACTACTTATCTAGGCTGCATAGACAGTTGAATGCAGCTAAAGCTGGTTTAAGCCATGAATTGCATGATTATTACAGAATGGTTACTTGTTGATTTTTTTCCTATGTTTGTATCTACATGAATCGGAAGTCGAGGGCTTTTGTGCCATTTATGATATAGAACACGTTTATGCAACTTGCCTAAAATGGTTATACTGCAATTTAAGGGAGGCTTCTTCCCGCAAATGTCTACTGTGTCATTCAGGCGGCCTTTGTTGGGCATTCTTTTCCTCTTTGCCAATCTCTTGGTCCTTGTTATTTGGATCTGTCCTTTCAATTATATATGTTTCCACCTGTTCGGCTTTTTTTGCTTTTACAGAAAGTGCAGTTTTTGTGTTTAGAATGCTCCTTTCATTTCTGTGCTTATTAAATGTGATGGTTCATGGGTTCTCAATGACTATTTTCTGAATTAGATTTGTTGGAGATGCATGGCTGAGTAGAGAAAATTTTGATCAGACAATAGAAACATACTCACTACAAACATTAAAAGAAAAATCTAAGGTTGCATTTTGGATGGGAGAATTTGGATTTTGGGAGGGGGTTTGGAGGGAGGATTTCAATTTTCAAATGACTCCATCTAAGATGAATTTGAAATACTCCAAAATGACTCCAGAAATAGCTTCCAAAGATTTGAAATCCATTATAAAATGACTCCATCCAAACAACCTCAATGGATTTGTTATTATGCATTTGATATCCTTAGCTCCAAATCCATCAATCCTAATGGAGTCTAAAAGTATTGTAATTGATTTGATTTGGGTCTGAATTCATAATCGTAACTCGTAAGTGTAAATTTATGTTTATAAATCACCTCTTACTGATGAAATTGAGTAAAATAGTTGGACCATTAGGCTGCTGTATGAGAAACTGTGGTTACATGTCTTGTCACTGTGTATAAAGCTTTAAGGAAGAAAACTCATGATAAACTTTGTGATCAAGCACTAATCATGCTTCATCACAAGCCTTCTCTGGTACTGTTGTTGAAGCGGAATGCATTAAGCCAAAATGCAGAGCGATATTATGCCGGTATTGGAGGATATCATGACGATTAATCTATAGAAGTGATTTAGAAGTATAAAATACCTGATAAATGGTACTGAATGCACATGACAAAAGTGAATATATCAAATGATTAAGTCATACCACATATATAGTCTTTTGGCATTGATTCATCTTTCAATTTTCTACTAATCTAGCTTCTTTGATGCTTGGCTTCCTCGTGTTTCAGAAACAGCACTATCCCTTGCTAAATTCAAATTTCTGGTGACTTTATTAGGGGGATGTAGTATTTCTTTCACCACCTTGGGGGGGGGCCATCATATAAGGCAAAAGAAAATTTTACTCTCGACTTACTGAAGCCAAAAGATGGGTATGCGGTAATGAATTTCTTTTACCAATTTCCATTAAAAAAATTATTTTGATCTTCCTTCATTTACATGCTCGTAATATCTATATCCGCATATATTCAGCTTTCCATAGATCTTGTGTGGGGTGTCGTATCATGAATAATTTGGAGTTTGAATGTTGAGGTTTATGTAACGGAGTAGACACACCTTTCAGTTTTTTACTGCTTTTTCCCTTGTTTCGTTCTATTCACAACTTGCATTAGAAACAATTTCTTTGAAGCGGTACCTCGTGTCTAAACAACAACGGTAGTGTGTCTCACCATTTTGGCTATCGTCTCCAGCTGTCATTTAACAAAGTCTACCAAATGATTGTAGCTTTCTAGCTAATTGACTTCTGAGAGAGGCATCCTAGTATTTAAATTTTTCCGCAATTGCATCTCAACTATTTTTTAAGTCCGTAGGTGTTTTACTAGAATTTTCTTTCAGGCGCTCTCCGACATTGTCTTCCATGTTTATATTCCTATTCTGTACATGACAATTTCTTTCCGGTTTTTAAGCAGTGTGCTACATTTTTTGCAGATATTCGTTGTTTAAAGTTGCTCAGGCAATAACACCTAACATCATTATGTACTTGCCTCGCAATATTGACGTGCTCCAGGCAAGTGAGCTATCGTGGCTATCTTCTCCTCCCTTGGATATTGAGGTACACGTTCCTCTAGTTCCTATAATATTGCATTTTTTGCCAATCACTTGACACTAAATTCCTGCTGATCGATTCCTCTTAGCGACAATCCTCGTCACTTTGCAGGTGGAAGAAAATTTCGTGAGGGGCTACTCAAAGGGAATAACCATCTATTTTGGGGACACTGCATTTTCATAGCTTGGTATGAAGCTCTTTTTGATCAGTTAGTGGACAGTCTGTAAAAGGTAACATCCCCAGAGGTACATTTGTGTTTTTCAGATATATGAGAATGGGAATAGGAATGATTTTTATTCATATATTTATCCACATTTTTATTTGTTTGTCTCCTTTCAAATAAAAATGCTTACAAATCTTACAATTGAACCCAATTTTCTCTTCCACCACCACCTCAAGAAAACCGGAAGGGAAAAAAGGTTGATATAAAATAAAGGGAGACACAGAAGAAAGAAAAACTAATTTCTTTTTTTAATAAGTTGGGAGTAGTGGTTTGAGGGGAGGGGATAAATTTCAAAGAAACTGAAAGATACAAGTTCGAACCTGGTCAACACCCTTTGTAAGGGTGAGCGATACCACTTGAGCTACAAGCTCGTGGTAGAAAAACTAATTTGATTGTCTGTCATTTCATTTTGTTCAGTTTTCATTAATGATAAAAGATTGTTTTCAAAAAAGAAGAATGAATTTTGAGAGTGTGACTGAAGGTAGGATAAAAATATAACGCTATCAGTTGATTTGATGTTTTTTTACTGAAATCGTGAGATTAGTGATTGTAAAATAAGAGTGAGTGAATAGTTTTTATTTTTATTTTTAATAAATCTTCTTAATTCCACAAAATAATGATTTTGGAATTTTAGTTTTTCAATAGTAAAGCATGCACATAAAATTCCACATAAACTAATATCTAGTGATAACATTACTTTTTCAAGTCTCAATCTCTCCACATTTTGCCAGACTTTACCTTCAGTGGAACAGTAACACAGTTAAACTGAGGCCATCAGCTTTCTGATACTGTGTCTTGTGATGAGTAAATAGACAATGATAGCCAGGAGACCCTGTTGTCCCCATTGAACTGCCACTATTTACTGCTATCAGAATACTGGCAAACTGTGGCATCAAATGTACAAATCCTACTAAATTTAGCATTTACAAAAAACAGCTTTAATTTATATTGTGGACTGAGGAAATACCTTAGAGCTGTGTTGTTCCATGTTAAAATCTGGAATTTCTTGAGCATTTCTGCATTTGGTGCAGCATCAGCAGGAAAAGTTGTACGTAACTGATGGTGGTCCCGGTCCGAGTTTTCTATTTCTTATGTGTTTTATTTGTTATTTAAATACACTATGTCAATGTGAACATCATGTATTCAATAATGACATCGTCTTATACACGTAGCATTCACATGGTACATTTGAATACGGATGAAATATTATCGAAGATCCCATATGTGGTGGTCCTAGCTATGATACCGACATGCACACAAAAGAATTAAAAGGGGTGATGCATGCGGGTTCGGATTGTGTGATCTCTAATCATCAATATTCATTAATAATTGTGACTTATATCATTCATTGTATGAGGCACGACACGACATGGACACATGGATACCGATGTATCTAAAAATAAAGTATATTTATGTAACATGCATATTAGTATTATTAGAGTAAGCGCACTTATAGAATGTTTTGTGTTTAACAAATATCAAGTTACATTAATTTTTTTTTGAGTGATATCAAGTTACATTATTGCTTGTATATCAAAGGGTAAATGTAAAATGAATTACTTAAGTATTAATAATAATAAAACTTGGTAATACAAGTTTATGATATACATGGTAAAGAACGATTTTCAACTTGGTCATGCTAGATTCAACTAGTTAATCATACAAGCTGTACATATTTGTCCATGTGACTATAAACAAGATCAAATGATAGTTCACTCAATTTTTGGCCATAAAGCAAGATATATTTCCAAAAACATATCATTGGGATATAGTCATTTGCACTATACAACTTTATGGTAATAATTACTACCTCCGTCCCACTAAGATAGGCCTCATTTTTTTATCGTCCGACCCAAATTATAAACTTGTTTCATTATTTAGAGTATTAATTACACAGCAATAGACTAAAACAACCTTATTTAATTCACTTCGTTTGAGACCAACAATGATATACTCCAATTTAATGCAAGGGCAAAGTAGAAAGAATATGAAAAAATATTATGATTCAAATTATATTTATTATATTTTTTTAAACTGTGTGAAATATTTTACTTGTCTATCTTAGTGGAACGGATGAAGTTTATAATTATTGATTGTAATGCATGGTCATACAAAAATTCTTTGGGGACATGTGATAGTCATGGGGTCATCATTACAGGATATATAGAGTGGGCCTCTACATTCAACCATTTGTGCTTCTTGTCTTGGCCCAACTTTATGGCCTCTACCCAACTTTCATTGAACTCTCAATTTATTGCAGACATAATTTGAGTCAATGCACATTATTTTCAAGAATTATGTTGTTGTCTACTTCATATACTATGTGAAGTTATACGATGCTATTATGTCATTGATGCTCATATTCATTGTATATAAAGTATATGGTACACTTGGTGTCTGCGGAGGAACCATCACGCGAAAGTGGAGTTAATCAGATGAAAAACCAAAAAAAAAAATCATACTTAGTTTTTAAAAAAATTACATTGTCCCGTCGGAGACAGGTTTGGGCCAGGACCAGTATGACCCCTCTTTCCCGTCAGTGCTTGGTGTATAAAAAAATGATAAATGTCTCGTTGTATAAATAAAACATACAATTTTTGGATGATTGATTTACAGATTAGGCCCTAAAAAACAACCAAGAAAGACACAATTTTTATTTCGTGTTTTCAAAATTAGGATGAATTAAGTAATCTTTTAATATCCTTTCTAAAAAAAGAATAGCTCAAAAGTGTCCTATCTTACTTAGAATATCACAAAGAAGATACTTAATTCCAAAACTTCCTTTTCAATCTAATTATGAGTAATTAATTCAGTACAACTACTGGGAATTATAATTCATGCACTTATTACTATATTAGGGATGTCTGTTTTCCATCCCCATCCTGAAATAATTACATTGGTAAACAGATAGCCATCACTCATTAATATTACTCCTCAACAGCTTAAATTTACTACTTACTTACCAATTTCAATGTGAAATAATTTCCAACATTTAATCTTTCAATTTCCAACACTTTCAACCATAGGAATTCGGATCATATTTTTTTAGGGATAATTAAAAAAAAAAAAAAACCCTGAGGTTTGGGTTAATTAAGAGAAAACCAAGAGATTTTTGAAAATTGTAGAAACATCTTTGAGATGGAAATTTGATTTTGTCTTAAATTTAAGGAGATAATTGTAATATTTTTATAAAATCAAAGAATTTTTTGAAATATTTTTGCTTATGAAGGGTTAAAATACAAGACGAAAATAAATCTCAAGGGGGATTTTGTGATTTTTAAAAACCTTTAGGTCGTTTTGTAACTAGCCAATACCTCGGGGGAGGGGGTTATATTTACCCCTTTTAAATGCATGTTCACCTTTTTTTAAATTATAAATAATAAATGACTGAGAAAATACAATATTTTCTTAGGGATTGAATCATATATGCATCATATTTATTTTACAAAGTGGTATATATAACACAAATAGGGCGTAAATTGCCCAGTAAGTTACTTCTTTCTTCAAAAATTTTTCCCTACTCAACTATTTTTTCTCCTTAAAAAATACATATAAATTTATTTTTTAAATTCTCTTTTCCATTGAAAAAACAGGACAAAAACAAATTTGGGGTACGCGGGGGGCCGGGGAGGCCCTCCCCCTATCTACACCCCTGAACACAAAACATAAGTTGAAAAATAATTGAATTTACCATATATGTGAAAGACACATATATAAGACAGTGTCATTATAATATACATACCAGTATGTCACGTGTCATTCACATTCACCTGTTGTATTGAAATACTAAATCTTAAAACATAGTAAATAACAGGAGATCAGAACCATTAAAAAACAGAGAATTCAAAATGTGAATAGTTGGCTACACCAACAAAAAACTTACTATATATGCTGCAAATTGATCACCAACCTCTACTTCTTTTAGCTAAAGCCATAAAGGTAAACATTACTCCCTAAAATACACACACAAGGAGTACTACAGCCCCTTCATCTTGTCTGCTACATTTTTATAACATCCTCAAAAAACATTGCTCCACCTTAAGTCCTTAACCAAATATCACACACACACACACACTATACTAATATTCTTCTTAATTCATACAAAACAAGAATGGCCATGAACATGAAACCCTCTAAGAAAATGAAAGGTTTCATGTGCCATTCCCCTTCTTCTACATCAGTGTGCATGTCCCAAAATCGTCGGTCAGTGATCGTGCCTCGGAGGCCAGAAAGATCGACCGTTGATCAAGTCCGATTCGTGAACAACATGAAGTACGTTCGATTAGGGGAGCAAATGAACAGAACTTATCCTGTTTCATCTCTTAAAAAGATTCAAGAAAATGTGCCTCAAGAAATTACCACAACTTCACTAGCAATATCTGACAATGTCTTTCAGGTTGTTCATCTTGTACACTATAATAAATTAGTAACATTGTTTAATTTGACAATTAATTAAATGTTAATACTTTAATTTCCTTTTTTGATTGGATTATGAGAATTATAAGGTTAATGTTTGGTGACAGGTTGTTGTAATGAGAGTTTCCATTCATTGTCAAGGTTGTGCTGGTAAAGTGAAGAAACATCTATCCAGAATGGAAGGTACCTCTTTTAAATTCCAAACACACAAACACACACACACACACACATTCAAGAATATTGTTCTGTTTTCTCTTTGTTCTTCCTTCTCAATTGGGATTAAACCTAATTCTAGTACTTTTATTTGATTCAACTTACATTTTAAGACAGGGATGATTACAAAAGACCCCCTAAGGTTTGGGCTAATTACAAAAAAACCCATTGATGTTTCAAAATTACAAACCGACCTCTTAATTAGGTTTGATTTTGTCTTAAATTTAAGAGGGTAATTGTAATATTTCTAAAAATATTATGGGGATTTTTGAAATATTTTTTGATTATAAAAGGAAAAATGTAAGACGGAATCAAACCTAAAGGAAGTTTTGCCAATTTTCAAAAATTCCTGAGTTTTTTTGTAATTAGCCCGAACCTCAAGGGGGATTTTGTAATTATCCCTTTAAGATATAAATTACAAATAGTGCCCTCGAGATTTAACCTAATTATAAAAAAATCTAATTATATTTTGAAATTATAAATACCACATTGACGTTTTTTTATATTTCATTAATTGCACTGGGGATAATCTGTAATACAAATACAAACCTCAAAGATGATATATGTTATCTTAAGGGGGTATTTGTGATTTTAAAAGATAATTGAATTTCTTTGTAATTAAGCTACACATAAGGGGTAGTTTTTGTAATTATCCCTACATTTTATTGTTGGGACAAGATATTACTAGTACAAGTGCTGCTGCTATATCAAGAATGCCAGCACACAAAATTTCTCAAAATAGTAGCAATGATTTCAAATATATCAGTTGAAACAGTGTTTTTACTTAAGTTTTTTCTGATGTACTTTCTCAATTAGACATCATATACATGTATGTAAAGCTGTCTTTCTTGATCTGGTCAACTCAATTTGGACCACATAGGTTGTTAAAATTACAGAACCATACCTCATTTTTGCAGAAACTTTTGGGTACATTGAAAAAAGTGAAGTGATTTTGGACAAGTAAAAAGAAAATATCTTTGATAGTATTATGATTTTGTGTTGGTCTTGAAAATGATTTTGTCTTGAAAAAAATAAGTTCAGAGTATCTTAAAACATGTTTTATTAGAGCTTATAAGATGTATTAAAGTGTTTGATATTTTTTTATTTTTTTATTTTAAAAATAAGCTTATAAGCTTTCAAATATGAAAATTGTAAGGCTCTTATAATCTCTTTTAAAAAATTAAGGGGTAGTTACAAAAAAAAAAGCATGAGCCGGGATTTTAAAAAATTACTAAAACCCCCCTTTATGTTTCATCTGTCTTACATTTCCCTCATCTATATGCAAAAAGTATTTTCAAAAACTTCTCTTTCGTTTATCAAAATATTATATTTACCTCCTTAAATTTAAGACACAGTCAAAACCTCGATTGTTTGTAATTTTTAAAAATCTCTTACTTTTTTTTGTAATTAGCCCAAATCTTAGGGGCCTTTTGGTAATTATCCCAAAAATTAATAAAGTTTCAACTCATTTTTAACAAGTACTTACTCATGGAGTCTTAATTCCTTTGTCACTAATAATTAGAGTTGGTTGAAATATTGAAGGGGTGACGTCATTCAGCATTGATCTAGAGAGCAAGAGGGTGACTGTGATGGGACACGTGTCGCCATCTGGTGTGCTGGAGAGCATATCAAAGGTGAAGAAGGCAGAATTTTGGCCTTGTTAATGAAAAATTGTGTAGCATGTACAAGGAATTAAGAATGTTTGGGTTTATGGGTGGGTCCATTCACATGGCCAAACAACAACCTTAAATTAAGATGTTTTTGTTTTTGCCTTATGTTTAGATCAATTGTCCCCATCAACATAAATTTAAGACTAATATTTGATAGTAATGTACATACATTTCCAGGCTCATTTAATATTGGAGCTTTTATAAGTTACTTGGTTTACTTGGACATTTTTCCATGCTCTTTTCACCCCCTTTTTTATTTTTTGTTTTTAGATTATTTCCTTAGGAAATTTTTTATTTGACTTTTTTTTTTATATTTTGTCATCAAGCTTATCCCAATTTCATGTACTCGGTCACCACTCTTATATGCTGGCTATGCCACTATTTTTTTTTCGAACGATAGAATTTTATAACATAACCCAATCAACACAATAGGTTATGTTATAGCCAACTGGCTAGAATTCGGGTTGGTCATTACAACAACCAAATGGGGAATTTGTCAACTCAATCCAAATCAACATCATCATTCAAGCCCATACAAGCTAATCTATTACAAGATGAAGTGCTCCTATGGTCTTGATTCACAAAAACAACATGATCAAAAAGAAAGCATAACAAGTAGATGTCTTCGACACCAAGTTTGTAGAATTTGTTGTTGAGGTTGCAAATTGCAAGTGATATCCTTATCATCTACTTGTATTGCCAACGAGTGCACTTTCGATTTAGCTGCAGAACACAGAACATGTCTAATTCCAAGCAAGGTTGCCATTGCTTGTATGTAGAGCTGTCAAAACGGGTTGGCCGGAAAAGCCCGCTATTTGGCAGTGCGGGGCGGGCCAGAAATATATTGGCACAACCAACCCAACCCGCCGCGGGCCCGCCCAAAAAATTAAAAAAAAATTGTTGCATATTATTAATTTTGATGAGTTAAATAAAATAATGAATTACAAATACATATTTTAAAAAAAATATTATATACACTTTAATAAGAGATAAAAATATAAAATATCAATTATACTATTTTTTCTTCTACTTCCTATTTCTTCTTCTCAATATTTTTTTTTTATTTCTGGTAGACCGGCCCGTTGGCCCGCCCCGTGGAGGGCTAGCCCGTTTAGGCTTGCTTCTTGGCGGGCCTCCAATCACCTAACTCGCCCATTACCTTAGGCGGAACGGGGTAGATCAGCCCGATGAGCCTGATCCATTTTGACAGCTCTACTTGTATGCAGAAGAATTCGACAAAAACCATTTCGCCATTGCATCACGGCTATTTAGTTGCAAAAATGTAAAAGCACGATACGAATTTTAGTCCAACTTTAGGATTTTCACAATCTTAGCGGGGTAAAATGATAAGTTCTCATGCAAATGCAATTAGTTGAGCCCATATTGGACAAGTACCTCATCATGGACTACCACCATTGAAAATCTTTCAATGTAAATGCTTGATCCAATGCGATATAATCAGTCTTATCCTTAAAAATAATTATCCACAATCATGAGGCCCAATATAGGAGATCCACAATTATAAAATTTAAACGGGCGAAAGGGTTATTATGGGCATCTTGATTTTGCTATAATATAATGGTGTTTACTTGTTTAACTCGAGGAGTGTTTATCAAAATTGAATTTTGAATTCTTCAACTTCCTCCAATCGAATTAATTGAATGGAAATTATAAAACTTCAATTCGGAATTTGATCCCAATTCAATTAATTTCTATTCAAATTTAATCGAATTAAATTTGTCGATTTTTGAATTGAATTCAAGTCAATTCTAAAATCCAAATTTATCAATAAATTGGGCACAATTAAGATTCATGCCCATACTTTTCGTATCCAAAACCAATAATTTTGTAAAATTTCAATGTTTTTAACAAAAGAATCATATAATAAAATGAAAACATAAGCAAACCATATAAATCATCAAGACCATATTGTTACTTTAAAAATACTAGCAGGATTATATTAATATTTTAATTATTTTAATTGATTACAATTAGTAAATTATTTAATTCTAAAGTTAAATAACCATGGATTACAAATTAAATAATTATATGCTAACAGGGAATTTCAAATTAAAATCGAATGTCCACAAAATATGAAATTTAAAAATTTATTACAAATTTTGAAAAACTTTTAAAATACGACATTGGTTGTTGCACTTACATTGGTCACTATCACTATCCCCACCATATATCAAAATTTAAGACCTTATAATTAGTAAATCTAAAAACAGTAACACACCATTTACCATGACTAAAAATATTATTTTTTAAAAGAAGCCCTACATTCGACAAAAATTGACCCTGACATTTATTAATAGATATTGTACAAGATAATGAGATATCATCAACAGAAACTGCATTCTTTGAAATTTGAATGAAAGTCTTTGATCTGAAGGCGTCGAACATTCTTGGAATTACCTTTGGTAAGAACTTGTTTTTCCAAAATATGATTATAATTATGTAAATAAAATAGTAATCAAAATAAATATATCGTTTGTGTTATATAACAAAGGAGAAAGTGTTGCCAAATGTAACATGTTTTTCATAGAAGATTTAACAATATTGTGCTCAAATAAACGACCTCCGAAATAATCATTATTTGAATATGATAAATATGATACAAAAAATTATACAAATTAAAAATAAATGTACATGTAAAAACAGAAGTATTTTTTATTTTTAATTTTAAACAGAAAAATATAAAACTTAAAGCCCAAATATTGAATGTAAAGTTCAAGCCCAAATTATTGTTGAACCATAAAACAAAAAAAAAACATTAGCACATGACACATAAAAAAGGCCCAAGGCCCCAAAACCAAAACAATTTTGAATATCTTAGGGCCACCACCAATTATCTATATCTATATATATATAAAAGCAAGATAGTCTGCCAAATTAGGAAAAATCCCGCCAAAAATTGTGTTACCAAATACGGAAAGTTTAGGGTTTGTTTCGAAATGTATACACATTTATTAAAATATGAATAGTGTCGGGTTAGAAAATAAATGGAGTGACTAAATGCAGTCTTGGAAAGGCCAAAACAACCGACATCAACTTTCAATATATGTCTGTCTCGAGCATTGTGATTGCAAAAGTTAATTTTCACAATTTTTATAATTATTCTGACAATTGCCTTTATTGGGCTCCGAAATTGCATTCAAATTTTGAAATCGGTATGTTGTCTCTCTTGAAAGCCAGAAAAGTAAAGTTGTTTTAGTCTTTCTTGGGGACCGAAAAAGTTGCCAAGTTGGTTTGCACTAATAACTACAATTAAATATACATGTCTTGAAAAGCTAAAATTGTTTTCAAATTTTTTTCTTCTTACAAACTCTCTAATAAATAGGCTTCGTCACATTCACAAAACATTTTGTGCAACTACAAAAACAAAAAATTCTATAGGATAGGTATGCTATTTACATCGATTTAGTACCATATTGCTATGAAAATGTTATTGGCACTGACAACGCGATTTGTTCATGCTTGCAGTGTACCTTCAATCTGCACATGACAATAACTCAATATTTTTAGACAAGAATCCATTGTTTCGAAGCTAAAGGCAACAAAACTTCAAATACAATCATGAGGTATGATTTATGAATTTTCATTTCATATGTGGCCATACTTTTTGGTGTTGAAATTTGTCTTTTATATGCAGTTTTATCCATCTCAAAATGAGTTTTTAGTTGAAAAACTGAAAGAAACCAATTATTTTCAGGAAAATTGAGCAAAAATCAATTAATAACGAGTTCTGTTTTGATCCATTACAGAGGACAAGTGAAGATTTTAGGTGAGGAAAGAAATGGCACAATTTCTTTTGTTAATTAGACTACAAAAATGTTTTATTTTAGAATGCAATTTTCATGACAAAAAGATATGAATGTTGTTATTTTCTTTCTGCATATATAATGAACTACCATTTGTATCTTCAACAGATTGAAAAATTCAGGCAGATTCAATACCAAAGTCATTAGTCATTTGTATGCATCGATTTGATTTATTTTTTTTTGTAGAAAACAACTTGATGAAATACAAGTAAACAACAGGAAAATACAAAATGGCTCCATTGCATATAAGAATAATTATAGACCGAACAATTGTAGATCTTAAGCTTTTTGTTATGGAAAAGACCTATTAATTAAAGATCTGGAGATTTTCCGTGTGAAAGTCTAAGGATGACTAGATCATTTAGAAAGAAAAAAACATTTTGGATGCTTTTTTAGCTCGGGAAAACATCGAACCAGAGACATATACATATAAAAATAAAATCGAATGATTATTGAAAAATTATTACATCAATTGAAAAAAAACGAATCTTTGTTTATTATAAGATCGATGCATAAATTGGTTTGACAAACAAAAAATGATTTCGAATTCTGATCTATCAAAATCATGAAAATACGAAAATAAAAAAAGACTTCTGATTGAAAGTCGAGACTATGCATATGTGAAGAAATCTACTTTATATTGTGTATTTTTGTCTGCGGTATTTTCTGTTTAGTTTACCATGCATATTTCTTTCGATGAGCTGCTGTATTTTTTTTATTTGTTTTCAAGTTTTGTGCCTTTCTTAAGGTTGATTCATCAATCATAATCTTCAACTCGAAGAACACAAGCGAATTCATGCGGTAAGTTTCTAGCTTTAGTTTATATATATTGGTTTTATAATAAATAAATCAACTAACCTGATTTGGTTGATGTGGTTTCCAGAATGATAACATCCTTGCGCCTAGGACAAGAAAAGAACCTGGAAGCTCTATAAATTTTAGTATCATCTTCCGTCACAAAAGGCATTTACAGCAACCGAAGTAAAACAATGGCGTTTGTGTATTCCCGCATTTGTCTGTAACGTTTCAAAGGATCATAATACAAGAAAATATATTGCTAGCTGAATAAATGTGTAGTATTTTGATTAATCAGTACTAAACTTTATTTGTTCAACTAATTGTTTAGGTACGCCTTTTTTATACTTTGAAACTTTATAATCAATTCTCTAGCATCATCATAATCATGCTTTCTCATTTTCTATATTGCAAGTAGGATCGTTCTATAATGATAAACAGATAAACAAGTAAAAAGATATATTGAATCTTCAAAAGGTATTATTTGAATGTCTTTGAATGTGCTGTCAGACAATTCAATTATAAAGTAAATAACCAGATAAACAGACAATAACCTGGCTATCATAAAATGATAGTAGATTTTTGTGTTATTACCTTATCCTTCCCAAATGAATGCCTCCGGCTACGGCTGGGCTTTTTGCTTGAAATTCGATTTGAGAGTAGTTTTGGTTAGCCAATGAATCCTTCAGTTCAAAGTAACTTTGGCTTTTTCCTCATCTTCCAATTTTGGTTGCAATTTAATCCGCCCAGCTTCAAAGTGCAATGTATAAGCACTTTGTTTAGTTGTAAAAAAGAGATCATTGCTAGCTGTCAATTTGTGGACTAAATAATTACACACAGTTTTTTTGTTAAAAAAAAACACAGAAAGAGAGTTAGTAGACGGAAAAAACCAACAAATCATATTTGAAGTCAGAATATATGTTTTCCAGAAAACAAATCATATTATTTACAAAATTTGTATAATATCAGTAGATCTTTGCGAGACGAAGACAAAAATCCATCCGAAAAAATATATTGTGAGGAAAGTGTCGTGGCAACTAGAGTAATCCAAGAAAATTGCCAAAATCTTTCAGTAAAACACCATCAATTTTTATTTTTTTAAATTCTTTATTAATTGCCACCCAGTTAACATACTTCTACTTGAAGAAGCAAGAAGTATTAGATGTTGACAACTTTTCAAAGTTAAGCAATGACCACTATATTGGTTTCTCATGAATTTTGGTCCTGAATTTTTTTTTTAAAGACTTCATCAGCAAAAAATAGAAAAATAAGCTTAAAAATCGTAAAAAATTATCTCAGAATATGGAACCCAAATGATAATTGATTTTTGGTGGTCGGCGGAGTCGAAGAACTCTCGGCCATTAATGGACGAAATGATTATAGAACAGAGAAAGATGAAATATTTATGCAGACTGTAGATCTGGGGTAAACGTAAATGAATCCATCCGTAAATTTACAAAATTTGTATACTTACAAATTTTGTATAATATAAACAGATCTGGTCGAAATGAAACGAATCCATCTGTAAAAATATAGATATAAAGAGATCTATTAAATAAAAAAATATGATTTAAAAAACTAAAAAAATGAAAAATTTATGCAAACCTGTGGATCTCTTCCAAGTGAAACCCAATCTGAGTAAAACAAAATAGATCTATAAAGATATAGGACTAAACGACGAACACTAACTTCGAACCAAAAAATACGAAAATAATATGCTCCGAGATGAAATTGCAAAAAATAAACAGTGATTCCAAGAAAAATCGTAGAACAATTTTTCATTTTTCAGATGGATTTTGTAAGAAGAGACGGGACAGAACAACAGGGAAAATGAAATTATGACACAAATTCATTTGACGGCGACATTTTAACATTCAATATATATATGTCCTCTTTAGGGCTACAACAAGACTCTTACAAATTTGTTATTATTTTTCTAATTTAATTTGCAGCCTTCGTTTATTGGGTGCCAAATAATTCGGCCGAAAATGTAATGTAAGAAGACAATTTTATGGAGCATGTATTTTTACAACATACACGTATGGTTTACGTAGTCTTTGTTGACCCATAATTGTTATAGAAATATTTTTCTTTTCTTATACTTAAATTATAAAAATATATTCATTTAGAGGGTGTTTGGCTAAGCTTATTTAAAACATCTTATATTTAAAACATCTTATAAGCTGTTTTAGGAGCTTATAAGATGATCTATCTTATTTTAAAAATAAACTTTCAGAATGTTTGAATAAAATAAGATAGTTGAGTTTACGGGAAAAAAATGAGAGATTAATTGTGTGGTGGGTAATTTTGGGATGCTATAAAATTATTAAGGATATTTTTGTCTTTTAAATGTTTAAAAATAAAAAGCTTATAAGCTCTTTTAAAAAAAATTGGGGTGGATGTACTTTTTTTAGGAGCTTATAAGCTCTCTAACAACTTTTTTTTGAGCTTATAAGTTCTTCTGGAAAAAAATTACTAAACACATTTTAAGAGTTTATAAACTCTTAAATATCTTATAAGTTGTTTTTAAGAGCTTATAAACTCAGCCAAGCACCCTCTTAGTTTTACTAATAACTATTTTTTTTATCTAATTTTTAATTTCCATTTTGTAGGAAACCTACCATTTTAAATTATTGGAAGTTGTCATTTACCAAGATTTTCATCAGTTACATCCTCAATTCCATATGGTGCTCGATTTAATAATTGACGAAAATTCTACTAACTCTTACAATATGACCTCATACAATATAAGAGAATGCATTTAGATAAAGATCCAACTTACTTAATGTAAAAAACAATTCTATTAATAAATAATATTATGTCATATTTTTAATTTTGTAATAAAGAACTCAATTTAAAATTTATAATAACACTTTTTTCCTATAAATATTTTTCCTATATATTCACATGTCATTAGATCAATCCTCTATTCATTAAACTTGAGTTATTTCGGCTGTACAATTAAATGATTTACTGAATTTTGATTCATTTTAAATTTAAAATATTAAAATTATTTACTTACTATACAGTCCGTGCATCGCACAGGTGGAATACTAGTTTATTTAAAACAAAAAATACATCACCAACCCTTGATATATAAATGCAAAAATATTATCATTTCTTCTTGGCCACTCAACGCACACACCATTAAGACTAATAACACACACACAAACTATTCAACACTAAAGCTCACACCATACCCATTCACCGACAAGCCCTGAAAGTCACACACACAAACACACACAAATTCACGGAAGAAAACAAAAAAAACCTCACACACACATAATCACAGAAAAAATCACGGATACTCGCAAAACTGCAGGCCCCCACTGCCCCCTAACCCCCCTTCCCCCCAAAAAAAACCCACACACGCAATTGAAAATACATTGAAACTTCTGGGTCGGTTAATCTCCTTTTATTTCACAGTCGTTTTTCATCTTCAAAAGTTGGAATTTCTTACATTTATTAATCGAGGTATGCACTTTTTCTATTTCCTATTTCCTTTTTTTTGGTATTTTTGAACCCTTGCATTTCATTTTGATATAGTTTATTTATATATTTTTGGGTCGATTTTTAAATATAACAATTTTTTTTTATTTTTTGATCGCAAGCACTTGTTCCGTTGTTCGGATCTAATGATATGTACCTTTTTTTATCGAGAGATCTTGTATATTTATTGACAAAATATAAGATCTTCATACAAATATACTTCTTATATAAAACTTGCAGATGAGAAAAACCTTTAATATTGCCGAATAGTTTTTTAAAAATAAAATATAGTTCTATTTCACGCAGATCTGATAATATCCTTATTATTTGCTACAGTTTATACATTTAATATTTTGTCCGACATGATATACAAAAATATATTACTCGATATTAGTTTTTGTTCAGATCTGGCAAAATATAGAGAAAAAAAAATCAGATTGACTTATTTGTTACAGATCTGGTTTTTCTTTTTGTGAAAGATCTAAATTTTCCATGAGATAGCCATATATATTGTTTGTTTTACTTTTTCATTTGAATAGTCGAGTCCGTTGTTTTATTGTTATTCATCATAGCTTTAAGTTGTGAAAAAAGGACACAGACTCCTATTTTTGGGCAAAAGATTTAGTCAAATAACCCTACAAACTAAATAATAATATGCAAACATAATAAATATTAATATTTATGTGATGTTTATATTTTTTAACAGATATGGGATAAGGCTCGATTATCATAGTGGCAAATTGACTGTGGGATGGCAATGAAAGATATGAAGAAGGTCGGCAAGATTAAAAAAAAGAGTAAGTGGGTTAATTTTGTTCCAAAATTATTTTTTCATATTGAAACATATAATTTGTAACTTACCAAGTATTTGCATCAAAAATAGAAAAAAAGTCAGAGCAATAAATAATTATTTAAATGTTAAATCGAATGGAAGGTGAAAATACTTTTTTCTGAAGGATTTATAAAAGCATGCTATATATAATACTGTAATAGAATCCTATATAGGAATTAGTATTTGTAATGTTTCTTAACATAATGTACATATACGTACAATGGAGCTATTTTGTATTTTCCCATTTTCTTGTATTTCGTTATGTTGTCTGCTACAATAAAAAACTTCGCGGCATACAAATGACTTTTGTATAGAATGAGATGGAATTTTTTGAATTTTTGAAGATACAAAATATAGGCAAAAAAAAAAAGAACAATATTCATACATTTGCGTCATGAAAACTGCATTTTAAACTAAAATTTTATTCATCATCTGTTTCTGAGGGCACAAAAATTTTCATTTCTATTTACTGTTTTATTCTAAAACCAAACATTTAGAATATCTCATTAACAACAATATTCTTGTCTTTTCTTTCATCACCTCAATCTTCGTTTGTCCTTTCTAGTGAATGAGAACTCGTCTATGAAAGAGAGATTTTCAAATATTGAATCCTGTCCAATTTTCCTGTAAACAGTGGTTTGTTTGAGTTCTTCAAAGGAAACCTCATATTCATCTATGATTGAAACAACAGAAAAAAGACAAAAATATCAAAACCAAAACTATGGCCACATTAAATGAAAATTCAAAATATTTACCTCATGATTGTATTCATGTTCTGTTCCCTTTTAACTTCGAGAAAACATTGCTTTCTTGACTAAAAACATTTGAGTTATTGACTTATTGTCTATACAGGTACACTTCAAAGATGAACAAATCGCATTCTCATTGTCGAGTTCATTTTCATAGGATCTGCAGAAATCTTTATTTGTGTAGTTGCACCATAGTAGTGTGTTTTCTCAATGGGGTGGAGCCTATATATAAAGAGTCTGTAAGTACAAAAAAATTGAAAAGAGTTTTAGCTTCCCAAGAAATGTATAATATTCAGTTGTAGTTGCTTAGAAACCATGTATTGGGTGTATCAAAAAAAAAAAAAAGAAACCATACATTGCGATTTTGAATTCAAAATTTTTGGTGGCCCAAGAAAGACATTAGACCAACTTTCCAGCTGCCCAATGCATTCCCATTTAATTATTTCTACTTTATCTTCAACCAATATATTTGTTGTATAATGCATTACCTTATTTAATATATTGATATTTTCAATGTACTTTATTGCAATTTATATTGCATCAAACATTAATAGTTGTTCAGAACTATAAAATATATAAAATTAATTAAATAAAATCCGTTCATAAATACTGCAAAAGTCAATTTTAAAAGCAAAGTTATTAATTAATTAAAAAAATATCTTTCCAAATTTGGCAACTGGATTTTTGGCGGGATTTTTCCCAAAATAGCACTATCTTGCTTTTATATATTATATAGATTATAAAAGCTAAAAACAAAATACTTGTAAGGCTGTAATATCTTAAAATCCAAATCATATTGTTCTTTTGGACTAAAAGAAAAAGCATATTCTTCTTTATTTCTTAAATAAAAATATATTGTTCTTTTAAGTTTAAATACATCATAAGATATTTAAAAAAAAATGATGAGAGTTTGAAATGAGATTGAACTATGTAACTAGCTATGACCAATGTTATAATTCTACTACAATAGTTTTATTATAATAGTCATGTGAAATTAAATGTTATTTATACATCAACTAATTATATATTTTTATTTGCATATGCACATTTGTATAATGTTTAAAATATACAATATATAAATTAAATTTGAATTATAATTGAGTTCGAATCAATCACAAATTCGAATTTAAAGATAAATATAAATCAATACTCGAATCGAATTTTCTCGAATTAGGATTTTCAAATTTAATTCGAAAAAAATTCCCCAATTTGTTATTCGATTCAAATATTTATATTCAAAATTTAAGTTGATTTGAAATTTAATTCGAAAGTCGAAAATCCTAATTCAAAATTGAGATTCCAATTTGAATCAAATCGAATTTCGAATTGATTCAAAATATGAACACCCCTATTGGCTAAATTGCATTTTTAGTCTTGTATCTTTGGTCCAGTGGCATTTTTAGTCCTTTAACTATTTAGAGTTGCAGTTTTGGTCCTGGACAATTTTGCCCTTATGGCAAAATAACATTTTTGGTCATTTATCTTTCAGAAGATAGCAATAATAGTCCTATAACTTTCGAGAATTAGCAATATCAATCATTTCATACTGATAAGTGTCATTTTGTACATATTTTGTGCTATTAATTCAATAGTTTTGAATTGTTTTGTTAGAAAAATCATAGTTTCTCAAGTATTTCTGTAGCATTTCATCGTGTGATGTGTTTAACATTATAGGTGGAGCAATTTGGAGCAATGTGAAGCCAATATTAATTGTAAAAAGGCAAGAAAATCACTCAACATGACTTGGGGTGTCAAGTAACATGGTCATGTTCAAAAAATAAGGAAATAAATTGAATAAAAATTGGAAAAAGGGTCCAAAACGGCCAAACCGTGTCACCGAACACGGCCATATTGAAGGGGATCAAAAGAGGAGGAAAAATCACACAAAACAGGCCCGAACACGGCCTGACCATGTCATACAACACGGCCGTGTCAGGCCTATTTTCAACAAATTTTGTGCAAAGACGGGCTGGCCGTACGCTTCAACATGACCGTGTCAGGGCCACTTTCAGACACTTTTTCTTTGCGGAATTTGGGGAAAACTCACCAACCAACCCATTTTGGCCACTTTTGTACACTTTTGTACACTTTTAACACCCTATTTTGCTGAAACATGTCTCCATGTCCCCTCCCTCATCACTTGAATACAAGAATTCACCAACCAACAAGGAAAATGGGGGTGATTGTTTAATAAAAAAGAAATCTTATCAATGTATTGGTTGCCTATAAAAGCCAAGGGTTGAAGTTGGAGATTCATTCATTAGATACTCAGGAAATATTCATTGTATTCACTTCATTAAGTAGAATTGGGATCAAGAGGTCTTGGAGAAGAAAGCTTGGGGCAATATTGGAGAAGAAGGCTTGGAGCAACATCATCAATCAAAGAAGAAGTCCATTAAGATTTTGAGAAAGATAAGTACACCATGTCTACAATACTTAAATCTTCTTGTGTAATTTACTCTTTTGTCAAAATCATGAGTAGCTAAAATCTTAGTGTTTGAGTGTAATGAACTCTAGAATGGATTTGTGATTGAGGTTTGTATGTTTTTAATAAAATTATCATGTCTTGTGTGATTCACTTATATCATGCTTATCTCATTTGAGTTAATATTTCCGATATATTAATTTGATATCTTTTCTTCATCGGGTAATCGAAAGATTTATGGTGAAAAAGAAATTGTATAAGTGAAAAGAGTTGCATGCAATCCTAGATATAGGACGACATAAATATTCTGGGTTAGGGTCAAACCTAATATGGGAATTCATAAATCGTTATAATGCAATCGTGAGGGTTTTAACTAGAAAGAGATTTCGGTTAATCAACTTGAGATTAGGAGTTTTTCGCCTTGAGAAAGGGATTAACTTAAATCGGGAATTTCTACGGTCCACATAACATGGGATTTTATTAAAAGAGGTTGGTTTTTGCTTAAGGGCTTATGGTTGAATTTTTAACTTGTCAAATCACAAAAACATTCTAGAGGGATTTACATTCAAACACACTTCTATCTCTTGATTTCTTATTCTACAAATTTTACTTCATTTTTACACTTTGATAATTTAGATTCTTTATTTTTTTCATCAAACAAAACTCGAAAATTGTTAGATTAAATAACAAAAAAGACGGTAATTATTAGTATTTACAATCCTCGTGGGAATGACACTTGTACTCAATAATCTATACTATAAAACGATAGGTGCACTTGCCTACGGTTTTAAAGGTAGCTTTTGAGCCATCAAGTTTTTGGCGCCGTTGTCGGGGATTGTAATATTGAGAACACCTTATTTTTTGTTAATTTAATCATTTTTTTTTATTTTTCATCATCTGTCTTTCTAGGTATCTATCTTTGTAAGTCTTGGATTATACTTATCCTCCTTATTTACCGCAGTGCATGCCTACTCGTCGCCGAATTTGGAAGCGCGAGACCGCCGGTAGCAACACAGAGGAAAATATTAGCACGAACCACGAGGAGGGTACTAACGAAAGCAAAGATCCTGATATGGCGGATGAACAACAAAGAACCATGTACGACTACGCCAAGCCATCTATGGACGGTACATCGTCTAGTATTGTAAGGCCCGCTGTTGCAGCCAATAATTTCGAAATCAAACCGAATGTCATCCAAATGGTGCAACAATTTGTTCAATTTGACGGTCTACCGGACGAAGACCCAAATAATCATATCGCGAATTTCCTCGAAATTTGCGATACTTTCAAAATAAATGGAGTCTCCGGCGATGCCATCCGTTACGCTTGTTCCCATTTACTCTTGGGGACAAAGCAAAAACAATGGCTAAACACTTTACCGAAGGGAACAATCACAACATGGAGTATTATGGCGGAAAAATTCCTTCTAAAGTATTTTCCACCCGCTAAAACCGCACGATTGAGGAATGAGATCTCTTTATTCACTCAAGAGGACGATGAGACCTTGTACGACACTTGGGAGAGATTCAAAGAATTGCTGCGAAAATGCCCATATCATGGTCTTCCCATTTGGATGCAAGTCCAAATATTTTACAATGGGCTACTCTCATCAACGAGGCAAATGATCGATGCGGCAGCCGGGGGAACGTTGAACAATAAAACACCCGAAGCCGCTCAAGATCTCATAGACAGAATGGCCATGAATGGCTATCAATGGCAATCCGTACGAGGAAAAACCAACAGGGCAGTGGGAGTATACAATGCGGTCGCGGTAGTTACACTAGCCGCACAGGTCGAAGCTCTGACTCAGAAAATTGATGGGTTGGCAGCTCCAAAACCACCACCACAACAAGCCTTCTCATGCGAAACATGTGGAGGATCTCACAACCACCAAGACTACCCTCATGCGATACCACCACATGAACAAGTGGATTATCTAGGTAATCAATCTCGACCCTTTCAAAATAATCCTTTCAGTAACACCTATAATCCAGGTTGGCGTCGGCCAAGACCGAACTTTAGTTGGGGAAATCAAGGCCATATAAGCCTAATCCGAACGCGCTCCCAATTCGTCGCACCTCCCGGTTTCACCACCACGAAAACCAAGTTTAGAGGACTTATTGTCTAAATTCGTCAAACTACTAAACCCGTTTCACGGCCACCGAAACATCCTTAAGGAACCAAGAAGCATCCATTCGCAACTTGGAAAATCAAATTGGCCAAATTGCCAAAATGGTTTCCGAAAGGCCGCAAGGGAGCTTACCTAGCAATACCGAACCGAATTCAAGAGAACAGGTAAAAGCAATCACTCTCAGGAGTGGAACAAACTAGATGAGGTACGGATGCCGGAGGACGAGCCAACTCCCATACAACAGAAAGATGAACATGTGCTCAAGGAAACGAAGAAAATGGTACCAGAATTCCAACCACCTATCCCGTATCCAAGTCGATTGCGTAAGGACAAACATGACGACCAATTTGGTAAATTTTTGGATTTGTTTAAACAATTACACATCAATATCCCTTTTGTTGAAGCCCTTTCACAGATGCCAAAATATGCCAAGTTCCTCAAAGATCTCCTTTCAAATAAGAAGAAGCTTGAAGAAATATCTATGGTACAATTGAATGAAGAATGCTCGGCAATTTTGCAAAACAAGTTACCTCAAAAATCAAAGACCCAGGGAGTTTCACTATTCCTTGTCATGTCGGTAATTTGACTTGTTGATCGGGCATTGGCCGATCTAGGGGCTAGCATTAATTTGATGACTTATGATTTATTCAAGCAAATGGGTCTAGGGGAGCCAAAACCAACTAGGATGAGCTTGCAATTAGTCGCTGTGTCCATCAAATATCCTAGAGGCATTATTGAAGATGTTTTGGTCAAAGTTGATAAGTTTATATTCCCCTGTCGATTTTGTAATTCTTGATATGCATACGAATGTTGAAGTCCCCTTGATCCTAGGGCGTCCATTTTTAGCCACTGCTAAGGCAATCATTGACGTACATGATGGAAAACTAATTTTACGAGTCGAAGATGAACAAGTCATTTTTAAAATCGCTACATCAATGAAAAATACGATAGATAAAGATGACTCTTGTTTTGCCATTGATCTTATCGATATGGAGATAACAAATTCCTTACCAAGCATGATTTCTAACGAATTCTTGGAGACTTGTATTGTTCAAAGTGCAGGTATAGCAGAGGAAAATCCATTCCTTAGGGACTCCGTACTCGCGTTGGAGGAAAATGCGCCAACAGTAATCCACAGAAAGAGTTCGAAAAAATTGAAAATTCTCAGGTGGGGCATAACAAACCATCCATTGAGGATCCACCACTATTGGAGCTGAAAGAGCTACCCGAACACTTGGAGTATGCATTTCTGGCCGATAATTCCAAACTTCCCGTGATTATTTCCTCCAATTTATCATCACATCAAAAAGATAGATTGTTGGAAATATTACGAGAACACAAAAAGGCCATCACTTGGAAAATCTTCGACACTCGAGGGATCAATCCTTTCTTTTGCACTCACAAGATTCTCGATGGAGGAAAATTTCAAGCCGGTTGTTCTACCTCGGCCGCTTAAATCCAAACATGAAAAGAGGTAGTTAAGGCGCAGAGGTAATCAAACTACTAGATGTTGGGCTCATCTATCCGATCTCGACGGAATGGTGGGTAAGTCCGATTCAAGTGGTCCCAAAGAAAGGTGGGATGCGGTGGTACCAAATGAAAAGAATGAACTTATTCCGATGCGAACAGTAACAAGTTGGCGGGTTTGCATCGATTACCGACGGCTTAACGATGTTACTCGCAAAGACCATTTTCCCCTACCTTTTATTGATCAAATGCTTGAACGTTTATCCGGTCACCTTTACTATTGCTTCCTTGATGGCATGAGGTTATTTTCAGATCCTCGATAGACAGGAGGACCAAGAGAAAACCACTTTCACTTGTCCCTATGGTACTTTCGCCTATCGACGCATGCCTTTTGGGTTGTGTAACGCACCGGCGACTTTTCAACGTTGTATGCTTGCTATCTTCGACGAGCTTGTAGAAGAAATCATGGAAGTCTTCATGGATGACTTCTCGGTTTTTGGGGATTCCTTTGATCATTGTCTTGCAAATCTTAAAAAAGTCCTTGTTCGTTGCGAAGAGACTAACCTGGTACTTAACTGGGAAAAATGCCACTTCATGGTACAGGAAGGAATTGTTTTGGGGCATAAAATTTCTTGCAGGGGAATTGAAGTTGACAAGGCGAAGGTTGATACAATTTCCAAATTACCTCCACCCACCACGGTGAGGGCAATCCGAAGCTTTTTGGGGCACGCCGGGTTCTATAGGCGATTCATCAAAGATTTTTCAAAAATTGCCCGGCCACTCACTCGACTCTTGAACAAGGATGCGGTTTTTGATACCAGTGATGAATGCCTTCAAGCATTCAATACTTTGAAAGAAAAACTCACTACCTCTCCCATCATGGTAGCTCCAGATTGGTCTCAACCATTCGAACTCATGTGTGATGTCAGTGATTATGCGGTAGGTGCGGTGCTTGGGCAACAAAAAGATAAACATTTCCAGCTAATTTACTATGCAAGTAAGACTTTGAATCCTGCTCAATCCAACTATACAACTACCGAAAAGGAACTACTTGCAGTGGTTTTCGCCTTTGACAAATTTCGCTCATACTTGATTCTATCCAAAGTCATTGTCTATACGGATAACTCTGCTTTACGCTATTTGCTCGACATAAATGACGCAAAACCACGACTAATTCGATGGGTTCTCTTACTCCAAGAATTCGATGTGCGGATCAAAGATAAATGGGGTCCGAAAATCTTGCGCCGACCACCTATCTCGGCTTGAGCACTCCAAGACCGATGAGCAACACAATGGACATATCAACGATTCTTTCCTAGGATGAGCAACGCTTTGCCGCCTTAACTCAATTTCAATTGATATTCCTTGGTTTGCAGATTTTGCTAATTATCTTGCAGGAAAAGTTCTCCCAAAAGGAATGACCCATCAACAAAAGAAGAAATTCTTTTCGGACCTCAAGTATTATATTCGGGACGATCCCCACCTCTTCCAAGGTTGTGCGGATCAAATCATACGAAGGTGTGTTGCACTTCCCGAAACAATCTCCATTTTGAATCATTGTCACAAAGGACCCATTTGGTGGACATTATCAAGCAAATACTACGGCACGCAAGGTCCTTGAGTCGGGTTTTTATTGGCCTACACTTTTCAAAAACGCAAAACGGTATGTTGAAACTTGTGATAGTTGTACCGAACACGGAATATTTCTCGAAGAAATGAAATGCCCCAAAACGGTATACTTGTTTGTGAAATTTTTTATGTTTGGGGTATTGATTTTATGGGACCTTTTCCGGCGTCGTTTGACAATAAATATAGAGGCACTCACTTTTGTAATAATCAATTTGACAAAGTTTTAAAGCGTTATGGTGTCACACATCGAGTCGCCACTGCTTATCATCCCCAAACTAGTGGTCAAGTCGAAGTGTCCAACCGCGAATTAAAACGAATTTTGGAAAAAACGGTTGGACACTCTCGTAAGGATTGGTCCATCAAACTTGATGATGCCCTTTGGGCTTATAGAACGGCTTTCAAAACGCCAATAGGGACTACCCCATACCGACTCGTCTATGGTAAGGCATGTTATTTGGTTGAGCTTGAACATAAAGCCTTTTGGGCTATTAAAATGCTTAATTATGATTTGTCAAGTGCGAGAAAATAACCGTTTATTGCAGATTAACGAACTCGAAGAATGGCGAAATTCGGCATACGAGAATTAAAATTTACAAAGAACGAGCGAAACAATGGCATGACAAGCACATTAAGCACACGAGGGAATTCCAATAGGGTGATCAAGTGTTACTATTCAATTCCCGACTTCGCTATTCCCGGGTAAGTTAAAATCCGGTGGTCCGCCCATTCATCATTACTCAAGTGTTTTTTACGGGACTATCGAAATTACGCACAAGGAAATGGGCACCTTTAAGGTAAACGGACACCGTCTTAAGCTTTATTTTGAGGATGCCTGTAGGTCCCAAGGGGTGTGAGTGTAAGGTTTAGAAGAGGGGGTTGAATAAACCTTACCAAATTTTTCGATTTAGTCCTTTTAAAAGTTCAGAGTTGATACTTACACAGTTTTGTCCTTGGTGGACAACCAATTTAGTTAATCGTAGAGTTAGTCACTCAATGACTGATCGAGCTATTGATAGAATAACTCAATTTGTTAAGATTGAATTAGCTTAAGCGTGGTTTGATTTATTGGAAGACTTAACACCCTTAATTATGGTTAAACAGAGATATAAAGCTTGATTTAGTACTTAGAAATTATCAGTTGGATAGCAAATATGTCGTGAGAATTAAACAAATACGATGCGGGAATTAAAGTCTTTGAAAAGTAAAAGACACGATAAGTTTTTATAGAGGTTCGAAGATGGGGTAATTCTTCTACTCCTCTCTTCTCCAACTTCCTGGAGGAATCCACTATGTATTGATCAAGATACAAAGTGGTAATAGTCGTCCATACAAGTCTTGATCACACGGTGACTTGATCCTTTGGGACTCGGTCAGAGACGCCTTGATCACTCGGTGGCCTCTCGCACGACTCGCCTTCTTCACAGGTATTGCGCCTTGCTACTACAACCCACTTGCTTAAGCTCTTTGGATTTGATCACTAAGCCCTCCAAAAGCTCAAGACTTGGTTCAACTGAACCTTCCTACAATCCTTCGTGGAATGTAGACCCTCTTGATTCTTGATAATTTCCTCTTCAAGCGATTGAAGTTATCTTTCCTTCACAGGTGAGTGTTGGATTGATGTTCTTCGCAGTGTAGGCTTGAGGATTGAGCATTTAATAACTTGAGAATATTTCGGGTTACAAAATATTTCTTTCTTGCTTGTATGGTCAAGGTAACTGCGTAGCTGCGTAACCTTTTTCTCGAGTTATTCCTCAACCTTGTATAGTGATCTTTCAAAAATCTGCCCATTGAAGAGATAGCTTATTTTTTGAAAGTCACTTGTGGTCGTTGGCTTGTCTTGTTGCGATCCTTGTAATTGCCATTTCCTCGTATGAATTGTTCTTGACTTTTGAGTTCGACACGGTGTAGTGCTTCCCATTGGTTTATTCCTTTTGCACACTTACGGGACCGAGCACTTCGAGAAAGGTATCATGGAGATATTACTTGTTTAAGTAATTCTCTTAATTTCGTGGCAAATGATCTTTTTGATTATCTCGACTGATTTCGCATTTCCTTGTTTTCCCAAGTGACTTAGAGTCGCCTTCCAATCATTGGATGACTCTTCGTCACTTCAACTGAGACTTGGCTTATCTTGAGTTGACTTGATCGATACTCTCTCGGATGCATCTTAGTCGCTCCTTGTCGAGTTCGTCTTCTTTTCTTTTGCCATACTCAATTGTCTTGCAATGAGTCTTCCTTCTAGTCTCCGGTTGTCTTCTTGCATGTTTGGGCATAGCCGACTTAACTTAGCTTGACCACCCTATTTATTACAATGCAATTTACAACAAAAATGGGGTGCCAACTTCCTATTCTAAGTTTTACATGGCATTCATCAAAATCTAAACAATAAATTTCCCAACAATTTCCCCTTTTGATGATGCCAAAACTTAAAACATTCAAAATGTAAATACCAATGATACATACATATAGCGCATTCACATAGAATGTATGCGTAGAATCAATCCTTTTATTGATCATAACATTCTTGTTCTTTTACACAATGTTTACAAGGTGTATCGAGCAAACATTTGTTTAAAAAAATTTCTGACTTTATTGCGTAAGACTTACATAATATGTATTTACATAGTAAAATACATGAAGGGGTGGACAAGAACACTTCATCTCCTTCACGCCTCCTCCTTCTTTCATCTTCCTCGTTACGTCATCTTCTCGGTCTTCTTCTCTTTTTCTCATCTCCGGCCTTCTTCTTCTTTTCATATGCTTTCCAGGGCAGCCTTCATCTCTTCTTAATCTCTCTTGTCTTTCCTCCCATAGCTGAGTTTGTCTCTTATTTTCTTCTTCTATTCTTTTCGCATACTCAACATTGCTTTTAGCCACTTGCAAATTGGCTACTTGGTCAAGACCATTGATGAGATCCCCATTTCTTGCCTGGATCTATGTACTCAATGTTTTTGGGCGGAGGCCCAGTCTCGAAACCTCTTCCTCCACCACCGCTTATTCCTCTACCTCGGGCGTGTATTGTATTGGGGTCTTCTTTCCAAATTGAGTGACCAGCGGAGTGACCAGCAGAGCGATCACGGTAGTCTCATTGTCTGTCGCCTTCTTCCCATAACGTGAGATCCTTTTCCCAAGACAAGTCCCAAGCTTGAGCCATAGACATGTTTGCAAAGTATCCTTCGAGATGCGAGCATTTTAAATTCATCAACCGATCGTGGCTCGGCCCCGACATCTCGAGATAGCATAAGTGTCTCCGTCTCAATGGAATGTCTCCATGTTGTTTCAAGATGTTCATAACTCGGGCATCCATTCTTCCTTCCACTTCCTCCATCCCTCGCTTCAATTGTCTTTCTCTTTTCACCATAGATATAGCAGTGTTGGAGTGGCGTAGTCATTGGGAGTTTGTGCGATAATATCACCAGTGACAATACCTTGTTGGGGTTTGTGCAATCATCAAGGTCACATCTTTCGATCCTTCCCCTCAACAGACTTTCCTTTCTTTTGTTTTGACACTTCCTCGCTTGTCTTTCGCTTCACACGCTTGCTCCTCTTTTTCAGCCTTCGATCTCTTTAGCGCTTTAAAGTATTCATCTTCCCCTTTTTGGCATCATCAAAGGAGAGAACACTGAAACATCTTGCAAAGCGGTGAAGTCGAGCCTGCCGATAGCCGAAGTTCTCGCTGAGTCTCGCTGCGGTGTACGCGACACGGAATTCGTGAGCGAGTAGCGTTGGACTCTCATTGAAATTACTTCATCTCGGCCATGAGAAGGTGAATTTTCTATCCATGTTTTCTTCCATACGCCGGAGATCACTCTTATTTTGCTCACGCAAAGAACTTTATCTCGGTGTGAGCTTCATGCATGTGCTCAATGTGTTCTCTCAATTTTGTTTTTGCATCGCATTCTCACTCTCCATACCAATGACTTGTTGAACAATGTTCAAATATCTAGCTTGTTCCACACGCATTGTTTCTTCTTTGTTGCCACCATTCCCCGATTCGATTGTTATGCCTCTCAAGTCGCCAGTGAAGGTTGGCATCATCTCGTTATCCATCTCATGTCCATAGAGGCCTGGTGCCTCTCCATCCGCTCAATTTCAAAGCAAATAATGCTTTAAACACCTCCCGAACTTGTTTTGCTTCTTCCGTTGTGACGGCCATGCGGCGTCAAAGTCATAGTTAGCCGAACGATGGTATCGGATGGAAGAACAGGATCTGTCCGTGGAAGCACGCAAGATCGTTTCTCGACTCGGCCGGGAGGTCGGGTACTCTAGAGAGAAAGGAAATGATTCTACAAAGGAATCATCACGCCAACCGGGATTTGTTCAATGATGAGAGGTGCGCGTGAAGTTCCTTTTGAGTCGAACTCACTGATACTGGGGAGCTGCAGATGGACTGTTTCACTGGGGTCTTTTGTGAAGTGGACCGAACTTGCTTGAGCCTTTCGGTGTCTCAACAGCCTTCGTTGGTCTGTTTGGTTTCACCAATTGAGTGGATCGTCCGCCTTATCGCTCAGCGTCATCGGACGATGATGAGATTTCCATTGCCGCTCACCATCAAAATTGAAAGTTTGACGAGTAGTCTTGAGATCGACTTGCTCGTCTTTGGAACATCCTCACCGAGTCTTTTGGATCTCTCACGGGGATGACTCGGCTTCTTCGTCCGTCCTTTCTCGATCCGAGAAAGGTTACATCAGGATTATCCTGGGAATCATGAAGCGCTTTATCTCCTTTTCGGATGGATCAATGATAGCAGGAGAGATGTTCTCTACTTTAGCTTTTCTTTACCCCGGAAGTCTCAACCTCCCGTGGGCCTTCATTACCTCCTCGCAGCCTCTCGCAGCCGATGCTCTGGACCTCCTTTTCGACAAATGTCACGGTATGCCTTAGGGTTTTTTGTGGTGGCATCCATTGGACTCTCAACCCCATGGATTTCACTTTCATCGCCAGCAGTGTTAACTCCCAGTACATTCCTTCATGTGCCTGACCGCATCAACAACGTCATTAGCCTTCGAGAGTTGGCACACTCACCGAGACAGTCTCAATCTGCCTCGAGCTTCGTTGATGGAAACTTGCTGTTTATTTTGTGTTTGTACTTTCTCCACTTCGCCTCCTAGATTCGTTGTGGAGTCATCCGGCAAAGATCCTCCGACCTTGCCGTGGTGGAGGAGTTTCACTCACCGGCGCATCGGTTGAGTGACTTGGATGGGGTCACTCGTCTCCAAACTCCCTACTGTTTCTACCGAGTGTTCACCGTTGGGGCGGTGGTAAGACACCTTCATTAGGGGTTGGCTCAATCGGGGTCCCCACTAACCCAGTTTCATCGCCAGTTCCTTTAATTCCTTCTCGCCGAGTGAGTGGGAAGTGGTGGCAAGAACAACGGTGGCAATTTGTTTCACTACTCCCATTGGATCGATTTCATTTGTGTTTTGGAGGACTCTCTGGTCCTTCCATCATGCTTTTCTCATGAAGAATTCGGGATTCATGCATTGCTTCGCTGATTTGCAACTTTTTTCGTGGCGCAAAGAAGAGGATCCGATCCTCATCACTTTCTCGATAGAGTGTCGAAGTGAGAATGCGTATGTTCTGCGGGTGCGGTGAGAGAGGCGATGTTGGCCTTTCTCTTGCCTCTTCCTTCCTCGCGCTCTCTCATTCTCCTTATCTTGAAGATCTGCAAGATATCCGTGCGCTTTTCTTCATCCGATCTTGGGATCACAGAGGTCAGTCCAAGGAAGTTCAACAGATTCTTTTCTTCTTCGATAAACTCGGGCCATTGGAACTTTCCCTGGATCGACTCAATTTCCACTTCCTCCACTCGCACGATTTTGGATGTCCTGGGTAAGGTGGGGGAGGATCATCACATCACTATCATCTCTATCGCCTTCTTTCTTGTGGTCTCACTGCGCGGATTACGTTTGTGTCTTCGATTTGCCTCTTCATTGACGCTTCACAGACTTAGTTGTTTCATCAATTATATCTGGGGACTCTATGCTTCAAAGTTTGTATTTGCTCGGTGAGTGGCCGATCAAATGGTTTCTCAAGCTCTGATTGCTTGATGATTCTTCGTCGTCTCTTAGTTCGTACTGCAGGGACTTCCTGGTTGCAGAGAGTTTCTTCCGAGTCTTGGGGCGGGGCCTGGTCTTTGGTGTTTTCTTCGAGGAGCAGCCATCGTGGCTTTTTAGTTCTCCTCTTTTTGACGATCGGAGAAGGTAGTTGAGAGTCCTTCTCGCCGCGCTGGGCTTTCTTTGAGACGGGAGACACGGGGGCAGTGTGACTCGGCTGCGGGCAGGGAAAGCGAGTTTGGTTTTGGTTTTGCAGCAGAGCAACATTTTTCTTCTTAGTACAGCAGGGGCGTATTCTCTTAGCGGTGCCGCAGGGCAACTTTCTTTTCTTTGGTGGAGAGAAACAAACAGATCTTGAGGTGGTCACCGATTCCCCTCACTCTCGTGTCGCCTCTTGGCGTAGCTCTCTTCGTGCGCGCCGAGAGAGGTTTGATCTCGAACATCTTCTTGTTTACATGGAACGCCTTTCCATGCCTAAGAGGACTCCTTTCACCTCCATCATCGGCCAATCACTGTGCCATATCCAGGGATCCTCCAAATGCACCATCTTCTTGAAGGATTTGTTCCTACATTCGGGCAGTAGTCTCCAGAGATAAACTCAGCCCGATTTATTTTCTTTTCTTCAATGATCGTGATCATTACGATCAACTTTGCTTTTGAGTTGATCAAAGTCGCCAAATTTGATGTCTATGCATTTGGCAACTATGTCCAACAGATTTGTGGTAATCCCCCTTCAGCCCTCTTGTTTGTTGTGGTAAACTATTTTATCAAGATAGTCGGGCTTGGCTACTTCCTTCCAAGCAAAGAACCAGGTTTACATCGCCTTCGTTGATTTCGATGCTCCTTCCGCTCGGTAGTGAAAGTTGTTCAACCAAATCCTCGCGAGAGATGGTGAACTTCTTTCCATGAACAGATGATTTTATCCCTTCATCGCGTGAATCTCAAAGCCGCGTTCACGAGAATCGTGCGACCTCTTCCACATAGGTCATTGAGAACTCCATTGTCGAAATGGTTTCACCGACGTTTCGATCTTTTCAGCGATTTTCTTTACAAAGGTGTCATCGGACCCTTGTTTGACCATGCCCTCAAAATCCTACGACCTCGTGTGGATTTGTTTTCCTAGCTTGACAAAATCGTAGGTTGATGCCATTTTTTAATTTCACCTAAAAGAAACTTAGAAATTGATTTGAATACTGATAGGGTTTGAGAGAGTTTTGCTTTAAGAAATGAACCGTTTTGGTAATATGTGAGAGAAAATAGACGAAAATGGGGTAAGTATGGTTTCTGAAAGGACGTGCGGGTGGTTTTTGAAATGTGATCGAAATCAACGGCTTAGATTTTGCACGCCGATTAGCATTTAATGTCTCAATTTAATGCAACAACATTTATATCCAATCATAAGCTTGGTATGCGGCTTTTTGTCTCAGACACATCATCATTATGTTGACGTCATTCTTAAAAACATTCCCGCTTAGTAAAAACGATCGCATTTTTGTCACTTTGCTCATAAATGACTCAAACTTATCCCTTAGCCGATTTAACTCTTCTCGTGGTCACGTTTTCTTAAGTGACTCATTTTGTCGCCTAATTCGGTATAGTCTGTTTTTCCGACATGGCCGATTCATTTAGCCGATTTTGAGAATTCAATCCTTTTTCTCTTTTTGTGTTTCATTTCTTTTCTTTGAGTCTTTCGAGTGTTAGCTCACCAATTAACCCTAACTCATGCTTGAGTTCTTCAAATCTTGACTCACATAATGGTTTTGTGAATATGTCACCCAACCTGCTTATCAGTTGAGATATATTCCAATATGATGTCCTTCTTTTCAACATGATCTCTAATGAAGTGATATCTCGACATCGATATGCTTTGTTCTTGAGTGCAACACAGATTCTCGAGTGATTGCAATTGCACTTGTGTTATCACACATGATTGGAATTTCCTTTTCTTCAACTTTATAGTCTCTCACCGCCTCATCCATAGGATTTGGGCACAGCCGCTCAGCATGACTATGTATTCTTTCACCGTGTAGAGGTGGCTATTGAATTTTGCTTCTTGCTAAACCAGAAATCACCTGTTTCCAAGCATTTGACATGTGCCGAGGTGCTTTTCCCGTCAACTCGATCCAACATAGTCGAGTCGAATAGCCAATTAGCTTGAATCCACCTTCCTTTGGATACCATAAGCCAACTTCTTGGCTTCCTTTCAAGTATCTCAAGATTCTCTTAGCCGTCATATGACTCTCTTTTGGAGCAGATTGAAATCTTGCACATACACCTACAAGCAAAGGTGATGTCCTGGCTCGCTTTGCCGTGTGAGATAGAGCAATGATCCAATAAGTGCTCTATATCTTGTTTGATCTACAGTGCTTGCCATCTCGCATCCATGTCCATTTTGACCGATGTATTCATTGGTATTTTCACAGACGACTTCTCCTCCATACCAAATTTCTTCATTAAATCTATGGTGTATTTTGTTTGACTTATGAAGGTTCCATCCTTCAGTTGTTTCACTTGGAGTCCAAGGAAGAATGTCAGCTCTCCCATCATGCTCATTTCAAATTTGCTTTGCATGAGGTTTGAAAATTTTTCACATAGCTCTTTGTTTGTGGATCCAAAAATGATGTCATCCACATATATTTGAACAAGCAAAGATGCTTTTCTTGTCTTGAATTCTCAAAAGTGTTCTATCTACTTTTCCTTTTGTGAATCCATTCTCGTTAGAATTGTGACAAAGTATCATACCATGCTCGGGTGCCTGTTTCAATCCATACAGAGCTTTCTTGAGTTTGTATACCTTATCTCCAAGAGTCTTCGCTCAAATCCTGGAGGTTGTTCAACATACACTTCTTCTTCCAATAAACCATTTAGAAATGCACTTTTACATCCATCTTGATATACAATGAAATTCTTGTGAGCTGCATAGGCAAGAAACATCCTTATTGCTTCCAATCTTGCTACAGGAGCAAATGTTTCATCAAAATCTATTCCTTTTTCTTGGCAATAACCTTTGGCTACTAGTCTTGCTTTGTTTCTTACCACTGAATCTTCCTCGTTCATCTTGTTTCTGAACACCCATTTAGTACCAATGACATTTTGATGGGTGGGTCTTTGAACTAATTCCCATACTTTATTTCTTTCAAACTGATTCAACTCTTCTTGCATAGCTTGAATCCAATGTGTGTCATCCAATGCTTGTAGCACATCTTTGGGCTCTATTTGCGATATAAAGCATGTGAACATAACTTCTTGTTGAGTTCTGGATCTTGTTTTGACACCTTCTCTTATGTATCCAATGACAAGTTCTGGTGGATGGTCTTTCACCTTCTTACATCCGGTTGAAGTAAGTTAGCCGGATTCACTGCCTCTAGCGATTGTGTTGCTTTGATCACTTCTCTCGTAGTCACTTAGCCGCAGATTTTCCACTGTTTTTGAGATTCACTATCTCATCTTCTTCTCGAGTTTACAATTCCGATTTGAGCAAAGATAGGGATTTTTCTCAGTATGTTTGGATGATTCACTTATCGGTGACTCTTCAATATCTTCTCCATTTACATTTCGCTCATCGAATACCACATGAATGGATTCCTCCGCAACCATAGTCCTTTTGTTGAGTACTCAGAGGCTTTGCTTTGGTGAGTATCCCAAGAAGATTCCTTCATCGCCTTTAGCATCGAAGGCCTTTAGATTGTCTTTGTCATTGTTGTGGATGAAGCATTTACATCCAAATATTCTAAAATATGCAACATTTGGTTTTCTCCTTGTCCAAATCTCAGGGAGTCTTTGTCGCTTGTCATTTTATCATACATCCTGTTTTGAGTGTAGCAAGTCGTGTTGATTCGCTTGCCCCAAAATCCTTTTGGTAACCCCCGCTTGACCTAACATGGTCCTTGCCGCTTCTTTGAGAGTTCTATTCCTTCTTTCCGCAACTCCATTCTCACGTGTGGAGTCCTTTGCTGCAGATAATTCATGACCAATGCCATTTTCAATACAATACTCGAAGTTATTATCCCATTGACAAACTCGATTCTCCTCGTCTCGATCTTATTTTGATAATGCTTTGGCTCTTTTCATTTTGAATTTTCTTCATCAATCGCTGTGGCGTTTCGTAGAGTTTCTTTCTTTTTACACATGAATATAGTCCATGTATATCTTGAGTAGTCATCTACTACCACCAAGGTGTATTTCTTTCCACTTATGCTATTTGGTTCCATGGGCCAAATAGATCCATATGTAGCAGATGTAATATTCTTGTTGAAGATGGGCGTGTCTTTTCTTTGAATGATGATTTGATCTGCTTTTTCCTTCGACATGCGTCACATATACTCTCCTTCTCAGATATCGAGTCCGGAAGTCCTTTCACAAGATTACTTCGCAAGCTTGTTAATCGTTTTGAAATTTAGGTGACTTAGCTTTTTGTGCCACAACCAACTTGATTCACTGTGTCTTTTTGCTAATAGACAGTGTGTGTGTGTAGCGGTTGACCAATCTACTATATACATATTCTTTTGTCTCGCATCCTTGCAACACAACTTCATTCGATTCAAGATCTTGATTTGGCATATACCCATGTTAAATCCAACATTATAGCCCTTGTCACGAGTTGATTGATGCTTAGCAAGTTGAAGTTGAGTCCTTCAACATATGCAACATCGTGATTTCTAATCCGTTCCTATTGATGGATCCAATGCCTCTTATTTCACCTGGAGATTCATTTCCTCCAAATATGACTTTTGCTCCTTTGACTTCCTTGAATTTTGACAGATTTTTCTTATTTCTGTCATATGTCCGGGAACATCACTATCCATGTACCAGGTTTCGCACTCACTGTTCCTTGAACCCGCAATCAAGGAAATTAAGTTTTAGGTACCCATACTTGTCCGGGTCCCCGAGGGGTTAGAATTGTAAGATGATCCAATCAACTTATAGCCAAATGATTTGACTCTAAGGGGTTGCCATCTATCGGTGCCATAATCATAATCAATTTTGGCAAATTGCTTGGGGATTTTAGGTTCATACATGTTTGTCTCTTTTGTCGTATGTCCGTGTATATGTTTTAGCAATCGCCTTCTTTGGGGTAATTGTGGTGTCTCCGAGTGTAGTGCCCGGGTGCATATGTGTCTTGATGAAAGCTCTTATACTTTTGGAATGGCCTTTCCGAGTTCTAGGCCTTTGCCATTTGGGCTTATATTCCATAAGTCTATCCGATAGTTCACATCATTCCAATCACTTGGCTTGGATATTTTCTACCATTCCCATCATATGTATTTCTTTTATAGATTTTAAGGGTTTTTGGTAGCTCTGTTTTTCTTTACAGAGTATTTTTGTTTGGAGTTTCTTTGAGGAACTCGATCAATCTCTTCTCATTTGCCCTTTCAGCCGCACTCAATCGGCTATTTTCCTTTTCCTTTATAACCAAGGCCAGTTTGCTTGTAATTGTGCTTTGGAGTGAATGTGTGTGCACCCTTTGGAGTTTTGGATTTTTTAGACTCTTCATTGCTTGAAGATCCTTTTTCCAAAATTACTTTTGGAGTTTGACATAGCACGAGAGGAATTAAATCCTAAGCCTGTCTTGTCTCCACATTCTCTTTGACTCATAATAAGATCATCCAATGATTTAGATGCCTTAGTGAATGAGGCAATCACATTTTTGAGGTCATTCTCCTCTTTTCTATGGCACTATTTCTCGCTTTATTAGCTTGGCATTTTCAAATTTTTAAACTTTCATTCTCGTGACTATTTGACTTAGAGTACTCGGCTCCTTAGTCATTTGTGAGTTTTGGCTCTTGAGTAGTCATTTGTTTCCTCATTTAGTAGTGTGTGTGAGGATTTAATGTGTTCAAAATCTTTCATCATTTTTCCTAATGAATCATAAAGATCAGTGGGTGATGAAGTGTGTGTGTCACAATCACTATCACTAGAACCGAGTTTGATGAGTTGGAGTGTACCTCATCTTCTTGGTCGGAGTTGATCTTGTTTCTTGGCCATCACGGATCGGGGCTTCTTCTTCGAGTCACTTGAGTAGTCACTTTACTCTCTCGACTCGGCTATGTCTTTTGACTCAAAGATTCTCTACAACCAACATTGCTTTTTTCTTTTCTTGTCTTCTTTCTCTCAAGATCTTTCTTTCTTATTCATTCCTGTATTTGTTGACTACAGGATATGGGCGATCAATGGCATAGTGACTGTTGCCTGAGTTCAAAGATAGATATTCAACCTTTTGATCACTCTTTCCATTCTTGGATTGTCACCCTTTGATATTCAAACTTTTTGATGATCTGTTCTCTTGGTTGGCCTATCTTCCTGACTTGGTGAGCCGAGTGTCTTCCGGAAGATTCACCCTTGCCTCTCTTGTAGTTCTTATTGAAGAACTTGTTGAACATTTTAACCATCGGGGTTATTTCTTCCGGATTGATGACTTCTTTGACCTCGGCTCTCTTTCCATCCTTAACAATTAGAGCAACCTGCTGTTTTGGGTACAACTGTCTCTTCCTCGATCTTTTCTTCTCAAGCTCAAATTTAGGCTTTGAGATCTCGAGAATAGTTCATGGTTGGAGGTCTTCGATAGGTCCATGGAATGTCTTAGTGCCATGACCTTCATTTCCCATTCATTAGGAGACTTTTTAGGATCTTCATACACATTTCCTTCGTGTATATTCCTTTCCAAGTGCGAGATAGCTCGTTGGTGATTTTCGTGAACCGAGCATCCAGTTGATCCAGGTTTTCTCCTCGCGATCATTTTGAAATTCTCAAATTTTTGTATAGCCACCGATAATTTATTTTCTTTGATTTGCCCGAGCCTTCACAAATCAATGTTAGTTTGTCATGATTTCTTTAGCCGTTTTGCATGATTTGACTTTATTGAACATGGTTTTGTCTAGGGTTTTGTAAAGGATGTCCTTGGCTACATTGTCCAGGTTGTATCTTTTTCTGTCATCATTTGTCCATTCAGCTTCTTGGTTTTTCAACCATAGTTGGTCTAGGGCAACATCCTCTTCACCTTCAATTGCGAGCTCTTCTTACAGATTGTGTTCACCTTTAAGATTTGCAGTGGCCCATCCTCTATTACTATCCACATCGCATCATGTAATCGATAGATGAGCCCGCATACGAATTTTCCAATCATCAAATTCTTCAATTGTGAACATAGGGATGCGTGTCAAATTTGCTTCCATGATAATAAATTTTAATGATAAAAGGAGTTTTGAAAATTTAAGTACTAAAGGAGACTTTGAAAAGTTTGGAGATCTAGTTCAAGAACGGTGCGGAAGGCTCAATGAACCAACCACTCTGATACCACTTGTAGGTCCCAAAGGGTGTGAGTGTAAGGTTTAGAAGGGGGGTTGAATAAACCTTACCAAATTTTTCGATTTAGTCCTTTTAAAAGTTCGAGTTGATACTACACGAGTTGTGTCCTTGGTGATGCCAATTTAGTTAATCGGTAGAGTTAGTCACTCAAAGCACTGACCGAGCCGTTGATAGAATAACTCAAATTGTTAAGACCGAATTAGCTCAACCGTGGTTTGATTTATTGAGAAGACTTAACACCCTTAATTATGGTTAAGCGAGAGATATAAAGCTTGATTTAGTACTTAGAAATTATCAGGTTGGATAGCAAATATGTCGTGAGAATTAAACAAATACGATACGGGAATTAAAGTGTTGAAAAGTAAAAAGACACGATAAGTTTTTATAGAGGTTCAAAGATGGGGTAATTCTTCTACTCCTCTCTTCTCCAACCGGAGGAATCCACTAGGTATTGATCAAGATATACAAAGTGGTAATACCCGGATACAAGTCTTGATCACACTGGTGACTTGATCCTTTGGGACTCGATCACCGAGACGCTTGATCACTCGGTGGCCTCTCTCACGACTCGAACTTCTTCACAAGGCGTGCGCTTTGCTACTACTGACCCACTTGCTCAAGCTCTTTGGATTTGATCACTAAGCCCTCCAAAAGCTCAAGACTTGGTTCAACCTTGAACCTTCCTACAATCCTTCGTGGAATGTAGACCCCTTGATTCTTGATAATTTCCTCTTCAACCGATTGAAGTTATCTTTCCTTCACGGGTGAGTGTTGGATTGATGTTCTTCGTAGTGTAGGCTTGAGGATTGAGCGTTTAATAACTTGAGAATATTTCGGGTTACAAAATGTTTCTTTCTTGCTTGTATGGTCAAGGTAACTGCGTAGCTGCGTAACCTTTTCTCGAGTTATTCCTCAACCTTGTATAGTGATCTTTCAAAAAATCTGCCCGTTGAAGAGATATGCTTATTTTTTGAAAGTCACTTGTGGTCGTTGGCTTGTCTTGTTGCGATCCTTGTAATTGCCATTTCCTCGTATGAATTGTTCTTGACTTTTCGAGTTCGACACGGTGTAGTGCTTCCCATTGGTTTATTCCTTTTGCACGCTCGGGTCGAGCACTTCGAGAAAGGTAGCATGGAAATATTACTTGTTTAAGTAATTCTCTTGATTTCGCGGCAACGGATCTTTTTAGTTATCTCGACTTAATTTGCATTTCCTTGTTTTCCCAGGTGACTTAGAGTCAACTTCCAATCATTGTATGACTCTTTTGTCACTTCAACTTGAGACTTGGCTTATCTTGAGTTGACTTGACCGATACTCTCTCATTGCATCTTAGTTGCTCCTTGATCGAGTTCCGTCTTCTTTTCTTTGCCGTCACTCAAATTTGTCTTGCAATGAGTCTTTCTTCTAGTCTCCAGTTGTCTTCTTGCATGTTTGGGCTTAGGCGACTTAACTCACTTGACCATTTCTATTTATTACAATGCAGTTTACAACAAAAATTGGGGTGCCAACTTCCTATTCTAAGTTTTACATGACATTCATCAAAATCTAAACAATAAATTTCCCAACAATCCCCCAAATACATCACACAATTAGAGGTGAAACAGTCCAGCTATACGACACTAAAGAAGCGATACCCGGGAGGCAACCCGATGATTTTTGTGTCAATTTGTTTCCAATTTTTTTTATTTAGGATTCATTTTTACTCGGAATGATATAAAAAAATGAAAAAATGGGCTAATACTATTATATAAAGGGACAAATCGAGGTTATATTCCTCTGTTTTTTTTTTACTAAGGAAGGGTTTTGTTCTGTATACCAAACAATCAAAATGTCATACAATGTCATGCCCGTCAAGGCGGGAGAAAATCAAAAAACAAATAACCTATCACTACGATATCTAGAAAGACTATCATAATGAGATATCTAAAAATAAAAGGAGAACCAATGATCTATGAAAATCGAAGCTCGGATATCGGTGGTCCATCCGAATGAGCGTTAGGAGGTGGTGAGAAGTCGTGCCCTCATCAACAATGTGATCGCTGTCGGCGTGACTCCCAACTCGCAAGGTGATCGGTGGTCGATTCCTTCTCTGTGTATGGGAAATCGAATCAAGGTCCTCGGCATGTTCCGAATGCGAATCGGGGTGTATTGAACCCGCCAAGAGCAAGGCCACCGGAAGTGATCGTGGTGACCACCGCCACTGCCCAACTCGATCCAAATCAAGAAAAAAGACGGGCATGCCGAAGTCCCATCTCGGCGCTAGAAGCTCGGCATGAAAGCTAGACACCGCTGGAGAGAACAATGAAAAGGCAACATAAGTCCGCATGAATGATCTCGAATCAATCCCCTCCGCCAAAGAATCAAAGTGTCCCGATCAACGAACCATCCGTGTTCGGCTTGACCGAGGAGACCGAGGGGCTCGCCAAATAACAATCCTCGGCTTTGTGTGGAACCTGTGGTGGAGCACTCCCGCAAAAAACCAACAAGAGGGAAGCATCCGGACCAACTCGATGGGTTCGACGCCGACCAAACAAGAATCCCAGATACCGCTCCACCCGCCAAATAATGTGAGATGCCAAGAAAAGAAGGTGTCGATGCTTGACACTATTCCTTTCCGTCCGGACAAACCATAAAATCAAGCGGGGAACCAAGAGACTCAAGTGCCTCGTGTGTGATCCGTGTGTGCGATTCCTCCAAAATGAAAGGAACAATATCATATCGGTGGTGTGTGGAAGTGTAGTGTCAAACCAAGGAAGAAAGTGATTCCACACGGTGAACAATATCATTCATCAAAAGAGGTGAGGGATAGATTCGACTGAGGAGATGAATGTGGATTATTCAAGCAACAACGAGAACGTGAGGCAAGAGAAGTGCCACGTGCCTGAAGCTTGATATCCACGGGAAGACGATTACAAAGGAGACGCAAAGGAATATAGAGATAGTAGGAATAAGAGCATCGTTCCAAATGGCACCATACGGGAAGGTTACGAGCATTTCTACCCCGGAGAGAATCCCAGCAAAGAAGACATAGAGAACCCACCATGAGAGGTAAACATCCACCGCATGATATCCTCGGGACCCAATGAGAATCGGAACCCGGATATATCCTCAATGAGACTCTCAAGAAGCCCACATCCGGAGACCAAGACTGATACAATCTATCTTTATCCCACATACCATCGCGAATGAACCAATCAACCATCATATGACCCAACGGTCGATCCAAACAATGATCCGCAAGCGGCCGATGCCCAAACCAAGTATCATCCCGGAAATTGACACGGCTACCACTACCAATAGACGAGAGAAAATCCGCTCCCGGGCTCGAATACCGATCCGCCTCAAGCGCTCCACCGATGACTATGATTTTGTGTTACAGAGGCTCTGAGGAGACCGAAGCCCATTGTAAAGATCTTTTGCGATCAAGAATTGAGCCCACAATGAATGGCCCTCGCGTAACCTCCACCACAACTTGTAAATCAAGGCGTCGGCAATATCGAAAGTCGGCGCAACCCTGACCCACCCTCGGAAATAGGATGGCGATAATATCCCAACTAATCCAATGAGTCTTCTTTCATCTCGCATAGGATCCCCGGAAGAATCTAGCCATGATCTCGCTCCAATCGCTGCAGAAGCTGTCTTTGGCGGCCGCATTTACTGAAGAATATGCAAGGGTGGCCATTAGCGTGCTCGAATAAGAGCGAGCCTACCACCAAAGGAGAGATGTCGATCGACCACCCGGCAACTCTATCCAACATTCTCTCGAATCACTGGGATGAAGAGCTCTTTTCGTCATTCGCCCCTTGAACAAAGGGACACCCAAATAAGTCATCGGCAAGTCATCGCGAACAAAGCTGTCATTTCATGAACCATGTGTTCCGACCTTCAATGTAACATGGGGCGAAATAATCTACTCTTCCGGACACCGACCGGTGACCGTAAGTAGTAGAATAGTGCTCGAAAGAAAGTGCCTCAACGTGACAAGGCCATCGTCGAGGCCCTAGTGAAGATAACCACATCATCAAGATAGGCCAAATGAGTCAGGGAAAACCCGTCGCGTCGATAAATCATATCCCGATGTCGTCTAATAATGGAATCCAATCCCAGGATAAATACTCCGCCACTAGAACAAACAAGGCGGGAGATAGAGGATCCCGCCTGATCCCCGAGTCGAAGGAAAATATCCGAAGGGATACCATTAACGAAAGAGAGAAGGCTGCGAGTCTTTCAATACCGCCAACCATATCAATCCACCGAAGCAGGGAAGCCCATGTGAATCATAGATGTATACAAGAAATTCCATTGCACCCTATCATAAACTTTAGCCATATCCGGCTTCATCACCACATTAGGAATCTCCGTGGCTAAGCCGATATCATGGATAAGCTCCTCCGCAAGCAATATGTTATCCGAGATGACACGAGGGTGTGAAGCCACTCGATTAGGTGACACAATCAAAGCGAGAATCGAGACCAACCGCACATTCATAATCTTATAGATAATCTTATTCGCCACGTTGCACGAAAAGCTAATCGGCGAAACTCGACCCACTTCCGAGGGTGAGGAACCGAGAATGAGAACCATAGATGTAGCGTGAACGTGGACGACATGAGATTGCCCGAGAAAAAGTCAACCACCGCATCCTCAACATCCGGTCGACGAAATCCCCAATGATCTTTGAAAGAACAAAGATGAGAATCCATCGATCCCCGAAACACTAGGCGGATCAATCCCAAACACCGCATCGCGAACCTCCCGAGCCGTCGGCATAAAGACAAAGTCCATCAAGATCAACGGAATCGGAAGCGGGAAAGAACTCATCGACAGGGGAGTCGATACTCCAAGTCAAGTCAATAAAGACCGAAAGAATCGAATGCCGACTTCAGATCTCGAGTCTGTGTGATCACCACTCCATCATCGTCAATCGAGTGAATTCTAGCGCGACACCACTTCCGCTAACAAATCGTGGAAAAACTTAGTGTTGCGCTCCCCTCATTGTCCCACTTAATCGCAGCTTTCTCGGGCGCCAAAAATCCTCCTCCATTTTCAAATGTAGCTCATACTCGGCCACACAACGATGTAGCTCACCCTAATGAGTCGGAGACGGATCACTATCATATACGGCTGAGCAGCTGAAACCGCCTCATTAGCTTGATCTAACCCGATCAAAAACATTACCAAACGCCTGGTGATTCCAAATCTTGAGTCTGCGCTTGACCCTATTCAATTTGTCTTGCAAGCTCCTCATTCCAAAATAACCGATTAGGATGACCCCATGCTTCCTTGACAACTGCGCAAAAAAGTATGGTGACGTATCCACATATCTTTGAAATCGGAAAGAAGAACGAGGCACATGCGGTACAAAGCGACAAGATATGAGTAAAGGAGCATGATCGGAGCGAACACGAGATAAATGCGTAACAATAGAAGAAGTAAACACATCAGCCCCGGTGTTCATTATACAAAGCCCTATCAAGTCTCTCCTCGAAGCCCACCTCTAGCCCACGTAAAGATAGGCCCCTCACACCCCGCATCAAATAACTCATAATCAGCAATCATTTAAGCGAAATCCAACATCTCATCCGACCTATTAGTAGTACCACCAATCCTCTCGTGATCATGCAAAAAGATATTAAAGTCACCACTAACAAGCCAAGGTAACCCCTCCGTACTAATTGCAATTTCACGCAAGGTGTCCCACAAATCATATCTAGCTACTCTATCACATTTAGCATACACAAAAGTCAAATAAATAGGTTGAGGCAACAAAACAGATGTCAACCTACAATGTAATAGTTGTGCATGATCAACAAGAATGTCAAAAAGTAAATGAGTAGCAGACATAATCCAAATATGATTAGAACAATTACTCAACCCATTATCAAAGCCAAATCTACGACAATAGAAACTAAACTCCGGGGAGGTCATAGGTTCTAAAATCGCAACAAAAGGTAATTTATAACGAGTAATTAACGTATGCAAATGGCGCTGACTACCCACATTAGCAATACCCCGCACATTTCACGTTAAAAATTTATTCGACATAATTAACTAGTAGAATGAGACGAGGATTTAGAAACACCTGATTGATTCTGAAGTCGTTGCCCTCCTCCTTTGAAGAGAAAATTATGAACTAATTTGCCCGACTTTGAGCCCTTTTTCGACGATTTGGAAACTTGTCAACCCCGGATTTTTTAACTTTTTCTGAGTCAACACTTACATCACTACCATCCTTGTACAATAATGTGTCGGTTTTCCCTTCACACGAATTGCTAGGAATGGCGTTAATGTCCAAAGGAGCTGCCATATAATTTGGCCCACTTTTACCAACTAAACCCACCTCCTTAATGACGTGAACAGTGAAGCGAGGGACAGGGTCCGACCCATGATGGTCCGGTTCAATAAAAACAAGAAGAATGGACGATGAAGCGAGTTCAGCGGCGATGGCTTGAGCAATCCTCTTCATTGGGCCGGGCGACATGTTATGGACTAGATAAGGTGTGATAGAGTTGGGCTTGGCTCCATAAGCATCGTAACTTGGGGTGGGGTACTAGGAAATACTTGGGCCTTATTAATGCAACATTTTTGGTGACTCAACATACAAAACATCAACAATGGGATGTGCGTTAATGATGAGGGGGCGTGAGCAACACAAGGTTGGGCCATATTAGTCTCATTTTCATGGGCAGCATAATTCAAAGGAGGGAAATTAACACCTTGGCCCAAATTGATAGGGACCGCTGCACATGAGGTGTTTGGCCCAACAAAATCATCCATCAACTTTGCATGGATACGCACTGAAGTGGCGTCCAGGTTAAAAGGCTTAGATGCATCATTATCTTTAGAGCTAGATTTTGGTAAATTCAATGTAGGAGTCGTGTGGTGTTGATCTTCAAATGATTGTGACAAGCCATCAACTTCCATATTCAATAATGGTGGGCCCCATGGACAAACCTTAGTGCTACGTAAAGTATTATCAAGCCCATTATGATCACATGAATTCACTCCATGCGTAGGAATCTCCTTATCTCTGGCCGACAATGTGGGATTGGAATGAGTGGGGCACTTAGTCAATTTATTACTTTTGTAGGGAATAATATCTCTATTATCAAGGCCATCCCTATCATGCATTGCACTTTTATCTGCAGAATTGTCCTTTAAAATATTAACAGCTCCTTCACTCTTGTCGTTGCACGTTTTTTGCCCTCAAGCAAAGTGGTTTGCACTTTCCCCAATAATATGCGCACAGTCCACCGATTCCGGTTTTGAAGCAGAAATCATTCCCATGAGTTGGCTTTCCTCATCCAGCTGCTCGATTGTATCTTTAGCAAGAATTGAAAATTGATTTGAAGATGATTCACCAATATTAGAATAAGAAGCTTCAAAAAAGGTATGTTTTGATTTTTTTGCCAAGTCCAAAAGCTCCTTAGGAGTAACTCCCGTTTCTTTTGCTCCTTTCTTATTAACCCTAATCCAAGTTGGGTTGTTAGAAACAACATTTTTACCACCATGATTCGAATTACCACTAGGGTTCGAATTAGGGTTTCCAGCATTTAAATTTTTGGAATTATCCTTTGAGCCCCTTAAATTCTCAATATCTCCATCTTGCCCCTTTGAAGCATGACCCTCCAATCCTCTTTGGGTTGTTGGACGCCTATTAGGCGGTGGTGGCTTCGCTTTGTTACCATTCATGTAACAATCCTCCAAAGTGTGACCAATATGCTTGCAGAAGTTACAATAAGGAGGGACTCTTTCATAAACAATTTTCTGAGTGTGTCTAGTATCCCCAAATCTCAAAATAATCTCCTCAATTCTTTCTTTTTCGAGATCCAATTCGATGCAAACTCTATCAAATGCAAGCCTTGTTTTACGATCTGTTGGGGGATCCACTTGAAGGGGGCTGTCCAATTCCTTAACAATTGCAAATAAAGCATGATAATCAAAAATTGAAAAGGCAAACCTGGAAGTTTGATCCAAACAGTGCAAGGAGCTTCCATTTTAGGATTAAAATTTGGCGTCCATTTGAGAATACGCATTGGACAGTCCTCGAGAAACCAAATCGCCCCCATCCAAAGGTGATTGTAGTCTTCTTCATTTGGAGTTTGATAACGATATGAGGCCGATTAGCAAAACTCCAAGAAAATGGGCCCTTGATTCCTAGAGAGGATAGACCTTGGCGATTCCGGACACATGAGGAATGGCAAATGAAAACTTTCCAATCAAGGTAAGTCTCCAAGTCTGCTACAAGACGATATGTCTCCGTAGAAGAAAAACTCGTAACTTTTTGTCCTTCTTCAGATTACGGTGTGCTAATTGGAATGATATTCTTGGGATCGAATGAGAGATTAATATGGCTTGAAGAAGAGCCAGCAACATTAGCATAAGATTTAGGAGGATTAACAGGAGGAGCATGACCATCCGGTGGAGTAGAACCGGGATCAACCATGAACAATCCTGGAACAAAGAAGAAACACAAGATAAGGGAAAGAAGAACAAACACGAAAAATAAAAAAAAAAGAAAAACCAAAAAAGAAAAACTAAAGAGAAAATTAAAGACTCCTCTGAATGATGAACAAACAAGCAGAATCGTGCGAAAATCACCAACAAGGGACAAGAACGAGCTAGTGTGTGTGAAAACGTGTGTGGGAGTGTGTGTGAGAGGGGAGAGCATTTTTGCTATAGGTTATATTCCTCTGTTTGTTGTTGCTTAGTAACTAGGAGCATTCATGAGCCCCATGTTTGTCTCTTACGTAAAACGGCGACACAAATATGAATATGGGACACCACCCTAGGAGTTTTTGAAAAGACATTCAAAATTTAAACCTAGTGGAAGTTTGCCTCAAAAATGTCCTGATTTTATAATTATATTTGCTAAAAAAATGAAATGACCCGAGTTTTGGACTTCTCCTTTTATCATTACATTTTTGTATTTGATCTAAGCATATGAACGACAAATTTTTCGTGATATGACAACTGTGATGTTTTGAACGATTCCAATTATTGAAGTCACTCTCTTTTTAACAAATTGGTTGATTTGAAAAACGGATGGATTGGCTTAATTGGAAAGGAAAAGGTTAGCAGTTCACTTCAATCATGTCGAAATTGTGAAAATAGATATCTCTTTTTGTTTTCAACCCATCTCTTTGTTTTAAAAATTGCTTGAGGACAAGCAAAATTTCCAAGTTGGAGGCAGTTTGATAAGTGTCATTTTGTACATATTTTGTGTTATTAATTCAATAGTTTTGAATTCTTTTGTTAGAAAAATCATAGTTTCTCAAGTATTTCTGTATCATTTCATCGTGTGATGTGTTTAACATTATAGTTGGAGCAATGTGAAGCCAATATTAATTGTAAAAAGGCAAGAAAATCACTCAACGTGACTTGGGGTGTCAAGTAACATGGCCATGTTCAAAAAAGAAGGAAATAAATTGAATAAAAATTGGAAAAAGGGTCCAAAATGGCCAAACCGTGTCACCGAACACGGCCATGTTGAAGAGGATCAAAAGAGGAGGAAACATCGTACAAAATAGGCCCGAACACGGCCTGGCCGTGTCGTACAACATGGCCTGGCCGTGTTGTCCAACACGGCCGTGTCAGGCCTATTTTCAACAAATTTTGTGCAGCACGGCCTGGCCGTGCTGCCCAACATGACCGTGTCAGGGCCACTTTCAGACACTTTTTCTTTGCGGAATTTGGGGAAAACTCACCAACCAACCCATTTTGGCCACTTTTGTACACTTTTAACACCCTATTTTCTTGAAACATGTCTCCATGTCCCCTCCTCATCATTTGAATACAAGAATTCACCAACCAACAAGGAAAATGGGGGTGATTGTTTAATAAAAGAAGTACTATCAATGTATTGGTTGCCTATAAAAGCCAAGGTTGAAGTTGGGAGATTCATTCATTAGATACTCGGAAATATTCATTGTATTCACTTCATTAAGTAGAATTGGGATCAAGAGGTCTTGGAGAAGAAAGCTTGGGGCAATATTGGAGAAGAAGGCTTGGAGCAACATCATCAATCAAGGAAGAAATCCATTAAGATTTTGAGAAAGATAAGTACACCATGTCTACAATACTTAAATCTTCTTGTGTAATTTACTCTTTTGTCAAAATCATGAGTAGCTAAAATCTTAGTGTTTGAGTGTAATGAACTCTAGAATGGATTTGTGATTGAGGTTTGTATGTTTTTAATAAAATTATCATGTCTTGTGTGATTCACTTATATCATGCTTATCTCATTTGAGTTAATATTTAGGTATATTAATTTGATATCTTTTCTTCATCGGTAATCGAAAGATTTATGGTGAAAAAGAAATTGTATAAGTGAAAAGAGTTGCATGCAATCCTAGATATGGGGCGACATAAATCTTCCGGATTAGGGTCAAACCTAATATGGGAATTCATAAATCGTTATAATGCGATCTTCGGTTTTAACTAGAAAGAGATTTGATTAATCAACTTGAGATTAGGAGTTTTTCGCCTTGAGAAAGGGATTAACTTAAATCGGGAATTTCTACGGTCCACATAACATGGGATTTTATTAAAAGATGTTGGTTTTTGCTTAAGGGCTTATGGTTGAATTTTTAACTTGTCAAATCACAAAAACATTCTAGAGGGATTTACATTCAAACACACTTCTATCTCTTGATTTCTTATTCTACAAATTTTACTTCATTTTTACACTTTGATAATTTAGATTCTTTATTTTTTTTTCATCAAACAAAAACTCTGAAAATTGTTAGATTAAATAACAAAAAGACGGTAATTATTAGTACTTACAATCCTCGTGGGAAAGACACTCGGTACTCAATAATCTATACTATAAAACGATAGGTGCACTTGCCTACGGTTTTAAAGGTAGCTTTTGAGCCATCACATACTATAGCTAGTTTCAATAAACCCAAATTTCATAGATTATAGGAATTTGCTTTTTCTGAAACGTATTTTTGTTCGTGGCATTGTTACATCTACTTAGATCCAGTCTCTATTCAGAGGTTTTAAATAGATCATGTTAGGTTTCCAACCTATAAACTCAATAGGGCATACTTCTGCAATATTCTCATAATACTAAATAATTTGATTTTGGACTAAGATTTTGTTAAAATGGATATAGTCCATCACGACCATATCAGGCCCAACATGATTCCGTACGTAAAATTAATAAATCCCTTAAAATTCATACCTTCTTTGACCGAAACAGCACCGTGTGAAATGGTTCGCAACACCACCATCGGAAGATTACGCCCCGGATCGTTTGACAAACAACTCTCTCTTTGTTCAACCTCACCCTCAGGGAAGATGATCTGCAAGTTATCCGACTCCTTCAGCAACTATTCAGCACAACCTTGGTTTATTTCCTACTCCAGGCGTATAAGTAATTCTTAAACGGGATAAATTAATGCAACATTATGAAGACATGTTGAAGTAGAAAGCCCATTTTTATTAAGAACTTACAAAAATATTTATTACATTAGTAATCTCCTTTTGGGAGGAGAATACCGGTTTAGCCTATCATAGATGAGGCGTACACTCGTAAACACATAAAACTTAAAACTAAAACACTCAAACTATTACAAATTTATCACTCAGATTTTATTGTAAGAAAACTAAGGAAAATGTTCGATGATCCAAGTTTCCTTCAAATCCTGCAATTTATAGAGGTAAGTCCGGACTTGAAAGGTGGACTTCAAATCTTGTTGAAACTTATGGCGTCACTACTTACGTCATATCTTGCATTATTACCTCGCCAACTGTCTTCCTTTTCTTTCCGCGTGACTCCGCCCATGTGATGGTTGTCGGAGAATCTTTTAAAAAGTTGGTCTGCGTGGTCCCCGAGGAAAATGCGTCTTGTGAGCTGGGCCCTTATCCTTTCCAACTGTATGGTCTTGTTGGTCGGGTTTGGGTCGGAAACCTTTCCCAAACTCGGGTTCCTTCTGTTCGGGACATGCTTGACAGATCCAGTCGATCCAACGGCCAACATGCGCCATGTTACAGAATTTCCGGTAAGTTTCTTTACTTTTCGGAATCTTATTCTCCCAAAGAATTCTTCTTTTGGTCTCGAAGAGTTCCTCTGCAAATCCTGTGGTTGATCCAGTCATCGAATTCAAAAGGAAAGATCCATTTGTTGTATTCTGGAAAAACTTGAATGGATATTTGACTTTGTCCATTTCACTTATACAAACCCAAAGACCACATGCTCAAATGGTAGAAGCTTCATCTTGAGAAAATGCTACTACTATCATCGGTCCTTCTTCCTGAAGATACTTTTATATATTTTAAAGCATTTCCATCTGGTCTTCTTAGCTTGATGAAATGAAAAGCTTCATTAAAGCCTTTCTTTCTTGGTTGGGGAGTCGCACTTAGAAAATATAGTTCCAAAATGTCTCATCGGCCAAGTGTGGATTGTTGGCCCAAGTCTCGTAAACGCTTCCCCAATCCATTTCGGTAATTTCAAAATTTCTGGGAATCCTAGTGATACAATATAGATTGAAGCTAGAGCTCCAAACATATACCATTCCTGTACTTCATTTGGATGACTTCTAGGCTTCATCCAAACCCTGGGATACTTGCCTAAGATATCAATTATAGTTTTTTCTGGGTTAATATCTCTCCTTGTAACTAGTTTCTCCCATTGTCGTTGATATACATGCATATGTGAAATCTTAATCTCGTCAGTTTGAACCTTAGATTTGCCGGTCTGTGGCCTAAGATTCAACTCTCCCTCTTTTATCCCACAGGTGCTGGGTTGACTTGAAGACTCGGGTAGTGACACCGGAGCTTCAACATTCGTTATAGTTTGTACAACCTTAGGGGATGCATCACCTGCAACACTTGTGATTATGGTACTTGAATCCATAACCTCCAGGTTAGAGCCCCGTTCTCTATTCACCCCTTTTTGCACCGTAGGAGATGTGGCCTGGAAGAGAGGCCCTTGCAGAGCTAAGAACAATTGTCCTTGAGCGAACTGACATGCTCGTATTTGACTAGAAACAGTTTCGGTCAGCCTGTTGAAGTCGCCCAACAACACGCATTGGACATAATGTCCCAAAATCTCGTTCTAGACTTTCCAAGTTTTCCCTAAGATGTCTTACTCGTTTAAGGACCTCGTCAGCAACGTGTCCTTCCATCTCGTGTCAAAAAATCTGCAAGAACATTTTCATGAGATTTTATAATGACAATATCATAATCATAATATTGACATTGACTTGCCATCTAAGTAATCTAGCCTTTTACGGTTTTGATTCAATTTTGTTTTTGAGAAAAGCCTTGACACTTGAATTATCAATTTTTAAAGTAAACTTTTTAGCTTGATAAAAAAAGAGGCCATTTTTTAAAAGCCTTTCTGATTGCAAAGAATTCTTTCTCGTTGATATGCCATCTGTTTGCTTCATTGGGTGTGAATAAACCGTTGCAATATTTGTATGGCACTTATTCGTTTGGTGTGACCTTAGTAAGAACTGCTGCCCACCAATCATCACGGGCATCTGTGTAAAGAACCAGTTTGTCCTCGTCTTGGGGAATCGCAAGCTTTGGAAGCTTTTTACAAACTTTTTTAAGTTGCTTAATTCCTTCTTGATGTTCATCTCCCCATTTGAATACTGCATCTTTTTTAAGCAATGGGCTAAACACCTTCCTGTAACATGCCAGATTGTTAATGAATATCCCCGCAAAATTAACAACTCCAAGAAAACTCTGAAGTTACTTCTTGTCTTTCAATGTATCTGAAAATCCCTGTATCTTTTCCACAATGTGACTTTGTAGAATAATTCCCGATTCATCAATTTCAATTCCAAGGAATTCAATCTGTCTTGTTGCGATTACTGCATTTTTCTCTGAAAGCACTAATCCTTCTTTGTGACAAACACCTGAGAATATTTCCAAATGTTTGAGATGTTCCTTCATGTTTTTTGAAGCGATAAGAATATCATCGATGTATATGAACATGAAACTGAAATAATCCTTGAAGAGATTATCCATCTTTCTTTGATATATATGGGGTGCGTTAGCCAATCCCATAGGCATCACGTTCCAAATATAGTGTCCATGTGGTGTAGAGAATGCTGTAAACTTCTTACTTTCTTCCTCCATTTTAATCTGGCAGAATCCAGACTTGCAATCGAACTTTGAGAATATCTTGGCACCTTTGATACAGTTAACCAGATGTTCTCTGCTTGGGATATAGTATCCGTCGAATTCCAAAATGTTATTAATCCCCTTGTAATTAATAACAAGTCTTGGTTTTCCTCTTTTGATTTCTCCATGGTTTCTGATTAAGAATCCTGGACTACTATATTGAGAAACTCCTGGTGAAATTAACTTAAGGTCAAAATGTTCCTTAAGTATCTTCTGCATATCCTCACGATCCTCCTGGTTAATAAGGATTGGTTTGAATCTTACGAACTCGTACTCCTTTCCGGGTTTAACCTTCAAGGATGTTTTGAGTTTATTCTTGTCCCACCATGCCAAAGGATCTTCATTATAATTCCTTTGGATCTTCTTCTTGATATCCTCGAGTGATATTTGTTCATTTATGGTCACGTCACTCTGCGGATTTTCCATTAGGCTCAACATTAATCCTGCAATAACCTCTTGAGTAACTCGTTCTTCCCCTTGCACTCTGAATGAATACAAGTTATTATCCCAAAGCTTCTTATCCTTCTGAGACCCGGACTGTCTATAGGATAATAAAGATTCACCAAATTTCCTTCGATCCGCCATTTTTGGATTTCGGAGTTTGGCTTCATCACCACGCTTGCCTGCGAAAATGAATAGGCATTTTTCTCGTAAAATGCTTCTCATGATCTCCGGACAATAATCTTATGATCATATAATGTTGTGAAAATAAGTCTTCTTGTCTCATTTTCCTATGTAAGTCGCTTGAATGTTTGCAGGAAATTGTTTCCTAGCAAAACATCTGCACTTGTATCATGGAAATAGATTGGTGTAAATAGGGTATTGTCCCAAAATCAATACGTTTTTTTCCTCCTGAATAACTTGGTCTGTCCTCCAGGTTCTTGACTCGTTTCTGAATATCATGAAAGATTTCAAGAGTTTCCTTCTGATATTTCACCATCTTATCCATCTAGTTCTGGATATGATGAACTTGTGCTGGTAGATGAATATATCGGTTGCCATAATTTTGCACTGTCTTCTGGATATGATGAACTTGTGCTAGTAGATGTATCTGGAAGTATCTCGTTCCATTCTGGTACTCCATTAGGAATCATTGTTCTGATGGAAATTCTAATGAACTGTTTCTTGGCGATTCATCAGATCTACATATAAGGTCTGGTTTACTGTCCAGAAACTCATATGATATGTTGCTCGTATTTCGCATTGCCTCAAGGCTTCCCTATCGACTCTTGCGCGTTTTTGTATCTCATATTGGTGATTCCAATATGCGATCTTTTCCTGGTGTTCTTGTGCATACATCGTCAAAATTTGACGATATGTCCTGTAAGGTGTACATCTCGGACAATTGTCCGGATCCATATCCTCGAAAATAATTCTCCTCACCAATTGTTAATTACATAAATATAATAAATATAACCAAAAGTTCTTAATAAACCTGGGCTCTGATACCATTTTGTACACAATACTTAGTCAAATCAGCCATTAGTATGAGAAAGGGTATAATGGGTACTATAAAAATATGAAATAAACCCGGTGGACCAATTCTGCCAAGACTTGAAAGTTACTGGACTAAAATTGCTCAAGTATAAAACTTATAGGGCCAATTTTGCAAAAAAATTTAAACTTATAGGACTAATTTTGCAAACTCAATACTTAGAGGATCGAAATTGCAAACCGTTCATAGTTACAGGACCAATTTTGCAATTTACCCCACCCCTATTTACCTCTTAACTTTGCATTTGTTTGGATCTAACAATTTTGTGCATGAAAGTGAAAAGGTTAAACATGATACATTAAATTATCTATCTTTAATTTCTTTTATTCCCCTTCCCACCCCCCACGCCCCACCCCCGGCCCCTTTAATAACAAATTAAGTGCCAATACGGCAATATAAAACCCTTTTTAATTGTAAGTGATTATCATGAGAAAAAAATGATGCTCTCACACAATTTTTTTTTTTCAAGCAATAAAAGAAATCTATTCCTTGAATGTATTTGTTATTTAAATATATAATCCAAAAGTGCAACACAACATCAAATCTACTTCTGTATTGACTATAAGTGGGTTCTTTTCTGTACTATTATAGAATTTTTGTTTTAATTTGATCTTTTATTTCTTAATTTAACTTCATAATTTCATATATATACATGTGACATATATTTATGATGCGAGATAAAATACCAAATAAAAAGAAAGATTCGAGCTACAGTACTATAGCCAAGGGCCGGGGGCGTATCCTTCTTAGACAAGGGGGGGGGGCCCAAATTTTTTGAAAATAAAAAATTCCTATGTATAATTTATTTTAAAATATTAATTTTTAGTATTAAATATCTATTTTTTTATTGATTTAGTCCCCCCAAAAGTATTTAGCTCCCCCAACATTACACGTCTAGCTCCGCCTCTACAAGGGCGGAGCCAGAAAAAAAAAATAGGGTGGACCGATATATGAAACCGGGACGATGGACCGATACACGAAAATCATATAAATTATAATTAATTTATTTTTTAAAAAAATTCATATTGTAAAAAAAGTTAAAAAATGGGGGAGGGGGGAGGGGTCGGAGCCTGGAGTGGTCCCCTATCTCCGCCCTTGACTATAGCTACTAGCCTACTGTCAGAATGCAAAACTTCAAAGTTCGTAATTGTGGGTAAAATGTTAATGAATATGCCTTTTTTTCCTATTAAGCAAATTGAAATTTATCTAACTAATTAATTAATTAGTTTTTAAAAGCAAAAAATGGTGATTATATATTACAATTTACAAGTCCCTGACATAGTTCTCTGAAAGGACAAAAAAATAAGCTAATTTCACTTGAACATTACACTCCCTTGATTTTCCATAAATTTTCCCATTTTATTTTCTTAAAGCGTGCTTTATCAAGCAATTTTATTTAGTAATTAAATGCCAATTCAATAATCAGAATATCATAGCACAACATGCTTGTAAATCGACATTAAAAACACACGATCATGAAACCAAACCCTTTCTTATTCGCGCTCATGCAATGTTCGTGTTCATATAGATTGGTTAGTAAACGTATTCAACATTCATAGTATAATCAAGCCTAATGTATCCGGGTATTCGTTAATTTCATAATTTTTTTTATGATTATAGCAATGATGTTTTATTCTATAATTTTTCCGCATGTTCTAGTATGTTTATGAGTTTTATGTTTGCTTGTAAAATTCCAACTACATATATAAATGAGTAATGAATAAATTATTAAATCGATAAAAGTAGAAACCATATTCTTGCTCTGAGCTGGTTTTTTTTTTAAGTCATTCCCAACAAATTAAGATGTTTTTTAGCTATATTTTTCAAACACATCTTTTTTAGCCATTTTGGGGTGTAAAATGACATTCATACCCTTCTAGCATGTTTGTTTGATATTTGGGTTATTTCTCTCTCTTTCACTTTTCTCTATGTATCTTCTTACACTTTTTTTTTTCAATTTTTTTGTAAGAAATTGAACTTGTATTTTTCATTTTTAAATATGCAATATGTGTGTTGAATTATAGATATCGAAAAGAGGATTAATTTGATATATTATACATGCAAAACGGATTTAAAACGAAAAAGTTATGTGAATTCAAAGTTTTTGGAAAAAAATAACTGGGTATCTTTGTATGCTCAGAATTGAGTGTTTGTGACTCGAAAAAAAATAAATTTTTTTTAAAAAAATCGAGTCACATATGATTCGAAAAAAAAATAAAAGAATTTTTTTTTAAAAAAAAGATCGAGTCACACATGACTCGAAAAAAAAAAAGAAATTGACTGAATAACATAACTCGAATGCAACGTGGACATGATTCTAGTTACATGCCTATAAGTGAATAGCATAACTCAAATGCAACGTCGCAAAAGTCATGTGTAACTCGAATAACTGAATAACTCGAATGTGACTCGAATTCGAGTCACACATAACTTGATTTTAGTCACAAAGATACTGAGTTATTTTTTTTTTTCCAAAAACTTTAATTCACATAACTTTTTCGTTTTAAATCCGTTTTGCATGTATAATATATCAAATTAATCCTCTTATCGATATCTATAATTCAACACCCATATTGCATATTTAAAAATAAAAAATACAAGTTCGGTTTCTTAAAAAGAGTTTGAAAAAAAGAGAGTAAAAAGATACATAGAGATAAGTGAAAGAGAGAGAAATAACCCAAATATCAAATAAAAATGCTAGAAGGGTATGAATGTCATTTTACACCCTAAAATAGCTAAAAAAGATATGTCTACAAAATATGACTATTTTTAATTTTTATATTTTATAAATGACTATTTTGTACCATTACCACTTCTTGCTGTTTATATACAATTTAAAATATAGAATGAAATACCAATTCAAAAAAAAAAAAATAGCGTCTTGCTTAATTATCTATGCCTTTATGCACATTGTCATCTGAAAATAAACATTTAAAAAAAAAAATCTCCTTCCCCTTTTCCGCCACGCCATGTCTAGGTCCCTGCAACTCAGCAACTGCAAATCTCAATTCTTCATTTTTTTTTTCTCTTTCGACGGAAGACGTGTTCGCAGTTCTTCCAGCTGTTGATAAATCAGTTAGGTTTTCTCATATATACTCAAAATTACAGCTATTCATCATCAACATCATCCCACATGAGTGTATATTTAATGCGAAAAAGGAGAAAAATATATATATATTCTGCGAGCATTTCAACGCATACAGGTTCATTGAACCTGGACGCTATCTGGAGGTATATCTCATTCTTCACTCAGACTGTGTGTGTGTATTATTTACTTTTATTAATCGGAGAGTTGAGACTAAGTATCCGCGCGTCATGCGCAAGAAATGGTAAACGTATGTTAAACTATGTTTTTTTGTTTCAGTATTGTCGAGAATTTGTGGATTGGTTGGGTGGATTTGGAGATTGAAGCTGTAAAACAATGTGGTTATACACATCCATGCATAGCTTTGCTTTGCGTTGACCACACAAGTTGCAGAGCCAATAAAAAGAGGATAATTATTAATTAAATTAAGGTGAGATTTCATTTCTTTACTTCATAATACCACTTTTAGTACTTAATAATTGACGATGAAAAGTGAAAGGGGCCCAAAATTGAAAATCCCACCAAAGTATTAGGGTTCATCAATAACTATAATCTCACATTACTTCCGTTTTTCCAACTCTTCTTTCACATTTTCCTTGTGCAGAATCCTGTGAAAGATTAATGTACTTTTTTTTAATTTTTTTTTTTTTGAAGGATACTGTTGTATGTGATTGATTATTCATCATATTGATATTTGATGAATGATAATTATCAACCCCTGCTCCTTTGATATTATTGTCTTTACTAAATTGACTAATTCAGACTCTAAGTATCCAATCAATGATGTATTTTATTTAACATTATCCATTTCCTTTTATAATAGATCAATGACTTTTCATTAATCCCTATAAAATATGCAGCCAATCATCATCATCCTGCGTCATCTGGTTGATTTGATATGGCCTAAAAAAAAATTAAGTCATTACGTTCAGAAAAGCGCTCGTTATTAATTATTATCATACTCAGTTTTTAAATGAAATAAGTTGATGATATTCTCAGAAGTTTTGACGATTCAAAAAGTTGAAGAGTCAGTGCCCTTGTATCAGCTGAGCGCGGTGGCTAGACATGTGCTCCATTTTATGCTTTATTCTGTTCTCTATGTGAACTATTATTTAATGGGAATACCTGAGACTTTCTAATAGTAAGTATATTTGAAATGTATGAAAATAAAAATTAGGAGGGAGGAGTAAGAAATATACTTGTAGACTTTTCAAATTGAGGATGTATCAGTTGCTAAATCCAACTTATCCAGAGTATAGTTTATTCCCCTGATCATAAACTTATGTTGTATGTTAGTATTGTCTCCAATCATTCATCATTAAAAAATTAATCGTGTCGGCATTAACTTAAGTACTTATAACCGTCCCTTAAAGAGGACAGTCTGAATATAGTTTGTATGTGATCTAGATTCATTCCTATCTGGAAGGATAGTTGACTTTAAAGCTCTTGTTGACAGCTTATATAAGCTTGAGTTTCCCTATGTGTCTTTCGTATCCATATAGCATCTCTATCACTTCCTGCAAACAAGTTCTTGCAGGTGACTAACTCTTGCATGAGTTTTATAGCATTACCTTAACTTTCATAGTAGTAATTTCCATTATGTTTTCTTCAAATCATAGCATCGTTAAATCCATAATCATTTTTTAATCGTCGTTATAGTGAAAAACAAGGGGTAACCATCTTTGTGAATCCTCTGATAATCTCGGTATTGGTTGTTACTTTATACTTCCACAGGTTCTCTCTTTTTGTGGCTAAAATGAGTAGCAACCGTATTACGGATGAGGCAGTTGCTGGCGCGTGGTCTTCACGTCGCCATGCAGACAACACGCCGTATGTTCACAAAGTGGGAGTGCCCCCAAAGCAAAGCTTATTTAAGGAGCTCAAATTTACGTTCAACGAGACGTTCTTTCATGATGACCCCTTGCGTCCTTTCAAGGACCAATCGAAATCAAGAAAGTTGATGCTCGGGATTCAAGCCGTTTTCCCGATACTCGAATGGGGACGACGATACAAGCTTTCCATGTTCAAAGGTGATCTGATTGCTGGACTTACCATTGCAAGTCTCTGCATCCCTCAGGTAGACAAAGGTTCCCGGAAACCGATGCTTTTGAGCTTGTTTGGTTTAGGGAGTGTTGGCAAACATTAAAAAAAGTGATTGTCGCCTTTTGGTTGACTAAAAAAAAAAGATGTATCTTTTTGTGTTTTCAATTGCCAATTTCTGCATAATTTAATCAGAATTTAAAAGTAGGGGAAGAGTACTGCTTTAGATTTCTGAATACACAAACATAATTTATTCAACTGTTTAAAACCATTATCGACTTCTGATTCTCAACTACTTTTCGTTTCTGCTACGATAAATCACTTTATCTAAAAGCTGAACTCTCGATTATTCTTATATTTCTTGATTTTTCTTTCCATGCAGGATATTGCATATGCTAAACTTGCAAATATCGATCCCCAGTTTGGGCTGTGTAAGTTCCATTATGTCCTGACAGAAATCTGCACTCTTCAGTTTATATTGAAAAGTCTGATCATTTGTGTATTGAACTCAATTATTTTGTTTTAACTGCAGATAGTAGTTTTGTTCCACCCCTGGTTTATGCCCTCATGGGTAGCTCAAGAGATATTGCCATTGGCCCTGTGGCGGTGGTGTCTCTCTTGCTTGGAAGCTTGCTTCAGGAGGAGATTGATCCCAAGAACAAGCATGAATATCAGCGGCTCGCATTTACAGCTACATTCTTTGCTGGAGCCACTCAGTTTCTACTTGGTTTTTTCAGGTCTAACTCTTTTATTTATTTGTAATTTTGAAAGATAGCATGGGCATGGTTTTTTTTTTTTTTTTTTGCTATCAGACCCAATCTCAAGGATATTTTTTGTAATTAATTCTACAAAATATACCTAGTTTTTGCGGATTCTATCATCACATTCACATATGAATAGAGCTAGGGATGACAAAATCCTTGCGGAGAACCATCCCTATTGGTTACCTGAATAAAATGGGACTGGGAATCCCAGTTAATTCGGGGATGGTGATTTCCCGCTGCTTTAGAACCGGTGATGGGATGAGGAATTTCATCCCATCCCCGTCCCCCGTTTAAATAAAACGGAGATTCCTCATCCCCATCCTCATTCCCCGATGATATGTATTATATTTAGCTATTAATAATATTAATCCTATTTATAATGTTTTATTTAATTAATTCCAAAAATTGAACTCTTAAGTATTTATAATTTTACTTGTTCTCATTCAGCAAGTGAAGCGAATTAATTGACCAGCACTATTTCGGAGTCCTACGATGAAATAGAATAGTTGGTCTACCGATTTTTTAATTAAAAAACAGAAAATGGTGAACTCGATACCCTGTGCGGTTCCCCTGGTGGGGATTTTCCATCCCCGTCCCATATACCTGAAGTGGGGAATAGTACAAGGATGGTATCTGGGATGAGAATCGGGGACGGGATGGTATGTCTAATACTAGCCTCGACCCCCCCCCCCCATTGCCATCCCTAACTAGAGCTGTCAAATGGGTCAGGTCGGGTCGGCGCTAGTCTGTCGGTTCAAAGAAAAAAATTGGGCTAGGACAAAATCCTACCGGGACGCTAATTTTGGAGCGTGCCCCGCCCCATGTTTTGAAACGCACCCAAAATGACTGGCCCAGCCCGACTTTTCAGGCCAAATGGTCCTCTGATCAAATAGGCCCGGGTAGCTTTCGGGCGTAAGAAGTTACAGCCCGGCCCAACTTGTTTTGACAACTCTACATATGACTATCAGCTTCATTTTCTCGTGGAACACTAAAAGACATGGCTGATTAAATTTTTCTTGTTGGTTTCAGATTGGGATTCTTGATTGACTTCCTGTCTCATGCTGCCATTGTCGGATTTATGGCGGGAGCAGCCATTACTATCAGCCTGCAACAGCTCAAAGGTTTGCTTGGCATAAAGAAGTTCACCAAGAAAAGCGACATAGTTTCTGTGATGCGCTCTGTGTGGACGAATGTGAATCATGGGGTGAGAATCATTATGAACTATCATATTAATCTTGTATAAATGCAAAGCTACTTATTTGTTTAATTTCCTTTTTTTATTGCAGTGGAATTGGCAGACTATAATGATAGGAGTCACATTCTTGGTTTTCCTGCTCGTTGCCAAGTACATTGTAAGAATCTTAATTCTTCCTGATTTCATAGCTAAGCTTATTAAAAATAATCTGAACCTAATCGGTTTATTTCTACTAATTTTTTGTTGGATCAGGGAAAAAAGAATAAGAAACTGTTCTGGATTTCTGCAATTGCTCCATTGATTTCAGTTATAATTTCAACCTTCTGTGTTTACATCACCCATGCAGAAAAGAAAGGTGTCCAAATTGTGAGTATTTCACTAATAAACACTATAGTCAATACAACATAAAACTCTTATCACTCCATCTTTGAGCGCGCCTTATTTTTCTTTTATTTTTACGATACGTGAAGGTGAATCATATCGAACGAGGCATCAATCCTCCATCCCTGAATGAAATCCATTTTACGGGCAGTTATATGATGAAAGGTCTCAAAATCGGTGTTGTTGCAGGAATGGTTGCCCTCACGGTATGCCAAAGAAAAAAAAAATCCCTTGAATCTCTGCTGTATAGTGTTAAGTATTTAGAAACTCTAAAAATGTGATTATTAGCTTCTAGATGAAAAGATAGTTGTTTTCTGCATCTAAAAGCCAAGAATCATTTTTTTAGAGTTTGCAGACACTCCCAGTATCACATTCGGTAAAGCTAATATTCAACGATATATTTCATAGGAAGCTGTAGCAATTGGTAGAACATTTGCAGCAATGAAGGACTATCACTTGGATGGTAACAAAGAAATGGTAGCATTAGGCACAATGAACATAGTTGGTTCAATGACTTCTTGTTACGTAGCGACAGGTAATTTTAATTTTGAAATTAAAATTATACAGATTTCGTCGCGCACATATTTTTTTCAAATGAGAATTTTCACCTGGTTAATCTGAAATCTTAACAGGATCTTTCTCGCGTTCTGCTGTGAACTACATGGCTGGATGTAACACGGCTGTTTCTAACATTGTAATGTCTTGTGTTGTGCTTCTAACTCTGGAAGTGATCACCCCACTTTTTAAGTACACCCCAAGTGCCATTCTTGCTTCCATCATCATATCGGCTGTGGTGGGATTGTTCGACTACGAAGCCATGATTCTTATATGGAAGATCGATAAATTTGATTTCTTGGCTTGCATGGGAGCCTTCTTTGGGGTTGTTTTCATCTCTGTTGAGATGGGCCTTCTGATCGCTGTAAGTGAAAAAGCACCAAGTCGATAAGATTCTTATGGAGTGTTTGCAAAAACTTGAAAAAAGTGACTGTCATCTTTTGACTGGAAAAAAGTAATAGCTTTAATGTTTTCAAATTTCAACTTCTACTTTTGGTTCCGCATAACTTAGTGAGAATCTAAGGCCTTGTTTGTTTATGTTTCCAATGGTCTCTTTCCAATTTCCAACTATACATAAAAGTGGAATCATGTTTGTTCATAAAATTTCCAATGGAAATCATCATTTCCATTTTCTATTTTTCACATAAAACAACATCTCAAACCTATAATTTCTATTCTCAAACCTATACACTACCCTACACCACTCATCATTACTTATCAATCATTATTCTCATATTTTAATCCAATTATATATGTGGGACCCACCATTATCAACTTTATCTACTTAAAATATTACTATTTTTAAATTATAACTATCTAATGGGACCCACCAACTATAATCTTACAAATATAATATTATATATTCAAATTAAAATATTAAAGTGGACCCCACCACTACCAACTTTTCAATTATTATATACATAAAATAATATTTCAAAACTACTCAAACCAAACACAATCTTATTTCCAACGTTACATAAAACACATTTCAATTCATTCATCCAAACACAATCTCAATTTCTACACGAAAACCAATAAATTCTCAAAATTCTATTTCCAACTCCAGAAACTGGAAATGGACCATGGAAACATAAACAAACAGGCCCTAAAAGTAGAGGGTGAGATATTTCACATTTCTCATTTTGTTTCTGGATTTACTTTTACAACTTATTCACTGAATGCGCTTTTTTAACTTATTCAACTTTTAATTTCTATCTTATGTTCACAAACACTACAAACTTCTTCTTATGATTCTCAACTACTTTACATATGTGCTATAGTAAATCAATTTCTCCTCAAACCAGAAGTTTTCGCAAACACTCCCTTAATTCTTGTTCTTCAACTACATTTCATAATTTGAACTTTCCAATGCTTCTCGATACGACAGGTTGCCATATCTTTCGCCAAGATTCTTCTCCAAGTGACAAGGCCAAGAACTGCAGTGCTTGGTAGAATCCCAAGAACCACAGTATACAGAAACATTCAGCAATATCCAGAAGCAACAAAAGTTCCTGGTGTTCTGATTGTGAGAGTTGATTCAGCAATCTATTTTTCCAACTCCAATTACATCAGAGAGAGGTATCTATATAATAAAATCTCCTCTAGCTTTTTTAAAGTCACAAAAGTTTCTTCAAGCTCTTAGTAACATAATGTTGGCAATGCAGGATATTGCGACTGCTAAACGATGAAGAGGAGCAGCTTAATGAAAATAGCCAACCAAGAATTCAGTATCTAATAGTCGAATTATCACGTATGATTTATTTTATTTCCTCACTATTAAACCAAAAAAGCACAATTTATGAAACTTCTAAGAATTTTAACATACTCCCTTTATTTTTTTCAGCTGTAACTGATATAGATACTAGTGGGATTCATGCCCTGGAGGACTTGTACAAGAGTTTGCAAAAGAGGGATATAAAGGTAAGTAAAAGTCTCTAGTAATGCACATTTGAATATTAACCAAATGGCTTCTAATATAAGAATCGAGAATTTACGATCAACGGTTGTGATTGTTCATGTATATGCAGCTTGTTCTAGCAAATCCAGGGCAGGTGGTTTTGGACAAGCTTCATGCATCTGACTTTGCAAACACAGTTGGAGATGACAAGATTTTCCTTACTGTTGGAGATGCTGTCATGACTTTGGCACCTAAAATGGAGCCTTAGATTGATTGGAAATTGAGATTTTCCAAAGTCTAAGTGATTGATTTTTTTTTTATTTTATCTTTTTGTGAGTAACTACTCAATCATTATCCGATTCACTATGTGATTGACTTCTGATTTTTATTTTTATTTTGGGGGGGGGGTGGGGGGAGATATTTCTTGGATTTCTGAAGATGGGAGATGATGCTAATTCATGGTGTTGCCTTTTTTTTTGTTTTTGGTTCTGCTTCATTTCTTTTTCTCCACTTGTAAATTCTCTTGCTCTTTGTTCGTATCCATGATTTGAATTTCTTTTGATTGTCCCAATCTCTCTAGTTGACAAAAACACATTTTAGTTCTACATCTCAATTTTGTATTAGTATATATAATATGGAAATATTAAATAAAATAAAATATTGAACTAATAAAAAGTTAAAACCAGGTATATCTTTTAGCTCTGATATTACATCAAGAATGTAATTAGAGTTGACAAATTGGGTCAGTCCCCTCCCGCATATAGGGTGGGTGTCTTCATTTTTAGGTCCTCGAAAAAGATCCAACTTACTTGGCTCGACCCAAAATGGCCGAAACCCAAGTGGCTGACACAATTTAAGCATAAAAATAGAGTTTGGGTTAGGCTGAAGGGTAGACTGATCGAACTTCAGCGTGCTCTAGCATGACCCGATTTTCTGCATTGACCCAACAGGCTCTAGCCGGGCTGGGCTTGCCATTCATTTGACATCTCTAAATGTAATACAAGGGAAGACTAAAAGGATGCACGCTTTCAACTCGATTTGTGATTTGAGAGTCTAAATTGGGGGAAGTTTTTGGAGGTGATTGGGGGAAGTGGAGTTTGATGTGATGTATTGGGAAATGTGTGTATTAGTAAAGAAACATCGGGAAGCGTAATGTAATGTTTGGTTGGTGATTGGGGAAAGAAATTGGGAAAGTTAATTTATGGGGAATGCTAACCAAACATACCCTAAAAGGTAGTGTGATAAATGGGAAGAATTGGAACAATTTAATTTTCAGAGTACAATGGGAAGTTTCTGCATGAATGGTGACATGTAACCTTCAAGTCTGATAATAGTGGAAGAACAAATGTTTCCACGTGTCAGAAGATAATTAATTGAAGGTATTCGAATAATAAACCATTGTCACATTTTTCCTTATTTCGTCACATCACTATAATACAATTCTTAGGCACATGAGTGATCAGTGTAGTGAATATTAAATAAAAATTTATTAAATTTCAATGGAATTCCATATTAGGAAAGCTTTTAATATGAGGGAACATGATTAGATATATATACATACATAAAATAATTATTTTATCACGGCTTAAATAGCCGACATATCCTCGTTCAAAAGAAAAAAGTCGACATATTATATCAAGAAAAGAATCACTCTTTCTTTCTGCTAATAACTAATAAGACATAACACTTACAAATGTGATGTGGCCCATAATTACATGGTGACTGAAACACAATTATGAGATTCTGCCGCGCCGCATATTGGGCCTTCCATGCGAATCCACGTGGTATAATGACCTTTATTGGGCCAGGCCCGTGTTACACAAATTACGACCTGTCGGACTCCACCGCCCTAGGCTTATTTCAGTAATAGACCAATGCAGTGAATTTCAGATCTCCCAACGCCCCTCAAATTTTTTGTCCTTTCATGGTATTAATTTCTCTAATTACAAACTATTTTACTTTTGAAAAATATAAAAGTTTATGATATTTTAAAACTTATTAAAAAAAATTCTTAAAAAAAAGAGCATTGATTTTAATGATATACCGTATACGACAATTAACTCTTGAACCAATTACATGATTCAGTTTCATGGTTACTACTCAGATAAAATAAATTATATTTTCTATTACAAATATGGCTGTGCAACTGTACTATGCGACGTCCCATCACTGTATTAAGTAAAAAAGAACTATGCAGAAACATAACCTCAATTTTTTAACCAAACGACCATAACATGTCATGTGTACGTCGTTATTTTTGTACATGTGATATTTACACAATTCATTTAATAAGATGAAACAAAAAATGGACACAATTCATTTAATAAGATGAAACATAAAATGGAGTAGATATTGTTCAAGAGGATGTTTTTGAGACCTTAGGCGATAATTGCACACCCATCTGTATCAGTTTTTTTCAATAAAAATACCCTCTCATCTCATTATCTCAAGTACTAGTATAGGTCTTCGGAATTTTCCTAAAGGTATAATAAAAAGTATTGACAACTATTTACGGACATGAGTACATTAAGCAAAATATACTTTTTCACATATCAAAACTCAGCTTAAAATTTAGCTATTCTCTTTTGATTATCGACCTAGTTCACGTAGTTGCTTTATATAATTAGTGTGTGGAAAAAGTTTAGTTACTTTTCCAAAATCATCGAAAAAGGAGAAAAAAATTAGAAAAATAAACTAAAATTTCCTAGTTGGAGCAAGTAAATTGGCAAACCGAATGTCATCAATAATCAAGTCGCCAGCACAATTAAATTGTATGCAAAACCATAAAAGCATAGGCAAATGAGACCATAGGCGTGTAAATAGTAAATAAATCCATAAGAGTCAATAGAAACCTCCTCATACTAACAAGTAGTAGCCCAAATCGGATATATATGTACCCATCATCTCAAAATATATCTAACAAGACTAGTAAATATGGAGCAATCTCCCTAAATAGCATCAATCCCTGGCGCAAATCCGATCTCAGGACCAAAAAAGACCACCACCAAATATGCTCTCAAAATAAAGCAAACGATACAGCAGCTACGGTGGTAAAAACGAGCAACTCAATGGGTGCGGTAAGTGCAAACGAAGCCGAGTTACCAGGAGTGGGTGTAGGAGCAGCTTCATTAGCTCCAATGCCAGCAGTCGGAGCACCTGCAACTGAGCTGGGCGATAATGCCATTGGAGAAAGAGCTGTAGCAGAACAGCAAATGGCCATGTTAGGATAAAAATGTTATTTGTAAGCTACAATTTCAACAAGCAGAAAAAGATCAAACTACTTCGAAGCCGTTTCCACTTTCCAACATTAGTTCGCGTGAAACATCCCTTTATACACATAATATCCATTTCAAGTCGGTAAAAAGTTGCCTTTTCCCAAAATCATTTCGAGGGTGTTTGGCTGAGCCGATGTTTTTAGAGCTAGGAATAAGATGTTAAATCTTATTTTGAAAATAAGTTGTTAAATTGTTTGGATAAAATAAGATGATAGTTTATAAGATGTTAGTGATGGCAGTTCTATAAGTAAAATAGTCAAAATGAAAGGAGATTGCTAAAATATTAAATCTTATTTTGAAGATAACCCGGGGTTCAACATCTTTTCTTAAAAACAATTTATAAGCTCCTAATATCTTATTTTGAGAGCTTATATAAAATCTTTTCTAAAAGAAATTACTAAACACAAACATCTTATAAGCTCAGCCAAACATCCTCTCAGTTTGGAAAACATTGTTGAAGTCCCTAGTCGACTAAAATCTAATTTTCTTGAAACCCCCAAAGTTTTGATATTTACACCACCTCAACAAACCGACCACCGACCACTTCCCCACCCCTCAAACCCCAAAAGAGGAAAAAAAATATTGAAAAGGATAGAGAAAAAGCCCAAGCTATAGCATTAAAAACTTGAGAAAGACATGCTTAGGGCATGTGCGAACTTCCATTGAATTAGCCACCCACTTGCCAAAAACATCCCAATTGATAGTAAATCACAGTGATAAATACAACGAATTATTAAACTGACATCAAGATTAACCACATTGCTAGAATCTCTCAATAATTAAATTAACCAAGTATGACTGATTTCTACCCGTTATCAAATGAGTAATCCTAATGGACCGGGTCGGTTTGCCCGGTCCATCCAACATCATTGGATTAGATGAGGATGGGTGGTCCGGTCCCCACTACATTGGGATGGCATCCACCGTTTATACTATCATAAGAATGGGCCCTCACCACTTCTGGGCCGACATCCTTTTTCAACAAGGGCAATAATAAATGCCAGTCCTACACAATCACGTGAATACACACACCTAGGAAGGGATTCAAAATCCCAGATGATGATAATACAGACAGAACACAGTAAATAAAGTTACCTTAAATTAACCTACACTAAAATAGAAAAAAAAATTGAAGAAGAACATTCTGGAGACATCACATAATAAATTCACGCCTAGCTAAAAATTAATTCCAAGAAATCTATGCTGATGCAAAAGGAATAAAGGGGGAAAGCATAAGTCAAGAATTGAGACCTTATCCTATTATTAAATTGATTTATTTGAATGATAAATCATAAATGGTAATTGCAAATTTGCATAGACAGTGTTGATAATTTTAATGGATAATTACAAAACAGCCCTGAGGTTTGGGCTAATTAAAAAACACCAATTCAAAACCACAAAAAGTCCCTTGATGTTTGATTATGTCTCAAATGTAAGAGGGTAACGGTAATATTTATCAGGGAGGTTTTTGAATAACAAACCTCAGCGGTTATTTTGATTTCTCAAAAACCTTGGGGTTTTTTTGTAAATAGCGTGAACCCCAGGGTTCTTTTTTGTGTAATTAACCCTAATTTAAATGAAAATTCATCGGTCACAGAGATGCAGACATATAATAGGAATAAATTAGGTGAAATGTGATCAGATTTGTGTACCTGGGGCAGCGCCAGGGCTAGTGCTCACTGTTCAAAGAAGAAATAAAACATAAATTAGGAAAACGAAAAATGAAAACGATGAAGCCATTTAATAGAAGAAAAATATTCTACAGAGCGAAGTTTTTGCCCCCAAAATTATTTTAACCTAAAATCAATTTGACACATCGAAGAAGAAGAAGAAACTTACGAGCACAGTTGCTAACAGAAGGAGCGGACACGTGGCAGGCAGCTGGAAGACCCAACGCCTTAGTCATGTTCAGCGTGACCCCTAACTGCGCGCTATTCTGAAACGCCTCGCAAAGGCACTCGGCGTTGGTTTTAAGCACGGTTTTGAGACCTGAACAGCACATGCCTTCAGGTTTCTTCGCCGTGCCCCCCGCCGTCACGTACGACAAACAGTCCGCCATGTTCAACACCAGGCTCGAGCAGTCCACCGCCGGTGCCGGCGCCGAATGCGCGGCGGAGATGGCGGCGGCGGAGAATAGAGCGAAAAGCATGCAGAAGAGAGGGAATCTGAAGCCCACTGCCATTTTTTTTCTGAGAGTGGAAAAAAAAACTGCAGAAAATGGAGAGTGTGTGAGTGGGATTTTGATGGGTGATGGGGATATTTAAGAATGGATGGCAGAGGTGGAAAAAGTGAGGGGTACCGAGGGGTAAAATGGGGAATGTGACAGGGGACGCGTGGAGGGGAGGCATGTAATGTGGTGTCTGTTTTGTTCTGTCCTTGGAAGATGGGTTTTGGTTTTTTTAGGTTTTCGAATTTCGAAATTTGGACATGAGACATTTTCCCCATGATTTACGTTGCAAAAACGCAGTAATCATAAGATTTGGTTTTATTTCTTTACATTTGAAAAATTAATTGAATTTGGATTCTAGGATATTTGTCTGGTTTAATGTAATCATTTCTCTTTAATGTTTGATTGATTTGGAGCAACTATTTGAATCTAAATGTTGTATAAAATGTGAATATAGCACATGGGAGTGTTTCAAAAGAACTTTCATATCCCACGTGAAATTGGTATTGAAGTTTTCTTCACTTTATTAATGGGATAACCAAATGGGCTTAGTAAAAAATGGGCAAAGTGATTAAGGAGGTCTCGCGCACATATAGAATTGGGCCAAATTTGATGATTGTAGTGTAAAATCGGCGATTTGTCCCCCCCTGCGCGGGCGATATAGTCACGGCTCGGATTAGTTTTGCGACTTAAAAATTATTTTTATTTTGCTAATTTAAATCCTTACCCGAAAATATATTTTTCTACCTTACCCAAAAATATGTTTTTTTCACCTTACCTCAATTATCCTATTTTAGCCTAAGTTAAATTACCTTACCCCTTATTTTCAGATATAGGCTACTTGTTGTATTGTAGGGTGGCTATGGGCCGAACTATTGTCCCCTATGTAGCTAGAGCCAAGCTATTATTCCGCTATGTGGCTGGAGCCGAGTTTTTGTCCCCCTAATTATTATCTTACCGTTGGAAGTCATTGTTCTATATATGATGAGCTTCCAGTTATCTTGTGAAGATAACTCCAGAGAAAAACTTCCTAACTCTCCTTGTGTTCGTATTTGCTGGGTTACATGCTAAAACTTTGTTCGTTCATTTTGTTCCGTTGAATCCTGGGGGATTACGAAAATAAATCCTTTAGGACAGTGCCACTCTTGCACGCCTCGGAAGTTATTATACTAATACAAGCTCTGTACTAGAAAATTTTGCCAACACTAAATAATTTTTGATGTTTTAGTATCAAACAAATTGTACTTTTGATCATTTCTTAAAAGAAGTAAAATATGAGATCAATCTTGTGCTTCAATAATAAAAGTTTGTAGTTTCATGACAAATGATTTGAGTTTCATATATGAGTGTGTGTGCTCACTCTTTTATAGTATCTATATAAAAAGGTGAAATGTGAAGTAAATATATAATAAACAAGTTTTTTTCCATATTTATTGAAACTAATAAAATGAGAGTTAGACTCTAATTTAAATTTTACAATGAAGTAACTTAAATCTTAAAACACATGTGAAGTAATTTATATCCTATAATATTTAGCTTTCATGTTTTTGTTAATGCAATATCATTATATATATGCATGATATTTTTCTAATATAGAATACTTCAAATTTAAAAATTATATATGTTTCGGTTTAAAATTTTAGATATAGGTATATAATTTTGAAAGTTTTAACTTATAGTTCGATAATGACCTATTTAGCCCCAATAGGTTTGGATAAGATTTGCAATATTGTCAGTTTGTTTAATCTAATTCGTTTAGCTTGAAGTCCACTAGGACTGATCTAAAACAACTAGAATCAGCCTGTTATAATATCTCTAAGTAATAAGAAGAAAAATCTATAAATGAGAGCGTGAGTACAAATTGAACTAAAATTGTTGATCCCGAAATTTTAGTATGGATAAAATTCAATTGAAGGATTTTAATTAAGGCATCCCAAAATTGATAAATACATTCATCTCCATATAATTTCAAAATGTCATTAGTTTGAAAGATTATGATACCCTTACTTACATAAATAAATTTTAATACACATTATTCTCCTCACACCTACCACATTCTTGTAAACTCTTTTTTTTTTTTTTTTGAAACCCTGGACTGGATTTTCAAACAACCATATTGCTGCAAATATGAACAACAAAATATTAATTTTGTCATATAATATAACTATCTCCTTAAGTTACAACTTAAAGGCCTTGTATGGTTATGTTTTCATGGACCATTTCTAGTTTCTAGTGTTGGAAATTGAATTTTGAGAATTTATTGGTTTTCGTGAGAAAATTAGAAATATGTTTGGATGAATGAATGAAAATGAGTTTTATGTAGGTTTGGAAATTAGATTGTGTTTGATTGAGTAGTTTTGAAGTATTATTTTATGTATATAATAATTTGAAAAGTTGATAGTGGTTGAATATTTTAATTGAATATATAATATTATATTTGTAAGATTGTAGGGTGGTAGGTCCCATTAGGTAGAAATAATTAAAAAAATAATAATATTTTAAGTGGATAAAGTTGGTAATGGTGGGTCTCATATATATAATTGGATAAAAAGATGAAAATAGTGATTGATGAGTGATGTAGGATAGTGTATAGGGTTGAGAATTGAAATTATAGGTTTGAGATGTAGTTTTATGTGAAAAATGGAATGTGAAAATGATGATTTTCATTAGAAAATTTATAAACAAACATGATTCCAGTTTTATGAATAGTTGGAAATTGGAAATAGGTTGTTGGAAACATAAACAAACAAGGCTAAGTGTGTCATTTTTCAATTTTTACTCATTTTTTACAATTTAAAATTTGTTGTTGAATAACAAAAGTGCGACACTTGGCACGATGGCAAGATCGTAAATACAACTTTGTTCGTGCCTTATAGTAGAATCGAGTATACCATTGTGTCATCCAGGGCCATCGTGTCATCCAATATTCTTCCCCAAACTTAGACAAAACCAAAAGAAAATGTAACTCTAGAATTCAAACCAAATACAAATACTCAACACTTATATCCAACAATTATATCAAACATGCAATTACCCAAACTAATCCAATTACAAATGCGAAATTAAAGTAAAATATTAAATTTAAAATAAAAACAGTGTTAATTTAGAAGATAATTACACCTTCTTTCGTTGCCGGAACAAAGAAGATTGTCGGAATCTCATCTGTTGTCACCCTTTGGGGTGTATCATTTTGGGTGTATTTGGGGGAAAAATTGTGCAATAGTAAAATGAGAAATTATGAGGGACTAATTTAGTAAATATGTTATATAAGTGGGTAACTATGTATTTATAAATTGTGTGTATTCATCAATTTTGAAGGTGCGAATGACGTCAACCTTTAATTAATGTTGTTTTCCCTTTAAGCTTAGCTTAAAAGGATTAATAAAATGCTACTCATTTGGAACTAATCTAAGTAACCTGCGATTTTAACGTGTGACTTGACATATAATGTATTTAAGTAGAGTGCAAAACTCCGTAATGGAATTTCATTTCATATCGAATGTGCGGTTTTGTGGCACTACGAGGTTATCGTAATATATTAATCAAGCAGATTAAAGTAACTATATTGCTTTAAGTCTAATCTTAGGCTTATCATATTACTCCCTACTAGTATTTTCACCCGTGCGTTGCACGTGTATTATAATTTTAATATTATTAATTTATAATGAAACTAACAATGAGTTGATATTTATTACTTTATTTTAATAATAATATTCATATAAAGTAAATAAAAATGAATATTTTTATATCAAACTTATATTTTTAACTATAGTCTTAAATGTCAAATTTAGCTTATTTATATTTATCTTTTAAAATATATGTATATTTCTATTGGTATTATATCGGTCACTCTCTTTTTCACACACTCTACTTCTCTATAAAAAAATTCATATATATGTGTATATATACACATGTGAGACATATATTTTCATATTGAATTTGTATTGATGAATAAATTATTACTTGACATTATTATTAAACAAAATTCTTCACAGCATTGTTTTAATAAATGTATCAAATCTCCATAAATAATGTCAATGAAGAAATGCAATTTACAAATTACGAAAAACTTATATACGCATTTGTAGTTTATTGTTACATTTATTCTAATCATCACAAATTAAGATTTTTAAACCCGTACGATTAGTCACAATGGATATAGCAACGTACAATTGACCATGACTGAATACTGGTTTTTTTAAAAGAAGTCCAACATTACAGAGAGATTGTCCTTGGCTTTTGTTGATAATCATTGCATATGAAACAATCAAAGGAAATTGTCTTCGTTGGAACTTGAAAGGCAAACTCGGATCGGGTAGAGTCACTGTCATTTGAGGAATTAATGCCTTTTGACCTTCACTATTTCTTGTAATAATTTTTGCCTCCAAAACGTGATCACCGAGCTTTGTAACAACCAACATAATACCATTGCACAAACCAAGTGAATGGTCTATATTCTTTAACAACATCACTGGATTACCAACTTCAACTTTAACTCATGTTCGGCACTCCGGTGCGTGCACATCCTGCAAATATGTTAACATTTGAATATGATTTGCACGCGCTGTCAGAACTCAAATATATCTTACATTCTCCGTCGTTCAATGGTCATATATCATTTATAGAATCGACCACATCAAGTGTTGGTGCAAGGACGACTCGACTTTTCTTTTTCAATCTTGTAAAATGAGGTAAAATGCATATAAACAATTTATTATGATCCAGATGAATGAAAGTTAAATATAATTGAAAAATATATTTAATTTAACTATAAATAACATCATTTAAATTTGCAATTTTAAATAAAAATTAGAAAAATAAAATATTAAATAAAATTGTGTGAAAACTAATAATTCATGTATTTTTATTTTAAATTAAATATATATTCCAAGAATTTCTTAAGAAAAAAATAATTGTGGCATGGTAAAGTTAAGTCTAGATTTCATGTTCCTAACACTACTCCATTTCCTATTCTATTCCATTGAAATGTGAGTACTAAGTTGAAAAACTCATCTACTAATTTTGATTCTAATGTAATGCCATAAATATTTTTATTAAGAAACACTAAAATATGACTAATTTTATCTTAATTTGGCTTTATTTTATAGTGAAATCTGAACCCTAAGATATGATTAAGAATGATTAAGTGGTGCTTAAATAATTGTCCAGTTATTTGATATTTAATGCTCAATATCTTTATGTCGAACAACTCATCATTTACCTAGAAATTCTCATTATTTTGTATTAAGGATAAATTCCAAAAGCATTGCCTCGTGTATACTTTAAATAGAGTAAAAAACTTTAAAAACCCTAAACCATTTGAAATTTTGACGTAGTTTACAAATAATAGTGTTTTTTGCGGTAATAATTTTGTGAGGCATAGGAAAGAGACAATTTTATACGATATTTATATTTTTTATAAATAACTTACATTAGACAACAATAAACACACAAAAAGTATTAATATAAATATGATACTACTGAAATAGAGAATAGAAATCGTGTCATTACTCTCTATGTATGTTATCTCATTTTGATCAACAATGTGAATCACTAATCAATCAAAAAATATTATAAAGCACGATGCAAAGTTTTATAGATTAAAAAAATAATTATCATTTGAGCAGTTAAGAAAAAAAGCAATTAGTACTTTAAAACTTGATTAATTGAATACAAAAATGTCAACGTCCAATTGAAACATAAAAAATCAATGGTAAAAATTACATAAAATATTCCTACAAATATTCCTTCGAACGTAATTCGTCTATTTCATCTATTATTGATCAATAAGGAAAATTTGAATAGTCAATTAGTATTTAAAACTTGATTAATATTATAGTATATAAAAAAGCAACGTCCACTATCGAAACAAAAAAAAAATCATTTATACAGATAGAATTGATAGTACAAACTCACTTTTGGTATAAAGTAGGAATACCATTTATAAAAAAAATCCTAATTTTAATACATATAAAGTAGGAATACCATTTACAATATTTTCCTAATTTAAAATATTACCGAATATAAGAAGTAAAAAGAGCAGGAAATTTTTGTTTAGGACTCTTAATTTTTCTACATAAATATAAAATAATATAGCAATATGATTTAAAATATTTTCTTAGTTTAATACTATTTATAATATTTTCCTATTTTATATACATATAACATAGGAATACAGAAAAAGTTAGCGTCCAATTGAAACATAAAAAATCAAAGTCTATATATTGTTTTTAAGATATAAGTCATGTATATAAAGAATTGATCGTACATAATCATAGGAATATTGATAATGGTGCATATGTATTATTATAAGTAACATATTTTTGGTAAATTTTTGAATTTTAGAGCAGCTGATTTACAATAACTATTGGAAGATCGTAATATATCTTTCTTCCTAAATAATTGTTGCAAAATCCTAACATTTGGTACTTTTGCTATAATGATAAGTAGGAATACCATTTATAATATTAAATAATTATTGCAAAATCCTAATATTTGGTAACTTTTGGTAAAATTATAAATAGTAATACAATTTACAATATTTTACTAATATATATACAAAATCTTTGGACAAAGCAAGATCAATGGTTAGGATTGTACATAAAATATTTCCGAATATAAGAAGTAAAATGACTAGGATTTTTTTTTTCTTTATTTCATTTTGTTTTTCCCTTATTTTTTTCTTAAGAGGTGTGATGGTATATACAAATAGAACTTGTACCAATAAATTATAGAGTGATAAATGATTGGTCATTTATTAACAATAATAATAAAAATAGCACCAAGTGAATAGACGAATTATTTTTCTTGCACAATTTTTTTTATATTTTATGTTTTTATTTTTCAATTTTAATTTTTATAATATAATTCGTATATTTTTTATTTTTAATAAAATATTTATTTTTAATCACCAAGAAATCATTTAATAGCACGACATTTCTTTCTAAATAATATTTTGACGCCACTAATAGTTGAACTAATGACTTGACAAACAATGAGACAAATTTTGGACAATATAGTTTGGGGATTAAAATAATTTTAAAATGACTTGACATCTATATGTAAGTATTAAAATTATTTTAAAGAGTAGTTAAAATCATCATAGGTAAATATTTACCAACAAAGCTAATACCTACAATATTTATGTTGGCCGACGATATTGTTCGAAGTTGAATTTCGAAAAGCGAAAAAGAATATAATGTAATTTAACAGTTTGACTTGTAATATGGATTTTTGAGCTTCACCATTTGAGTGAACTCTTTTGATACAGGTTGATGTCATTTTGGTATTAAATATGACTTGTTTATTCAAAATATATAAGACATTTTTATTATCCAAAAGTTATAAGACTTTTTATTTAAAATATTATAATATCTTTTATAGTTGTATATAATAAAAGTGTATTAAAAAAGCAAATGTAATAACAAAATATTGATTTAACATAATTATACCTAATTGCAATTGAACCAATACAAAATAAATATCTAGATATTTATTCTGAAGCATGACATAAAAACAAATATTTCATTAATAATAATATATTATTCATAGAAACTATCCATAAAAAAGTACATAAAAATATTCAAACATAAATAAAGTAAAGAAGTAGTTCAAAAACATCAATATGATCATGTTAAAGTACTATGTCATTAATTTGCTTATCTATGCAAATTTCAAATGAAAGAAATGAAATGCATTACAGATCCAATCAACAACATAAAATTAATACATTATCACCAATTGGATTCAGAATGAATGGCTCTAGAGTTAGGTTCCGAGTCCTGTGACAAAATAATAAAAATAAAATAAAATCAACCTATTTGAATATAAATTTCCTGCTCATTATAGTCAAGCGCAAATTAATAAACTGTTCATGTCTGGGTGTCAATAAATGTTGCTTGAAATCTTGACGTGAACTCTGAACCATAGTCAACTTTAAGACTATAAAAGCATTCTGAAATTGTTAATTGAATCTATTTTACTTTGCACTTTGAACATGACCTTCTTGTCTACCAAACCCTTGTTCTCATTTGGAACATATTGAGGATCAATGTCCTGCATAAGATTTGATTGATAAGAAATTTTTAATTTAATTTTAAGATACAAATTATAATAATTAAGTTAAAATTTATAATTAAAATTTGTTAACTAATAACAAAACTCACAATAGTTGCTTTGGTCTCAGATGCTTTCTTGCTAATCAAATCAACATTATCCTTATCCCAACAAAGAAAAAGAGCATTTCCAGTATAATCCATTACACGCAAATCAAGTTTGTACCTAAAAGATTTAAATAGTTAATTCATTTTTTTAATAACAAAAGAAATTAAAAATATCAATGAAATTGCTCACGTGAGTATTTGTTCTCCTGGTGCATTATTTATGTAATATTTTTAAGTATACACCAAATAAGGATATTGAATAATGTAGGTAAAATACATATAGCTCCCACTTCCATCTCGTACACCACACTTTGAACACTTAAGTTTTTCACCATCATTATATAACTTTCTATAGCATCGAGAGCATGAGTTGTACCAGCAATTCCTCTCAGTCTCAACTTCTGCTATTGCAGAGGCGGAGACAAGGCTGGGCCAACCTGGACCCTGGCCCAGCCCTTTTTAAAAAAAAAAGTTTTTAGTGAGAATTTTTTTCTTAAAAAAAATTTAATTATAATTTGTATTGTTTTTTCTTGGATTTTCTATCGGGTCCATCCCATTTTAGGTATGTCGGCCCACCCTACTAAATCGTCCCTGGCTCCGCCTCTTGTGCTATTGTGCAATATGTCCGAAAACAACCATCATGGTAAATAAAAATTTATTTGGTGCATTAATAAATTAATAAATAAAAAACTTATAAATTAAATTATTTATTTAGTATATATTAACACTTACTTCATTATTTTCAAGAAGTTGTGCGATAGTCATAAACACAATTTTTTCAGTCAAGAAATCAGTTGTAATTGAACATAGAGAAACATCGGATGTTGTATTTATAGTACTTGTTCCAACACACATTTCAGATAATTTTATACACTTTAGGAAAGTTACATAAAATATTCTTATATATATTCCGTCGAACATAATTTGTCTATTTTAACTATTATTAAACAATTTAGGAAAATTTAAATAATCAATTAGTATTTAAATTTGATTAATTAATATTATAGTGTACAAAAAGGTAATGTCCGCCATTGAAACAAATAATAATATATTCGATAAAGATATGATATATAGAATCAAAATAATCATAGTAATATATATGAACAAAACTGATGTATAGAATCATAGTAATAATAATAATAATGCTATTTATAATATAAATTAATTAATTAATTATAGTCAAAGACTATATAATTTTTAAAATATGAATAATATATATAGATAGAATTGATAGTATAGACTCGCTTTTGGAATAAAGTAGGAAAACCATTTATAAAATTTTCCTAATTTTTATACATACAAAATAGAATACCATTTATAATATTTTCCAAATTTATATACATATAAAGTAGGAATACCATTTACAATATTTTCTTATTATATTTCCTAATTTATATACTTACAATGATTTTCTTATAATATTTTCCTAATTTATATACATATATAATAATGTGGGAATATCATTTACAATGTTTCCTAATATTAAGAAATAAAAAGAGTAGGAAATTTTTGTTTCGGACTTACGCTATTATATATGGATATAGATTCGTCTATTTTAACTATTATTAAATAATTTAGGAAAGTTTGAATAGTCATTAGTATTTAAAACTTGATTAATTAATATTATATTGTACAAAATTGCATCGACACCATTGGAATAAATAAACAATATATTTGATGAAGATACGATGTATAGAATCAAAAATCATTGTAATCATTGTAATATATATTTAAGAAAAACGACGTGTACTAATATCAATTATAGTGAAATACTATTTATAATTTTTAAAATCTATATATTATATATAAAGTATATATTATAAATGGTATTCCATATACCAAATTCTGTGATATTATATACCAAAAGTAGAAATGCAAGTAAATAAAATTTTCCTAATTTTTATACATCTAAAATAAGAATACCATTTAGAATCTTTTCTTGTAATATTTTCCCAATTTATATAATTAAAATAATTTTCTTATAATATTTCCCTAATATAAGAATTTATAATTATTACCATTTATAATGTTAACAATTGTTTTCTAATATAGATAAGTAAAAAGAGCGGGAAAATAAAAGTTTCGGACACGCTATTATATATAGATTCAAACAGTCTGTGTATCTTAGACCATCTCCAACCCAACTCTAAAACCCACACCAAAACACCAAATATCTAAAAAACACCCTCCAACCCAACTCTAAACATCACACCAAATTTGGTGTAATGAATAGTGTTACACCAAATTTGGTGTAACACTATTCCTTTACACCAAATTTGGTGTAATACAAATATTCCTTCTTTGCCCTTCAATTTCTTCTACTTCAAACTTTTAATTCCTATTGTATCCTATATTTGATATATAATTCATTTGTAACATGGTTTTAGTTATTAAATTTTGTATATAATTATTATTTTGGATGAACAATAGTTAATATTTACCAATAAATTATTATAAACTAAACTTAAAATTTTGATAAACTAAAATAATTAATAAATAAAATTATAATTTAATTAAAAAGACATCAAAGTCTATCATAAAATACAAAACACTAAAATTATAATTAAACTTGAAATTTAAAAAACAAAATACCAAGCAAACTAAATTCCTAATAGTAGATAATTCCGCATGGAAGCACCAACTCCGGATATTGAGATGGTTACAAATGAGAATAATCGTTTTCAAGACTTTCTCGCTCGACACAAACAAATCAAGGACAAAAATGCTCACTTTGCACTCCGTGATGCATTAATCGATCACGTGTGGGATGAATATACTAATTTCGATAAATAGTAACGTATTAATCTTTTTTTTTTGTCTTTAAATATTTGTTTTAGGTTTGTCGTTTTTTATTGTCTAGTGTGCAATTTAGTATTTTTATTTATTGTGATATTAGTTGTAATATTAATTTTGCAATATAATTAATTAATGTAATATTAGTTAAATATAAGTTTTTATTTAGTTACATTAATAATAATAAAATATAAGAAAAAGAAATAATTGCATAAACAAATAAATTCGCTCCAAAATGAAAAGAAAATATTAAAATATTCATTTGGTGTAAGATTTAGTGTAGTGGGTTGGAGATGTTTTTGCAAAATTACACCAAAACACCAAATTTGGTGTGATTTTCACACCAAATTTGGTGTTATGGGTTGGAGATGCCCTTAATAGTTAAGTTTTGCAGAATGAAAAAATGGTGGCCTGAATATGTGGACCCATTGCAGTTAAAATAGAAACAGAAAATATAATTAACTATTATTGACAACATTGAAATAAATTGATGGTGGTGCAGTAATCCACGTATAGAGTGAATATGAGAATCTCTTTATTCTTTGTGAACACTTTATATAATTCTTATTCTACTACAAGTCTTCTTTCTTTATTCTTTCTTACAGTCTCAAGTTATCTTGAGAGCCATGCCTTTCTTCACTAAATTTTTCACATTTTTTTTCCTGAAAAATTCGATTTAAATACTCGAACTCGGGTAGCGAATAATACCCATAGGCCGTGGCCACGTACTAGGCTAACCCAAGTGGTTTTGTTTTTTTTTTAAGCAAAGTGGTTCTCTAAAATTTCCAGATGTCAGTTAATAAGTTATAATCTCCACCCCTTTATATATTTTTTTTAATAAATTGGGAGTACTGGTTGGGAGGGAGGGGATAAATTCTAAATAAACTGAAAAATACAGAGTTTGAACCCTAATTAACACCCTTATAAAGGATTAATAATACCACTTGAGCTACAAGCTAGTGGTTCTCCACCCCATTCTATATAAAGGCCTTTTATTATCAAACAGATTAAAAGAGACATGGGCTGTGGAATCTTTTGATCACATGAAGAAACCATATATGATATGATGCCACCTTGTGGAGGAGTATAGGATTCCAATTGTCATTATGATTCATCAAAGTGGGTTGGTAACAGGTGGCTTAGTCCACCTAGCCACTACAAGAAATCGTGGGATGGAGGTCACTGGTTTAAACCCCTACTCTATTAAATTGCTCCCTGGGCATATGCGATCAGATGAAGATTTAGTGGGAACTCATACTGAATAACATTCGTGTGAGTTCGATTCAGGGAGAGATCATTATTATTAGATTGGGGGGTCAAACATAATTGTTCTCTTTACCTAGGAGGATCTGGTTGTACGTCAGCAGACCTCATCAGAACACTGGTCAGTGCGTGCACATCCCGCGGTTTACCTTGGCACACTGATCAGTGCGGCACATCCCGCGATTTATCTTGGCGGTAGCAATGAGGGGCCGGAACTGTTGTCCCAGACATAGTCAGACGTAAACCTGAAACCTGAGTTATCAAAAAAAAAAAAAAATCAAAGTGGGTTGGTAGCCATGAACAAGCCAACTAGTAATTCTTTTTTCTCTTTTTTCCGGTCGATCTAGAGTATCCCACACAACCACACCAGTCGGGGTACAAACCTTACAGTTGTTTCGGACTATGGGACACCCGTTCTTACCGGGGAAGGTTCTAATCTGGGGGAGGAGGCTCTCGGGTATTTGTTCTAATTTGATATTACGCTCATACTCCAATAAAAGTTTATTAGAAAATAAACTTTCTATTAAATATATATTTTTCGACAATATTAAATGCATTTTAAAAATTCATTTACGTTATCAACATATGTTCGGTGAAACTAATTTTAAAAAAATGCTTTAGAGAGACAAGTTACAAAAATCAATTGTTGGGCTGAGGTTAATAGATAACTTAAATAGAATGAGAAGGGATAAAATAGGAAAAATACCTATTTTTAGTAACGTTCAAATAAAAGTTGGGGGAATGAATTTTGAGAAGCCACCTTTCACTGCTTCTTTATAATGAACTTTATGATACATGATTTATTCCAAATATCCATCCAATATAAATCACCAAGCACCTCAAAAGTTCTAAAAGAGCCCATTTAAAAAGTGATTCCAAACATGTTTTATATAATTGAGGTGGTTTAAAATGAGACCGTCTCATGAACTTAAGCATTTTTTTATGAGTTTGAATTTGAGTTTGAAATTAATCGACATAGGATCCATATCATGAATATAGTCTATCAGATCATCTCATACAAGTTTTTGCTTATATAATTTAATGTGCATTATAATGTGGAATACGAGACGCAATAACAAATCAGCATAAGAAGTTCAAAATGCACCAAATCATACTCTAGCCCATATAAAATCCCCTTAAGTTATAAAAATTCCCATTAGATTTGACCTGTCTAACATTTTCCCCTTCACATGCAAAAACAATTAAAAAATTCCTCTTAATTTATTAAAATATAACAATTAATCCCTTATATTTTAGACACGACGGTTTTTTTTTTCAATTTTCAAAAACCTCTTTTTGTTTTGTATTTAGCCCAAGCCTTGGGGCCTTTTTGTAATTATCCCTAAGTTTTATTCTAATTACCAAAAGGCATAATTAACCTTCAAAAATACGAAAACCCCCTCGACATTTGTTTCTATCTCACAAATTGCACCTATTGACGGAGTACTCGTAAAACAAACACAAATATCAAGGGCGGGTGTTCGTAATTTCGAAAGAGAACTAATTCTTTTTGTAATAAACCTAAAACCTTCATGAGTGGTTCCTTTCTCACTGTTTAATTCGCTGATGTTATGAAAGAAAGTATTTATTGGCTTCTAAAACACAACCTCAAAGATTTATACAACATGCACAGAAGAACTGTATGAACTAATGAGCACCTAATAAATACATTGGAATCTTAAAAATAGTGAAATGCTAACCATATTCACAAAGCATAGGGCAAAGGAAGATAGCCCTGGAGATCACAAAGTTTCTGAGTTTGATTGTTTTTGGACCACAGATACAATAACAGCCACGTCGTCAAGCTTGCCGCCGGTGTATTCTGCAAATCCGGCTGCCTTAGCATCATCGGCAAATGGACTTCTCGTAGATGCTGACCTACCTATCTCTTGTGCCTTTGTCGCCAGCAACTCCGCGATTTCCTAGAAAGATTACGAAACATCGTTATTAAGGGTTAATTACAAAACAATACCTTTGCGGTTCTGTCTAATTACAAAAAAACTCAGATATCCTTTAAATTTACAAATACCCTTTTCTATTTTAAAATTTACATCTCAATAGAAGAATATTTGTTAGGGAATAGAGATAATTACAAAAGGCCCCCTAAAGTTTGGGCAGATTACAAATAAACCAAGAAGTTTTTGAAAATTACAAAAAAAATCCTCGAGGTTTGATCGTCTGACTCATGTCTTAAATTTAAGGGGGTAAATGTCATATTTTGATAAACGTAAGGGGAGATTTTGAAATACTTTTGCATATGAAGGTGGAAAATGTGAGACGGATCAAACTTAAATGTTTTTTTTGTAATTTCCAAAAATCTTGAGTGTTTTTGTAAATAGCCCAAACCTCAGATTTTTTTTTTTAATCTAAAAAGTTCCAACAAAATGATAGTACCTCCAGCTTTTTATCAGCAGCAAGTGATTTCATGACTATCGCTGAGATTTCTTGATCATATAAATTGTCGAGAAGTCCATCCGATGCAGTAATTATCACATCATCCTCTTCTAAATCAATTTTGTAGAACTGAAACCAAAACAAAGGAACACATTGTAATTGTAGCTTATAGAATCACTTATGCAACAATTATCAGTTTTTGTTAATGCAGCTTTGAGCTTTCTTGTAATAATTCATACCTCTGCAAGAGAAGAAGGCTCGTCGCCTCTCTCAATTAGCAGCGGGAAATGAAATACATGGTGCATAGGGGAAGATCTCTTATAAATAGCACCATGCCGAAGAACAATAAATCCCGAGTCCCCAACATTCGCAACGTGAAGAGTCTGTCAGCAATTGATATTCAGTTGGTTTCACAGAGACAAGCATTTAGTCGGACCAGTTGAACTCAAATGTTTACACTTATACAATTACCAAAAACAAGAACTTTTCAAAACCAATAGAAGCTAAGACATCCGAGCGTTGAGCTTGCAGCTAAGCAGATGCATAAATTTGCATTCTCCTAATTATTTATGTAAAGATATAATGTAGAATGAGAACATGTCAAATATGAAATAACAATTGATGACAGGTAAGATTATTCTATTTAATTTATAAATAAATGAAGGGATAATTATAAAAACTACCTCTGAGGTTTGGGTTAATTGAAAAAAACCCAGAGGTTTTTTAAAATTACAAAAAAAACCTTGAGGTTTGATTTTGTATGACACTTTACCCCTTCAATAAGCAAAAATATTTTAAACACCCCATACATTTGTAAAAATATTACAGTTACCCCCTTACATTTAACACAAAACCAAACCTGACGGTTTTTTTTTTTTGTAATTTTCAAACATCTCTGGATATTTTTTATAACTAACCCAAACCTCAGGGGTAGTTTTTGTAATTATCCCATAAATAAAATATGAAATAGAAAGGGCAAAGATTATGGCCAGTATAAAATCACTGATAGACCATAAACACTTAATAGACCATAAACACTTAATAAGAATTGATCTTACATGAAATTAAATTTTCAAACATCACTGTAACTTGTCAGAAATAGGCTCACCAAAACCAGTATTGCTAACAAGAAAGCCAAGAGATTCCCTATAAGTTCATATAAATTAATACCTGACCATCAAATTGAGCAATCAAAACTGTTGATGCCCCAGAAGAGTGTGTTTCAGCAACGCTGCGATTAAGCAATTCCGCAGGGTTTTTACTGAATCGCCATTGCAATCAGAGACGAGCCTTTCACAATTTTTGATGAGCTCCTGAGCATATACTCCTGGACTGGTCCCTAGAAAGAAGTATAAAAATAATAGTCTTCACTATGAGAACTGGTTAATTTCGTCCAAAAGACTGAGGAATTGCAGGAGGAGAAAAAGAATAAAAAAAATTGGACTAATGAAAACGAGCATGCAATACCTTCCAGTGACCACTGACCAACTCCATCAGCTACACCTAGCCATGTTTGGCCGGCAATGAAATAGGCATCTTCTCCACCTGTCAAGACCTGGAATTTATTATTTTTTGAATCACTACACTTTTACTATTAAGATGCTAAAAACTTAAATAACTTTTCACATTTTCAATAAGAAATTTTAATTTATTCCTATATGTTGGCTGAAGCCCTGAACCGGTTGGTACAACTGCGACGATTCATTCCTTTTGATTTCCCATTTACGTCACGCAAACTCAGACTTATATACACATACCTCTTGTTTTTTAATTATAGCAGCTTGACTGAAACTATACATCAATTTCTTTGAGATAAATAAATTACCCCACACTTTGGTCTTTGCCCCCAAAATGATCAATTAAAGAGGAAATTCCACTGCAGTTTGACAGAAACTTGGTAAATTTTGCAAAGGCTACCCCTATAAGCAATTAAGCACAAGCGGCTACATAACATGTTTGAACTCTAAAATGGAGGCTTAGAGTAAGAAGGATATATTCATGAGATACCTTAGAGGGATGCGGCAATACAGCACCGGAAGATAGGATAAAGTTTGTCATTAAGATTTCCTGGCTGTTAAGAACATTACATTAGATTGCTTACACCTCATAAGATGTTATTATAATGCAGAAATAGTAATATATCAGCTTTTAAAATGATCTTCTTATGTTAGTGGCGTTCTATGCCTTTGCACTTCCAAAAGTGATTAAATGTCAGACATAAGGTTTCAGTGATTAATGGAGAAGGCCTGACTATGAATAACTACAAGCATAGATTTTAACAAGACATTTTTAGGTAATTAAATCTATAAACTTAGGAAAAGACTGATTACCTAGATCAGATAATCAAAACGCCTTTTTCAGAACAGAGAATTTTAACAATTTTCTTTTACTGATTACCTGGTCTTTGTACTGTTTGTAGATAATACACTAATTTAGAAACAAGATGCACAAAAGATACCACTGACTCCACGTTGAGGCATGAAAATAGTTAAAGTTAGTGACAAAACCTCTTTGTCGCAGATTCAGTAGATTCCGGTAATGTAGATTCATGTTCTGATGCTTCTAAGATTTCACCGCTCTGCACATTCTCATCAACATCAGTCCTTTCGGATCCCAGAATTAAGTCCTCAGACATGTTGTTAAGCTGTAAACATAAAGTTTCATATTCTCAGATTCTTCATGACGAAGAATCTACAAAGTTACGAGAATGAAGAATCAAGAGCATTAGAAGTCATAATAGAGTCAAAGATTAACCTATTCCCAAGAAACAAATCAAGGTTTCCCCGTAGGTTCTTAAAATGATGATCATCTATTTGGACTTTATGTCTCATCCAAGAAAGAGCATGGCAATGTGGTTAGAACTAATCGAGTTCCCAAACACAAAGGTTGGTGACTACAGAAAAATATTCTCATGTGGTTTCAGAGATATTAATTGTTAAGGTAAGAATGCTGAACAGGTCATAATTGAATGACATTTCTAGTCTGGACATATCTGAAACCGGCCCTTAGCGACTGGCTTTCTCAAATCACAAAAGTATACGATCATCAAATGAAACATGCATATGAGATTTAGATACTTCGTAAACAAATACCTAAAAGAACTACGGTACTTGAAGCAATCTATGGTCTTGATTCTTATTATGTAACAGTAAAGAAGTTTTTAACTGCGATGATATTATTAGCGTAGACGACTGATGGGTTATGTTACTACTACATCATTTGCACCATAATTGAATTAACTCTCAGTCACACCTCGATGAAGGAACCAAAATACCTTTGGTTGGAATTTTGGCAAGGATAGACTGGATAATTCTTAGTCCTCGTTTGCATTGCTAAAAATATGTTTATGTTAATAAAACTACATCTATGTATGCATTATGCTTATGGCCCAACTGAATCAACTAACCACTTTTAGGCTCTCAGCTCCATCGTCTTCTTCCACGGTGCCTGTACCAGTTTCCTCGTCAAGCATCGAATCAACTTCCAACTGAGTCGACACTGTCATTAACTGAGTCAAATCACCTTCACTTTCATATTCAACAATCTCAGAAGCCTGAGCCTCAGCATCTATGGACAAATTCGAAGCGGCTTCTGTTGGAGGGAAATCGACCTCAGCTTCGTTCACGTCACTTTCAATGCTGTTTTGAATTATTAAACTTTGCATCCCAGCTGGCAAATTCTGTTCCTCAATCTCTTCAGACAAACTTATAGCTAGTTCTGACCGAGGCACCGGAGACACCACATCACTTTTACCATCTTCAATGATTTCACGTTGCATTTCAGTTTCCACGCTTGGGTTTGCCTGAAAAACATCACTGTCAGACACATCGACAACTGGGGCGGAAATTAAAGAAACCGATGTTGTCACGTCATTAGTTTCCATTTCTAACAGTTCCAATGTAATATTATTCTCCATATCAGGACTCTTCTCGAGTATAGAGGCATCAACTGGACTTGAATCCTTATTCCCCTCACTGATACCTTCCTCCACATTTTCAGAGTGCTTTATGTCAACACCAGGAGTAGAACTAACAATAGCAGTTTCTTTTTCCGACAACTCCACTGTAATAATATTATTCTCCAATTCAGAACTTTTATCAAGTATAGAGGTGTCCACTGGACTTAAATCCTTTGAACCCTCATACTCTTCGTTTAGACCACCTTCCACATCTTCAATATGCTCTATGTCAAAAACAGGAGTAGAAGTAACTTCCATTTCTGTACTTGAAATTAAAACGGGCAATTCGATATCATTTGAACCTTCTAGTAGTTTCTCACACGAGTCATTATCTTCTTCAACAAGAGTAACGTTTTTACTGATATTATCGATAGAATTAGTGTGATCAGCCACCTCAGTCGACCCAGAGCCGGTAATCTCTCTATCTGATTTCTTTATCATCACTTCTGTTTCATGATCACCATCAAACACCTTCACCACACTATATCCATTTTCGCCTTCCGTTTCTATCTCCTCCTTTACGGTCTTGGATTCTTCCATTTTGACATTTTTTGCAACCTCACTCGGGTCCCCAAACCGAAACAAAAGACTACCATCCGGATGCTCTGCCAATATAATCATCCCAAAACCACAAGATCACAAACAATCCCAAATAAACAAGAGATTACTAATTCCAAATTTTCTAATTCTTTTTAACTTTTTGCGAGGTATTTACATTGTTACCTAGTTCCATTCACATATAAAGATAATCAAACCACCAGGTGTAGACACCCACCCCCTTAAAAAAAAAAAAAGAAAGAACCCCCCAAAAATATCTACAACAGTAAACATAAAAAAAAAAACCAACATCAAATAAAAATTAACAAAAATGAGATCAATAAGAAAACAAATTCAGAATGTTTTAGGTCAAATTGATGAGGGGGACAAGGGCATACCGTGAGTTGAAATCACGTCAAAATCTGAAGAGGGTTTAGAAAGCAGGGTGAGATGAAGTGGTCTTCGTTTCAATCTATTGATTCTTGAACTGTGGGAGTTAACAAGTGCAGAAGAAGAATAATGCTTTGATGAAGGCAAAAATAAATGCAAGTTATGGCTGGAAGCAAGAGATCGAAAATCCAAGAACCTGCAGAAAAGATCAGCCATTGCTGCTGCTGACAAAAGGGTTACTCAATGATATGGTACATAATTACAAGACGATAATTCGGGAGAAAAACAGATTATAATTAGTGATATTTGGAGGGTTTTTGCTCATTTTGAGCCTGTGTTTGTATTTTGTGTGGATATAGTGAAGAGAAATAAGGGCTGTGTTTGGAAGGGGATAAAAATTGGTGGGAAACACAACTGTGTTAACCTTAACCTCCATCTGTAAGAAAATTCCAAGAAAGATAAGCAGCAAATCCAAAGTAAAAGCAAAAATTTAAATAAAATAAAATAAAATAATCCGGTTTAATTTTTGTTTTGAATTAACACTGTTAGTCTTTTTGTATGATGCTCAATGTGATTGAACATGCATGTAAATGTTATGAACCATAATTAATCTTTATAATGAACGTTATATTTCATCCTTTCGCTCATTGAGAACACAAGGTGCATGTCCAACTCCTAACAGGATGCTGACTTAATTTATTTTTCAGTTTTTATCTCTTTTTTTTTTTTAATAACAGGAAACCCCAACTATTATCATTTGGATATGCACGGAGTAACCCTTCGGCTTGACACAACAACATATAACCACGTCAGTCAAATAAACTGCACTCGGCAAGTCCTATGCAACAGGCCAAATATTGCTACAAACCAACGTCAACCAAATAAATCGCACTAGATAACTCCTATGCGACTGACTCGACCAAGTTGTGTAGAGGTTAGGATTCGAACTTAGGACCAAACCCCTGCTAGACTTAATTTATGATCCATGTAAGAATCAATACATGTTACATTTTTCTTTTTCTTTTTTACAGAATTTCACCATTTTCTGGTGCTTCCATTGCCGTTCTCGCCAACTAAAATATGCATTCCATATATTTTCCTTACATTTCTTAAATCTTGATATAAATTTTAAGAAGAAATCAGGAAAAAAAAAAAAAAAACTTGAATTCGGATGGCTAATTAGACCTCAAACCCCCGCCCCCGATTTGGTTCTTTGGTATTTTATCTCGTCCTCAATGCTTTTCAACATTATTACATTATGTCGCAGAAACTGCTATTTCTAGGAAAAAAAATTATGAGCATGAATGAAATATATATATACGAAGTGCAGTAATATACAATATTATATTGGAATAGAAAATCTTATTTCCGGAGATTTATAATAGGAATCCATGTCCTTATTTTCTCTATGGCAAAAACTTGTGTGAGACGGTCTCACGGACCGTGAGATACGGAGCCCTTACACAAAGTTTTAAAGGTTTATTTTTTCAGATTTTATTTTTCTTAGAGTTTATATTTGTTTTTTTAGGGTTTATTTTGTTTCTTGGGTTTATTTTTAATTAATTTGGGTTTTTAGGATTTTTAGCTTTTTTTAGGGTTTATTTTTTATTTTTGGATTTATTTTTGTTTTTGGGTTTATTCTTCATGGTTAATGTTTTTAGGGTTTATTTTTGTTTTTCTGCCGTTCATTATTATTTTTAAATTTATTTTCATTGCTAGTTCGTTTCTAAGACGGAGATTTTGCTCTAGGAGGCCCATCTCACTGATTTAGATCCGCGAGATCACAAACAAGAGACTGCTCTTCTCCCATATGGATTCTTATTCATATGGTTTACTATCGAAATTGATTTTTGTTGGTAATTTTTTATGGGCTTGATTTTGTTGCATATCTGGCTATTAGACGTCAAAGAACTTCACAATTGTGTGATGCACACAAGATGTTTGTGAAAATGCCCAAACAAAAAATCCACGAACCAATGACACAAAACTTGTGAAGAAGAAGTGGTCCACGTGGATGGAACCACAGTGGAAGATGTGGATGAACCCATTAATCTCATTGGTCAGAAATCTATCCATGGAAGTTGTTTAGATTTGGTTCCAGATTTCACTTATCCTACTTGGCTCCTCTCACAACTCTCCATTTGATTCCCATCAACACATAGCCTGCCTTTAAGTGGAAACTCATTACTATTGTCTCTTTACATTTTGGCATCCAAAACTCTTAGTTATACAGAAAAAAAAGGAGCCAAAAAGAGATATGGCATCCACATCTGCTGCATTGGTAAATGGCTTAGGATCTGCCTTCTTGACTGGTGGCAAGAAGAGCCAGGCATTGTTGTCAGCCCCAGTCGCTGCCAGGGCCGGTGGTGCTGTGGCCCCCAAGAGGCTCATTGTGGTGGCTGCCGCCCCTAAGAAATCTTGGATCCCGGCCGTTAAGGGTGGCGGTAACTTAATCGACCCCGAGTGGCTCGATGGCTCGTAAGTCCCTTTATTTGTGTGATCTTTGGTGAAATTTTAGTATTCCATTATGATTAGTAGTTAGTTGAGGCTTCTTTTGAGTTGGATATGGATTTGAAGTTAAAGATATTATATCTATATTATCTAATTTATTGAACTCGTATGAGTAATCTCATAATACACTTAGATTTCAAATCCTTTTGAGTTATTTTTTGAGTTAATAAAAGAAATCCTTGAGGTTCGGTCTAATCACGAGAAAAAATCCAGAGGTTTTTGAAAATTGTAAAAAGTTCCTTGAGGTTTGATGTCGTCTTACATTTTCACTTCATAAACAAAAAATATTTCAACAATCTCCCTATAACATTTATAGAAACATTACGGTTACCCCTTAAATATAAATCAGACCTGATGGGATATTTTGTAATTTCCGAAAATCTCTGGGTTTTTTTTTTTGTAATTAGCCCGAATCTCAGTTTATTTTGTAATTATCACATGATATTATATGAAGTTATTTGAAATCCCGAATTCCTCAAATCTGAATCTTTCCGAATAAACTACAGGCTCCCAGGTGACTACGGCTTCGACCCGCTAGGCCTCGGAAAAGACCCAGCATTCTTGAAATGGTACAGAGAGGCCGAACTCATCCACGGCCGGTGGGCAATGGCGGCCGTCGTCGGCATATTCGTCGGTCAGGCCTGGAGCGGCATCCCCTGGTTCGAAGCTGGTGCAGCCCCTGGTGCGGTGGCGCCCTTCTCCTTTGGCACACTCCTCGGAACTCAGCTCCTCCTCATGGGATGGGTCGAAAGCAAGAGATGGGTGGATTTCTTCAACCCCGAGTCTCAGTCCGTCGAGTGGGCCACCCCCTGGTCGAGAACGGCTGAGAATTTCGCCAATGCCACCGGTGATCAAGGCTACCCTGGTGGCAAATTCTTTGATCCATTGGGATTTGCTGGTACATTGAAAGATGGAGTTTACATTCCAGACGATGAGAAACTTGAGAGATTGAAGCTTGCTGAGATTAAGCATGCCAGGATTGCTATGTTGGCCATGCTAATCTTTTACTTTGAGGCAGGGCAAGGGAAAACACCCCTTGGTGCACTAGGGTTGTAAGAGTCTTTGATATGAGCATTGTTGTGTAAAGAAACTTTGCAATGTAGAGAGTAAAAGTTGGAGATGGATTGATTCAATTCATGCTTTGAGTATTCAAAGTTCTTTGGACATACATTTGCTTTGAGATTGTCTAATATTGTGTCCTAAACTAACAAAGCCTAAGTGTTATTACTTATCCTTTGATTTTTATATTTTTTTCCTAATAAAAAGAATTTGAAACAAGAAGAATGAATGAATTTTGGGTGCAAGTGAATATGAGATGGAAATTTAATGATGGTTGTTGATGTTTTATATAATAGTGAAATATTAATGGAATAAAATGGTAATTGGAAAGATGCGATTGAATGAATAGTGTAATTTATAAGATGATATTGTAATGAAAATTGTTGATTTGATGTTTTGTTTCCTTAAATGATGATTGTATGTGATTGATGGCAGAAAAGTGAAAGAGAGTGAATAGTGTATTTTCTAGGAACTTTTAAATTGGGAAAAAAAATCTCCGGGCGAAAAGAAAGTGAAATTTTTTGCTATCCAATGGCAGCCCAAGCATGTAAAATTCCCAATATATTTGGATGAATATGGTACATCATCTTCTACTATTAGCTTCTGATAAACATTATCAATCTGCTCTTACAATAACTATTAATCCCTCTCCAACTCAGACAACGGTAAAGCAGTCGCAGGGTTTTGCTCAATAAACATACTTAAGAGAAAAAAAACCACAGTATTGGTGCATCATTCACTCCCACTAGCCAATAAGAATTCACCCTCACAAACAACTTCACCGCCTACGTACGCTTTTCCTTCCATCTTTGCTATCCCGAAGCGTTTCTGCAGCTTGATGAGGGTCATTCTCATCACTAAGGTATCTCCAGCAGTTACTGGCTTTCTGAATCTTAGTTTGTCAATTCCAGCAAAGAAGAATATAGCACCTGCCTGTCCCGGTTCTAGTTGTAGCAGAACCAACCCACCAACCTGAGCCATTGCCTGAATATAGCAGCAACACATACGTCACTTCTAGCAGAAATGCGAGTTTTGAGAAAAGAAATCTATGGGAAATAACTGGTTGTATGAAAACAGTAGCCTTAGAGAGTGTTTGCAAACACTAAACAAAAGTGACTCTTAGCTTTTAGCTGGAAAAAAATCAATTTTTAGGGGGTGTTTTTGTCTTTCTATCCAAAAGCTCATTTTGAAACTGATTTTTTCCAAACACTTCAACTTTGATTTTTCCAGCTTTTAGCTTCTACTTGCAAACACTATCAACTTCTGATTCTAAATTAATTTAGTTTCTACTACAATAAATCACTTCTTTTAAAAGCAATAGTGTTTGCAAATACTCCCTTAGTAAGCTTGTTAAAACACTAATGAAAGGAAATCACGTTACTATAATCAGGAGCTAAACCTCACTTCAACAGTTTCATAAGATTACGGATTGGACCTCATTTCGGAAAAAAAAAAAAAAAAATCAATAGTAAATTCCAGAAGGTAAGATTGATCAATGTGGGAAAAACACTAATCAACGAAAAATTCAAGATGTAATTGACAGAGAGGTACGACAACCACAAAAGCAGCCGAGATGAATATTACATCAGTTTCTTGGAAGAAAGCTCAAGGCTCTCTTCTCATCAATGAGCTCCTGATTTATCAAGAGTACCTATTGCTTTCTACTTTAAAAAACAAAATTATGTTTCAACTTAAAACATAAGCATTTTCCAGTAATTATAAAGATTTGTACTTTTGATCTTCATTATTCAATTCAAGTTTTTTGAAGAATTAAATTTGATGAATCATTCGCCCATTTTCTCAGTGGGTGACCGAACTGGGAAACTTTGAAACCCCAAAAAAAAAAAAAAAAAAAAAAAAAAAAAAAAACCCACCTCAAAACCCCCTAACTTGAAAACTCCTCTCATTAGAGCTGAACCTCCAGTAGAATATACAGTAGAGCCACATTTAATGCAGGTGATTAAATATCTCCACGGAAACCAATTAAATTAAATGGAATACTATAAATATTTGAGTTTTTCTAATTAACTTATCCCTACAAAAACAGGTTATCAATACATACCCTTAATAGTTCATTTATCAAATGAGTGCGTTTATGCATGTGTCTTACACCGAAAATAGTTCAGAAAAACATAGTAAGAAGGACTTGTAAGCATAAGTCTCTCATCGTTGCAGTCAGCCAAAAGGAAAAAGTTCATTTTCCAAAAGTTATGAAACACCATTAGCAGAATCCTACGGCATGACTTAGCGTCTTTACTAATGGGCCAATTCCAATACCAGGCCGATGCAGTAACGATGGAGGTCATTCACATAATATAAATTATTCCCAGGGAACTCATGTACAATTTATTATTCATGTAACTCGTACGCAAACGACATGCAATCCAAAACACGAGACAAATTATCAAATTGAACAATCTTTCTAATTTGACTTGTATAGGCACTAGCAATCAGATGCCGTGTGTTTAGTACATCAAAGACTCCTAACATTCAATTATATCAATCAAGAATGATTAGCATGACGATTATGTCAATACATTTGCCAGTATCAATTCCTATAATAACCACAAAAGTATATATCGCCAAATGTGCCCGACACCAATGCATCAGGCATGACTAATGCGACCATAATCGCAACCAAATAGAAGGGGAAAAAAATGAAGCTAAACTATGGTTTCGCCCGGATTAATAAGAAATATCTGATACTTTCATCACAGTGCAATAAATATGAATGGTTTACCTCAACCATGAGGACTCCAGGCATAATTGGCCTCTCTGGGAAGTGGCCAGGAAAGAAATTATCATTTATAGTCACATTCTTGATAGCCACAGCTGACACACCGGGTGTGTACTCAATCAGTCTATCGACCAGCAAAAATGGAAATCTACAGCCCAAAACATAAAAATAAAACCCAAATGAGAAAATCAAAACACAGTAGCATAACCACCAAATGAACCGTAATAACAATAATGCCACTTCAATCGAATCAAGCATCGATACATCACTAACCGGTGAGGCAAAAGCTCGCGAATCTGATTACTGTCCATTACTGTAGGAAATGCAGGGTACCCTGAAAAATAGAAGAGAAAAGCACACGTGCTGAGAAATTGCAACCAGGAAAGAAAAGAAAAGGGGAATGAAAAAATAATTTCTACTCCGGAGATCAAAAATTTCATACTCAATTCGATTGGGGTTTCTGCAGAGGAGCTGTCGTCGTCGGAGAGAGTGGAGTTAGCGACAAAACTTTTGTGATCCTTTTTGAAATGGGTGGAGAGGACATTGGGTCTGGAAATACTAATAGATTGCTTGATGGAAACAGACAGAGGTAGAGCATTCTCGACGCTTTTCTTCTTGGAAATTGATGATGGCGAAGAACTGAGAGGGGAGAAAATGGACTGCGAGACAACTGTGGACGCCATTGTCAAGCGATTGTGCGTCTGAAGGTTTGTGTGAGAAAAGCAGAAACGGAATGCGCCTTCAAGGAAAATGGACGAGATAAACAAGGTGTGAATTGCTTCCTTTTCTACTTTTTTGTGTGTGTGTGTGTGTGTGTGTGTTTTAGGTATATTTGCAGGGTGGGTTATGGCGAGTGAAGCGTGAGTAGGAGAGGAATGGGGCGGAGAGGCCAATAATCACAACCTAACTGGTGAAACATCAACAAGAACGACGGTCATAATGAATGCAACAGTATTGCAGTACCTAACTGGTAAAAGTTATAATTTATAGGTATAATTACAAAAACACCCCCCCAGATTTGGGTTAATTACAAAAAACCAGACATGTTTCAAAATTACAAAAAAATCCTTCAGCTTTCGTTTTGTCTTAAATATAAGAGGGGTAACTGTAATTTTCTTTGTAAATATCAGGGTTTTTTTGGAAATAATTTTGAAAATTGCCGGGAAAATATAAGACGGAATCCAACCTCAAGGGTTTTTTTTTGTAATTTTCAAAGATTTGTGGGTTTTTTTGTAATTAGCCCAAAACCTCAGGGACGGTTTTGTAATTATCCCTAATTTATATTTTAGGTTTTTTATCGTTTCATCATCTTGGCTACACCATTAGTAGTATGCGAATTCTTAGATGTCTAAGTGCAATTAGGGTGTAAACAAGTCGAGTCGGGTCGACACAATATAGTACTATTGTTCAAGCTTATTTGAATTTTAATCGAGCTTTAGAAATTGTGTTTGAACTTGGTTTTGATTATTAATCGAATCGAGCTCGAACAAGCTTAAGCCGAGCTGAGCATGAATCGAGCTCGAGTAGCTTGATAGTTTTACACATATTTTTTTTAACTAATCGAGTCAAACTGAAGCCAAGCTTTACATCTTATCGAACGGAAAAATGTGTTCAAGCTTGGTTCGTTAAATTCACGAACCAAGTTCAAACGAGCTTTTAACGATCGATTTCGATTTCGAATATTGAGTAGTTTGGTTCGTTTTTATTTTCAAGACAATACAAATGCAAATGAATTATTTAGGAGTAAATGAGAATAGGATAGTGGTTTGTGATTGTGACCCTCAAGTCCATACCTGATTCTCATCACCCCCACCCCTACCAAGACACAATTCATATAATTTATTTTGATCTTATTCTTCCATATATATTAAATTTGAGTGTATTTTTAAGTTATACAACACATTATTTTATTTATATAATTATTAATTTATAATTAAAACATAACCATGGAAATAACTATTTAACAATAACTCGTATTTTATAAGTGATCAGAGTTTTAAATTTTCATTTTTGTAATATTCGATTAACACTTACAAATAGTGTTATATACTTTTACATTTTAAGTTAAATATTATAAATACTTGTACAATTGAATACTATTCGTCAAATAATATAAAGAATCCATGCAATACATATAAGAAATATTTTTTTTCCCTTTAAAAGTATGAATATTATTCAGCAATCATAGAGTATACTTGTGTAATATCCCGATTTTATTTTTTTTTTAGTATGTATATTATTACTATTATTAATTTTCTAATTATTAATTCAACATTTTTCTTTTATTAATATTATTATTATTATTATTATTTTTGATGATAACAAGTACCAATAATTATATCCGCCCAATTTAAAATGTTGATTTAAATTCATCACGCCCAAAACCTTTCACCCAACTTTAAAAGTCAAGTCGAATAGGATTCCTTCACAAACCCTAATCATCTCAAACTCCAAAACCCTACCCTATAAATACCCAACTTTTATTTTTTTCTTTCTCATCTACGTCTGCATAATCTTGCCAGGTAAATTCCAAGTTAGTATTATTCTTCTATTTCAATCATCAAAAACACGTACATAGCAAACCCAATATCAAAAACAAAAACAAAATACTTTTTCCTTTCTACGTTTTCCTGATTGCCGACGACAATCACCAACCCGAATTAAATTTTTCGAACAAAACAAACAACCCCAAAATCTCAAACCGAGAAACCACGCCTGGATTTTGAACCCAGTCGCCTATTTTTTTCAGCCGCTCGAGTCACCATCTCCATACAGGGCTACGCGGGTCATAAATGAGATTGAGAGTGAAGAGTGTAAGAGGCTGATGTGTTGATAAAATTTGATTGGAGAAAATTTGGGATAAAGAAAGAGGAGGGACACAGCTTGACAAAGGAGATGGTTTGGAAAAAACAAATATATGAGAAGAAAGGGGAGCACATGGACGTGAGATTGGAAGGAAAAAAAAAGAGATGGGTTTAGATGGTGAGGTTGCAGAGAGGTAAAGAGAAGGAATTGGGTTTTAAAAAATTTGTGTATTTGGAGTGATTAGGTGGTGTTGATCTTTTAATAAGGGAATTCTTAATTCAAGGTCATTGTCAATTACTCTTCCAATGTAGAAGATTGTTGACCGAAGTTTGACCCATTTCTAAAGCCAATTCAAATATCCTTCATCCAATTTCATATCTTCTTTTTTTTTTTCTTTATCTGTCAATTCTTTGATAATTACTTTATATACTTTATTATTTATTAATTATACTTTATAATTATATTAGTTATTAATTATATTTTATATATTTTGTTGTAGAAAGCGAAGAAAATGAGGAGTAGAATTTATTGTATTATTGCATTCTTCGCACGATATCTCTGCGTTTATTTCGAGGTGGGGATATTCTATTCATTATTGTTTGTCGCTATTAAATGCTTCGTATATGTGTAATTGTTTATGTGCAATGTGAAAATAAATTATGTTAGCCTGGGGTCAGTAAGAAGGTCAGGGATCAAAAGTATCCTCGGGGGTGAACCCGCATGTTATAATTAGTGCAGGGTTGTAAGAAGGCCGGATCGAAGTATCCTCGGGGTGAACCGCAGATCTTTTAGTGGGTGTAAGAAGTCCAGGATCGATGTATCCTCGGGGTGAACCCACAAGATTATAAAAGAATCGGCGAGTCAAAATAAAAGTTAAATTACATGTTGAATGTTTACAATTATGCCTATTGATGTATTTAATTTTGACAAACGTGTCCCCATTGAAGCGAGTTGAAAGCTCACCCCATATGCATTAACATTTTTAAGGTTAAGGAGTTCATGCGAGGATTGGAGGCGGTGGATGTGAAATCAATGTTTTTATTTATTTTACAAAATTTAGGAATATTTGTTTTGTTAACGGATTTTTTTAGTTTAAATTTTATTTTTGGATGAGTGATGTTTGGGCTCGAATTAAAAGTACTTTTGTTTATTTGGATGCGAGTTTTTAATCGATGATCTTTATTTTTTTTTAAAATTGTGTTCTTTTAATTAAGCTCATCGCACGGCTTGTTAAATCTTTTTGTCTTTGTTAGAAAATTTGGGTCGTTACAAGTGGTATCGAGCAGCGGTCTACGGTTACGTAGACTTGTTAAAAAATAAATATGTCTTTTCAAATATTTCAAAAAAAAAATTAATAGTATAGTGACATCCACCTCCGCCATATCTCGCCGGATTCCTTAAGGTATGCAAATTTATTATGTCAGTACTTAATTTATTCATAATATGTCATGTCACATGTGCGACATTTAGAAGGTAGAGAATCACTCACACAAATCAAAAGAGGAAGAGGTAGGCCTAAAAAGACTTGGAAAGAAGCTATTAAACATGACATGTTATACCTAGAAATAAACGAAAATATGGCCTATGACCGTAAACGATGGCGCGATATGATCCGTATAGCCAACCCCACGTAGTGGGATTAAGGCGCTTAGTTTGTTTGTTGTTGTTGTTGTTGTATACATTATTCCTGTAATTATGTCTTGTTGCTTTTATTTCATACTCCTTATTACATGCGTGTTTGCTGTATTAGAAGAACGAACTCTAGGCTCCTCGCGTAATAAAAAAATAGAGACTCATAAGGAATCATATTGACTTCATAGTACTAATATATATATATATATATATTGACTTTCTATTATTATTTTTATTTCGACTACTATGCGATAATAACTTAAGATGGGTACTAAGAACGTACTACGTATGATTATAGGAATATGGCTCCACCAAAACCCTCCACGAGTTCCTCGACGCCCCCGAAATTTTAACCAGAACAATGTTGGGAACCAAGAAAATGAAGGAAACCCTGCTAACACTGGAAACCAACCTACGGCTGGAGACTTATTTGCGGAGATTCTTAATGCCGTACAGAACCACAATGGGAACAATAACAACAATAGTACAAGAATGGTGGAACAATTTTGCCATTACCGTCCACCCACATTTAACGGACGTGATGGCCAAATGGCTGATTGAAGAATGGTTACGAGCGCTGAAAGGATTTTGATTTTATAGTTGCACGGATGAACAACGAGTGGTCTTGCCGCCTTCCAACTAATCGATGATGCGGACCATTGGTGGGAAGGTTCTTTGGAGAAACAGGATCGAGAAGGGCGTAATGCATTATCCTGGGATGAATTGAGGAAGTGGTGATGGAGAAGTATTTCCCGATCCTACCGTGACAAGAAGAAACTAAATTTCTAAATTTCAAGCAAAGGGTATGGTGAATGAGAATCACGAAAGGGAGTTTAATCAATTATGTCGGTTTGCACCACATCTGGTTGACACCGGCCAAAGAAAGCCTTGAGATTGAGAAGGGGATTGAGGTCACATTTATGCGGAATTCTATCAAAGACAGGGAGACTTGGAATATTCTGTGATGGTTAGGCGGGCTCATGAAGTTGAAGTAGGACTATTTGGGGATGATGATGACCAAAAAGCCAGCGATTCGTCGAAAAGAGAAAGTTTGAGGGGTCAAAGCCGAGTAAGATGGGGAATCGAACAAACAGATAAAAACCGATGGGAATTCTCGCCGAGTGCACCAAACAATAAACAATAAGCCGACCCAAAATGCAACATGGGAATCATTACGGGGAATGTTTATTTGGACAAGGAAAGTGTTTATGTGTAAGAAATGGGCCACGATGTTCTAATTGTCCATTTCCGAAAGACAGAGGAGAAAGGAGGGACAAGGATGACCTTTGCTTTCGAATGTATGATATAACGCGAAGAGAAGAGGCGGTCGTAACCCCAAAGACGATGTCGGGTATGTTAACAATATCCGGAATACACCGCTTGTGCTTTTCGACATTTGGTGCCACACACTCATTTATATCGCTAAGTTTCATGATATAATTGGACATACGGATGCTAGAATAGATGCACCCCAGAGATTAGTTTTCCATCTGGAAAGACAATAACTACTGACATAATGGACAATGATATAGACGTGAACATTGGGGGAAAACATCTAGAAGCTGACGTATACATAATTGAGATGAAGGATTTTGACGTAATTCTAGGCATGAATTGGCTTAGTAAGTATCAGGCGAGCATTAAGTGCCAAGAGAAGGAGATAACACTCAAACTACTTGGACATGAGGAAATTACGTTCTACGGAGTTAACTCTAAGTCTGTACCGCGAGTTATATCTACAATGAAGGCGCGAAAGATGTTGGCGAAAGAGAATTGTTAGGGGTATTTAGTAAGTCTAGTCGAAGCTCCAACGACGGACATATCACCTACAGACGTACCAATTGTTCGAGAATTCTTAGATGTATTCTCGGAGGACTTGCCCGAGTTCCACCGACCGTCAAGTCGAATTCTCAATAGACTTGGTACCTGGAGCATCACCGATATCTAAGGCACCTTACAGAATGGCGCCAAAGGAGTTACAATAACTAAAAACGCAAATACAAGAATTGTTGGACTTGGGTTTTATCAGGCCTAGTGTATCACCCTGGGGAGCACCAGTCCTATTTGTTAAGAAGAAGGATGGGTCATTAAGGATGTGTATCGATTATAGAGAACTTAATCGACTCACGGTGAAGAACAAGTATCCACGGCCAAGAATCGAAGACTTGTTTGATCAATTGAGTGGTGCTAGTACTTTTTCTAAGATTGATTTGAGATCCGGGTATCACCAATTGAAGATTAAGGAGAGTGATATCTCGAAGACAGCATTTAGGACCCGATATGGGCATTATGAGTTTGTAGTGATGCCGTTTGGGTTGAGTAATGCGCCAGCAGTGTTTATGGACTTTATGAATAGAGTGTTCCATCCATTTTTGGACCAATTCATCATAGTCTTTATAGACGACATACTCGTGTATTCAAGGGATAAGGAACAATACGAGGAACGCTTGAGAATAGTGCTTGAGACACTTCGCAAGGAGAAGTTATACGCGAAGTTCAAGAAGTGTGAATTCTGGATAGACCGAGTTGGATTTCTTGGTCATGTAATCACTGCAAATGGAATTGAAGTGGATCTAGTAAAGGTTGAGGCAGTTAATGAATGGAAGACACCTTCGAATGCGAGTGAGGTTCGCAGTTTCTTGGGATTGGCAGGGTATTATCGCAGATTTATAGAGGGATTTTCGAAAATAGCTGCGCCCATGACTCGGCTCACCAGAAAGGGAGAGAAATTTTTGTGGACCGAGAAATGCGAGGAGAGCTTCCAAGAGTTGAAACGAAAACTAACTTACGCACCTAAGATTGCGATTCCGACCCAACCACGGACTTTGTCATTTACGGTGACGACACATCAAAATAAGGCTTGGGGCGCGTATTGATGCAACACGGAAAAGTGGTTGCTTATACCTCAAGACAATTAAAGCCACACGAACTGAACTACCCGACTCATGATTTGGAGTTAGCTGCGGTAGTCCATGCACTGAAGATTTGGAGACATTATCTGTATGGTGGGAAATGTGAGATATTCACCGATCATAAGAGCTTGAAATATCTATTTAGTCAGAAGGAGTTAAATATGAGACAGAGGAGATGGTTAGAACTAGTTAAGGACTATGATTGCACCATAAACTATCATCCGAGCAAAGCTAATGTAGTGGCCGATGCTGAGTCGTAAGACCAAAGGTGAGTTGTTCAGCTTACTCACGCAACAAGAGCATTTGGTACGAGAGTTTGCGAGTCAGAAGATTGAAGTCATAACTTCACCGAGATGTAGAAAGGCGGTATTGGCATCTTTGGTAGTTCAACCCACATTGAGAGAAAGGATCAAAGAAGCACAAGGTCGAGATCAGTTTTTGAACAAGATGAAGGGACGAGTATGAGAAGGAAATATAAAAGGGTTTGTCATAGCGGATGATGGCGTTTTAACGTATGAAGGGAGATTGTGTGTTCCTAAAGAGGAAGAACTTAGGAAAGAGATACTTGAAGAAGATCATTGTACGCCGTACACTGCCCACCCGGGAGGTACAAAGATGTACCAAGATCTAAGAGAAGCCTTTTAGTGGCGAAGTATGAAGAGAGATATTGGATCTTTCGTGAAGAAATGTTTGATATGCCAGCAAGTCAAAGCCGAGCATCAACGACCATCTGGTTTGCTCAAACCTCTTGAAATCCCAGAATGGAAATGGGAGCACATAACGATGGATTTTGTGGTAGGACTACCATGATCAGCAAAAGGAAATAAGGCGGTATGGGTTGTAGTAGATCGATTGACGAAGTCAGCTCACTTTATGCCGGTTAAAATGACGTTTAGTATGGAGTAGTATGCACAACTATACATACAAGAGATAGTGAAATTACATGGGGTTCCAGTATCCATTGTGTCAGACAGAGATACAAGATTTACTTCTAAGTTCTGGGGAAGTTTACAGACTGCTTTGGGAACAAAACTGAAGTTTAGTACGGTATACCACCCGCAGACAGACGGACAGACTGAGAGGATGATACATATATTGGAAGACATGTTGAGAGCATGTGTGCTTGATATAGGACGAAATTGGGAATCATTACTGCCGCTGGTGGAGTTTGCTTATAACAACAGTTACCAAACGACTATTGGGATGGCCCTTACGAGGCATTGTACGGGAGAAATGTAGATCTCCGTTATCTTGGGCGCGAGGTTGGAGAAAAGAGGATGTTGGGACCGGAATTGGTTCGACAAACAGTGGAAAAGATAGCAAAGATCCGAGATCGAATCAGAATGGCACAAGATAGACAAAAATCGTATGCTGATCGTCGTAGGAAACACTTACAGTTTGAGGTGGGAGATAATGTGTTTCTTAAGGTTGCACCGGTAAGGGGAGTAATAAGATTTGATGATAAAGGAAAGCTAAGGCCAAGCTACATAGGACCGTTTGAAATTTTGAAAAGAGTCGGGGATCTAGCTTATCAGCTCGCATTACCACCGCGTTTGTCGGGCGTACATGATGTCTTCCACATTTCGATGTTGAGGAAATACGTTCATGACCCAAGTCATATTGTCAACTACGAAGATCTACAAATTAACGACGACTTATCATACGAGGAAGCACCTGAAGCCATTTTGGAGCGAAAAGTTCATAAGCTGAGGAATAAAGACATAAGCCTGATTAAAGTGCAATGGAGACGTCATGGTAGAAATGAAGCCACATGGGAGCGTGAAGAGGAGATACGTGTCAAGTACCCCGACTCTTTAATTTTTGGTAAGTTATCGAATTTCGAGGACGAAATTTAGTTAAGGGGGGTAGGATGTAATATCCCGATTTTATTTTTTTTAGTATGTATATTATTACTATTATTAATTTTCTAATTATTAATTCAACATTTTTTCTTTTATTAATATTATTATTATTATTATTATTATTTTTGATGATAACAAGTACCAATAATTATCCAGGCCCAATTTAAAATGTTGATTTCTGAAATTCATCATGGGCCCAAAACCTTTCACCCAACTTTAAAAGTCCAAGTCAAATAGGATTCCTTCACAAACCCTAATCATCTCAAACTCCAAAACCCTACCCTATAAATACCCAACTTTTATTTTTTTCTTTCTCATCTACGTCTGCATAATCTTGCCAGGTAAATTCCAAGTTAGTATTATTCTTCTATTTCAATCATCAAAAACACGTACATAGCAAACCCAATATCAAAAACAAAAACAAAATACTTTTTCCTTTCTACGTTTTCCTGATTGCCGACGACAATCACCAACCCGAATTAAATTTTTCGAACAAAACAAACAACCCCAAAATCTCAAACCGAGAAACCACGCCTGGATTTTGAACCCAGTCGCCTATTTTTTTCAGCCGCTCGAGTCACCATCTCCATACAGGGCTACGCGGGTCATAAATGAGATTGAGAGTGAAGAGTGTAAGAGGCTGATGTGTTGATAAAATTTGATTGGAGAAAATTTGGGATAAAGAAAGAGGAGGGACACAGCTTGACAAAGGAGATGGTTTGGAAAAAACAAATATATGAGAAGAAAGGGGAGCACATGGACGTGAGATTGGAAGGGAAAAAAAAAAGAGATGGGTTTAGATGGTGAGGTTGCAGAGAGGTAAAGAGAAGGAATTGGGTTTTAAAAATTTGTGTATTTGGAGTGATTAGGTGGTGTTGATCTTTTAATAAGGGAATTCTTAATTCAAGGTCATTGTCAATTACTCTTCCAATGTAGAAGATTGTTGACCGAAGTTTGACCCATTTCTAAAGCCAATTCAAATATCCTTCATCCAATTTCATATCTTCTTTTTATTTTTTTCTTTATCTGTCAATTCTTTGATAATTACTTTATATACTTTATTATTTATTAATTATACTTTATAATTATATTAGTTATTAATTATATTTTATATATTTTGTTGTAGAAAACGAAGAAAATGAGGAGTAGAATTTATTGTATTATTGCATTCTTCGCACAGATATCTGCGTTTATTCGAGGTGGGGATATTCTATTCATTATTGTTTGTCGCTATTAAACGCTTCGTATATGTGTAATTGTTTATGTGCAATGTGAAAATAAATTATGTTAGCCTGGGGGTCGTAAGAAGGTCCAGGGATCAAAAGTATCCTCGGGGTGAACCCGCAGATGTTATAATTAGTGCAGGGTTGTAAGAAGGCCGGGATCGAAGTATCCTCGGGGTGAACCCGCAGATCTTAGTCGGGTCAGTAAGAAGTGCGGGATCGGATGTATCCTCGGGGTGAACCCACGCATCTATAAAGAATCGGCGAGTCAAAATAAAAGTTAAATTACATGTTGAATGTTTACAATTATGCCTATTGATGTATTTAATTTTGACAAACGTGTCCCCATTGAGCGAGTTGAAAGCTCACCCCATATGCATTAACATTTTTAAGGTTAAGGAGTTCATGCGAGGATTGGATTGGAGGCGGTGGATGCGAAATCAATGTTTTTATTTATTTTACAAAATTTAGGAATATTTGTTTTGTTAACGGATTTTTTTAGTTTAAATTTTATTTTTGGATGATGATGTTTGGGCTCGAATTAAAAGTACTTTTGTTTATTTGGATGCGAGTTTTTAATCGATGCTTTTTTTTTTAAAATTGTGTTCTTTTAATTAAGCTTATCGCACACGGCTTGTTAAATCTTTTTTTGTCTTGTTAGAAAATTTGGGTCGTTACAACTTGAACCCAATATTTTGTATTTTTTAAATTGTTTATATTTACATATATTTTATGAATATAGTACAAATTTTAGTCAATATGCTTTGCCATCTAAAGTGAGAAATTAGAAGCTAAACAGCCTAAACCTAACCAAAAGTCATTGATATCGTATCGAAAAGTACTAGAATGTAATGCATGAAATTAAAACATAGTAATATATTAATTTATAAAGTAATGCAAAATATATGTGGTTGAGAATCTGAGAGAATTTATTATTTGGAAAAAAATAAATTCTAACCATTTCGTTGTACCAAGGTCCAGTCCCAACCCCTACCACCTCTTTTTTTTTTCCGACCTAAAGTATCCTCACACCACCCAAGGCCGTGTCTAGAATTTTTTTGGCCCGAGTCGAAATTTAAAATGGGCCCTTTTTAAAAAATTAAGGACAACATAAAATAATATTAGAAAATAAATTTTGTATAATGTACACTATTAGTTAAAATAATATGAAAACCATATTCAAAATAATTATTTAAATCCAATTCGCCTCATAGTTTTGGCGACAAAGGTACAATAATGTATAAGTAAGTTGCTCAATTATTCTTTTCTCAATTGATAAAATAACTCACTCTTTCCATCTTTCTTGTGACATGGTTGATCGGATAATTTTTTTTAAAAGATAATTACATAACTCCCTCAAAGTTTGGGCTAATTACAAAAAGAAATCCAGATGTCTTTGAATATTACAAATTGGATTTTTATAGCATAACGAGCTCGGTCGATTATAAAGAGAAAATAGTTAATTCTAAAAGAATTCTCTAAAATTTGAATTTTTTTTACATCTATCATATATATATATATATGTGTGTATACACGTATATTAAAATTTTTGGACCCTAAATTTTGTCAACCATTTTTGGGCCTGAGTCTCTTGACTCACTAGCCTCAATGTAGTCACGGGTCTGACACCACCCGTACCAACTCAAACCTCTTCATTTTTCTTGCATATTTTTGGAGTTTATTAGACCTTCTCCTGTAAATATGTTCATTAAATGATAACTTTTGTAAAAATGTTTTTGTAACTTAAATATTTTGTACTTAATTTTTTTTATCTCAAAGTCCAAAGACAATATTTTGCACTTAAGTTTAATATTATATTTAGAAATTAGTACTGAAAATCTAAAAGTTGAAGATACAAACTATTTACAAATATGAATTAATCTTGAAATTCTACGAAAGTCTCTAGTGCCATGATGCATGCCAGTTTCCAATTACTTTCCGTTAAAATTACCTTTATTGTGATTTTTTTAATTTAAATGCATTTTTTAGCAATCTAAAATTTAAAGTCAACCAATTTATAAAGTGTCTAATCAAATGAGAATCAATTTTTTTTTTAATAAAAGATCCAGGGAGAGGTAAGAGTGGTAGGACCTAATCCCATATCAATACTACAAGTTACAAATGCTCAACTAACTGAACTACAATCAATTCACGTAATCATAATTCAATTACAATTCACAATGCATTTTTCCGCGCACATAACATTCAATTTTGCAATTAGTTAATAAGAAAATCCAAAATTACATAATATCATATCCACTCCCTGTTTCAATTCCAATTACACCAAAAAAATAATATATATATATATATATACACACATATATACGATAATGCTCGCTACTATCTCAGTTTCAGTTACACCAAGAAAACTATATATAAGCGCAAATTTTACTTTACTCCCTTGTACTCTTGTTAATTTTCACTTTATCCCCATTGTACTCTTAATTGTCTCACTCTACCACATTGTACTCTCATTTTGTCTCGCTTTACACCCGTGTACGTCCTCTAATTTTCTTATTTAACCCTCTTATACTCTCAATTTTCTCACTCTAACCCTTACTATCATAAAATATAAATCTCAATAGGAGCTATGCTAATAAAAATAGTGATCAAATTTGAATTAAATAAATTTTAAATAATTTTTATTATAAAGTATTAATTTATAATTGAAATTATATGAAATAAAAACTATACTTATTTTAGAATGAGAGTAAGGGGTAAAATGAGAAAATGAGAGTATCAAGGGGTAAAGTGAGAAAATAAGTATAATAGAGTAAAGTGAGACAATTGGGAATACAATGAGGTAAAGTGAAAACTAACAAGAGTACAAGGGGGGTAAAGTGAAATTTACCCTATATATAATATATGTGGTGAGGATGGTAAAAAATAAAAAGAAAAATAATGAGAAAAGGGAAAATTGAAATTTGATATTTGTGAGATACCATATTATATGGAGGGCAAAACTAGTATATCCCATTGTTGAGGGACAAAAGTTATATTTGTTATTGGGAATTGGGTAACGGTTGAGTAATTAAGACTCTCATGCCCATATCAGATGCATGAGGTTGGATTCTCGTCACAATTCCCCTAACATGATATGTACTCGAAAAAAATTGTCTTTATTGTTAGGCGGTAAATTTTACTTAACTAATTTACACTTAAGTGAACTTTATCCCTAAAAAATAAATTTAAATGTTTAATAATATATGTTACCTCCCAGTGGTAGAGGAGATTAGGCCGACCCTCTCTATATATTTTTTTATTTTTATAACGAGAAAACTCCCAACCACTACTCTTTGGGTGCGCATTAGTAAACTATCGATCTTGATACATCTTTGTGAAGAGGCGAGCGGAGTAAACCGCATTGAGCAAACTCTATGCGACAAATTGACCTTGAGAGTACAAGAGATGAGAATTTGAACTTGAAATCAATTTCCTCAAAAACCTGTCTTACTCTACTAGGCTACCCCATGAGGGGCTAGCAATCAAGCCTGACAATCTGACATGCACTTATGTTGGATCATTATTTTTATGAGCTATTTTTCTTTAGTATAAATCCTAGGATCGAGCGATGCAGAAATTGAATTCATGCACATACTTAAATTTTACAAATGCCTTACCGTTAGACTACCAAGTGATTCTCATGTAATGAGCTATTTGGTTTGTAGTGAAAGTCATGAAAACAATTAACAATGTCATGGTTTCCCTCAGTATTCTTTATTTGAATTTATATTTGATTTGACTTTTCAATGAATCATCTTCATCAGCCAAAGAGCAAAGGATCACATAATTAATATATTCCTTATCAAGCAAAACAACTAAAAGAAAAAAACATGTTGATTATTAACTGACTTTAATATCAATCGATTTTAACATTTCCCCTAATATACATATAAATTAATTTTGAGAACTTTCATCTTTCTGATTTTCATAAAAAACAACAATAATAATTAAGTGTTGAAAGAAATTGTATTTGTTAACTTCAGATCATTTATTTCCCCATTTCCTACTTCCACTTATATTTCATATTTGAATTTTCAAAATGTGCCTTCCAGTAAATGAGTCGATCCGAATATAGATCTTCAAACTTGTTTGAATTTTAATTGAGCTTCAAAAATTGTATTTGAGCTTGGTTTGATTATCAATCGAATCGAGCACGAATAGCTTGATATTTTTACACATATTTTATTCTGTTTTTACTAATCGAGTCGATCTCAAGCCAAGCTTTATATCTTATTGTACGAAAAAATGTGTTCAAATTTAATTTGTTATGTTAACGAATTAAGCTCAAACGAGCTTTTAATGATCGATCTTGAATTGAGTATCGAATAGCTTCATTTATTTTTCAGCCCTACGAGATAAATTATATCCAAATACATGACAGCACATATTTACCTGTGTCTTGAACACAAAGTAATATACAGACCAGAATAAGAAAATAAATTAGAAGATTTGGAAAAAAGAATTCCAAACATTAATCATTAATGTCAAGGGCAAATTGGTCCTTAAAAAGTCAGAAAATCCAGTAAAACGCAAAAAGGGCTACCCCGATCAACGGCAGAAAAGAGTAGTGGTCCACTACACTGCTCAACACCCCACTCTTGAGGAAGACTAAACTGATAAGCCTCACAAAATTCCCTTCGCCGGAGCAACGATCTCCGCCACCACCATGGATTTCCACCTCCACGGCGGCTCCCCCTCCTCCTCCTCCGATGGCCACCGACACCCCAACAACAATTCCTCTCCCCAAGCCCCAAACGGTCACCCCTCTGACCCTATGCACTCCTGGTGGGAATCCATCTCCAAAGCTCGCTCTCGTATTCACCTCCTCTCTTCTCTTTTACCTTCTTCCCCTGATGACGAAGATCCTCTTTCTTCTCTCGCGGACACCGACCGCCCTGCCAGATCCCTCCTCCTCTCCGCCGCAGCGTACTCTTCCGTCTCGGCCGCCATCTCCTCCCCCTCCTCCGGCTCCGGCGAGGATCCCCTCTGCCACTGGATTTACGATACGTATCTCTCCTCTGACCCCGATTTACGCCTTGTTGTACTCTCCTATCTCCCGCTTATCTCCTCCGTCTACCTCCGGCGGATTCACCATCCCGCCTCTGATACTCCGGTCTCCCTCTCTGGCTTCGAGGCGGTCCTTTTAGCACTATATTCCTCCGAAACCAAGGCGCGCAATGGAAAGCCTGTTACTATTTCAATTCCCGATCTCTCTCAGCCCTCGCTCTACCACTCCCCTCGCAATTCCGTTAAATCTTCGAACTCTAATTCGAAACCTAGTAAGCCTTTGGTTGGGGTTCTGTCGCCTCCATTGGAGCCGCAGATCGCGGTTAAATCCACTAAGCGCGCTTGCATTGTTGGGGTTGCTCTCGATTGCTATTATAAGCAGATCTCCCAGATGCCTCGTTGGTCAAAGCTTGATTTCTGTAAGTTCGCTACAGTTTGGGCTGGCGAGGAATGCCCTTGTACCTCAGAATTTGACCAAAAACCTGAGAATTTTTTGAAGGGCATGAGAATGGCGATGAGTTTGGGAATGATATTAGGGTTGAGGCTGATGAGATTGAAAATGTGGCAGAAAGAGTCAATGATTTAGCTATTGAGAACTATAATTCAGTAGAAGTGGGAGATAAGGATGCAAGAATTCCGCTGCCATGGGAATTGCTGCAGCCAGTTTTGAGGATTTTAGGACATTGCTTGTTGGGGCCACTGAATGTTGACGAGGTGAAGGATGCAGCATCTATGGCGGTGCGGCGTCTGTATGCTAGAGCGTCGCATGATCTTGTTCCGCAAGCAATTCTGGCTACAAGGAGTTTGATCCAGCTTGATAAGCGGGCACGCGAAGCAGCCAAGGCAGCATCTACAGCGGTTGCTTATGCTTCTGGTTCGAATGCTAACACTCCCAGTAAAGCTAAGAAACCTGAGATACTTCTGGTTTCCAAGTGATGATGACATTAGCAAGAGTATGTCTGGTTCCTTAACTTGTTTTTGGCCTTTAATTATTGTGCGAATGTATGTGGTTTTGGTGTAGATTATAACTATAATTATAAATATGATTAAATTATTTGTATCTATGTCTATGAATGTTTTAGATTTGAAGAGATAGATGCCCCGGGATGCTGTCTAAGATTATGAATCACTTTTAATTTGATTTTACCTGTTTTCGTTCAAATGATGTCGATTCTTGTGGTATATTGTTGTTAATATTGCTTTATTGGTTGTTTTGTCGGTAAGATACACATGCATTCAATTGCATGTTTTTTTTTGCTTACTTGATTGCCTCCTTTTATGAATGATTCTTTCTGTAGAAGCTAGATCAGCTTTGGACACTGTCCTTATAATTCAGCTAACATTGACAATGAGTGTATATCATTTGTGTAGTTCTGTCTTTAATATCTCCTCTAAATTGTACAATTGCAATTAGTGTAAGTGTTTTAAAAAAGGTTTAGGAAAAGGGGAGGGAACCAAACATGAAACAGAACACATTTTAAAGTAATGAATTCTTTTGTGCTTTGAACCAAGATTGTGTTACTTTTTGTCCTTTTTTGTTATTTAACCACCAAAACCTTGCCAGCTATAATGTTTTCACCGTGTTCATTGCTCGGTTGTGACTTCGACTTTTAGTTGTGTGTCTTTCTGCGAGGGAGCAGAGCCATATTTCTGCTATTGCCTTCTATGTTCTTTCACTTGGCTTAAAGCATACTCTTCTAGGAGGTTTCTGCAATATTTTTTATACTTGAACAAGTCTTGCGGAAAGTATCGAATCTCATCAGTTACTATGAACTAATATCAGTTTTACTCTGCTCAGAAATATAAAATTAGATTAAGTGATCTTTACTTAACAGTTTCTAATGATGTATAGCTTATAAGAATAAATTGGAACATAGGTACTTGACAGGTAAAACTATAGAGCTAGTAGATATTATGAAAATATGAAACATAGATATTATGTGTATCCAAGAGACTATATGGGTAGGCGAGAAAGCTAAGACACTAGGTACTAAAGTTATAAGCTTTGGTATAGTGAAAAGGATAGAACTAGGAATGGAGTGGGTATCATTGTAGATCCTCTCTTCATAGATCAAGTAGTAGGAGTAACTTGAAGAGAAGATAGAATCATAGCCCTTAAAATTATAGTAGGTAATGAACTTATAAATATTGTTAGTGTATATGCACCTCAAGTAGGATTAGATGATGCTACTAAAAATGCTAAATTCGGGAAGATTTATAAACTCTAATGCAATCAATCCCTTAAAATGAAAAAGTCATCATAGGTGGAGACTTAAATGGACATGTGGGGAAGGATAACGAAGATTATGAAAGGGTCCATGGAGGATATGGTTTTAGCTCGCGTAACAATGAGGGTAGAACCATCCTAGACTTTGCAGTTGCTTATGATTTCATTATAGGTAATACCTTCTTTAAAAAAAGAGACGAACATTTAATTACATTTAAAAGTGGTCATAACAAATCACAAATTGACTACTTCCTAACCAGAAAAAGCGATAGAAAAATATGCAAAGATTGCAAAGTAATACCTGGAGAAAGCCTCACCACCCAACACAGACTACTAGTTTTGGATATCAAACTTAGTAACATACACTTAAAGAGAAAGAAAATTAACATACCGAGAATTAAGTGGTGGAACTTAAAGAATAAAGAAAAAAGAGATAGTTTTGTCAAATCTCTAGTAGAAACCATTGATTGGAAAGTGGAAGACAAAGCCGATGATACATGGAACTATGTAACTACTCAAATGAAAAAGATCGCAAAAGAAATATTAGGGGTGTCAAATGGTAATAAATGGAATAAAGAGTCATGGTGGTGGAATCAAGAAATCCAAGATAAGGTAAAGGAAAAACGAACTAGTTATAAAGTATTATATTCCTGTAAAAACGAAGAAAATCTTAAAAGATATAAAAACGCCAAAAAAGAAGTAAGAAGAGCAATATATGAAGCAAAAACCAAAGCATATGAAGATTTCTATAAAAAACTAGATACTAAGGAAGGAGAGAAAGATATTTATAAAATAGCAAAATTTAGAGAAAAACAAACAAGAGATCTAATCCAAATTAAATGCATAAAAGATGAGAACGATAATATTTTAGTGAAAGACGAGGACATAAAAGATCGATGGAAGAGGTATTTCAATAATCTTCTCAACGAACCGAGTAGGAATGAAGTCACATTAGGGGAACTAGACCAATCTGAACTGAATAGAAACCGTACCTTTTATCGTAGGATTCAACTTCATGAAACAGAAAAAGCACTAAACAAAATGAAAACTGGCAAAGCAGTTGGCCTAGATGATATACCAATTGAAGCATGTAAATGTCTAGGTGGAGTTGGAATTGCATGGCTTACTAAATTATTTAATATTATCCTAAAAACTAAGAAAATGCCTAATGAATGGAGAAAAAATATATTGATACCTATATATAAAAACAAAGGGGATATACAAAATTGTGCAAATTACAGGGGGATTAAATTAATAAGTCATACAATGAAACAATGGGAAAGAGTTATAGAAGCAAGAATAAGAAATGAAACTAGTATATTAGATAATCAATTTGGCTTCATGCTAGGAAGGTCCACAATTGAAGCTATACACTTAATTAGACGATTATGCGAACAATATAATGAGAGAAAACAAGATTTACATATGGTTTTTATTGACCTTGAAAAGGCATACGATAGAGTCAACCGGGATATAATGTGGCGCGTATTGGAAAAAAGAGGAATAAAAATAGCTTACATAAATGCCATAAAAGATATGTATGATGATATAACATGTATCGACACCAACGGGGAATATCTAGTGAATTCCCAAACACTATAGGTTTGCATCGAGGATCCGCTCTAAGCCCTTACCTTTTTATCCTAATAATTGATGAAATCACTAAACACTTACAAAAATCTATCCCTGAATGTATGATATTTGCGGACGATATAGTTTTAATTGATGAAACAAGGGAAAGAGTAAATGCAAAATTGGAAATTTGGAGAGAAGCACTCGAATCAAAATGTTTTACTATAAGTAGGGCTAAAACAGAATACATGGAATGTCACTTTAGTAAAAACAACAGGAACAATGAGACGAAGGTTACAATTGATGGACATGAAGTGAGTATAACAAAGAGTTTTAAATACTTAGGATCTATAATTGAAGAGAATGGAGAAATCAATAAGGATGTCACACATAGGATCCAGGCGGGTTGAAATAAATGGAGGAGTGCGTCTTCTATCCTTTGTGATCGTAAAATACCATTAAAATTGAAAGGAAAATTTTATAAAACGGCCATAAGGCCCGCAATGCTTTATGGAGCAGAATGTTGAGCGACTAAATATGAACACGAACAAAAAATGAGGGTAACAGAGATGAGAATGTTAAGATGGATGTGCGGACATACTAGATTAGATAGAATAAGAAATGAACACATTAGAAACAAAGTGGGAGTAACACCAATAGATGAGAAAATTAGAGAAACACGATTAAGATGGTTTGAACATGTTTATAGGAGACCTTTAGATGCACCTGTGCGACGTTTAGAAGGCAGAGAATCACTCATACAAATCAAAAGAGGCAGAGGTAGGCCTAAAAAGACTTGGAAAAAAGCTATTAAACAAGACATGTTATACCTAGAAATAAATGAAAATATGGCTTGTGACCGTAAACGATGGCGCGATATGATCCATATAGCCGACCCCACGTAATGGGATTAAGGCTTAGTTTGTTGTTGTAGGGGTGAAGAGAACAAAAGATCTTAGAAGTGAAATTATTTAGCTTTATGTCTACCAATACTTGACTTTTGACTAATTCAGACTATTCAGTATCCAATGCTGATTAAACATTTTTTCCTTAATTATTTATAGTAAAAGAAATTGTAGGTCGCTTTTGTATACTGATATAGTAAGTATGTGGTGACATTTTTGAAACAATTTTGGATATCACCGACAAGATTATTGAGATGGTATCACTTACGGCTGTTAGGTTATTTTAACTTGGTGAAAAGGGTTAATGAAGAATGGGACATTTTTCATTCAGTTGCTGACATGGCCTTTGGTAGAGTGGATCGCTGCAGCTTAGATCAAGCATGCAATAAGACTTCTTTCAATTTAGCTGACAGTGTTAGGAGATACCTCCATTGTTGGACTTTATTAGTGTTAAATTACGTTATAGTGTTATGTAAGGAGCGAAAAAACTAATATATGTTTGCATCTGATGTGCGAAATTGATTGCAACAAATCTGATATATTGTCTGTCAAAAGTCATCCAAGAAGTTCTCGACTCTCGGGGTACACTTCTTGTATGTGGTTAAGCCATACTATGTAGGAGATTGATTGACTGTCCCAATTTCTCATTGAGAGGTGAACTTTGATTCTGTGTATTATACATCTGTAAAACTCTTGGCCTGCCTGGCTTCATCTCAATTTCTTTATCCTTAAACTAAAAACTTCTATGTAAACCAACCAAATTGGGTTGATCTAGAGTCACTGTTTGGCTTGTCAAACTTGTTCTGAGTTAGTTTAAAGAAAGTTGATGTGATTAAGAAATATCATGAAACAAAATTCACTTTGAAACCACGCGAAGATTTTGGCGCTTCCTAAAATACACGTCTCGATTTTCTGATTAAGATATTATTACCCAGTCAACATAATTGTTCTTGTGACATGTTGAGCTGGAATTGAAGATGTTGGATATGCCCATGAAAAGCAATTTTGATGATTGGAACAACTCTTAGGGTTTGTTTGCAGGCTCTAAAAAAAGTGATTCTCAACTTCTAGGTGGAAAATAAAATTATGTTATCCACGTAGAAGCTGAGAATCACTTTTTTTATGAGTTTGCAAACACTCCCTTAGTTGACTCAAAAACTAGACATATGCTGCGTGCAAATATTCGTCGATGACTTTCCATACTGGAAAATATGGATTTACTTGGAAAATTGAGGGCCTGTTTGTTTATGTTTCCATGGTCCATTTCCAGTTTCTGGAGTTGGAAATAGAATTTTGAAAATTTATTGGTTTTCGTGTGGAAATTGGGATTGTGTTTGGATGAATGAATTGAAATGTGTTTTATGTAGGGTTAGAAATGAGATTGTGTTTGGTTTGAGTAGTTTTGAAATATTATTTTATGTATATAATAATTGAAAAGTTGGTAGTGGTAGGATCCACTTCAATATTTTAATTTGAATATATAATATTATATTTGTAAGATTAAGTTGGTGGGTCCCATTAGATAGTTATAATTTAAAAATAGTAATATTTTAAGTAGATAAAGTTGATAATGGTGGGTCCCACATATATAATTGAGTTAAAATATGAGAATAGTGATTGATAAGTAATGATGAGTGATGTAGGGTAGTGTATAAATTTGAGAATAAAAATTATAGGTTTGAGATGTTGTTTTATGTGAAAAATAGAAAATGAAAATGATGATTTTCATTGGAAATTTTATGAAAAAACATGATTCTACTTTTATGTATAGTTGGAAATTAGAAAGAGGCAATTGGAAACATAAACAAATAAGACCTGAAGCTTTCGATTGACATTGTAAGTGGAAATTAGTTTTCTTGGTATATGATCATTTTATGCCTCTGTCCTTGATAATTATCAGAATATTTTACCGTTATAGACATGGGAATGTAACTACGAATACATTTTCTTTCAGCAAAATACTGATTGGAAAAAATTAATTCAGTATGATGGTTAATGAATTTGAATACCCCATAGCATTTCAAATTTGTCTAAAAAAATTATATGTCATTATTTCAAACCCGTCAACCAAACGAACCTTCAAGTTAGTTATCACCACTATTTTTCTATAAAGCCTCAATTTGAAGATGTGGTTGCATTTGGAGTTGAAGAGGAGTTTGTGTTTAATGGATTTCAAAATGTTCCGATATTAGGTAGGTCTAAGATATAATCAACAATATAATGTTTCTTTTCAAAAAATCGTTATAATTTAAATTTTTTAAAATAAATTCATTAAATTTATTTATCAATTTAAATTTTTTAATTCTCAAATTCATCTATCTAAATGCAATCCTAGATTGATTCGCGATCACACTACACATTACACCACTAGAAGCATCACAAGCGGACTGCACATAGACATAAAATGCACTCCCTAATTCAGTCGAAAATGCACCACTCATAATACCTCTTCTCTAGCATACGCGTGGGTTCGATTTGGGGAAAGATCAACTATTATTAGATTTGGGGGTCAAACATAATTGTTCTTCTTACCTAAGAGGATCTGATTATATGTCAGCAGACCCTACCATAACATTAGTCAGTGTGTGCACATTTTGCGGTTTACCATAGTGATAACAATGAAGGGCCAAAATTACTGTCGTCAAGTATAGTTAGGCTGAACCTGTAAGTTGAATTAAAAGGAAAAAAAAGGAGATTTGTGGCCAATAAAATATTGGGCTCAATGAATTTCGAACCGGGAATCCACGCTGGCTATTAAAGCTAGAAAGAAAGTGATAAAAATCACGAATGTCAAAAATCAGCGCACAATTTGTGACATGAAAATCACTACGTTAGGTATTTTGTCCCTCTGCACATCAAACTACGTGCGTTATCATAGCCATCACAATCATATTTTCTAGTTGCTTTCGGTCAATTTTTATGATGGTTGTATTTGTAAAAGTTGTAGAACTATTATCACTAAACATGTATCATTACTAATTATGACTTGAACGTTACTCAACGAATTTATTCAACGAATAATATTCTCATTTAATATTATTGTGACTTTCACATTAGTGATATTTAAACAAGACTTTGATGATAAACAATTTTATTCAACGAATATATCTTGATAAAGCTGTTGAAGTTTTATATATCTATGCGGAACCGATTTAACGTTAAAAGTACATCACATTTAGAATGACAGTGTAGCATAAACCAGGCTGGAAAACAAACCAAACTACTTGATACTCAATTCGAGATGAATCGTCAAAAGCTCGTTTGAGCTTGTTTTTTAACATTGCGAACCAAATTTGAACATTTTTTTCCGTTAAAAAAATATAAACTTTTGCTCGAGCTCAATAAGTAAAAAAAAATTGAATATGTGTAAGATATCAAACTACTCGAACTCGATTTTTGTTCGGTTCGATTAAAAGGAGCTCAATTCGATTAATAATCAAACCAATCGCAAACATAATTTTTAAAACTAGATTAAAACTCAAACAAACTAGAACAATACTGTATTCTATTCAACACGACTGGACTCGTTTACACGCCTAAGCACAAATCATAATACATCTCAAACTACTTGTTACAATTATGGTCCTCGTTAAGAAAAAACAAAGTAAGGGGGTGGGGTGGGGGGTTGATGGGTCAATGAGATGTACTAGATATTTGTGTTAATCCAATGATATATAACCCACTTGTACCTACCCAGCTACCCAGGTAAGTAGCATTGATTAACCCTTAATGGACTAATTAATTGTACTGATCACTATTTAACACTTAACCAAGGATAGAGCTGTCAAAACCAGCCCGATTTTCTAATGGGCTGGGCTCTATTTTTAAGGCCCGAAAAGAGTTGGGCCTCAAAAGGCCGGCCCAGCGGGCTAGCCCGATAGGCCCGACTTTTTCAGTGCAATTTTCATTTTTAGGCCAGGCTCGGTTCCCCATTTTTGCGACCCAGGGTGCTGTTTAGCTCGATCCGGCCCGATTTTTCGAAAAGTCCGGCGGACTCGAGCCCAGTCCGGCCCGATCTTTTGACAGCTCTAACCAAGGATGACGATGTACTAAAAAAAATAAAGAGGATAAGTACATGTTGAAGTTAATTTAATTCAATCTTATTATTGTAATGATAATTATATATCACACAGATTTAACATATGATCACTTGAACAATTACAAAATTATAAAACCTACACCAATAACAATGCAAAACCTAATTGAAAAAAAAAAAAACTGAAGAAATCAAAATCCCTCCAATCATCAATTAATTAACAGCAGAGCAGACCCTACGAATCTCACCATTACTCCCCGTCTTAACTTCAATGTTACTCATCTTCACCATCGATCTCCCAAACTCCACGCTGAAAGTCAATCCCAGCAAACCCCTAACCCCCAAATACCGCCGCACGAAATCTCTGGTAGAACCATCGGTCCATAGTTTCTGATCGGATTCGAGAACCCCCCGGCCGTCCCTCAGCTTCGCGAAGAATCCGTTGTCGAACCGGTTCTCGCTGCCGTTGTCGAGACCGACTCGCCGGGAACCGTCGCCGTCGGCCGGACAAAGCGACTGAAGCGTCGGGAGGAACGCCGGATCGATCGAAGGATCGGCGCCGCCGGTTGAAGTGAAGTTGTATAGCCTGTAGCGGAAAAACTGACAGGCTGTCGTGCCAATGGTGTGACCCCCTGCACGATTTTCACGCACAAAAAACGTCAGGTACGTGTGTATTTCAGCAGGACGGATTTCTATTTTTTTTTAAATTTATTTTTACCGTATTTTATCTTATATTTCAATATATATTAGGTGAATGTGGGAATAAATAGTATTCTAGTAGTTAAGACTTTCATGCTCTAGCCTCGTGTTCGATTCCCACCACTCTTTACTCAAATACATATTAGGTGAATGTTATAATAACATTATATAGTAGAGATCCAATTTTCTACTATAATGTGGACATCACGGTGATCAATGGCGGAGCCAAGAGATCCCAATAGGGTGGGTCGATACACGAAAATGGGGTGTGTCGAATGGAAAATCCAAGAATTAATAATACAAATTATAATTTTTATTTTTAAAAAAAAGAGGGGTGGGCCACGGCCAGGGGCGTAGCTAGCCCGCCTGGGTACCCTTAGTCCAAATTTTTTTTCCCCTTAAAAAATATATATAATTTTTTTCATAGAAAAATTGGGACAAAAAAAAATTTGGAGGGTAATTGATGTACTGACACCAGATGAAACACCATCGGGAATAGAAGATCCGTATGTGATATTTTTGGTGTTGTATATGGTAATTACATTTAACATATTTGGCTGCTTACCAACAAGGGTGACAAGATCCTGAGTGTTGAGACCTTTATCTTCAAACTTCTGAATTTGGACATCAACCGAGTCCGTAAAACCTGGCAGATTGGAAGCATCACTCGCCAATGACACCCGCCCGTCTCGGCGCCCTGTTGGCACAGCCCACCCCGGTCCACCAGCCTGCATCAACAACCACATTATTACCATATACAATCACACTAAACTCACAACATTATATATATGATTTATCAACATGATGACAATATATAAATCTAAACTTACAAGCACCACCGAATCACGAGCAGCAAGCGCAAGAATATCGGCGCAAGAGACGACGCCAGGGCACGCCGTCTCCAGCTGCCGCTTGGCGTCGTCTATAACATCATATCCTCTAAGCAAAAGGTTCGGCCCGGCTGTTTTCTCCGTGCCTTCGCCATCAATGAGAATGGACCCATCGCAGCCCTGGACGAAACAATCATGGAAGTGCATTCTGAGCAACCCTGGCGCAATCGCACGGTTAGAACTGAAATGTGTCCTAACCGTGGATTGAACTATGGACTCGGCACGAGAGCAGGTTCTGGAGTAGAACCCGACCCTCGTGCCTTGTCCATATGACAAAGCCACTAAACTAGCTAACAAGATGAAAAACGTAATGAAAACTCGATGATTAACATAAATCTCCATTACTACTAATTCGTCGTGTTAGACGTGTTTGTGTTTTTGTTGCTGTGGTGAGAAGAATAGGAAATTGGAGGCATATTTATATGTGTAATTGGAAAGTGGAAAGTGGAGAAATTGGTCAAATTTGTGCCTGGAGAAGAAAGTAAGCAAAGCCGGCTTGCTTTTTTTGGGGCTAAAATTCAAAGGTTTGGTGTGTTTGGATGATGAGTTGGGAAGCAATTACAATTTGCTTTGCATGGTGGAGTTTTTCACCGCCATGCAAGGATAGGAGCAGATATATGTTGGGAGCTTTGTTTGTGGATAAATTAAAGAAGACAATTTTCAATTAGTGGTGAGGTTGACACTTAGAATTATTTTGACTTTTAGGAATGTGAAAAATATTTGAAAATTTTAAGATGAGATCATTTGTGAAGAATATTAAGCAGTCAAGAAAAGTACTTGCATGCCAACTGCGATTTCCTGTATTAACCTGTTTTAATTTGATATTTTACTTTATATGTATATGGAAAAGTATTTTATATAAACGTGTGCGACGAAATAAATTCAAAATAAAATATAAATTGAAACAACGATCTATACTATACTATATGAGTGATATCGTATTAGAACGATATTCTCGTCCAGTGGTGGCCACTTGAGATTTTGAGGCCCGAGGTGCTCTTAAAATTTGATATTCGTATATTATTTCGACCATAATACAATATTATTAGATATATATTCAATAACGGTTTTATTGGCCTCAATGGAGAGGTTAATTATAATTTTATTTTTATTGGGAACATACTTGCGGAGGTATATATATATATATATATATATATATATATATATATATCGCGCGCGCATAAATATAAAAAAAATATTGGTGTCCTGACAATTTTGAGCAAGAGACGAGTGTTTTATGATATTCATATCATGTCCGGCTTTATTTTCCTAAAAAAAACTTTATGAGAAACATATGTAGACCACATGTCTTTGTCCATTAGAGTATTACACTAATTAGTAAAACAAGTTATTTCGTATGCGTGTTAAACACTAATTCTTTTTTTTTTTTGGCCTCATTGAATAGTAAATAATTTTTACACGATTCTTTACCTAGCAGGTCAATATAGTACCCTCTCGAAATATATTTGATTATAATAGTAATTCTTATATGTGTGAATGTCTCTTACTTTAGCGATATCCTTTTCCTTCATTCATTTTTAGTGGCAAATTTTTTAATAATTAGAGGTAGAATACAGACTAATATGCATGTTTCAATCAAAACATGCACTATGGAACCTAATGTCTTGTCCAATAGTTGATTCCAAGAAATTTCTTGTATTGTCCATTGTTTGGCATCAGATGCATGCCTATCCTAAATTGTGCTGAAATTTGACACTTTCTGAGATTTGCACTATGCATTAATATTCTGTTTACACGTGATTACTTTATCCTATTTAGATTGAAAGAACAGTAGTGCGCACAGCTTAATATCTAATTAGTAATGAACTTATCATAGAACCGTCTCTTTTTTTTTTTTTTCCCTTCTTATATAGCTTTTTCACTTTGGCACAATAATGTTGTATATAGGTTTGCATTTATATTGCATCTCATATTAAAATCATCATATTTATTATATATGTAACATATTAAAAAAGGAAAGAAATAAATAAATATGAAAAACGAATATGAAGTGAAAATGTGTTTTTCATGTAAAGACATCTCATGAGAGGCATTGCTTTTGTTCATTATGTCTCCTGGATAAATTACTTCCATCATTTGAGAAGGAATGTGATTGTTCAATGCAACATTTGAAAATATATAAATAACTTCTAGTTATCTAAAGAAAATATGAAATACTAATTTGAAAAGTTTCTTACGATATTTATTTATTCCTACTTCTAGTTTATTTTATAACTACATCTTGTGATCATTTATAATTTTATACTCCTGAAAAATTCTAAGGAGTCTAACTTTAGGATTTTGTGAAATAGAGTCTGTATTATGGAGGTAAATTCTTTGAGAACCATTTACACCATAGTTGAAAGAATTAATACCTTAAGGAAGCACAATGGAAAAAATTAATATCTTAAAGAAAATATTTTTAATATGTGTATTGCCTATACAACATCTGATTTTTGCTTCGTTGAATATACTCCATCACCCACTATCCATATGTACAAACGTCAAACAACACTAAAATCTATTTACAAATTTATTATTTATCCCTATTTTATGTAATAACCCCAAAAAGAAAAATAAAAGATGGAAACAATTATGTATAGATGGATAATTCAATTAATTGGGTTTTGATTTGACTGCATCTCTCACATCGGCCCGCCCGGTCACGTTTGGGTTTGGTCTTTTCCGCTGCCTTACGTCGCATTCGGAAATATTGGTAGAGGCGCGTTACTAGAACTACGCGTAAAGCATGGAAAAGTAATCGCACTAATCAAGTCAACGTTGACCTTGTCATTATACTTATTTTTTATTTTCTGAGTGCGACCTTATCGTTGTGTTGGACAGTGAAGAATTGAAGATTCAGATTTGAGATATAGATGACATAAATTTATTATTTTCAAAACAGCCCCAGTAATCTGTCCCAAATTCAGGAATGGAAATGCAACATATATGGGGATGGATTTGTCAAAATTTGAGATTCATCCACCAAAGTTCTTAAGGACTCAAGTTTGAAGTTTTCATTTTGTGTTTTACTTAATTGGATGAATAGCATGTGTGATTCGAATAAAGATGAATTGTTAATTATTTCAATATATTTACATATGTTATTCATTTGGTTGATGGTAGAATACGTGGAATAGATAAGTGAATCAGGAAATCTGAATCCACATACTCCTTTCTAATTTTAAATGTTTTAAAAAATACATGTTTTTTTAAATAACACCATAAAAAAGTGTCTTATATATAAATTTAAAATATAATATTACATAAACACATAAAACGGACAAGATCAACGCAACATAAGCTTGAAGTAAACAAATCAAAACTCATCTCACAACCGTTTATATCTTAAAAACGCGTAAACAAAGGGTTTCAGGTTCAAATTTGAACTCATCCTATTATCATATGTCCCATCAACATTGATGAATTAAAATTTCATATTGTTTCACAATAAAATTTCTTCTTTTAAAACAACAATGGATCATTCAATGTGCTTAGTTCAGTTGGATAGAACGTTTGCACCAAAAGCCAATGTCGTATGTTCAAATTCTACATAGCATGCTTTTTTTTTTGTGTAGTTCAAATTAGACAGAAATAGATTTTTCAACAACGTTTATTTAAATAAAATAAACACAAGGTTGGCACAAAATTGCCAGTAAAAGCCACCTCTTTTCTTGAATCTTGCCTCTTTAGTCTTTATTTCCTTTCATGGGGTCCATTCCACCTGCCCTGTTTGTACATACTATATATAGTGTATATAGTAAACAACTAATCATAACCAGGTGGCTTAAATTATTTTCCCGCCACCACAAAGATTGTGGGATGGAGTCGATGGTCAAATCCCCGCTTCATCAAATTGTTTGTGGGGTGGAGGTTAAGGGTTCATATCCTCGCTCCATCAAATTGCTCCAGGGGCATATGCGGTAGTGAAGATTTGGTGGGAACTCATCTTGAATAAAGCATCCGTGTGGGTTCGATTCGGGAGAGATCGTTATTAGTAGATTGGGGGTCGAACATAATTGTTCTCTTTACCTGGGAGGATCACGGTTGTCGTCGCCAGACTGCCGAAACCGGCGATGCGTGCACATCCCGCGGTTTACCTTGGCGGCAGCAATGAGGAGCGAAGGTGTTGTTGTCTCGGCATAATCGACGCAGTAGCGCAGGCTCGAGTTATAAAAAAAAAAAAGTAAACAACTAATCACACAAGTTGCTTATTTTTTTATCTGTGTGAATGCGAAAATAAAAGCAAGATACTGAGAAAGCCAAGAATAGCAAACAAGGTTAAGGTGGCTTTTATTTTTTCTTGTTGCTTTTATAACAAAAGCTTCAAATAAATGCGACCTGCACCAACAATTTGTATCCAATTTTTTTTTTTTGAGGGGAAAATTTGTATCCAAATTAAGGTTGCGATTGGATGTGAGCGAAAATCTATTTTCGTTCTGCTGGAGAGTTCTTTTTGACCAAACATGCAATTGTTTATGAAAATTTTCAGAAAACATACTATTCTCTTACTTTCACTTTTTCTCACTTTTTCTTTCACCAATCACATCTACACATTTTTTCACAAAAAACTAATCATTATTACACATTATCCCACAAATTTCACTATTCTTTCCCTTACACATTTCTAACTACCAATCACATCCAATCATTATTTTACTATTTTCACATCAAATCAACTTTCATCATTACTTTTTCATTTCACATCCAATCACACTCTCAAAATTCATTTTTTTTCTCCCAAATTCTTTTTCACTACTATTTTCTAGCAAAATGAAAATTTTTAAAATGAAAGTATATCCAATCGCACCCTAAAGTTCTCGTATCTAGCATACTCCATATTTAAGATTAAAATAATGACAACCAGTGGCAGATTCAAGAATTGGTAATAGGGTGGACTAAGAAAAAAAAATTCACTAAGAAAATTATATATATATATATAGGGGAAGGATACAATGAGACCACATATTATAGTGAGACAATGTGGAGTCATCTCAACCCTCCATTATCTATATCAATGGCTAAGATAAATAGGGGTTAAAATTACATTAAATATTTAATTAAAGCAAAATAAGGGTATATTTGTCAAATTAACCAAGTGGGGGACCATCCAAATATGGAATCGGTTATTAGGAGAGAGAAAATCACGTGTGGAGAGAGAAAATCACGAGAAAATCGTGCTGGAGAGAGAAAATCCCGCATGTGCTCTCTCATGTAGTATGTTGTACACTTATCATATATTTGATGTATACTTAATATTATTTTACTGTATATTTAACATAATTTTACCGCATATTAAAATGGTCAAACAAAAATATGTGGGGACCGTAAAACAAGGAATCAGTTATATAGAGAGAGAGAATCACGCTCATTAACATGTGGGAACCGTGGATTAAGTAAATCAGTTGTAGAGAGAGAGAAAATCACACTATTGTATTGTATATTTAACATATATTTAATGTATATTTAAGACTATTATGCTGTATATTTAACATATTTGTACTGCATATTACAATTGTTAAACAAAAATATAAGTATACAACAAAACACATATAAGTGTACACCAAAACACATATAAGTATACAACAAAAAAATAAGTATACAACAACATAAATACATACATAAAAAATTAACTACTTATATAACAAACAACATCTAAGTATACATCGAAAAACATATAAATATACAGTAACCTATTAAAATATAAGTATACATCAAACATATAAACATGTCTTCTTCACCTAGAAAAAAAACCTACAACCTCCATTAACAAAAGCTTAACCACCATCACAGAAAAATAAAATCCAAATTAGGAAACCCTGAAATGTGATATAAATCCAAATTAACACCTTTCATTGAAATATAAAATCCAAATTAGTAAATCCAAATTTCGTGGGTCCATCCCTTCCTTCTTATCTTCCCCAACCCAACCTGTAACACCTTCGTCTCCTTCTTCTGCTAAAGAAATCATCGCCCAATTCACAAATCCTCAAACCCAACTCTTCGAAGCCGTGTCGAACTCCAAGAAATACTCGATCTTCAAGACGCTAAACAAAAACTCACCCATTTCGTACCAAAGATTCTTCTCTTCTCACTTTCACCAACAAACTCAAAGAAGCCGAGCGCGTTCTCAACATTCTCGTCGATGATTATTCCGAACAAGCAGAAGCCCGAGAAACCATTTATCAAGCCGAAAGATCCAGTTGAATGAAATTGTGTAATTATACAATTACAATATTGCCCTTTATAGATTCAAAATAAATTAAAAAAAGTCTATTAAATTAGGTAAATCTTAACCATCTAAAATTACATATTTGTGGATAGGATTAGTCTTGGAATTTTGCTAAAGCCAAAATAACAATCAGTGCGAACAAAAACTACAATTGTCACAGAAATGCAAAACTTGGTAATTGGGTAAAATAACTTTGAAATATATAATAAGTACATAGTGGCTTTGTGCTAATTAAGTAAGTTTAAAAGTTTTTGGAGTCCAACTTGTCCTTGTTGAATATACGATGTAGTTGTGATAGGTAATTAGTTTGGATATTTTTTATGCATTCGCAATTTTTCTAACATTTTCCTTTTCTTTTTCTTTTTTCAAATTGATGGTAGAATAAAGATGTCACTGACTGCAAGTTGATGGTAGAATAATTGTTTTGATATATGTTTATGGCACATTAATTAATTAATTCTTCTACTGCTATGTTTATCTTGAAATTTTGAATGGAACTTGCAGCCCGAATTATTGGATGAGAAACAAACAACTATATATAAAAGAGCTGTCGACAAGAATTATCACCTAAAGATGAAAGCATCTCGGTCTATATTTAGTGAGATAAACCAGAAGTTCCCAATATTGCCATTTTTCAGCAAGGTTTGTTGTGTTCTGTATTTTGCTGCAATCAAATGTCTGTTTAACTACTGTTTGTAGGTACAGGATTATTTGGCAATTCGTGATTGTCAATCCCCTATAACTATAGGACTAAAATTGCAATTTAGCTAATTATGGTTAGTGCATATTTTATCTTTCGATTTGTATTTCTTAGGTGAATATGGAGATATATATATAGTGGATACATTAAGACTGCATAAAAAGTACCTTGCTTGAAAGTTTGTTCTTTCTTGTATGCGAGAAAAGTATGATTATGGTCACTCTTTTATTTTTCAAGGTTTGAGGCCATAAATGGGATTGATCAGGAGATTTTACTTCAAGTTATATGATGAACAGTATTTCTAAAGATTCAACATATTGCTATTTGTTTGAACAATTCCAAACATAAACAAAATACTTATTTAGAGTAGGAGTGAGAAGGAAATGGGGAGAGCCGTAGAAAGAACCAATATTATTACACGGTTTAACTCTTTACATGTTGCACTTCTTGAGCATTGGTGGTTTTATCATATCTTGATCATATGTTGTCCATTTTATTTGCAGGGATGGAGGGGATGATACTTTTGAAAGAACCAACATTGATCATATGTTGATCATACGGAGAAGCTGGATCATTTTTGAAAGCTTGAATGACATGAGCTATGTTGATCATATGGATTTTGTTGCCTTTAGTTGAATTATATAGTCTTTTTGTTGGTTGATGGAATTAATTGGATTATGAATTTATAGTTGTTTTATCGAAAGGAAACTTCGCTACTAGTACTTTTTGTTGGATTTTGGCTATTGGTGACTTTAGTATTAATGGATTGTCATGTTTAATTGGTAGTGAACTTATAATGGATTGATGGTTGCTAGAATTGGAGTTCATAATGAATTATTTATTTATATGGTTTTTTTTGACTTTGGCCGATGTTTTTGTGTAAATAAACAACCATTTTAGAAGCGGATAATTTTTCTCAAAGAAACCAGTTTAAAACGGTGTCTTTCAAAGAAAAAACCGGTTTTAAACCGGTGTCAAAAAGTTCGTGCTTTTAACACCAATGGCTTTAACAGGTTGTTGTTTTACTAATAGACACCGGTTTAAAACCGGTGTCGTTGAAGGAAAAGACACCGGTTTTAAACCGGTGTCAAAAATTCGGACTTTTAACACTAGTGGCTTTAACACCGGTTGTTTTTACTAAACTTTTAACACTAGTGGCTTTAATACCGATTGTTTTTACTAATAGACACCGAGTTTAAAACCGGTGTCGTTGAAGAAAAGACACGGTTTTAAACCGTGTCAAAAAGTTCGACTTTTAACACCAGGTGGGCTTTAACAGGTTGGTTTACTAATAGACACCAGATTTAAAACCGGTGTCTATCAGTTTTTTTGTAGTAGTGCTTCTATATATATATATATATATATAACAATGATTATTATTACGAGACTACACTATTTCTCAATAAAGAGTAGAAACTACTTCATAAAAACATAGTGGTATATTTATATTAGCAATCAAATGGACATATTCTATTTTTCATATTATTTGTTTTCTTGCCAAAAACTAGATATAAAAAAAGCTAAAAAAAAGATATATTTTTAATTTCATACTTGATGATGACACTTAGGGGAGACAAATTGGTCGTTTCGGCCCGATGAATAACAACTCGATATAATAAACTAAAGCTCGAACACAACACAATAACCTTATTGGGCCTAAATTTTAAAGTCAAGCACGATGTGCTAAAAACACGAAAAGAATGGCACGACACGATTGACACAATAAGTAAAACTATTAAATGTATTTAGTTAGACCATTAACTAATAAAATATATGACTTTTTAATTTATTTGATACTTAGAAGATATATTCTGATAATTTATCAATCCAAATAGTTAAGTACATTTAAACTTAATGAGAAGGTAAGTATACTAACAATAAATTAAGGATCACAAAAAAGTTTAAAGATTAAAAATATATTAAATTATACCATCAACATCACGATAACATAATATTTAGTTTTAAGTTCTTCATTCTTGATTTTCAAATGAATTTAAATTTTGGGGTGAACTTGAATTTTGCATTAAATTCTGAAAGGGACTAATTATGAATAATGTAAAAACTAAGTTACTAAAAATAGAAATTTGAGAACTTTGCACTGGGCTAAAGCCCAGTGCTAACTATACATGCATTCGCCCTTAAATTGACAACAAAATCGCTAGACTTGATAAGTTGCAATGCAGTTTACGTGGACCACGTGTAACTTTTTATTTTTTTTAATCTTTCACAAAATGGCTCTCTTTCTTTTTTGCTTCTTTTCCTAAATTTAAAGGCTTTAACGTGATACGAATCCACAAATAATTATTGTAATATTTCAGCAAAGAACCATGAGTACACATATTTGAATCCGTAAAGTCATGGCATCGCACTCTTATCACTTTGCCACTTGCAAACTCGTCTGTGCCCCTGGAGACATCATGTTTGCTTTTTTTCCTTGTCATCCGGCTAGCGTGTCCGTGCGCGAGTGTGAGAGGAACATGCTTGGCTGCCTTGGGTCCCATATGTGGGTGGGGGAGTCCCTCGGCTGATTCATTCGTGGTTCAACTTTCTTCGAAAAAAGAAGTATTTTGTAAAAAATTACTTCCTCCATTCATGGTTTTAATCTCACCAAAGAAAAACGATTCGTTTAAATTTAATAAATAAATTCATTTTCACGTTTTTCAAATTATTTTGTGAATTCATAAGGTCATTTTTTTGTCGACCATTGTTGGGTGATATTAGCTTGAAATCACCCCATCTACATCGTTTTACCAATTTATTTTCTGAATAAGTGGTTTTACCACGTACATCTAGTTATTGTTTTTGTATTCTTGCTTGCGTTTTCACCATTTTGATGCGACGTTTGGTTTGTCACCGTTTATTGTGGTGTTTGTTTTTTATGTGAATGATTCAGACAGACAAGTTTTCGATTCAATAGAAATAACAAATCAAATTATCATCTTCAACATTCAACATGTTGCAAAACTAGCTTAATAATAGGTATTCTAGTCATTATATATAGATTTTTTAAAATTGTAGTCTTTAAACCAATTTTTGTTAGATGTTATGAATCTATTCATAGTTTCATTATTTATGGTTTTTAATAAATTTGTTTTGTGTTTCTATCCATGTGTTGCTAGTTTGAATTAATGAAATTTTTTTTATTGTTAAAAACAAAATCAATATACAAAACGGTCTTGTCGAACTGGGGAAATGGTGAAACACATTTGTATGTCGACTAAGCTAGCGTGTAATCCAGGTGTTCATGGGCTTAAAGGGTCCCCTATTTTAAGTTTTTGAGTACGTTAAAGGGCCCTTTTTTATAGACAGTTTTTACATAAAGCCCATATGATGGCTTAGATCTTACCATATAATGTCAGTCTTTTACGTTTCCCGCAAAAATTCCCGGGAAATTTTACGCTTTGTTTCAACATTGTTTCAAACATGTTTCTGTGTTTCAACATTGTTTCTAACATGTTTCTTTTAATAAAAATAGGTAAAAAAATTGTATTTAAACATCAAAAACTTCATTGAAACAACAAAAAATATCAGAACAACATTAAAAAGGGTATGGAAACAACTCAGAAACAACGTAAAAAATATTTAAAACACAACATGAATAAAAAGAGCATAGAAATAGGTAAAATTTGTATTTACACATTGAATACTACATGAAAACAACAAAAAAAAATATTAGAACAACATTAAAAATATTATAAAACAACACCGAAATAATAGAAACAAAGTACAAAATAATATATGAATAAAAAATAGCATAAAAAATATGTTAAAGTTATTTTGAAACATCGAAACAACAAAGAAACAATAAAGAAACAAATTTAAACAACCTCGAAACAACTTATATAACATATAAAACAATGCAGAAACAAAAAAATGAAAAAAAAATAAAAATAATCAAAAAATAGCAAGGAGTGTAAAAAAAATTAGGTACAAAAGTAAAAAAATAGGCACAAGAGTAATTGAAGCGTATTGTGTGGTAATGGTACAACAATCAGCATATTCTGTGTAATTCCCCCAAGATTGTTGCTCATGGGTCTGCATGTGATTTTGAAACAGGCCCAATCAAGAAGTTTTATGCTTCTTATGGCAAAGGCTTACATAATGTGACATGCTGCAGACCAATTCAAGTGTAAAACAAGTACTAACGTACTGTGAACAAACTGGGAGAAAATAACTAAAACAGATAAGAGAGGAAATAATATCTAATGAAGCCATTTAAACAAATAAAGCATGCATACTTCCTTGGATTCTCAGCTGATAACTCCAACCGGGGTGTTCCAAAATTTCTTGTTTTTCTTCCACAAAGTTCACTTATAGCTGTCCCAGAATCCCAAGGGAATATATACAAATCCCCTTGTAACAATCACTATATCACTCCATTTCTGCAATGTCCTGCTCAGTTTCATTCACAATACCCCCAGTATGGTTCCATCCAATTTCTTCAGTTTCCTACTTGTCATATCCCTTCTGGCCTCACAAAAACGTGCCACGGCAAAGGATGATTCTAGTGGCTTCCATGGAAACGAGAGAGACGCGCTTTTGGCCCTCAAAGCAACTTTCAATAATTCATTTCTTGATAGCAATTGGACTGGCATCATGTGCTACTTGAATGAAAAAACCTACTGGTATGGCATCCAATGCTTCAACGGTCGAGTCACAGGCATAATCTTGGAAAACATGAAGCTAACCGGAGAAATCAAGGAAGATGCATTAGTCAATCTGACTGAATTATCAAACATCAGTCTCAAGAACAATTTGATATCAGGAAAATTGATGAAATTTGCCAATAATCCAAAGTTGAGAAATATTGACTTATCAAGCAACAAATTCCATGGTGAAATCCCACAATCTCTTTTGTATCTCAATTCTCTAGAAGCCCTTTTGCTTCAGGACAACAATTTAACTGGTCCAATCCCGGGATTCAATCAATCCAGCTTGAAATCATTCAATGTGTCTCGGAATAATCTATCAGGGAAAATACCAGAAACCAAAACCCTTCAATCTTTTGGCTTTACATCTTATGCTGGTAATGAAAATCTCTGTGGCCCTCCAACTCCAATACTTTGCAATGCCAAAAATTATGTATCCGAATCAAACAGTGAAAATTTGAGCAGCAAAAGCAACGGTTCACATTTTATAGAAATTTTAGTCGTGGTAAATGTAGTTGTGTTAGTAGTCATTCTGTTCCTATTCATCATATACTACAAGAAATACAAGAAGCTCAAAAAAGAGATGAAGGCAAAAAACCTCTGGCCTAAAGACGAAGAGCACGACAGCACAATTGCGGACAGAGCAATCGAAAAGAAAGCAATTGAAAAACGAACCCCTGAAGTAGAAAGGGGGAAGCTCGTGTTCGTGGAGAATAACCAGCCACGATTCGAGCTAGATGACCTGTTAAAAGCATCAGCAGAAGGATTAGGTAAAGGAAATTTTGGGAATTGCTACAAGGCGATGCTGGAAATTGGGCAAGTTGTGGTTGTGAAGCGCCTAATAGATTTGAAACCTTTGAGCAGTGAAGAATTTGTGAGACAAGTGAGAGCCATTGCTAATCAGAAACACCCAAATTTGTTGCCCCTTCTTGCCTATTACTATTCCAAGGATGAGAAGCTGTTTCTATATAGATTTGCAGCCCATGGGAATGTATACAATCGACTTCACGGTAATATTGCTATGATTTATCTAATATTTTACTGAAATTGATGCTTAAATAAGAGTTAATTGATGTTTATTTACCGTGAATTAGGAGGAAGAGGCACGCGCGACAGAATCCCCTTCCGGTGGAGCTCACGGCTCGCCGTCGCTCGCGGCGTCGCAAGAGCCCTGGAGCACCTACACCAGAACACCAGATCCCAAACCACCGCACCTCACGGCAATCTCAAATCCTCCAACGTTCTACTCGACGAAAACGAAGAAACCCTAATTTCTGACTACGGACTAACCTCACTCATCGCTCTCCCGATCGCCGCCCAGCGCATGGTCGCCTACAAAACCCCCGAGTACCAATCGCACAAACTAATCTCCAAGAAATCCGACGTCTGGAGCTACGGATGCCTGCTTCTCGAGCTTCTGACCGGGAGGATACCCGCGCATTCCGCGCCGCCGGGGATCAACGGCGTGGATCTATGCGGGGTGGGTCCACCGCGCGGTGAGAGAGGAGTGGACGGCGGAGATATTCGATCCTGAGATCGCGGTGGTGAGAGGCGCGAACCAGGGGATGCTGAGGCTGATGCAGATAGCGATGAAATGCTGCGAAAAATCGCCGGAGAAGCGGCCGGAGATTAGACATGTGCTGGCGGAGGTGGAGAAGGTGAGGGTTTCCGTTGATTCAGAAGAGGAGGAGCTTTCGCATTCGTCGCTGGAACGATCGCTGACGGATGATTCGTTGTCTGCGACTTCAACCGCCATGGTGGTTATTGCAGATAACCGGAGATAAATTAATTAATTAATTACCCCTAAAATTTCATCAATTTCATTTTTCACCCCTATGTTTCTTAGAAATAATTTTTTAAAATGGTTTACTCTCTTAGTTTTTATTTATTATAGTAATTTATGTTTATTAAATTAATATTTGATGAAAATTATTTCATCTTCGGTCATCATCATCTACTTTTTTTTTTAGTTTATTGCATTTTTTCTATTTAATTTTGTATTTTATCTCTTGAATGTATGATAGGTCATACGTGTACATAAAATTTATATATGTTATGATTGTAATTTTTATCTTATATGAAGTCATGAAACGAATAACACAATATAAATGGAATAGTTAAATGATTTTAAAAACTTGAATCATTTACTTTTGAAGTGGAATATTTAAGTATTATACACAGGACAAATATGTAAATTTTTAATAATACTTTTGCGTCAAAATTGCAAGATGAGAAATTATTGTTTAAGTATGTACTTGATAATTTAAAAAAAAAATTAACCATCTTACCTTATTCGATTATATAATTGGTGCCTTATCTGCTTACGTGATTTCTTTATTGCCTTGACGGCTTCTATATTTGATTTTTTTCATTGGCTTCTACGATTTTCTTTGTTGTCTTGTAAGCTTATATAAATGTCACCTTTCATATATAATATTTTTACAAATTAATAAGTAATTAGTAATTTGCTAAAGAAATTATTATGTCGAACCACTATAGTCCAGAGCGCCAAATTTATGTGACTCCAAATGTTATACCGTTCTATTGTTGCTATCCGATTAATTTTTTGACATTGTCAATCCTTTTAACATGAAACATACTATCTAGGTATGATCAATTGGATATTTGTCAATTTTATTTAAGTGAGGTTAATTATAATGTGGCTGTATTATTATTATTATTATTATTATTATTATTATTATTATTATTATTATTATTATTTTATAAATAATAAGAATCAAGATTGAACACAGCATAATTCATATAGTGCTTGCTCTATCTAATAGCAAAAGGAAATTTTATTTATTTACACAAAATGGTGAAATTGGTGGACATAACAATAACATTACATAGTTGGCTCCTCAAAACTAATTAAAATTAAGGATCATTAATATTGCCAAATGATGCTTTAGTAATTAATGTTTGTTAGAGAGAGAGGCGTCATTGAAGGAGTTTCTGCGTGCAGTTGCGAGAACAGTCTTGTCAGCCACTATGAAGTAAGCCAAGCCGGCCGCTGTCATATATTACAACAACAATTTCATGTTAAACTTTGTAGTAATGTTATCATATTTAATTTAATTTAGTGCTCAAATTAATTCTTGATAATTTAATTTGTTGCATTAATAAAAACTGACCAGTGGAGACTATGAGAGCTTGTGCAGTGGGGTTAAGGTTGGCTCTTGCCCATGGCACCATTCTTGCACTTGCTAACTGCAATTATTTTTTCAATTTTATGTAAGAATTCCATATAAATTAAACTCTTTTTTTGTTTAATTTTTAATTTACATAAGTGATGCAAAATATTTGTTGAGGAAGAAATTATAAATACACATACAGTAGGGATTGCAGTAGCAATAGTGGCAACTACTGCTGCTTTAGCTCCTGCCATTGCACCCTCTGCAAAAATTAAACCCCCACAAATTAGCGAAATATATCTTTAAAAAAATGCAATTGATTAAAAAAATTAATGAAACGGAAAAAGAGAAAAAAATAAAAATAAAAGTAGATACCATGAGAGCAACGCTTGGCAAGGGCTAGCTTTTGATCAAGAGAAGCTAAATTACATCTCTCAAGAGTGGATTCAGCTACATTTCTGGCCATGATGCTTTTTTTTTTCCTGGTTAATAACAAAAAAAAAATTGTACTACTTTGAAGTTTGAAGGTATTTGCAATATTGGGTGGTTGGTATTGAGATTAAGGTGAGGGTGAGCTATTTATAATGTCTTGAAGAGTGGAGAGTGGTCTTTTTACTTTTACCTTTAGGTTTTGTTGGTTTTGAAGACACCATTTGATGGTTTCACGTCATTCTAACATCGGATGGAGTCAGTTGTTTTTCCTAAGGTTTTAATTCTTTTATGGTCCGTTTTTTTATGGGTTATGGTAAAGGAAGGAACACGCACAATTATGTGGGATCAAATTCAAGTCAATTACTCTTAAAGCACAAAGTTCATCCGGTTGGTCGGTTGATTTTTTTAGTAAGTTGGGAGTACTGGTGGGAGGGGAGGACTGAAAGATATATGGTTCGAACGGTGATCAACACTCTTACAAATGATGTGTGATACCACTTGAGCTACAAACTCGTGGTAGACTATATTTAAGAATAATTTATGTAATCTATCCAAAAAATAATAAAAAATTTACACGCTAGTGAAATGACAAGTATTTGTTCTAATGACACATCAAAGAGCTATTGAGCAAAAAAAAACTCTTTTTTCTTACAAGAATATAAAGTCCAAATAAAAACAGAAATGAACTTGGAAATTAATTTAATCGAGATAATCACATTGTAAAATCACTAAAACAATTGAAACTTGTGGGTCCGAAAACGCCATTAATTATTACTACTGAATTTAGGAATACTAAAACAATTGTGTATCACTAACATGTGCTGAAATATAGTGGAACTCGACTAGACCATAAGTCCAAATCCAGATGAAATAATTGAAGGGTCACCCATGGTTTTGTGGGTTTATTTCAAGCTGCAGTCCCAAACCAGTGGGTGCAAAAAGAAATAAATAGTGAAACTGTACAATTTTATGGTACCTGGAGGATTAAAATAAATGTGCTAAAAGCCCATGTTTATGGATGTTTGTGATGGTGGGATAAACGAGTGGATAAAATGAGATACATCTGAATTCTTTGCTCCAAATTCCAATACCCTCACGTGACCAGGGAATGCTTTTACCCTTTTGCCCTTCACTAGTTGTTTATTGACTATTGTGGGTCATTTTTGTGAAATATATATCATCCTTATTTTCTTATAGATGTAGATTTAATTAATAGTAAAAATCCTCTTAATTTATATGGGTCATTAATTTATTGCTTCCTTGTAGAACCTCGATAATTTAATATTCGATTAAATAATAATATCGCTTAGATAATATTTTTGTTCGGTCACGATTCGGGGATAACGTGCTCAATTAATAATTCGTTAAATTTATAAGATAATACATATACGAGAATTCAATAGGTCCTGTGTAATATATAATTAATAATTCTTTACTATATAATACATTTTAGGATTAATCTGTAAAGACTTCATAAAAAATGACTCAGTTGTTATTTGTTTCTTGTTGAAATTGATGTCACGTGGAATCTCTTCTCTTACTTTTGTTAATGTAATTAAGTTCTTTTAAGGTGGTTTTCTCGTAGCTCAACAATAAATTATCTAATATCATTCTTGTTGAACTTCCTTTTGAAAATGAGATCTCTAGTAGAATTATTATCTTCAATTTCACAATTCACATTCCACTCTCCATTAGTTGCTCATCGGTCAACAAATTTGCGGCTTCAAGCCTTCAACATCTCTTCAATTATTTACAAGGTTGAATCTCTTTGATGTTTTGTTTAGTGGCAAAAAAAGTAATTTAATATTTTACAATCGTATAATAGTTATTAGTTTTTAGATGAGCATGACAATTACCTACAATTAAAAAAACTTTTCTACAAGCCATATTTTTATAAATTTATAGATTATTAATTTATTATTTAATATCTCGCCAAATTAATAGATTTTTGCAGTCCCAATGTTATTAACTTATAGAGGTTTAATTGTATTTATGATACAATTGAAAAAAAGAATATGGTTTACGATAAAAGAATAAAATCGAAAAAACAAATGAAATATATGTTAGAACAAAGTTATTTTTGATTTTAATGGTTTCACATATTTAATTTTTAAACAAAAAATAATAATTTTAATAGTTGTCAAAATACCTCAAGTTTTCAAGTACATTTTATCTTAAGTTGTGGAGTATTATTTGAACTCTATTTTTGTCAAAATTCGGATATATCTTTGTATTGAGGGCGACTGACCGCTATAGAAGGCGATTGGTACCTGTAAGATTTTCAAAGTTTTCGAAAAATAGAGAAGTCCCTGTATTTGAGGGCGACCTGTCACTATATACATGTGCATTTTTCAAATTGTTCAGAAAACAAAGTTCTTCACTGTAACGTATAGCGACTGGTTGCTATGCATGAGCGATCGGTGCATGAATGTTTGCAAAAATATATTTTCTTCTATGTTTGAATATCAATCGGTCTCTATGCATAGCGACTGGCAATTGGTCGTTATATATAGAGACCAGTCGCCCTTAATGTCATCCCATGTCAAATCTTGATCAAACAGTTTAAATTTTTAAATTTTACATATACCGACCGGTCGCTATCGGATATTTGACAACAAATTCTATCTGTTGCAGCAACACTTATCAACACGATTTATTTCATTAATTCTTAACCATTTTTGTAGATCTCTTGATCATTCTTTTGCAGACAAAATTCCATTTGGAGGAGCCTGTGTTGGAGAACAAATCTTGAAGCTTCTCTATAAATAGTTGAAGAATTTGAAGGACCAAATACAACACACAATTCTACAAGACAATGAGAAAAATTTAGCAAACTTCTCAAACCCTCATTTTCATACTCTTGTTGTAATAGCCTAAACACTTGCACTTTCACATCTTGCTTACTAGACTTTCTTTCTTGATAACACTTGCACTTTCAAAGTTGTATAAATTCATTTGAGGTGTAATCCTGATTGATAAAAAATCATCCAAAACAAGTACTTGTTAAGTTTTCTTTTGGTGAGAACACACTTGGTCGATTAGACTAGGTGTTGAAGAGTTTGGTGCTCTTCAGATTGTTGGTGTAAGAAGAGTTTGATGCTCTTCTAGTTGAGTTGTGGTTATTTGCTATCGATTAATAAAATTTTATTTTCAAAATCCATTCAGATATAACGGGTGGTAGTGGATTAAGCTCTAGGTGAGCTCGACTACTATACATCATTGTGTTCATTCCTCTTACCATCTTTTGAATTCTTGGAAGTTTTTTTATATATTCGAAAAAGAAAAATAAAATCTAAAAAATCGAGAAAATCTATTCACCTGCATCTAGATTTCCGTAGCCACTTGGACTAACAAAATATGGGTTATGCAAGACAATCCATGGAGAATTCAAAATAGCCCCTCACTTTTAATTTATGTTAATGTTTATTTTTGATATGTTTTAAAATGAAATTTTATTTATTAAACAAATTTATCTATTTTTCGGTTATTAAACTAGTCTTTCACTATAAAAACACCCTTGTGTTACACAAGATTTTAAGCTAATTTAATTAAATTTGAGATTTTTTTATATTTGGCTTGTCAAAATAACTTTAAATTTTAATTATTAATTACATTTTTGCAGCTATTTTCATATAATTTTTTCACAAATTAATTGTATATTGCAATGACTGTTATTTAATTTTTTGGCGTTTAAAAAATTACTTAGTTAATTGTGCTAATTTATTAATAAAAAATATCAATAAATATATCTTCCATTTTTTAGAGTATTTAACTTTTTTAGATTATACAGATAGATTGTTTAGATTGTATAGATAAAAGCTTTGACTTTTAGATTATTATTTACCTTTTATATTATAATAAACTGTATAGATAGAACACTTGATTTACGATAAAATATATTGTATATGTAGAATCCTTAATTTCTAGATTATTTGTTGTCTTTTAGATTATATATGAAAAATATAGAAAACATATATAATATAGGGTTGGTACATGATAAAAATGAAGTTACCATATGAAATTAAGAGAATAAGGAGTTGACACATGCCACAGAATAATGAAGTCATGATATGTGTTAAGTTGGATGTTTACTAACAAATAAGATATCCTAAACTTAGAAATTGTGTTGTTTTTTAGTAAATTGAGTCAAAATGATTTTAAAAGTTGTATCTCGAGTTGTAATGGTAGTCCGATACCAAAGAATAAAAAAAATGGACAAAAAATGATGAAAAAAGACTTGTACTGCGATACACAAAGCCATACCGCGGTAAGAACTAAAGAAAAAATCAAGAAACAGCTCCGGAACGGTACCGCAGGATGTACTACAGTACAAAACAATCTTGTACCGCGGTACATGATTGTGTACTGCGGTACACAATGCACTTTGACACTTGTACCACAGTATAAGTGATGTGTACCGCGGTACACAGTATATTTTCACTGTGTGACGCGGTGCAATATTTATATTCCACAGTTCAACCCAAATTTCACCTTCTTTCTACTGCGATACATTCAACGCATACATCGGTACTTACCTAAAGCACTTTCAGCTATATTACAACTTTACACGATGAAATGACAGAAAAGTCTCTTTACACCTAAACAAAGCGGATAACAAGTAAAAGTAAAGAAGAAGACAAATTACACACCTGAAAAGACAGAGGAAAATAGATGAGTAACAATTATAAATACAAATGATTTTGTAGCAGAGAAGAAATCGGGAGACCTGAGAAGCATCTTGGTATAGAAACTATTAGGAGGTGGAATTTAGTTGGAGAGAACGCAACGGAATAAGAAGGGGATTCTTCAACAAATCCTTGGAGAAGTAACAATCAAATAATCAAATATAAGTTATTTCTTCTTTTCTTTCTTTCTATCACAATTTTCGTATTTATTCATATGTATGAATTTACTTCTGTGAACCATTTGATGAATTAATTAGATATTCTAGGGGCTTGATGTAATCATATTTGATATTGTGTTTAATTTGTAGATCTATTTTATTTCATGCAACTCATGATTTATTTGTGTTATTTGTATTAATTACATTTTGATTACTTGATCATTAATCTTTGATGTCTGATATGTTAATCCAACATTTCGAGAGAAGAGATTTAATACCAGATCTAGAATAACACAACATAGAAAATTATATAACCGAGAGATTTATAAATCCTTTGGAGTTGTCATAGAAATTCCACTGTTTTATTTAGAATTATAATTCTTGAGATTTTTATAGAGATATCGAAATCTTGTTTTATAACTTAAAATCACTATTCAGTCAGTTAATCATTGACTGCTCTACCACTGAGCTATTGAGACGGGCTTTTTTAAGAATTGGTTTGCTAGGGCGAGAAATCCGCTGAATAAGCTTGTGGGGGAGACAGAAATTTCTTTAAAAACGATCCCCAATCGATTTCGCTGTTTGAAGCAAAGGAAAAAGCTTCTCATTTCAACTCCCCAATCGTCTGATCCTCTGGAGGCAGAAACTGAGCTGGCTGAAGCACCAAAAAGAGTAATTAGGCATAAAATATTTGATTGAATGAACGCCACCTTGGTTGTTTTCAAACAAATTCAATCTTGGGCCATCGCCGCGACCATCTGGTTCACCGGTACTACCAAAAAAGTAAAACGCGGTGTGTTCGAATTCTGATCGCTTTTTATGTCTTTTGACAAAACTTTGCTAGAGGGAACTCTTGCTGGAAAACAGGACCTCGCTTACCTTTAGAGGTCAACGAGAAGATATATTAGAGTTCAATTCCTTTTGCTAACTTCCCACCTCCGACGACGTGCTTATCTTGTGTGACAAGACTACAGTAGACATTCGAGAGAAATAGTTGATTAAATTGTGAATTTCAACTTATAAACCATTGTTTGAGATAGATAGAGTTAATCAAACATAAGTGATAGCATGATGAAATCAACCTCTGGAACAATTCTCCCGTAGATTTAGATGTTTGTATTTTAATCATTTATATTTAGTTATTGTTTATTATAAATCCACAAATCCACCTATTATTGATCAGTCAAATATAGCATATGTAATTTATATTTGGTACATACACTGTTACACACACATTTCTTGTGTATACAACAACATTACTCATTACACTACATTAAAACTTGACAATCGCACACTTGGTAAATTAGGCGAGCGTTTTTACTGCTAACAATGTGTAACAATGTGTTATATTTGTTTTTTCATTTAGTGGTAGCCAGGGGTGGCCAAATGGAACCGAAATCGGGTTCCAAATCGGAACCAGAACCGTGGCAAACGGTTCCTAAACCGTAACCATGGTCAATGGTTCCAAAACCGGAACTGGAACCATGTAGGCCGGTTCCAATTCCGGTTCTTAGATCTCAAAAGTCATGGAACCGTCGGTTATAACCGTTGGTGGAACCGTGATGGAACCGTTTTTTTAAAGTTAAAACCAACAATTTTGTTCTGGTAAATACATGCTAGAAGAAATGTTAAATGTTTATTATGATGTTTTATTTTCGTAACTACGTAAGACACGTTTTAGACCAAATGTTGTAAGCGAACTACATGAACTTGATTCTTCTATACTCTAATAGTATATATAGATAGTTTAATATTATTATTAATATTAGGTATTAAACTTTATTTAATATTAAGTCCAAGTCTTTTCCTTTCTTTTAACTGAAATTGATAAACTATTTTAAAAATCAAAAAATTATCAAAAGATAAACAAACAATTCCTATTAAAACCGCAATCGGAACCGTGAAGGAACTGGGTTTGGAACAGGCACAGAAACCATCGGTTCGTTAATTCTGTTCCGTTCGTTCCTCCAAAATGAGGACCGGAAGGCAGGTGGTTCGAAACGTGGCCACCCCTAGTGGTAGTTACCCAAATGGGTTCATCACCATTGAATGAGCATACACATATACACCCATATGAATATATGTTCATCCAATTGTGATTAACCCACTTAGATAGCAATCCAAGTGGGTGGCATCGGCCTCTCCGGAGGTGGCCTAGTGGTGTGAGCTGATTTCTTGAGACCAAATGGTCTTGAGTTCGAATCCTCACACCACTTAGTCTCGAGTCCGTCCGTGACTGCAGTGTGATTTATATGACGCGTGGTTTTGCGCTTATTATTGCGTCAGCCTTTCAAAAGAAAAAAAAGTGGGTGGCATCGAATTTACGCTCTCAAGCAGTACTTCGCTTTTCAACAACTTTTGAAAAAATTACTTTTACATGCATCCGATACAATACAACTTTGGTAAATGGTAAAAGCAGGAAGAATAAAATGAACCGACCGCAACAGAAACCTTATTAAGAAAACAACTGACTCAATCCGAGGTTAGAATCATGAAGTGAAAACCATCAAACGCTGTCTGCAAACCCAGCGGCCAGCACCACCTAAAAACACTACTCTTCATTACATTATAAATAGTACCAATGCCCAAACACCAAACTCAGCAATACCTTCAAACTTCAAAGTAGTTCAATTTTCTCCCAAGTGGAAATTCAAAAAAATAAAGCATCATGGCCGCCAGAAATGTAGCTGAATATTCTAGTATTGAGAGATGTAATTTAGCTTCTATTGACCAAAAGCTAGCCCTTGCCAAGCGTTGCTCTCATGGTATCCACTTTTTTTTTTTTCCTCATCATTTTATTAAAAAATAATTTAAATCAATTGATTTTGTAGAATATATTTCACTAATTTGTGGTGGTTTTTGCAGAGGGTGTAATGGCAGGAGCTAAAGCAGCAGTAGTTGCCTCTATTGCTACTGCAATCCCTACTGTATGTGTTAATTAAAATTCCCTCCTTACGTTTCTGGCAAAATTGCAAAATTTGATCATGTAACTAAAAGACAGTCCCAAAAAAGTCCTACAAAATTCAAAATTTGTAAAAAAGACATGTAACTATATAATCATCTCAATTTTAGTCCTGTATAATGCAAACCGTTAATTTTGCATGACTTTTTGCGATCTCCATTTAATTATAGGACTACTTTTGCAATTTTGCCTACATTTCTTCCTAATATGTTGCACCAAAAAAATAAATAATTAAATACATAAATGAGTTTAGCTATATATTGTTTGTGTGATTGATTTCTATGGGTTTCTTACATAAAATTGAAAAATAAATGCAGTTGGCAAGTGCAAGAATGGTGCCATGGGCAAGAGCCAATTTGAACCCCACTGCACAGGCTCTCATAGTCTCCACTGGTCAGTTTTTATTAATGCAACAAAATTATCAAGAATTAATTTGAGCACTAAATTAAATTAAATATGATAACATTAATTATTAAAAAGTTTAACAAGAAATTTGTTGTCGTAATATATGACAGCGGCTGGCTTGGCTTATTTCATAGTGGCTGACAAGACTGTTCTCGCAACTGCACGCAGAAACTCCTTCAATGGCGCCTCTCTCTCTGACAAACATTAATTAATGAAGATCATGCATTAGCAATATTACTATATTAGTGATCCTTTTAATTAATTCTGAGAATTCAATTATGTAATGTCTACCAATTTTACCATTTTGCAAATAAATAAAATTGCCTTTTGCTATTACATAGAGTAAGCAATATATGTATCATGTGGATACAAGTGTTTCAATCTTGATATTATTTATAAAAGGGATAATTAAAATTACAATGGCATCAAAAAAAGTTTAAAGCAAAAATGGTTAATTTGATTGGTACTATCAAGTATCATCGGCTAGCATACATTTTTCTTAACTTACTAAAACTTTGTAATCTCTTGAATGAATTTAATAAGTTCATAATTTGTTTTTCAAAACTAAATGGACATGAAAAAGGTGAACAGTTTATATAGTTGTGATTTATAACAATTATTTTTACAAAAACATGTAATGAACTCAACCCAAGTACCCAACTAACACACCATCCATAGGAAAACCTCTCTCTCTATTTTTCTCTCCTCCTCTCTACCCATCAAAAGAAAAAAAAAACTTTAACCTTCTTCTCCTCCCCTCCCTCTAGGGATGGCAATTTCCTCCGAACCCGACGGAGGATCCGATACCCGACCCTAACGGAGGAGGGTATGGAGGGTAGTTTTGTACCCGATTAAATAAATGGGTACGTGGGTATGGATATTTTTGGGTATGGGTATGGAGGTGGGTCTGGGTACATCCTACCCATACCCTACCCGATACCCGATTAAATAATAATATTATATATATAATATATCTACATATATATTTATTTATAATATTTTACATATATTTTTTTTTATTTATACAACTCTATTTATTTATATTTAAAGAAAATGATTTTTCACCAAGTCTCAACCAAAATCTACTAACCCACTAACACTTTTGTTTAATCATTTTTAATATTTTGCTATATTTTTATAATATATAGTTCGCTAATTCTTATCTGTATTCTTTTTTCCTTATTGTTTCCTTAAGAATTTAGTAAATATCTATATTTTTATTTAAATAACTCAAATTTCTCTTTAAAAAAAGAATAACTTAAATTTGAAAAAATACAATTGTAAGTGGTAAGAGGGTATGGGTAGGGTATGAATATCCGATCCTCCGATGGGTATGGGGATGAGTATGAAAACTGAATACCCGATGGGTATGGGTATGAGTATGGGTATGAATATAATAAATGGATATGGGGATGGAGGATATAGAATCCTACCCGAATCCTACCCATTGCCATCCCTACCTCCCTCCCCCTCCCTACAGCCGCCCCCTCCCTCCTTACCCCTCCCCCTCCATGTCTTTTATTGGAGAGCCAACAATGGTGGTTCTTTGGGTGTCCGAAGGTGACAGAAATTTTTGGTCCAGGGTGAAAACGGGTCGAAGCTTCACGGAGGTGTTTGTTTGAGAAGACGATGAAGACGATGGGCATGGCGATAGATTTGGGAGAGGGAGAGGCATCTTTCTTTTTTCTTTCTGTTTTTTTTTTCTCATTTTAGCTATTGATTGTTTTAGTTTTCTTATTTTGTTCGTATTTCTTTTCCCGGTTGATTTGCGAAACTCGTAGGCGGATCAATTTTTTCTGTTCTGCAGTATGAAGTGGTTGCTCGTGCCCGGTTTCGTTTTTTTTTTTTTTTTTTTTGGTGTGTTACAGTCTCCTTTAAAGAGTGTTGAAGTCCCCCAACGTGGAGTGGTCTAGTTTGGGGTGGGTAGTTTTTTAGTCCATGTGAATCCGAATTAGTCTTACCAATTTCCCGCTTGGCTCTTAGTTAGTCTTGTCGGCTCTTAGCCCGTTGGCTACGATTGTAGTTGTAATTTAGTTTTTGAATTATTATAAATACTATCGTTCGAGAAAAAAAAAACTTAACCCAACTGAGCTTTCAGTCGATGTCAAATTGAGTGACGAATAATTTAATTTACTTTTCAACCCTACTTACTATTTTGAACAATTTAATTTATTTTCAACCCTACATATTATTTATTTTGCATGTAATTTTTAAAGAAAATTTTATTACTAGAAGTTTAATTATTTATGATTTAGTTTTGTGATTTGTCAAATAAGTTTAAGAATATTGAAGATGAAATTAACAAGTCAATTCTTTTTTTTTTTTGGGGTTCATAATTCGTAGATGCACATAACTATACTTGATAATGAATCTATATTATGAGGTTTTTAAGTTCAAATTCCGCCACATACACTACAAGAAAAAATCAGCTTACCTAAGTATTAAGAAAACTATAAAGTTTAGGTAAAATCATTGTAGGTAAATATTTTACATACAAAATCTAAAACTGTTGGTAAATACCTACATTATTTCTTTCGGTAAATTTAAAAACTGTTGGTCTGTCGCTAATTTGTCGGTATAATTTTGGGAAAATAATATTTTTTATTTTGTAGGTAATTGTAAAATTTAGTGACAGAATTATTTATGTCGATAAATTCTGTTGGTAAACTGAAATTTTCTTGTAGTGATATATTCACATTATATTAGTATGAGTATTATTGTTTTCTCATTCATTGTATTTGGATAGTTATCGATAGTTTCAGAATTAATATAATTTAAAGTTTTAAAAAAACAAAATATTCTCAATAGAAAGAGAAATAAAAAATATTGGGGCAAGAAAAAAAAAGATATTAAACCAATAACCTTTTTTAGGCAAGTATATATTCAGAAATCAGAACTTCAGATAATAACGATGGAACAGATCAGCCCATGGTCCGATCCAAAACTAACCCATTTATACAGCCCAGCCCAAGTGGACCAAATTCAAGTAGCCTAAATATTTCCCACAAATATTTTCCCAGTAACAGTATTTTCACAGGAAAACAGAGCCGAGCCAATATCAAATAAGCTCAGTTCTTCAATGTCCGGGTTATCAAGCATCATCTTCGGCAAGGCCCATATTACTGCCGTTACCAGAAGGTAATTAGTGTGTGTGACAGAGAATGTGTTTGTTGTATAATGATTTTTTTTTTTTTTTTGGTATATATCAAGGGTTTCTGTGAATATAGTTTTCAATTTTCAGCTCGATTTTATTCTATATCATTCTTAACACTAAGAGGAATTTGGTTTAATTGCCATGATGTTGTTGCCTGGAATACCATTTATGTGTCTGTTTTCATGCCAATATTCTAGATTTGCATTATTCGTAAAATTTGATTTGTGGTGATAGTTGTTGCTAGGATGAGTTTCTGATTGTTAGATGTACCGATTGAAAGAGTTGGCCAGTGGACATATTCCTGGTGGTTTTGGGTTAGAATTAGTTACATTGGTTTTATACTGATTTCTTTGAGTGACTTATTCCTGTTTCTCTTATGATAATCAAATGAATTAGTATCTGGTTATCTGGAAAAACGAACTCGAGTATTTTGTTTTAGTCATGTCAGTGGGATTTAGTGATGGATCTTATATATTATGCAGGGAGACTCTGGTAGGGCTTAAGTGGCTGGTAAAAAGCATTTCAACCCCTCCTTGTTCGGCAGAACCCACGTCCATTATGCCTTTTATGGATCGTTTTGGGTATAGAAACACGAGGAAGCATCTTTTGGGGAAATTTCTTCCCCATTTCTCATGTGGATCTATTTTAGCTAATGCTTTATCTGTTAAAATATCATGTATGTTTGGACCTCACAATATTTCTATGATAAGGGGATATGCTAGAGACACAACTAAAACGTCTATTGAGCTGAAGACGGATGGAGATGTTATTAGATTTAACGTTGGTGACCAAAGTCGTGAAGGAGGGTCTTCAAAGAAAAGAAAAGAAATGGCAAAAAAGTCTGACTTGTCAAGAAAGGCAAAGCTCAATGAACTTAGGTTTTATCGCTTGAAAGCAAAGAAGAAAATGAATTCTCCGAATCCTGAAGTTAGAATAAGATACAAGCTCGAAAAGGTTGGGAAACAGACATTCCATTAAGTCACCTTTTTGCTACTGGTTTTCTTGTATCCCTAAAGCTTGTTATGTTTTTACATTTTTCATGACTCTCCCACTCTCTCTCTCTCTCTCTCTCTCTCTATATATATATATATATATATATATGTATTTATGTATATATATTTGTTTTATTTTTTATTTACTTTTAGGCAAAAAGAAAGGAAGCATGGCTGATTGAGAAACTGAGGAAATATGAGCTGCCTAATGCAGCACCTGAAACCTATGATCCTGAAATATTGACTGAAGAGGAAAAGTTTTATCTGAAGCGTACTGGAGAGAAAAAGAAACATTATGTTCCAGTTGGGAGACGTGGAGTATTTGGAGGTGTTGTCCTTAATATGCATCTTCATTGGAAGAACCATGAGACAGTAAAAGTCATTTGCAAACCCTGCAAACCTGGGCAAGTGCATCAATATGCTGAGGAGCTTGCTAGGTTGAGCAAAGGCATTATTATTGACATAAAGCCAAATAATACGATAATATTCTATCGGGGAAAGAATTATGTTCAACCAGATGTCATGTCACCTCCAGATACCTTATCCAAAGCAAAGGTATGAACTATTCTCGAGTGATCATGTGTTCAATAATTTGTGTACATAGGATTGTGAATTTGGATATTCACCTCAGATCTTGCTTATTTGCCCTCTAATATTTGGATATGTGAGATAAGTCCGCTGAGACTAAGTTTGCATTAAGATCTAGTAACAAATCTAATTTAAGCTGAACATGAGCCTAACTCCTGGGAGCCAAATGCAATTCTCAAGGTTATGTTTTATTTGGCAAGATACTTGTAACAAAGACCATACTGAAAAAGCAAATCTGGGTAATAAGTTGATGTTGACGTGTTTGTGTATGACATTTTGTGATTGAATTTTCCTTTATATGATTAAAAATATTATTCTAATTACAGGCTCTGGAAAAATATCGATACGAGCAGTCCTTAGAGCATACGAGTCAGTTCATTGAAAAGCTGGAGGATGAACTGGAAGAATATCATGAACATATTGCTCGGTATAAGAAAGAGGAAAATCTGACATAGGCGAAAGAGGATGAACTGGAAGAATATCATGAACATATTGCTCGGTATAAGAAAGAGGAAAATCTGACATAGGCGAAAGAGGAAAATCTGACATAGGCGACTCAAGGGATACAGTTGCTATCTTTCTGTATGTATTCCCTTGTAAGTATGTGAGTATTTGAATGTGTTTTGTCTTCTTCATACTATTTCATGTTTACGGTTAGGTGATCATTAGTATCCCGAAATATTTCAATGTGGTACTGATAATTGAAGGATAACACTTAGTATTTCTTTTAAGCTTGGATTTATATGGTTCTATACATGTTAGCTTAAGAAATAAACGTCTATATCTGGTCCAGTCCTCTATTTTCCGGTAATGAAAAATAAAAAAATATTTGATAGGAATAGTCGTAATAATACTCTTGGATTCTTTTTGTGTTGGAGGAGTAACATACAGACAACAGGGTAAAAGCAAAGCAAAGATGTCATCCATGTATATAATACCGACACTGCATCCTTTAAGTGCATTTACTGTGATGTATATGTCACTTCACTTTCTTTCTTAAGCTAACAATTTCGTTGCATTATATTAAATGGTTGAACTGAATGACAAGTGTGTTGTCAATTTTGATGTTAATGTGATATAGATACCTGTTAGAATAACAAATACTAAGGTTTTCCGTGGTCAATGTTGACCTCCCTTATGGTTGGAATCATGTTGGTCTGTTTGCCTAGCATCTCCCACATTTCAGTTAAAAAGTTTACAAATTCGCCATAGAACTTACCTGGTGTTAGCAGATGTAGCAAATATTCATCTGGAATGGTTGCCGCTTTCTGTTAAAGCTTCAATGAGGACTTAAATAGAGAATAAAGCTAATGAAGCCTCTTATTTTTTGTACTGCTGAAATTTGGAGGAGCATATTTTTTTTTTTTTCATTTAGCTACTGTTAGAGGTAAACTTATAGCCATAGAAATATGTCTGCAATCAATGGTGCATCTGATATCACCATATTGGCTTCTCTCATATGTGCTGTGTTGCCTCATGGTATCGATATTATTTTGGAACAGGATTCAATACCAGGGAGGAAGGATATGGGTTTTCTTTTTCACCCCTCTATACGCTCCAATGTCAGGCAAGACATAATAATTTTGTACATATATTCAGAATTTTAGAATATGTTGGGCCATCATATCAGTTGGGATATTGTCCAAGGCTTGGAAATTTTAATTGCCAACCCAATGTACAGTTTGGGCTGCTAATGGACACAGGAAAAGTGAATCCAAGATGGGTTACAATGTGTTTGCTTTGGCATTTCTATTAAAAGGGGCAAAGGGCTTACTTCAAAATTTTATTTCAGTACACTAAGATCTTATACTTTGCGAACTACTCCATAGATGTGTTTTGAAGGACAAGATGTTAATATGCAGAACAAATATAAAGAAATGTAAACATTTGAGATATTGAGAAAATGAAACCAGCTTACTTCATTATTGCTGTGGTTTTGATATTTATACAAGTAAGAACCTAACTGCTATTAACTAACTTGTAACTAACTTTGTAATAGACTTAACAACTTTGTAACTAACAGGAAAGTATCTAGAACTATCTGGAGTATTCTAATACACACCCCTCAAACCAAGCTAGGGGGGAGTCTGCAAAGAAAATTTTAAACACAAATGATGAAATCGATCAGCAACCACAGGCTTAGTTAAGACATCCGCAAGTTGATCTTCTGATGGAAGGAACCGAACCTCCACTTCCTTAGTAGCCACTTTTTCTCTAATGAAATGGATATCAACTTCAATGTGTTTTGTGCGTGCATGAAAAACAGGATTGGATGCTAAGGAAATTGCACTTATGTTATCACACCATATGACAGACCGGGGAAGAAGAGATAAACCAAGTTCAGCAAAAAAAGATTTTATCCAAACCAACTCTGTTGTGACTGAGGCCAAGGACCTATACTCTGCCTCCGTGCTACTCCTAGCAACCACTGACTGTTTCTTGGAGCTCCAGGCAATAAGATTCGGGCCAAGGAAAACACAGTAACCACTTAGTAACCACTGGTAGACCTCCTATCATCCATAGAACTGGCCCAATCGGCGTCCGCAAAACTTTCAAGCTGCATTCGAGGGGAAGGTTGAAAGAGAAGACCTTGAGTAGAAGAACCTCTGAGATAACGAAGAACCCTTTTACAAGCACCCCAATGAGAAGTAGTAGGAGCATGGAGAAACTGGCTTAATTTGTTGACTATGAAGGAGATGTCAGGGCGAGTAAGGGTAAGATACTGCAAGGCCCCAACTGTGCTTCTGTAGAGAGTAGGATTGTCAAAAGAAGGGTTGTCCTGAAGATAAAGCTTCTGATTAATACAGTGTGGAGTAGAGCAGGGATTGCAAGATTCCATATTAGTCTTCTTTAAAAGATCCAAGATATATTTTGATTGATTTAGCAAGACACCAGCAGAGGTGTAATGCACCTGTAAGCCCAGGAAGTAGGACACTTTGCCAAGATTTTTGAGTGAAAAAGCAGCCTGAATACCTTCAATAATCTGAGTAACTAGAGATGGATTATCCCCTGTAACAAGGATGTCATCAACATACACCAGAACCATAAGCAACTGATTGTTAACCCTCTGATAAAACAAGCATGAATCAGACTGAGAAACTTGAAAGCCAAGGGACAGTAAATGATGCTTCAACTTGTCATTCCAGGATTTAGGGGCCTGTTTCAATCCATAGATTGCCTTTACCAACTTACAAACATGCCCAGGTTTAGAAGAATCCTCATAACCAGAAGGTTGAGACATATAAACATCCTCTTGCAAATTCCCATAAAGAAAAACATTATTGATATCAATGTGTTGAATAGACCAACCACGTGTGACTGCTAATGAGAACACAAGTCTGATAGTAATAGGCTTCACCACAGGACTAAAAGTGTCAAAATAGTCAATCCCTGGGAGCTGCTGAAAACCCTTAGCAACTAAACGAGCTTTAAATCTGTCAACTGAACCATCCGGATTATATTTCACCCTAAACACCCATTTGTGATCAACAACCTTCATGTGAGATTGAAAGGGCACAAGATCCCAGGTATGGTTTTTGACCAAAGCAGAAAACTCAGCATCCATAGCTGCTTTCCACTGAGGATTGAAGAGAGCAGCAGCCACAGATTCAGGCTCTGAACTGGTAGTAATCACATTGTAGACTTTGGGTTTGAAAACTCTAAGTTTGGATCTAGTGAGCATGTGATGAGAGGAAGGTAATGTAGGAGGTATAGGTGGAGGTGGATGAGGAGGAGGAGAATGTAAAATGGAATGAGAAGAAAAACTAGGAGAAGAAACAAAATTAGGGGTAACCGATGAAGAGGAAGAAGCGGTGGAGCAAGCAAAGAGAGGGGCCGAAAGAACAGGGTAATATAGGAGGAATGGCGGGGTTATATGAGGAGAAGTAGAAGGTTGAGGTAGGAAATAATGAAGAGTAAGGAAACTCAAGAGTTCATTGAAAGTGACTGCAGCAATATAGATTCTACCAGAAGGACTCAAGCATCTATAGCCTTTATGAGCAGGGCTATACCCTAAAAAAATACACTTAGCAGATCTAAATTGAAGCTTGGATTGATTATATGGCCTCAAATATGGATAACAAGCACAACCAAAGCATTTGAGAAAGTTGTAGTCAGGAGTGGTGCCATACAATTTGTGGAAAGGAGACACATTATTAAGAGTGGGAGTAGGAAGCCTGTTAATAGTAAAAACAACAGACACAAAAGCATCCCACCAAAAGGAATAAGGAAGATTAGACTAAGCTAAGAAGGAGAGGCCAACATTTGCTATATGTTGATGTTTTCTCTTGATAAGGGTCTTTTTATGCACGTTTTATGTGTATATTTGAGTAGAATTCGAGTTATTTTATTGTTAGTTTTGTAAATTTTTGATTGTACATAGTTCATATTACTCCGAGGTGCTTTTATTGATGTAGATTGACCATTCGGGGCTAATTTTGGTGAATTTCGGACCATGGATTCATGTCAAAACATACCGGGGAGTTTAAGGATGCAAAAACGCTCGAAATTCCAAGCCAAACGCGTCATTTCGGGGCCTTTTTGGTCCAACACGGGCGGGGTGTCGGGCAACACGGCCGTGTTCACGGGAGCTAAAAACTCGATTTTTTCGCACAAAACACCTCTCCGACACGGCCAGGCCGTGTTCCCCAACACACGGCCGTGTCGAGAGACACGGCACTGGCCGTGTTGGGAAGCACGGCCATGTCTCCCGATTCCCCCTGTGTGATAAAACAAAGACGGCCCGGCCGTTCCTCGGGCGACAGGCGTGTTCGGACCTCTTTTTGCAACTTTTCTTTGCGGAATTTGGGGAAAACTCACCAACCAACCCATTTTGGCCACTTTTGTACACTTTTAACACCCTATTTTCTTTGAAACATGTCTCCATGTCCCTCCCTCATCACTTGAATACAAGAATTCACCAACCAACAAGGAAAATGTGGGTGATTGTTTAATAAAAGAGAGTACTATCAATGTATTGGTTGTCTATAAAAGCCAAGGGTTGAAATTGGGAGATTCATTCATTAGATACTCGGGAAATATTCATTGTATTCATTTCATTAAGTAGAATTGGGATCAAGGGGTCTTGGAAGAGAAAGCTTGGGGCAATATTGGAGAAGAAGGCTTGGAGCAACATCATCAATCAAGAAAGAAGTCAATTGAGATTTTGAGAAAGATAAATACACCATGTCTACAATACTTAAATCTTCTTGTGTAATTTATTCTTTGGTCAAAATCATGTGTAGCTAAACTCCTAGTGTTTGAATGTAATGAACTCTAGAATGGATTTGTGATTAAGGTGTGTATGTTTTTAATAAAATCTCCATATTTTGTGTGATTCACTTATATTATGCTTCATTCATTCGAATTGATATATGCGCAATATTGATTTGAAGTTTATTTTTCATCCGGGAAATCGAGAGATTCATGGTGAAATAGAACCTATATAAGTGAAAAGAGTTGCATGCAATCCTAGATATAGGACGACATAAATCTTCCGGATTAGGGTCAAACCTAATATGGGAATTCACAAATCGCTATAATCTTTGTCTTGGGGGTTTTAACTAGAAAGAGATTTCAGTTAATCAACTTGAGATTAGAAGTTTTTCGCCTTGAGAAAGGGTTTAACTTAAATTGGGAATTTCTACGGTCCACAAGACATGAGATTTTATTAAAAGAGGTTGGTTTTTGCTTAAGGGCTTACGGTTGTATTTTTAACTTGTCAAATCACAAAAACATTCTAGAGGGATTTACATTCAAACACATTTCTATCTCTTGATTTCTTATTTTACAAATCTTCCTTTATTTTTACAATTTATAATTTGTGTTCCTTTTTCATCAAACAAAAACTCGAAAATTGTTAGATTAAATAACAAAAAGACGGTAATTATTAGTACTTACAATCCTCGTGGGAATGACACGGACTTAATAATCTATACTATAAAACGATAGGTGCACTTGCCTACGGTTTTAAAGGTAGCTTTTGAGCCATCAAGTTTTTGGCGCCGTTGTCGGGATTGTAATATTAAGAACGCCTCATTTTTGTTAATTTAATCATTTTTTTTATTTTTACATTATCTTTCTTTTTATCAATATTTGTAAGTCTTGTATTATACTTATCATCTTTATTTATCCTTGATGCATGCCTACTCGTCGTCGAGGCGGGAAGTGTGAAATCGCCGAGAACACGGAGGAAAGCATTAATCTGACTCACGAGGAGGATATAGACGAAATCAAAGATTTTGCCATGGCGGATGAACAAAGAACTATGTGCGATTACGCCTAAGCCATCCATGGATGGCACGACGCCCAAGATTGTAAGGCCCGGCTGTTCGCAAACAATTTTGAAATTAAACCAACGTTATTCAAATGGTGCAACAACTTGTCCAATTTGACGGTCTACCGGATTAAGATCCCAATAATCACATCGCGAATTTTCTTGAAATTTGCAACACTTTCAAAATCAACGGGTCTCCGATGATGCCATCCGCCACGCTTATTCCCATTCTCTCTTGGGGACGAGCAAAGCAGTGGTTAAATACTTTGCCAAAAGGAACGATTACAACATGGAATATTATGGCAGAAAAATTCCTTTGAAGTATTTCCCACCGGCAAAGACCGCAAGATTAAGGAACGAAATCTCTTCATTTACTCAAGCGGGCATTTACGATGAAACCTTGCGACACTGGGAGAGATTCAAAGAATTGTTGCGGAAATGCCCACACCATGGCCTACCTATTTGGATGCAAGTCCAAACATTTTATAATGGGCTACTTTCTCGCAACAAGACAAATGATCGACGGCACGCCGGGGAACTCTTAATAACAAAATGTCGGAAGCCGCTCAGGATTTGATCGAGGGAATGGCCATGAACGGCTACCAATGGCAATCCATACGAGGTAAAACTAACAGGTCAGTTGGTGTGTATAATGCAGATGCGGTAGTTACACTCGCCGCACATGTCGAAGCATTGACCCAAAAGATCGACGATCTAGCAACTCCTAAACCACCACCACCGCATGATTTATCTTGTGAAACTTGCGGAGGATTGCATAATCATCGGACTGCCCACACACAATACCTCACGCGAACATGCTAATTACGTTGGGAATCAAGGCGAAATTACCCAAGTAATCCTTACAGCAACACATATAATCCTGGGTGGCGACAACATCCTAATTTTGGTTGGGGAAATCAAGGCCAACCACGACCTAATCCCAATCCTGATCTACACACGTCTCCCGGATTTCAGCCAAATCAAGGTAAACCTAACTTGGAAGATCTTATAACAAAGTTTGTGCAATCAACAGATACCCGATTCCAGTCTGTGGAAACATCCTTGAGAAATCAAGAGGCATCTATCCATAATCTGGAAAACCAAATAGGCCATATTGCGAAGATAATTTCCGAAAGGCCACAAGGAAGTTTGTCGGGTAACACCGAGCCAAACCCAAGGGAGCACATAAAGGCAATCACCATCAGTTTTCCATATGAGCATGATTATGCCAACGCCACCATGCGAGTAAATATGTGGAGGACGACAAACACGAAGAAAAGCCCATGAAAAAGGTGGTCGCCGAATACAAGCCCAAGATCCCTTACCGGAGTTTAACTAAAGAAGATAGAAAGGAGGACAAATTTGGTAACTACCTTGAGTCATTCAAGCAATTACATACTAATATTCCATTTGTTGACCCTCCTTCAAAGCATGTTAGGGATCTTAATGACATCATTCCTAGTGAAAATAAGCTTAACAAATTATCAAATGTGCAATTGAATGATAAATGTCCTTCCAATGAACTACCACAAAAATTTAATGATCCAGGAAGCTTTATTATTCCTTGCACAATTGATGGTTTACCTGTTGATAGGGCACTAGCCGACTTGGGAGCTAGTATCAATGCGATGTCTTATGAAACATTTAAGCATACGGGATTAGGTGAACTTAAACCTATTAGGATGGACATTCAATTAGCCGATAAATCGATTAAACATCCTAGAGGTATTATTCATGATGTGTTAGTCAAGATTGATAAATTCGTATTTCAAATCGATTTCGTTATTCTTGACATGCATGATAATATAGAAGTTCCCTTAATTCTAGACGCGTCCATTTTTGGCTACCGCTAAATCTCTCATTGATGTGCATGATGGAAAGCTTACTTTGAGAGTAGGGGGTGAACAAGTTATCTTTAAAATTCCTTTGAGAAATCCTATAAATGATACTTGTTTTCCTATAAACTTGATTGAGACAAGGATAAATGATTATTTGCTTGATATGTCTTCTAATAAATCCTTGAAAGTATGTGATGTTCAATGTGCAAAAGTTTCCCACAGATAAATCCCATTTTGAGAATAACATGCGAGAAAAATAGGACCATGAAGGTCAATTGTTCGAAAATCGATACGGGTGGCGATGTTGTTCAAAGAGATAAAATATTTCATAAGTTCAAGGCTCGCCCGATTAAATCTTCACATTTAGGTGAAATGGTCCAAACTATACGACGTTAAAGAAAGCGCTACACGGAGGCAACCCGATGTTTGTGTGCAATTGTTTTCATTTATTTTTATTTTATTTTATTTTCTTTCAAAATAATCACAAGTCCTTAGAGTCATTTTCAAATCATTAAAAAAAAAAAAAAACTCTTGAGCTTCTTCTTGCTTGTCCTAATTGGGAATATTTGAGATTTCACGGTATTCGAGTTGTGTGTTGCTCAACTTTGATTAGGTATGAAGATGCCGTTGAAGGTCCCGTACCAAAACAACCCAATGGTCGCTCAACACCGATTCCACTATTGTAGTAAGGTCGTATTTTTCTTTTTTTCCACCTCTTTTATATCATTCTAATTTCTTTGTTTTTTTTGAGTGTTTTGTGTGTGTTTGTCCATTTCTTTCTTTCACATTGAGGATAATGTGAATCTTAAAGTTGGAGGTGGGTACAATAACATTTTCGGAATGCTTGTGTGTTTGTTTTCAAGAGATGTGATTTTTTTTTTTCTAACAAATTAAGTATTTGCTAGTCAATAACTTGGCCCAATTATACCTACATTAACTTGTTAATTTGTGTTTCCAATGTGAAGCAATTGATTGTCTAGGATAGATTGACGTGGATGCAGGCAAAATTTTGATGAGATCTCTAACACCATAAATACTTGATGTGTTAAGGCATATACGACGATACCTAGCGCTATGAACGTCCGAGAACTCGTGATTTAGTAGTGGTTAACGAGTTGTTAAACCAAGCTTGCGAATAAAAAAAAAGAGAAAGAGAAAAATGTAAAAAAAAAAGAAAAAGAAGAAAAAAAAACGGACCAATCGAGGTTATACTCCTCTATTTGTTGTTGCTTAGTAACTAGGAGCATTCATGAGCCCCATGTTTGTCTTTTACGTAAAACGGCGACACGAATATGAGTATGGGAAACCACCCTAGGAGTGTTTGAACAGAAATTCAAAATATAAACCTAGTGGAAACATGTCTCGAAAGGTCCCAAAAAAAAAAGAGAACGAAAAAAAAAAGGAGAATGAATATTCATTGACTTCTCATTCCAATAAAGTTCAAGAAGCTTAGTTATATGACTAGTAGACTAACTACAATGATCTATTGAATTCTTGTATTTTCATGGCGTTATTGAATTGAAGTTGTTCATAACTATCAGTATTTGTGGAGTGATGATTTCAAGTTTGAATAATGCTGCCGATATTACGCTGATCTTTCTTGACAATCGATCGCTTTACAAAACTATGTTTTTACTTAATGGTTAATTCAGGTTGAGAAGGCAAGAACTTGACCGCTTATGTTCAATATGTTGAAAAAAAAAAAAATTATCTTTGTATGTTGTGATTTATTGAATCCCTCTTTTTGATATAATGTTTTGCTTGAGGACAAGCAAAGTTCAAAGTTGAGGTGGTTTGATAAAGGTCTTTTTATGCACGTTTTCGTGTATATTTGAGTAGAATTCGAGTTATTTTATTGTTAGTTTTGTAAATTTTTGATTGTACATAGTTCATATTACTCCGAGGTGCTTTTATTGATGTAGATTGACCATTCAGGGCTGATTTTGGTGAATTTTGGACCATGGATTCATGTCAAAACATACCTGGGAGTTTAAGGATGCAAAAACGCTCGAAATTCCAAGCCAAACGCGTCATTTCGGGGCCTTTTTGGTCCAACACGGGCAGGGGGTGTCGGCAACACGGCCGTGTTCGCCGGAGCTAAAAACTCGATTTTTTCGCACAAAAACTGACCTCCCGACACGGCCAGGCCGTGTTCCCCAACACGGCCATGTTCCCCAACACGGCCGTGTTGGGAAGCACGACCATGTCTCCCTGATTCCCTGTGTGATAAAACAGCACGGCCCGACCGTTCTGGGTGACACGGGCGTGTCCGGACCTCTTTTTGCAACTTTTCTTTGTGGAATTTGGGGAAAACTCACCAACCAACCCATTTTGGCCACTTTTGTACACTTTTAACACCCTATTTTTTTTGAAACATGTCTCCATGTCCCCTCCTCATCACTTGAATACAAGAATTCACCAACCAACAAGGAAAATGTGGGTGATTGTTTAATAAAAGAGAGTACTATCAATGTATTGGTTGTCTATAAAAGCCGTGGTTGAAATTGGGAGATTCATTCATTAGATACTCAGGAAATATTCATTGTATTCATTTCATTAAGTAGAATTGGGATCAAGGGGGTCTTGGAGGAGAAAGCTTGGGGCAATATGGAGAAGAAGGCTTGGAGCAACATCATCAATCAAGAAAGAAGTCAATTGAGATTTTGAGAAAGATAAGTACACCATGTCTACAATACTTAAATCTTCTTGTGTAATTTATTCTTTGGTCAAAATCATGTGTAGCTAAACTCCTAGTGTTTGAATGTAATGAACTCAGAATGGATTTGTGATTAAGGTGTGTATGTTTTTAATAAAATCTTCATATTTTGTGTGATTCACTTATATTATGCTTCATTCATTCAATTGATATATGCGCAATATTGATTTGAAGTTTATTTTTCATCCGGGAAATCGAGAGATTCATGGTGAAATAGAACCTATATAAGTGAAAAGAGTCGTATGCAATCCTAGATATAGGACGACATAAATCTTCCGGATTAGGGTCAAACCTAATATGGGAATTCACAAATCGCTATAATGTTGTCTTGGGGTTTTAACTAGAAAGAGATTTCAGTTAATCAACTTGAGATTAGAAGTTTTTCGCTTGAGAAAGGGTTTAACTTAAATTGGGAATTTCTACGGTCCACAAGACATGAGATTTTATTAAAAGAGGTTGGTTTTTGCTTAAAGGGCTTACGGTTGTATTTTTAACTTGTCAAATCACAAAAACATTCTAGAGGGATTTACATTCAAACACATTTCTATCTCTTGATTTCTTATTTTACAAATCTTCCTTTATTTTTACAATTTATAATTTGTGTTCCTTTTTCATCAAACAAAAACTCGAAAATTGTTAGATTAAATAACAAAAAGACGGTAATTATTAGTACTTACAATCCTCGTGGGAATGACACTCGGTACTCGATAATAATCTATACTATAAAACGATAGGTGCACTTGCCTACGGTTTTAAAGGTAGCTTTTGAGCCATCATCTCTCAGGTTTTCCATTCTGTTGATGAGTATAAGGACATGGATGTCTGAGTTTAACACCAAGAGAAGATAAGTATGAAGCAATGGGTCTAAATTCCCCACCCCAGTCACATTGAAAGGCTTGAATATGTGAAAGAAAGCGTGTTTCAACAACGATTTAAAGTCTTAAGAAGCAGTTGATGGCTTCACCTTTTGTGGTAAAAGAGGATAAATCCAAGTGTAATTAGTGAAATCATCCACAAAATGAATGTAGTATCGTATCCATTAGTTGACATAGTAGAAGCTGGACCCCAAACATCAGAGTATATTAATTGAAATGGAGCATTTGTGTTGGGTACAGTTAAAGGAAAAGATATAGATTTAAGCTTTCCTAATTGACATGCATGACAGAAATGTAACTGAGAACTGGAATAAGGCACATTTATTTGTTTCAAAATCAGAGCTAATACAGCAGGAGAGCAATGGCCCAATCTATTGTGCCAAAGATTTACATCAGATTGAGCAACATTAACAGAATGAGATGAATGTGTAAAGGATGACTGGAGAGGCAAACTTGCAGTGCTGAAAGAAGAGTGGAGAGGGCTGAGATCAAGTTGATAAAGGCCCCCTTGGAGTGAACCTTTCAGCAGAGTTTGATGTGTCCGCTTGTCCTTGACAAAACAAGCATCATGATGAAATTCAATAAAGACTCTATTGTCTTTGGTAAATTGAGAGATAGAAAGTAAGTTTTTAGTAATATCAGGAACACAGAGAATATTTTTTAGAAGAAGAGGTTTACAAGAAGAAGAAGAGATAAGAGAAGAGCCAATGTGAGAAATACCAAGTTGAGAGCCATTACCTATGGTGAGCTTGTCAGTCCCAGTGTAGGCATTCTGAAGGCTGAGATTCTTTAGGTCAGCTGTAACATGAGTTGAGGCACCACTATCCATATACCAGGAAGAATCAGGACCATTGGAACCATAATCACTGAAAATTGAAGAAGAATCGCGGATGGATCCGCAGTGATTTGCCAAAGGAATACAAGAACGGAGCTTGGAGATTTTGAAATCTCAGGTTGAGTAGTAAGAAAATGGGCCTGAGCAGAGGAGAGATCAACACCAGAAAAATTGACATCAAACCTCTTAAAACACTTAGAGGCAATATGATTATTTTTGCCACATATTGACATGAAGGCCTGTTCTCGAGAACCTACCACGACCTCTACCTACGAAAAATTGTCCACCACGGTTTCCTCCATGAAAACCACCTGTTATTGAAATTATCGAGAAGAAAATGCTCGGTATTGGCTAGATGAGCGGCGGGAAGATGAGGAACATGTACACTATCGGAGGGATTTTGTTGAGAAATGCATTGAAGCCTCATCTCATGTGTTTGTAACGCGTATATGAACATCTTGCAAGGTAAGATCCTCAGATCGAGCAGTTAAATTTACCACAATAGATTCATACTCCACACCAAGACCATTTAAAATATGCAGAATTAAATCATCATCAGGAAGAACAACACCAGCAGCTTGAATATTGTCAGCAATACCTTGCATATGAAGGATGTAATCAGAAATCGACAAATCACCTTTCTTCGAGCTATGAAGTTGAGCCTTTAAATGTTGAACACGAGCTCTTGAATGAGATCGAAAAACCGTCTCCAAAAGCGACCGGAGAGATCAGAGGAAGCATTACATCTGGTTATATGCCCCATCATCGATTCTGAAATAGATGCAATAATCTAACTGAAGAGCAATTGATCTCGTCGCTGACCAAAAGAGTATACTCGGGATTAGTGGCACCATCAACAAGTTTTGGAATTGGAGTTGATCCAAACAAAACTCCTCAAAACCATGAGCTTAATCAGAGAAAGAATTTGAATTCGCCAGTAATGATAATTTTCACGTGTAAGCCGAATCGGAATAGAATGAAAGGTAGGTAAGGCAACGGAAGCTGTAGAATCCATGATCCACCGGAGAAGAGAAACACCGATCACCGGAAAAATTTGCCGGCTCGTGATACCATGTTAATATGTAGAACAAATATAAAGAAATGTAAACATTTGAGATATTGAGAAAATGAAACCAGCTTACTTCATTATTGTTGTGGTTTTGATATTTATACAAGTAAGAACCTAACTGCTATTAACTAACTTGTAACTAACTTTGTAACAGACTTAACAACTTTGTAACTAACAGGAAAGTATCTAGAACTATCTGGAGTATTCTAATACAAGATAACCAAGGTAACACTCTTTTAAGACTGTAGTTGTCGTTTAGAATTTTATTGCCCTATATCGCAAGAAAGAAACAATAACTAACTCCGTAAGTATTCTTTTAACAAATTACTTGTGTTTTTCGAGGGAAAATAGATAAAATCAAAACACTTGAGTATGTTGTTCAAGGACTATCCAATATCTTTGATATTTCAAACTCAATTCGATTTGGATCCAAACTTTTTTATTTATATTACATATATATCGATATACTATGTATTCTATGTTCAATTACATAGAAAATAATGCTCCTATACATTAAAACTGATAAGAGAGTTTATGCGTTGAATAAATGATCTTTTTTTGTATGTAATATTTTTTCTTCTAAAAAATACAATTAATTATTCTTGTTAAAATGTTTTCTAAAAATTATAAATGAAACCAAATACCGACTGTGAATCAATAATAATTTTGATGGAACAAATCTCAAATTATAACAAGCTCAACCTCAGAGCATCATATATATATATTATGGATATACTGTTTGATTCAAACAGCACAGTGATGTTAATAGGTTGGTTGTTATAGACAGTTAAAAATTTGCAAAGAAAAAAACCCAGCAGTACATGTTTCAAGTACAAATTAATTCTCAATCACTGTTTTCCTTTTACATTCATTCAGACCCACTCATTCTCATAAAGTAGTGATGGGAAAAACAGAAAAATCTGCATTTTTTGCTGTCTGCTTTTGATACATCAAATTAGACAGTCCCACCGTCCAAGAAAGAAAATGGACATATTATGTCTGTCTGCAATATGTATGCTCACTCTGCATACGCCACGTGTCATTCTTGTATGACTCTTTCATTCTGCAGGCAAAGTGGGGGTTTGTTTGAAATTTTCAAATTTGTAGATGCTCTCTCACTGTTGCTACAGTAACATCATAATTTTCAAGAAATTGTGGTCTTATACAATGTATTTGTAATTTCTAGTTTGGATTGTTGGAAAATGAATTCAAATGTTGTTGATTTTCGTGTGAAAATTGAGATTATGTTTGGTTTGTTGTCTGAATTTCTGTTATGATTATTTTTGGAAATGAAAATATTTTTTGTTATAGTTTATTAAATGTATTTTTGACATAGATTTCCGTAATTGTAGTGTATTTTCACATAAATTTGCGTGATTGCCGTGAAAAGTTATTTAGTTGTATTTTCAAACTTCATTTCTACTAAGAATTTTCTAAACAAGCATAAACTCGTTTTTCGGAATAGTTGAAAAGTGAAAAATTACTTTTGAAAATACAACCATGGCCTATTTTCCACGCAATTTTTTTCTTGTCAAATGGCCATAAATTTTAAGCGACCGGCTAAATTGTAATTTTAATCCTGTAGTTATAGGGGATTAACAATAATAATTCTGCAAAAATCACAATTTGAAAGAGGGAATCCCGCAATTTTTAAAAAATATCTCGATTTCATTCATTGACAAAAATTAGAATGTTTGTCTGAAAAAATTACGTGTTCGCATAAACGAAATTGGTTTCTACATCAGCAGTTTGGCCAGAATGCGAACACATGGATTTTTTTGGTTCATTTTCCAATTTTCAGCGACTAAAGAATTGCAATCGAGAATTTTTCAAAATTACTAGACTTTTTTTTTGCAAATTGTAGTTTATCCCAATTTTTACTACACTCCACTAAAATTGCTTTTTAGTAACTTTTAGGCATCTTGTACATAACTTTATAGCTTCAATTGAATGTTTTCACATTAGTAAGTTTGAATAAAAAAAATCTTCATGAACTGTTTGTTTGTAGTGTAAATAAATAAATAAAAGGGTATGAAGCCTTTTATTTTTATTGCATACATTCTCCCACGTATATTTAGGGATGTCAGGGCGGGGGGGACGGGGAGCAATCCCATCCCCGTCCCGCGGTCGCGGGGAATCCCGTCCCGTCTCGCGAGACAAACGGGGAAAAACTACCCCCATCCCGTCCCCCCGGGATCCGCCCGCGGGATTCCCCTCCCGCGTTTTATTATTATTTTTTTGCAAAAAACTGATTTTTTTAAAAAAAAAAAAAGATTTTTTAATATTTAAAATATATATAAATTATATAAAAAACTATAAAAACACTTATTCTACAGAAAAAATAAAAAATTAAAATTTTTTTGATTTTATATATTTAATGTAGATATATTTATAATATATTATATATTTTAAAATATTATATTATATACTTAATATTTGGTTCCTCATGGGAACGGGGCGGACTATGATCCCGCCCGCCCGCCGTCCCCGCCAACGGGGAAAAAAATCCCGTCCCGTCCCCACGGGGAAATTTTCGGGATTCCCGCCTGGTCGGGCGGTTCCCGGGAACGGGAATCCCCGCCCACCGCCATCTCTACGTATATTCATTTTAAATATTAAGCATTAGGCATAATTTTGACTCCCATTTATATAATACTTGTTCAATTGAAAAATGAGAATTAAATTAATAATAAATTATAACTGAAACAAAATGTGGTTCTAAGTTCATGAAGTTTGAATTGATAACAAGTCAAACAGAAATGATTTATGTATGTAGTTTGTAGTATACAAAGTTACTTCAAGAAAATGTCATATTTAGCTTTAGAAAGGAACTACAAGACAATCTACAGATAAATGGTCATTCATGTTCAATAAACCGAAATACTATTTTGTACCAATTTGCATATATATAAATATATATATATATATATATATATTCTCTATTTTTAGTTATATTCATATAATTGTACTTTTTTTCCATATGTGTCTTAAGAGTCGGTGACTTTGTCATTGTTTGGTCCCACGATGGGATATTTTTGGACTTAGGTTTGGAAATTCTTTAGTTAGCTTGAAAAGGTCCAATGTTAAAAGCATGTATAAGTTTTGACAATTTTCATTTTAGATAACTCTAGTAATCCTTTTTCTGCTATTATTATTTATAAAAAATAAACTGCAATTTACTTTCTTTTTAATTATTTTTTATATCGGTTTAGATCTAAGTTGAATACATGTCTCACTATTGTCTAATTTATGGCATCACAATCTTTGTGCTAGCTATCTTAAAATTACATGTAAGGACTTTTTGATTCCACTAACAGAATTAAATTTTGCTAACTAGAGGGCTTAGTCCGTTGGCCACCACAGACTTAGGTCACTTGTGGAGTGGAGATTATGGGTTCTAAACCACACTTCATCTAATTGATCCATGTGGCATATCATACTGAATATCATCCTTGTAGGTTCGATTCAACGGGAAGATCAATTATTATTAGATTTGAGGGATTGAACATTCAGTCCGTGTATATCCCATTGTTTACCTTGGTGGTAGCGATGAATGGCCAAAACTGTTATTCTCAGGTATAGACATACATAAGCCTCGAAGTTGAATTATAAAAAAGAAATTAAATTTTGCTAAAAGAGAAAAAAACTTTAATGTAACAATATAGACTAATAGCCTTATAGCCAATAGGCAAGTGAAGTAGTATTCAAGTGGTTTGTTTATTCCAACATCTGAATTGAATTGTGACAGTACAGTGAAAAGGAAAAGTGGAGAAGGGGGTAGAGGCCCCTGCCCCTCTTCTGAGTTCTGACAACTTAAAATAGGCAATGCCCATTGGGTAAAAAAATCCAACAAAAATTTCAAAAATTGGTCACAGTAAATTAATTTTGAGGATGGTTGTAAATTGTGAACCAAAGAGGATAGATGCGGATCCCGAGGCCCAAGGCCCATTCCGTATATAAGATCAGCGGAATACAGGAGTCCAACGCTCTTCGCTGTTTGAGTCCGATTTTTTATTTTATTTTATTTTTTTAATATTCTAAATTTATAAAATGATAATTTTAATGTATTAAATTTACAAAATGATATGTTTAATATATTTGATCATATCAATGTCATTAAAATGAAATGGAATATTATTTAAGGGAAAAAAAATTAGTCTTGCTTAGTACTTACCCAACGACTCTAGTGTGGATACATCGCAATGACTATCATCGTTAAACTTGAACCCAATAATCAACAACTATTTTGCAGTTCACATTGATATTTTATATTTTATGGCAATATCATTATTGCACGTCAGGTATATATTTATGATAACAATTTTTATGCATGTTACATTTATTGATATTATCACTAAAATACTAAGTACAATAAAAAAAATTGATTTGATAATTTAAAAATGTGATATACTATGTAACTAGGCATTATTGACTAATAGTATTGATATTTAAGTTGTTGGTAGAAATAAAATAATTATCTAATAAGTTTTCAATCCACTTTGCCCCATATATTGAACTATATATGTAAATGAAAAGTGGTCATAATTTACCAAATTTGGAGAAATAAAATGAAAAACTATTGTATTGAACATAGTCTTAATAAAATATACACATGATGAGAATGCATTTATAAATTATTCTATTGTATTTAACCTCAAAATTACGAAATCCAATAGTGGTCTACTAATTAAAACTCTCAAGCTCCGTCCAGAGTTATAAGGTTTGTCAGAATTGTCATGTAATTATTTATCCTTTATTATTTGTGAGTAATCTTATATTTAGACCTAATCTTAAGGGACTCTCAAAAAAAAAAAAAAAGACCTAATCTTAAGGGTATCGATGTAATTCAAGAAATTAACAGCGCTGTAATTTTTTCAGAACTTAATGGTCAACCTTTTTTTGGGGTGAAGAAACCTCAATTGTATCCCATATTTTCGTGATAATAAAATTAAAGTATAAGAAAGAAATAGGAATAATTTCCCCATACACATTGTTCTGTAACAAAAACCCTGTAAAGATGACCTGTTCAGTTTCCTTGTATATATATAGACAACATATACATATATGCCCTACACCTACATCCTTAGTCCTTACCGCTTGGCCTTAACAGTCAATAAACCCCACAAATCACCCTTTTTTTCTTTCATCTTCTTGGCATAATTTCCTTTCCTCTTTCTCGTTTTTAAAAGAAAGGGATAAAAAAAAAATTAATCGGATGATGATGGCTGATAAAGAGAGCCCCAAAAAGCCAATGGTTAATAGCAAGAAAAAGAAGAAAAATAAGAGGGGTGGTGCCAAAAGGAAAATAACCCTTGAGCAAACAGTGGCATACAAAGCTGTGAGTGAATGGGTTTTTTTGGAGCAGTCAAATGGCGGTGGTGGGAGTAGTAATTCAATGAGTTTTGGGGATGGTTTTATTGATGATTTTGGGGTGCAATGGTACCAGCCAAAGGAGAAGCTTGTTTTTGAATTTCATTGTCACACAACATGCAGTGATGGATTCTTGTCACCTACTAAGCTTGTTGAGAGAGCTCATTCAAAAGGGGTGAGCTTTTTGTTGTTTATCAAAAAAAAAAAAAAATTTAGTCCCTTTTGGCATTTTGAGAGATGGGATTTTTTTTTTTTTTTGTATTGGGGGTTTTGTGTCTTTGCATGTGCTGTTTCTCTTTTCATCTGTGATGGTTTTAATTGTAATGGATGGTTATTTTCCCCTTTTTTACATTTTTTTGTTGAATTTAGTTTTTATTGGATTGTGTTCTGATAGTCAAAGTATTTTGTTGCCTTATCTGGAAGGTTGTGGAGTTGTGTTTGAGACTTGTATGGTATTTTTGCTAAATTGAATCATTCAATATTTGCATTTCAACCTTTTTGAATAGTAGAAATCATTGTTTATTGCTCAGGGGAAAAGTCACAGTGAAAGAAGCAATAAGTTCCTCTGATTCATTCCGTTAGTGTCTTTTCTTTTCCACCCCTTGAAATATACTCTTTTAAGGTTACCTGGAAATGCCTGTTTTAATTCATTTCCAAGAGCAAAATGTTTACTTATATCAAAGCATAATGCTTTTATATTCAAGAAAAGATGTATTCTGAAAGGGGCTTGAGCTCTTATAAGTTTTAGATATCAGCAAGTAAACGGAAGCGGACAAGTATTCAAGAAAAGATGTATTCTGAAAGGGGCTTGAGCTCTTATAAGTTTTAGATATCGGCAAGTAAACGGAAGCCGACAATGTGATGGATTATATATTTAGATAGGAATCTGAAGTTTACTGTCTTCACTTGTGAGACAAATATGAGTGGCATTTTGAATGTGAGTTTAATTGTCGGCATGTGTAGAACAGGATTATATGTGAAGAACAGTACAAATGTACTATTTGAACTGGACAGGTCTTTATAGAACTAACAAGAGAAATTATCTACTTTAGGTTTCCCTTTTTTGGATGGAGAAGAAGGATTTATCATATTTTCTGTGCCAAGAAATTAATTCCAGTTTTAGAATTTTAGGTGGAGAAACACATTGATGTTGAAAGTTCACCTATTTATATCCTCTCACTTCATCATCTCATACCTGATTAACCTGACCCATAAAAGTTTAATTCACAAGTTCATGCCATATGCATTTTGTTGTCCCTGTAGCTCATTTTCAGCTGATTTAATGGCCAATATTTTGACTTCTCGTTGGTGATCTATTTATCTCAGTGACGAATCAAATCTTGATATGTAATTGCTGACTTATGTTGAGTAGAGGATGTAGTGGCAGCTACTGAAAGTGGAATATCAGAAAGACAAGGAAACATAGAGAAAAAGGAGTTGATCATGTATTATCTTGGGTAGGATTAATTGGAGTTCCTTTCGAAATCCAGATAACAGTCAGTGATATACTTTTAACGTGCAGTTGGCAATTAATTATCATTCTAAATACCAACCTCCAAGAGTTTCTTGAGAAAACACGTGGCGAAAACCTTTTGGACGAGGACGTTTCGAACTCTTTCTTACTAAATTTCGAATTGATCTTTTGGGACATCATAGACGGAACAAGTATGAAGTACCACATTTATTCATAACGAATGAAAGCTAGTGCAATTAATGCAGATCATTCCAATGAGCCGATCTTTTATCCATGGCATATATTAACACGAATAAGAAGTTTTATATTTGTGTCCTTATCTACTTTGGGCCTACTGTTCCCACCACTTTTAGTGTGGGGTAGGGATACGTTCCTATTGAAGTTTTTTAATAATTTGTTCTCTGCCTTAAATATAAGCTAGTGCATTTAAGTGGCATGTGCAAGACAAATTTGAAGTCCTTCAAAAGCTGGTGAAGACCAATATTGGTTTACAAGTGGTGTATAGCCTGAGAGTCGTCATCCCCAAGTATTAACATATATCTTTACATTGTATTCATAATTGACTTCGTAAATGATTATCCATTCTCTAATACCTAGGTGGTGTGTATCTTTTAAAATTTCCTTTATTCTCAGTTTGTCTAGATATTCATCATCATCATCATCATCAACTGCACCTTATCCCACTATGTGGGGTCGGTGGTGTGAAATTTATAGTGTCAATTAATTGTCTAAAATTAGTTAACACTACAAATTCACACAAAAAGCAAAGTGGCAAAGTTTTACAGTAAATTTGAAAAGGATTGATTGTTTAAGGTATGTCCAGAACAGGTGAAAGTCTTAGCATTGACGGATCATGATACAATGTCTGGAGTCCCTGAAGCCATGGATGCAGCTCGCAGATTTGGCATCAAAATCATTCCTGGTGTTGAAATTAGTACAATTTTCTACTCAAGGTAACTGTTTCTGGTTCATTTCCTTCTGTTTAACATAATAACAAAATTTGTTTTCAGTTTGCTTGATCTAGCCATGTGCATAAATATAAAATGGAGTCAATTACAAAAAATACCCTTTTTACTCTAATTACAAAAGAAGCCCTACTGTCTTTCAAAATTACAAATACCTCCTTATACTTGTTACCTTTTTACAAATTGCGCCTTCTATTGGGGATATATTTGTTAAGTAAATACAAACTGAAGGGGTGTTTGTAATACCTTAAGGGGGTATTTGTAATTTTGAAAGATAACGGACCTTTTTGTAATTAAGCTAAATCTCCAAAGTAGTTTTTGTAATTTACCCTAAAAAATAAACAGGATTCTATAATGTTATAAAAGTATCTATGAATATCTACTTGATGTTTGTAAAAATGACTTGCAGAGGGGACTCAGGGCCAGAAGAACCTGTTCATATCCTTGCATATTACAGTAGTTGCGGACCAGCAAAATCTGCGGCATTGGAGAAGGTTTTAGGGGATATTCGTGAAGGCCGGTTCCTCCGTGCAAAGAACATTGTCTCGAAGCTTAACAAACTTAAGTTGCCTGTTAAATGGGAAAATGTTGCAAAGATTGCAGGAAAAGGTGTTGCTCCTGGCAGGCTTCATATTGCCCGCGCTATGCTTGAAGCAGGACATGTCGAAAATCTGAAACAGGCTTTCACCCGATATCTTTATGATGGCGGGCCTGCCTACTGCACGTAATATTAATCTTTTTAGTTGAATTAGTTTTCGATAGTTTTCTAGAAGAATGGATACTGAATTGTTTTGCTCTTGTTTGTTTCAGGGGAAGTGAGCCAGTGGCAGAGGAAACGGTGCAATTAATACGTGAAACGGGAGGTGTTGCAGTGTTGGCACATCCATGGGCATTGAAAAACCCTGGTGCTATAATTAGAAGACTGAAGGAAGCAGGCCTACATGGTATAGAGGTTTATAGAAGCGACGGCAAGCTGTCAGGTAGATAATTCCTTTATTTTTTTGTTGGTATTGCAAAACTCAGGTGCATAGATGTTTTATACCGTGCTGTTTTTTGTTTTTTTAACCTATGATGATGACGGTGTTGGAATTTCATCTCTTTTTTCCTTTGTACGAAGGTTGCCACATGAAGGACATCCGGCATTAATACTTTGCTACTTTGCTTTTTGCATGAATTTATAGTGTTAACTAATTTTAGACAATTAATTAACACTATAAAGTATAAACTTCATGCCAAGTTTTGTGGATAATATTATTGTCCTAGTTAATCTAGGCTTTTGCATGTGACTTATGTTGACATTTAGAGCCGACACTTTGTTTGTGTGCAGTATACAGTGATTTGGCGGATGCGCACGATCTTTTGAAGCTTGGAGGATCTGATTATCATGGGAGAGGGGACAACACGAATCCGATGTGGGAAGCACGAGCGTCCCGTCTTAATCGTGCATGAATTCCTTAAAGTGGCTCGACCAGTCTGGTGTAACGCCATACGGGACATTCTTGAAAACTACATCAAAGATCCATCAGACTCAAATTTGCAACATATTATAAAATTCGGAAAGACCAAGGCTTCAAAACTTAAATCGCCTTCCGGAAGTGCTAGTGAGTTGATTAACCAGTGTTTGTCATTGTGGCTGTCGAAAGAAGAAAGAGAAAATGCAGAGTTCGAGACGATCAAGCTGGAGCTCGATCGGGCACAGGTTGTCTGTGGAGAGTTAGAAAGTAAGTAGCTTCACATGGGTATTTTTGTTCTCTTTTTCCTCCCATACATCAAAAGTGATTTGTCCACAGATTTATCAGAGAACAAGCATAGTTTTTTTTTTTTTTTTGCTTATATATTCATTTTAAACCAACTTGTAACTATAGTTTTGAAATTTTCTGAATAGAGTTTTTTCTTGGAGTTAGATGGAGCCATTGGTAGGAACATGACATTTTTTTCCTCTCAATACCTTGTTCAGTTGTGAACGGGTTGTCAGCTTGGTTCGGCTAGCCCAGGATTTTTTTTAAAATATTTTTAGTTTTGTTAGTTTCCTTTTTTTTTTTCTTTTCTAAAGCCTTGTATGGATGTGTTTCTAAGTCCAATTTCTAGTTTTGGAAAATGATTTCCGGACTTTGCTGATTTTTGCGTGTGAATTGAGAATATGTTTGAATTGTTTTCTGTATTTCTATTATGCTATATATTTGGTTATAGTTTTTTTTGTGCATTTCTGACATATAGTTGTGTGATTGTAGTGAAAAGTTGTTTGGTTATAGTTTTAACTTTTTAGTGATAAATTATACTTTGCCTCTTAGTGTTCAAGTTTTTTTTTTTTCCACTTTGCCTCCTAATTTTTTTTTGTGTTACTTTACCCCATGAACTTAGTATTTTTCTCACACCATATCCCTTAATTATGGAGGTGGTAAAGAATACAAAAAATGTTAAGTTGAGAGGGTAAATGTCACAAATAAAAAGTTTGTGGCAAAGTGCAAAAACTCGCATAGTTTAGGGGGTTTAGTATAATTAATACAGAAATCATTTTTAATCCTAGTTTTTGAAATGTATTTTTACATAGATTTGCGAGATTATTGTGAGAATTTGTACTGAAAATGAAGAGACTTTATTTTCATTGATGACTCCCTAAACAAACATAAATTCCGAATAGTTCGGAATATTTGGAAATTGAAAATGGCATTCGAAAGCACAACCATACATGACTACATGTTTAGACTTGATTTTTTCGTTTTGTTAAACTTATAAATATTTTGAATTTTGTCCTATATTAAATATTTTCTAAGTTGGTTAATATTTCATCTTGTAAAAAATACATGATAATTAATTTATTACATTAAAAAATAACAAAAAATAAAACTTATTTCCACAAACTAGTTAATTTCAATAAGATTGATTTGCTCACCGTTAAGACATTAGTTGAAAGCAAAAGAAATGGCATCTCACAATCATCACAAGCCAGGATCTTCAACACATGAGGCAAATAATAGGTAAATAATGCAGAGTGTAGAACAATGGCTAAAATTCTCACATAATACAGAATATCAACAATGTTAAGACACAACTGCAAAACTGTCTGGAAAAAAAGCAGGGTGTTTTTAAGATCAAAATATGGAGCTGATATGCTAGCATCTTCGTTAATCGAAGTCGTTAGTTACATTTTGATGTCACGATTGAAGCCTCGTCCTCAGCTTGATCGGTTAAAGATTTTTCCTGCTGTTCTGTATACCTCCACAACTGAGAGCTCAAGCCCAACACAATGATTGTGAGAAATACCAGTCATCCCCTTTAGCTGCCCTTTTTTCTATTTCTTTGTTTCATGATAAGTTACAAACTTCATCTCAGTTTCCCAATTTCCATTTTCTTCTTTATGGCCTTTTGACCGTGGTAAATGAAGGAATCCACTATTCCAGCAACTGTGAATATACCTGGAAAATTAAGATAAAATTATAGCTGTTATAATCTGAAACTAGACATGAACGGCATTAGGGCCGAGAAGTAAATTTCCATAATTATTTGTTAACTATGATCTGGCAATATGAATTCCCAAAGGTAGTAACAATTTGCAAATGAGGCATCTGGGAAATGTATTCTGAAGGAGCTTTTCCCATTGATTGCCAGAAAATTATATCCATGGTAGAAATCTCAATTTTTTTAAGTAATTTGATCAATCATCCAGCAATATAAAAATCATAAAATGGAAATAAATTCGTTTATTGCGTTTTCAGTACTTGATAAATATGAAAATGAGATTACCTCCGACTATGGCACAGATATGTGTGAGGAAGTGTAGGAATGATGCATGCTCCTCTGTGAAAGTCACCTGTAACATGCAAACACATTTTTTTTACATCAATGCACATATGAACCACTATCCTAGAAAATGCTTACATTCTTGCCAGGCTCAGATACTTTATTTGCATACTAGTGTATGCGCACATGCGTATTTATTCTAAATCAAAACTGAAGCTCTTTGCATAAAATTTTACTTGGGATGAACATTTGATTTTACTCTACTGAAGCAATAATACTAACCTTTATGGGAGAAAGGTCATAAAAGAAGAAAACTCCCGGAAGGGATCTGAAATGGTCCTCTTCGGAACTCTTGTAATGCTCGGTCACTGAGAACTGCATAAGCGGTAGTTATATTATAACACGAACAGACAAAAGATGCTATGATTCAATGAGATTTCCATCTTGAAAGCCTCAAGTACCTGATTTGACTGAATGGTATGGCCTCTAATGTTGGTGTATATGGTTGGAACCACCTGCACAATTCAGCCAAACACTTAAGACTTCTAAAACATCCAAAACACCCTCCGTATTGCTTTCGACTTAATGGGCCATAATAATGTAGTCACAAAATTCCCGTACAGCTAATGTACAGCACATAAATGTATTCACCATTTTCACCCTGCATCGGAATAAATGACAGGGGGGGGGGGGAGTGCAGGGAATACAACAGAGGATGTGAGAGAGAGGTTGACAAGAGGGAGGAACACTCATCATCATCATCAACTGCACCTTATCCCACTATGTGGGGTCGGTGGTGTGAAGTTTATAGTGAATTAATTGTCTAAAATTAGTTAACACTACAAATTCACACAAAAAGCAAAGAAGCAAAGGGAGGAACACCGACCTTGATAAAATACTGATACACTCCATTTGGCATTTCTTGCACCCACTGTACCCTGAACCAATAGGATGTTTATTAATGCTCACAATATAACATAATAACCATAAACAAAAAACAATCTGTCAGCTTTTCTCAAGGTTTCTATTTTTAGGTAGGGATCTGGAAAAAGTGAAAGTTCTTTTCACAATACTTAATTCTAGGGTAAATATGAACTCAAAGGATTAGTATGACAGATAAATGTCATGAAAATAATTAAATTTATCACGATCAAATGTTACAAACTATAAAAGGTGAAGTGTTGAAAAATTCGACAGCATCATTCTTCAAATGGAACTTCCAACTTTGCCATAGTTATTAATGTGCCTGTGACAAGGCAACAAGCCGAAAACAACTAAAAAACATGTTATATTCTTCTAAAAATCAAACTATAAAAAATAATATCATATCAAACAATGATAAACTATCTCAAACAATATCAATTATCAAGCAACAAAAGCACAAGTCAAATAGTCAATAATGTCAACAAGCAACATCACAATTAGCAGTCGCCTATCGCCCCTCGGAAAGGCGACTCCGAGGCGATAAGCCATTGCCTATGGACTAGGCGTGGCCTAAGTGAGGCTTTAATAACTATGGTCAATTCCAATAATTAAATGTAGTGGCCACAATTCAACATTGGTAATAGATTAGGCTAACCCTTGGGGTGCTTTTGTAATAATCATTTAACTTTATGCACACAAATTTGAAGAAAAATTACCCATCCAGCGGATTGACAATTCCAGGAATAGAATCTCCAAATGATAACTTGTTAATCTTGTGGCTTATCTGCAAGGCATTATGATGAAACCAGAACAATGATCAGTGTAAAGAAGTGTGATTAGGAAATGCAGGATGTAGATAGGTTAAAATGAGAATATTACAGCATCTGCAATAGGAAATTAACAGATTCTTACATTGTAACTTTCTGTTTGTAAAGCTAGCAAATCGAGCAGATGGAGATTTTGTTGATGAAAGCTTTTACCAGGGGCAAAGTGAAAATTCCCAGCCACTTTGTTAACCTCCAGAGATCCATGTATATTACATCCTTCACCTTCTTCCTCTTTCACTTTTTGCACAAAACCTTCTCTTTTGCACTTAATACCAGAAACCATATCGAGAAGAGAATTATTTGATTGCAGAAGTAAGAAAAATAAGTGCGAGTGACATGATTCAGTTTGTGTTTTCTTGGTTTTCAAGATACTTGAACAAACATTCGAACATGAACAGTTGCTGACCACCATTATCCACCAATTGTGGCATAGCCATTTAATGGGCGTTTATAATAACTGGTTCAATTTTTTTGGGAGATGGATTGGTCACTATACAAACAAACAGTTAGTCCTACATATAGAATTTATGTAACCATTTATGCATAGCAACTTCCTTCAATCTCCAACAGTGAATTTTAAACGCGCAAACCACATATCGTCTGGTGTGCAGATATACAATACCAAACTTAATTAGGCAAGCTGTAAACTGTTGCAATAAAACTTCTCTTAAGGGATGTGAAGATGAAATGTGTTTGCTTTTGAAGAATGAGACTGATAATTTTTAGCAGCTATATTGTCTGGTTGAGTTAATTAAGATGAATACGAAACCAAAAGCTTCATGGATTGGTAGGCTCAACCATATACGGGAATCGCACTTTTTTGTGGTATATCTCAGGGAAAGACAAACTGTTACCGTCTCCAAATGCACAAGACACAACAAAAGCTAAACAAGCGAATAGACATAATAATTGAAGTTATTGATAAATATAGTCTAATGAGTATCCCTAATCATCTGGTGCTTCAAACGAACCATGCATGATTATCACATTGTAGCACCTGCAATGTACAGTTATTCCATATATGTGAAACTTAATGGTATGTTTTGCAAGAATATACTCTGATTAGACATTAACTACATCACCAATGCTTCTCCGATAGGAAAAAAAGCCTCACAATTTGAACAAAATCATGCCAATTAATACCAATCCCCACAATTATCGCAATAATTTAAGTCTTTTGGCAGGGCTTTTAAAGTGAAATCAGTTGTCACGACTTGTATTAGAGTCTCTCAGCCAGCCGATAAGCAGATCCATTGATGTATAATTTTTTACCCACCAGATTGCATATGTTCAAGTCAGATATAGTGACAATTTTCAACTCAATAAATGTAAAGCTTAACAAGGTTCTAAATGGTGTCATCTCATCTTTTAGTTGGAGTGCGTTCTATTAAACATGTATATCGATTTTTACAAGGACCTCCACAAGTCACCCTATTTAAAAATCAAATCCCAACATGATCTACACCCAGCAAAGTCTTGACTAATTACCATATACTGAGGTTACCCAAGCCCTCGAGTGCAGGCTATACCACCATTTACTAATTCAACCATTTACTAATTCAAACGACTGAACTCTAATCAATAGAAGAAACAAAGACTAAAGCACAGTGCATGGCCACAAGGCTTGGCATCCTAAGAGGTACAAGACGGCGAAAAAAATTGCATTTAAGACAGGATAGATTGTTGCAAGATTACACACTAAATGAATCACTCAGACTAGCTCAATCCAAAGAAACAACTTCTTGATGCAATGACTGTAGTCCTATGATTTCCTGCAACTCAAGTCCAAGATAAAAGCATTCGATTGATAAGCACCATAAGTTGAATTATTTAATCAATTGAGACCTCCAAGAAGAAAAAAATTAATTTCCTGCATCTAGAAATAATTTTTTAACTAATTCTGGTTGCTCTATTAAGATAAAAGAAAGTAGTGTCCCATCAACCTGATCAATCAAATCTGTATTTGTCAGTCCCCATCCTCTCTTTCGATATGCTTCACGAACCTCTTCACATGAATTACAACAGTCATCATCAGACTGCAAAAATAAAATTATAAAGATTAACCATAAACCAATCTGGATAGTCACTAAGATGATTGGGGCAGCATATAAAACATAGGGATCACATAGCAGCATTTTAAAGAAAATAAACATAAACATGAGAAAAATGTCAATCAACAAAAAAAAAAAGCCACAGGAGGTATCAAATCTATTTTTCATCAGTTCTACCTCAACAGCTGAAACAAAAAAAAATGAAAAAAAAATGCATAATCCTATGAAATCATTTTGAATTTCAGCTAAACCTCTTTCGAGTTTTTCCTTGTAACAACCTAATGCATCTTATGGTCTCAGGGAGTTGGGTCCGATTGAACCAACAACGACAAAACTAAATGAAAGTCACTTCCTAAGCAAATGTTTAATCCTCTGAAAGAGTTTCATACTTTCATATAATGACAAGCATTCAATCAATGCTAGCACAAAAAGTGCCAATTTACATAAAACTTCTCTTTTCATTCTGGTAAGTTAGTACATACAAAGGAAGCACCCAGAAAATAACATAAAATAAAAAAAATGTGCAGATGGCCAAAATAGGGAGTGGTCCCTCTCACTTTTATATCAACATAATATACAAGAGTATTGTAGGAAACTGCATGACCAAAAGTCAAAAATGTGCTGGTGCGCATGCAAAGGAAAAAATAGTTACAGAAATCTTTAATCAAAGAACTATGTTTTCATCTTCGTTTTTTTTTTTTTTGGAAATATATTATGCATCAGACAGTCAGATGATTTATGAGGTGAGAGATAATGGAAATAACATGAAAAATGGTCATGAACCAACCATATATGGTCAATCTAGCTCTGGAAGTGATATTATGTTATCATAATTCATCGATACATGATTCCAAATACTTTTTACCCAAATGGCAGATTATCCAATTTATCTGTTTCTAGCTCAGCTTTAGAAACACATGAAAATATAGAAGAAGACACTTAAAAACAATAGCAATACCGTTTCTGCACCAAAACATGAACCACAGTATGTCTCATTGTGCTCAAGCCTGCCGCCATGTCTCTGTAAAGGCCTCTCAATCTGAAATTAAAATATCCAAACATTATATGGTGTGAGAGAGAGAGAGAGAGAGAGAGAGAGAGAGAGAGAGAGAGAGAGAGAGAATGCAAACTAAAAAAAAATTGATATGTGTAAGGAGTGTGTTAACAAAAATAATTTGTGGAGGATAAAAGCAAAAGGAAGCCATAAAATCCAACACACTGCAAGGGAGATTTATTATCTCCACTTGAAGAAATGATATGCGCAAAAGCATTCATAACCAAAAATATTCACTCTAGAAAATTTAAACAAATGCCGTAAAAGTAGCAATATAGAGCAAAGAAAACGATTAAGATCATATAATCAGTAGCATATCGTTTACACAAATTAAATCATAATTCCAAATGCCATATGATGCTAGGGACTATTTATAAGGGTATAATCTACCATCTGATGCAAGCTTTTGGTGATCTTGGAATTGGCATGTGTATGTGAGCTTATATCTATGTCGACTGCCAGGACCATGAATTCCAAGTCCTATACAATAACCACCACCACCTCAGGAATCAGAGCCACGGCTACACAGGTGATATAAGGTTTTCAAGAACAAGTTTTTCCAGCCACTAAGAGCCCAGGGGCATTAAGAAACAGAGTCTCCAATTATGACTAATCCCTGGCTAATAGAGAATCAGATTGTTCGTTACAAATGTGGTAGATTAGCCATATAAACTCCAAGCCAAACCCTTTTCCACTATTGCTCTTTTGCAATTAATTGCTACAATACCCTTTTATCAACAATGCAGTCACATGGAAACATTGGTTGTATATGAAGCTGCTAGAAAAACATTAGTTGCCTCTGCATCATCTTTCTACCATGAATAGGGAACCAATCACAAAGATATACTTTATCATTTAGGAAATTCACTGGCGTCAACTGGAACTCCTCAAAATTTTCCACAAGTTTAATCTAAAGAAGCACAATTCAAGTACATCGTGTTCTTTCTGGCATATGGCTTCTTCTTCTATTCATGCAGCTAATCTCAAGTAAACAATGTAGGTAAGATTGATTTGACAAATAAAAGACCATGAAGCTGCCTCATATGATAGATGACTACAGCATTCAGCAAAGACACAAAGATAATATCATTAGGGGAACGTACATTCTATGCTGCATATGAACCCTTTGATCATGCAATGATGATGCATCAGCAAGTACAGGTACCCAGAAATACAGTCTCTTGTCATTTAAAGAAAGAGGACATTGTGATTGAATCTTATTTTTCAAAACAATTATATTCATGTAATTCAAAATTCGGGAACAAATTGCAGCATGCTTAATCAAGTTTACAAGGAAAAGGTGGAATGTGCTGTGCTCATACTCTGATATCAACAGCTAGTTCATTTACCAATACAATATCAAAACAAATTCTAGTGCAAATCATGACACAAACACATGGCAGGGGATAACCGTGGAGATTAGAAATAGAAAAATTGAGGACATGATAGCTCATGGACAAATGTAAGACAGTCAAGTTTCCACTTACCTTGGGTGCACCAATTCCATCTTGTCGCACTTCTATCACATTACCATGAGAATCAATTCTTTTCTTGAAAATATCATGTCTCTGCAAGTTTAGTGAAGCATACACAACCAATTATTCAGAGTAAAAGTTCGGAACTATAACAAGGTTAGAATGTCAAACAACAGTCAAAGCAGCAAGCTTCACACTAAAAGATTTTCAAATAATGAAAACAAACTGAAAGAATCTAATGCATCGCATACTATGTCCAGATGTCGCTCCCCACTGATATCCATGGCATCAAGACTCAGCAACGTACATGGAATAGCAGGAAAGGTTACGTCAAACTGCATTCATATTAAGACGAAGGTAAATCTCACATTTGACTGAAAATTTTGAAACCAGAAATGAGTAATTGGTGATGCACAAGCTTCAATCGAAGCACGGTCTAGTCTATTTGGGAGACTAAACTACCTTGCATCAACAAAATTCAACTTCCAGAAGATAAGACCTATAAATGCAATATCATATTGAGTCTGAACATATCATGTCAAATGAAAATTTCTGTGGTATTTGACAGAAGACAGTTATCTTACATTGATACGTAATTTTCCTCCCCTAGAAGTGTCTACCACAAGCTTTGATTCCGTCACTGTGTGGAGATATAATCCTGCAAGTAAAGAGGCAAGTAACTATGATATCCAATCTAAAGTAAAATGATTAATGCAACTTCTAACAGAACAGGTTCAAAATATTGTCCTCTGCTTAATAATAGACATTGCCTCACAAATAATGATAGCAAAAAGATATCACTACTATATGAAAAGTTGCAGCACAGTGGCATAATCTTGGTTTAACAAAACACAAAACATTGTTGTAAGATCACAATGTAAAGATCACTTCACCGGAATAATTTTTTTTGAAATTGTCAAATTCCAATTCCACAAAACAACTGTCATCACACAAGACATCGTTCATCAAAGACCAATATACGATCTTACGAACTAGGGGTCAGATTAACATACATTTCATCTTTAAAAAAGCTTCGTGAAATTAATCTGAAAATGCTATTACTGTTCTGATCATAAATACTGGAATAGACTTGCGTTGAGTTTCTGCAACAATTTAGGTGATAGAGATAGTAAATACTCCAGGAACTGGCCTTCTACATAAAACATTTATCAACTTAATCATCATACTTAACTGGATACCAAGCTCTGGGGAATTACTAATAACTTTTTCTCTGTTCCTATTCCACATTTTGCTGTCACCTGACCAAAATCAAATGGCTTGTCATTTCATCCATATTTAGATTTTCCACAATCTTGGTCTACAAAGGAAACAAGTCTTCCCATCTGCTTCTATACTTCTAACTGCTTCCTTTGATCCTGGTGTCCAGTTTACATTTTAACCCCTAACTTATATTACTTCTTATTAGTTTAATATCAGCACCAAGCCAGAGGCCATAGCATCCATCATCCGAGTAAGAACTATTTCTAACCACAATATGTTCAAGTCAAAACATCACTTGATTTAGTTTATATTTACCAATGCAACACAGCTTGACTGTTAGCTCCAAAGAAGAACTTCAAAAAATACGACAAAGTATCAATTTTGTCGGTAGATCATACGTGAGAATTTTATCAATGCATATGTAATATTTAAGAGCAGCACCATCTTCAGATACCAAAAGAAGGAAATCGCATTAGAATAAGCTACGACCTGTAAAGAGACAAAAGTGCATAAATTATTGTGTTGGAGATTGAGTATAAATTATCTTGATGAAGCCACAAAATTCTACTCTACTGATATCAGTTCAAGTCTAATCCCAAAGTTCTAGCTTGCACGACTAATATAACTCTACCAGATCTATGCATAAATCTCACATCTTCATTTCCTCTCAAAGTCCTATCTGGGCATTTTCCCTTACGTCCTATAAGCATAACTAGTAGTTCGTCAGCCTAATTCACCACTACCACAATTGCCATTCGATAAATCATATCCAAAATTTTCAAGCACTAACCCCACAAAAATAGAAAGAAGATGCCCATTATTTCTGTCCTTGAGAAAAATTATCAAAATTAACACTTTATAATCCCACAAATAGACACAAAATAATCCCTGCATTTCTGAAACCCACGGTAGAACTAAAAATCAGTAGCAAAACAATACAAAACAAAATAATAGTACTTGAAAATCAAAGAATACATACTGAACTCAGAGAGGAAAAGTAAAGCAATGACGATGGAGGAGGCGAGCGTGATAACGCCACCAGATAGTGTACGGCTGTAGAAATCCTCATTGACTTTCGGATACGCATCCAAATTCCGCAGCTTATTATACACTTTATCCATGACCAATTCACACAGACCTAATTTTCTCAATAATATAATTTCTCCAGCCCCAGAATTTCTTTTTCCGTTTCTTGATTTACAATTTTTGCGGAACGATTTGATGATTTCTGGGGCGAACGCAGGTGGCCGGCAACGGAGAAAGGAGGAGGAGGGTTTGACTGTGAAGGAAGAAGATGTTTTACGCTTGTTTCTTTTCTTCTTCTTTCTATTTATTTATTTATTTATTTATTTTTCTAAGGAAAAGAAAAGAAACAACCTTTGGTTTCTACGAAACGTAGGAAGATTTTTTTTTTTTTTTTTTTGGTAAGTTTGAAGAACTGGTTTGGAATGTTTGGTTCATTTTCTTTTTAGTAAATTGCAATGTGAGACGATGATTTTGCGAAAGCGTCGGGGAATGATATGGATGAATATCAACAATAGTGTTCAATTATGTCCCTTATCAATCCTTAAAAACGCTATTCTCAAAAAAAAAAAAAAAAAAATTCCTTAAAAACGTCAATAAATAGTTTCATGGAAAATATTTCAGAAATACTGATATTAATTTTCATACAATATAAATTACATTTTATTATTAAATCTCGAAGCATATTTTCATAAATGAGACCAAGCATGCACAACTCTTCAGAACTCCGTCTCTAAAGTCCTACAAGATGTGCCACTAAGGGCTCGTTTGGTTGAATGATGGTAATGTGCATGATTAATTCCCATTTCATTTTCCAGCCTTATCATATGGACACAATATGTCCTGTTATCATGTTTGTTTGATGAATTGTGATACATGATACAAAGGAAATGAATGGAAAAGACATCCCACCCCTATAGTGGGATATGGTATCACTAAATGAGCATGATAAGGAACCGGACCTTGTCTTTTTCATGGGTCCAGTCATGTTGAACCAAACAAAACAATATGCTTGATTAATAACAAAAGTGGTTGATATCCCTAGCATAAACCCCAACCAAACAAGCCCTAAGAGAACAACATTGGTCTAATGTCAACTAATTGAGATATATCCCTGTGACTTGAATCATGACCACAAGGATCATGAAACCTCCTCCGTGCCACTAGGAGAATGACAACTTGTTTTAAAAAAATTTAACATCCAGTATATATATATATATATAAACTAGCAAGCAATGTGAAAACCTCAGTTTTGTAAAATTTGAGATAGTATACATGATAATCAATTTTTTGTTACCAATATTATTGTTCACATATAGAAAACAATACTTATATAATTGTTGTGTCATGTCGAAGTGAACCCGTAAATGATGGCCCATGTAAATTAAGGACTCGACTAAGATAATCAGTGGTCGATTGTCCGGTGGCGACGCATGACATACATATGAGGTTGGCAACAATGAGCGAATGTGAAAGTCAAGGCCGTCTTGCCCACATAAGTCCAACCTTGAGGCTCTTGATTAGAGGGATCATGCATCACTAACTATCCAGGGTGACTTCTAGCGCAAGATATCCAACTAGAATAAAAGAAATTGTGTGTTTGAAGATAATCCTAATCATCAAGGATGCCAGGATGAGTGTGACTTACCTATCAAATCACATCATTATGACGCTGACAATTGATTCCTTAAATGAAGGATATTAGTAACGTCTTACCTCTACCGTCAAATGATTATACATCGAGACTATTGTTACTCCTTACACTTAGGTTAATTCTCCCACCACAAATACCCACATTCAATCTTTGAAAAAAGGCTCACCAACTTTGTAATTTGAACATTAAAAACCATTTATTATCGGACCAAATTTGAAAGGATTAAGACTTCCAGGTCAACTAAGAATCCCTTTACTAGCTTACACATGACTATTATTGAGACAAAGATCTCCAACTCAGCCTCACCAAGGTAAACCACAAGATAGTTCGACCCCTCATCGCCGCCACCAAGGTAAAGCTGCGGGATATGTACGACTGACTAATGTTATGGTATGGTCTCATCGACGTGGATCCTCTCAGCGTTGGCGAACGCAGTCGGAACTTGGAGGGTGCGAAACCTATTTTGAAGACATATATAATGAATTTTTCTTCAAAATTTTGGGGGTGGCAAATATAATTTTTCATTAGTATAGACATACTTTTAAAATAAATAACAAGTAGAAAAATTAAATTTTGAAAAATTTTGGGGGACCAGTGGCCCCCACTTGCCTCTCTAGTTACATCATTCTAACAAGGGTAAAGATAACAACTAACTATGTCCAACCCCTAAATCTAATAATAGTTGATCTCTCCGAATCAAATTCACGCAACTCACAATTTGATGGACTAGAAATTTGAAACCCCTTCACCCCACAAGACTTTGAGTCCTTTGTGGTGACCATATATAAACTAAGCCCCTGTTTCCTTTTACCATTTAATACTCTCACTCGTAGATTGTTAACCAACCATACATTTTCTTCGTTTGACATAACAACGTCAACAATAGTCCTTTAAGAACATATTATAATATGTTTAAAATTAAAAAGAGATCTAATAAATCTTAGTGCTGCCTCGGACATGTAGCGAATTCCAGTCCATATCCAATAGAATCTCTAGAGGTTAAGCCCGTGTCTTTAAAATTCCAATTTGTCATCATTTCTAAATTTTACCAAACATATTGTCAATTTAAGAGAATAATTTTATTAAAAATATGTCTTTTTTTTTAAAAAAAAAAGGAAAAAAATAAAGAACCCTCACCAGGCGAATAAAACCATATATGAGTGAGGAAATTAGAAATCCCATACTTTATGGTCCATTCGGAAATAAATATCACTACCATAAGATTATAACATCACATGTTTACCCATTTCACTGCTATATCATTACTGCATCGTCGGCATCCATTAGCAAATAACCCATTTGGATCTTCGAATGTTGGACACTCCTGGAAAGGTTTGTGTAATTCCAACTAAAGATAATATGTACAAATTATCAAGTTAGAAATGGACATTAGATTTAGGAGACATAAAACATAATTAGGTAAAATATATGGGGTGCCTTAATATGGAACAATACTCAGAGCAGCTCCATGAAATTAACTCAAATGGATATAACCAGCGGATGCAGCCAGTTGACTTGCTTTCAGAATTACAGCCATGGCAACATACCAAAAAAAAAAGGTAAATATGTGAAAATGTAAACCAGAAAGTAAGGTATATGACAACAGAAAGTAAGGTATATGACAACAGAAAATTTGAGATCATATACATGGACATTTTGACTCTGAGAAAGCAATATTTTCTCGGAACTATTGCAGTTATCGGTCAGAGTCCTTCTCTATTTCGGAGGCGGTTTCTTCACAATTAACCAAATTCTCAACCATTACAGGTGGACTTGTGACAGATCCACGAACCTACTCATGAAACAAGTATACACTGCCATTAAGAGATCACATTGATTGACATATGAAAGAGAGGGGAAGGACCATTTGCATCAAAAGCTTACCGCACTAGCTGACTTGAACGGCAATGAGTCGTGAGCAGGCATGGGAGATGACTCTGAAGGCCTATGAAATAATAAATGTGCGATCGAGCGGTCTATAGGATTCGTATCCGTTTCTATATCCATGAAACTGTTGCACCCAAAAGGGAAATCATCAGTGAGCGCCAGTTAGCATAGAAATAGAGGGGATGGCAATGGGCCTGGTATGCCTGGACCAAAGACCCGACCCACTAAGATTTTTAAGGACACAGACCCGGACCCGATGGGTAGATGGACCCACTAGACTCATTTATAATTTTAAAAAAAATTATATATATTTACAAAAACTACTAAAAGTATATATTTTTATAAAAGTTTTTTAACTAATAAAAAAATAAATGGTTCGGGTCTGGTTCTAAAATGAAGAACCCATACCCAAACACAATTATTCTGTAAAACCCCGTCCCAAATGGGTCTATTTGACAGGACTCTGACAGAGGCAAAAAAGCATCAACGTTTGCCGCTTAGTTTGGCATAAGAATGATTCTCGAGTCTAGGTTGATGCATGAAATTAACAAGCTTACGTTGCAACAAAAAACAGCTTTAAGATATCAGAAAAGAGATCTCATACTTGTTTGTTCCTTCAGCCATGAATGCCCCACTAGCATCACTTTCATCCCCACAACTGCCATTCAAGTTTGCATGGTTATGTCTTTGTTCAGCACTCCGAGCCAGACGGTATAAACTGTCCCTTATGCATATCTTTGTTCTCAAATCCAACTAGTTAAAGAATGTCAACCAAAATTAGTTTCAATATATTTGAATATTTAACAAGATAGAGCACTGTTAATTTACAAGAGAGTCTGAAGTTGACGAAACATCGAGATGATTCAATCTGTAATAGGGCAGAGTATATATCTGGGTTTGTAGCCGATATGGTAACATAAACCAATAGAGCTATCATCCATTGACCTTTAAAGTTTAACGATCTATAATATTATGCAGCAAGCCATTACATTTTGCTGCAAACAGTGCACAAAATATCTTCAATGCTTTGAGGTATTTGCACAATTTTTTTATGTCTGCATGACCATTCTCAAACCATGAACTGCCCTCAGGCATTTCAGACAGCCTTTCAACATCTCTTTTTAATCATTTCGCTAAGAAAGTGCTCATTCAGAATCCTTTCAAATTAGCATGCCAGGCATTCATGTATCACAACAGCTAAAACTCTAGCACTGTCTCTAGGACCTTACCACAACATGGGCCTATTTGTTGCCAACGGCTAAGTGACTAACCATGCAAACTACAAAATTCTAGAGCTGAAACGTTTAGTTGATAATACTAAGGCATAACGTGAAATTTGGTTTGGTCTTGTTGACTTCTTGTACATTTATGCACTCAGACACGAATTATTTTTTTTGTCCTTCATTGAAATAACTCTAACAGAGCACTTTTGGATAAACATGCGGTTAGATAAGCTTGTAATATACTCGGATGTCAGAGAAATTTTTCACAATATTTAGGAGAAGTTAAACCTGTTCCATAACAAGCTGAAGCTGGTGAAAACTAGCTGCTTCCTGTGAAATATCATCCATGCCCGAACTCATAGTTGAGTTCTCTTGAATATGTGAGGAACCTAAGTCTGCTGGAATTACAAGGCTGACTCCTTCAGGATCACTATGATTCTCAGATTTATCTCCAGAATAGTGGACCGGTTTTCCTGTCAAGCCAGGATCAGCTATTGGAGCCTTCACTGTAGCACTTGAATTTTTTGAACTGCCATACACAGATCGACTACCTTGACGATTATGTTGCTTTTCTCTTTTTCCAATCACTGCTGGAGCAGCCACTGGAAATGGCGGGTCATGAGAACTCTCTAGGGATTGCAATTGGTTAGATGCATGTGAAGAATCTCTTGGTGTAGGGGATGTCAAGTCATTAGTCTCAGATTTGACACCAGATGGTGTCGGATTTACTGAAGTCAGATCAGACAAAGGACTATTATCTGAATGCACATAAGAAAAAGGGAGCTGCATAACTTCATTGGGCAGGTTGCTCATATAACTAAAACTACCATTTCCGAAGTAATGCTCTTTTCTTTTTCCGATTGACTGGTTCTGTAGCTTAAACTGCTTTTTATGTTCGTTGATCTGCAAAACACATCAAATACAAATTAAAAAGTGGTTCTGCTGTTTGACAAACTCTCGAAGACCGTAAATTGTCTATCAAGTCTGACATGCATAAACAGAACACAAACACTCTCCATCAATTTGTGAACAATGGGGTGATGGCAACTTGGCAAGTAGTACCTATTTGATAACGGTGAATAATGACAAATGAAATTCATTTTCCATTGAAATAAAAATAAATAATTTTCTTACTGGAACTTGCTTCCAGCAAGATATTTATCTCTGTGGCGAACAGTGTCTCAAACTACTCCGGTAAAAGATTAATGAGTCTCAAATGGGAAAGCAAGGCTCAATATCATAGACATATACTGACCTGTTCTGTAGGGATAAACCTATCTTTGGAATCGGCCATAGCGGGTCCAGTCACAAAAGACATATAAGAATCAGATTTCTCTGAGGTCCAAGAACTGTCTTTCGTCATGGCACAATCATTCATAGAATTGCTCTTTGGAGAGTCGTGGTTTCGCGAAATATATTCCACCGGATCTAGCTCAGGACATGGAAACTCAAATTCTGACTTCACCATGTCTCTAGAGTCTCCTATATTATCTGCTGATGTAAACCAACCCAACTCATCTTCTTTACTGGCCCCAAGCCCAAATGTTGAATCACAACTCCTGAATGCAGGGCACATTTATGAGCAAAATAATATGATAAGAATGAAAAACTCAATGATAAACCAGTTCAGCATTACCTAAACATCCTGTCAACATCTTCAAAGTTTCCTATTTCTGGCCAACCATAATACAAAAAATCACTTGAATTTTTGTCCTCTGTATTCTCGAATAAATCTAGATCATTGCCAGCATGAGTTATGTCACCAAGAGGATCACTGAAAGAGTTGTTATCAACTGCAGTGGTGTTGTCGCCAAGAACGGTATCATTTGCACAATATCCATCATTATTTGAGTCTGTTTTATTGCTTTTGAAGACATGATGAGATGACGTATTGTTTTCAGAAGCTATACTTGATGCTTCTTTGTTTGAGTTACTATCGGATGACGAAGGAAATACACCACTTGGGGAATGAGACCATGAATCTTTTTCCAACATTGTGTTCCTTCTTTTACTCAGAGATGAAAATCCCTCTTGTTCTTTTCCCTGATCAACATATCCAGCATAAGATCTATCTCCAGTACTATTTGAAATACTAGTTACTTCATGGCGATGTTTCTTGTGGCTATCACAGAGAATGGAATGGCCATCAGCCCGGTCAGAACTAGGATGGGGAACTATATGATCATCACTCTGACCGAAGTCATCCCAAACAATGTCTTCCAACTGTAACAGCAGTTACAGAATTTTAGCTGTAATACTGCATAGGATACTTCCATAAAATGAGTAAAACAATACTTAAACCCAAAAGTTACAGCAAACCGAGAAGAACATAAAAGTTGTGTGATAGAATCACAAGCGAATTATTCCGATTATGAATTTTAATGTGTAGAAGTATACTCGGACCATTATAGAACTAGTTGAAATGATGCAATTTAACCAACAGTAAACTTTTAATAATCAGAATAGAAGTGTGAATGCAAACCTTGAAGAGGCAGATTAAAGAAGGTATTGCCTAGCCTTTTAGCCATGTTTCTGGATATAAATCATCATTGCATACAAAACAAGTAATTAATGTCTGATTTGTCTGATCACCCTTTAAGGGATTATATATTATATATATTATACCATTGGCCCATGCATTTGGTGAGACCCAAGAGAGAGTACTGGATTTATTACCTTGCTAAGCATTAGCCAACACTTGCAAAATGTTCAAGCCCATGTTAACAAATAGGAGCTGACAAGGGCATAATAAACCAGACATACTATTATCCCCAGATTGATATAAGGAAAATATTATAAACTCTCCCACTAAAGTTCACCTCGTCCTTGTCACGTTTGGTCTACGGTCCATGACTTAATCTACAAGTTTAGGGCCACTCAATGGGAAGAACTAGCATCACAAAGGCAGCATCCATACCATAATAAGAATTCATGGTCAATTCTTCAATTTCATGTTTAGTTATCCAATATTTGGTGTTCAATGTTCATAAAGAACAAAAACGTGTTGGTGTTCATACTCTCTACACATCCAACAGGATGAAAAGGATTTAAAGATAGTATTGTTAGTAATATTATGATTCAATTCTATCAGATAGCGTTCTAGATACACATTTAGATTAAGACCAAAAACTATAAAACCATACGTATGTGTTGTCTCAAATTTATAGTTGCTAAATGAAAATAAATCATATTTCCTCCAAGTGTAATTGCTAAACACTACCTTACTTTTTGAGTCTGCTAAGTTGAAGAGTCAGTGATTCACATTGTTTTGATGTAAATATACTAACTTGACCCATTAAAAATAAATTGGTATGTGATAATTGGAAAAATATGTTTATTGACATATATGCTTAGCTTGGGAGACAGATACCTAATGTTGATCTTGACATGAGTACAAAGTATCAATACGGATATATTCTCTGAGAGTAACAAACATGCATATCGTGTGAAACTGAAGGCAAATTCCATGTGCTGTAACATTTTGTGGAGAACTTTCTATATCTCCTAAAAAATCAAATGAAGATGATTTTATGGACAACTCATTTAATAAACATGTAATTTGTGTGTCAGACGTATCTTTCAGTGAAGCAATGCTTTCAATTTTGTTCAAAACTTTTGTTGATAGGCAGCCAAAACAACCAAAAATAATAACACCACGTATATATTATGTATTAAGAGTTCCCCCTCTTTCCTTTTAGTTTCTTTACATGATATGTTACTAACATGACAATTGAAAACATAGAACTTACCTCATCCAAGCACAAGTCTGACATTCCTTCACGTATTCAGCCGGCACTCAAACTGTATGAAGTTTTCTTCATGCTTATGTACAAATCCTTCCTTCACCTCCGTTCACCAAATCGACCAAAGAAACAAGCAAACAAAAAAGAATATTAGGAGCCAACAACATAGAAATCACGAGCAAAAATAAAACTCAACTCCCTTGCACCATAAAACTCAAATCACGACGAATAAAACTCAACTCTCTCAGAGGATATCGTCAAATCCAACTCAACTGGCTCGAGTAATAGAAAAGGCAAATCAGGTCAAGATTTTCAGATTTTCAACTGAACCAAAAAGATAAATTAAACCAAAGAATGACTAGTTGCCATGAAAAAACTGAGGTTAAGCATACCCTTAAAAGTAATGAATTTATTCACATAAAAAAAACATCAAAATTAAAAACAGTTCTCATTTGATGTACCAAGGTTAAGAGGAAAATAATAGAAAATCAATGAAAAAAATAAGTCGTTGATTTTTTAAAAAAAAACTGTGAAAATAAATAAATATAAATAACAAGAGTTATCTTCACAAAAAAAAAGTTTTATCTTCAAGTCTGAATCTTTAACCTCTTGATTTCAATTTCAGACCAATCAAACAAATCTCGGATCAACGCACGCATCAAATAAGCTCAAAAACAAGTAAACAACTAAAACCGACAGCTAATACTCTACTAACTGTAGCTCGCCGGCTAACTCACCGGAAAACTCAATACTCAGCTAGAAAAATCCACAAAACTGACCGGAAACGTAATCTGCAAAAACTTCAGTTCAGCCAATAACCCTACTTCCGATTCTTCCGAGTCCCAAATCTAGGAGGTTCTAGAGACAAGAGAGAGAGAGAGAGAGAGAGAGAGAGAGAGAGAGAGAGAGAGAATAATAGCCTTTTTGGCAAAATGAGCTCTGGCAGAGAAAATTTCTTTGTTTTTCCTTTTTTTTTTTTCTTCGGGAGGAATATTTTAATCGTTAATAATTAAGAAAAAAGAGTCATGGAGGGACCGCCACGTGGCAAGTGGATCAATACAGAGGCGTCCGAGGTGACGGGTGGGTATCATAACTCGTGGACGAGAACGCGGGTCGGGATACGATCTCTTTCTGCGTTCTCATTGGTCCACGTGCATTCCGGGTTTACCCGAATCCGACTGCGCGTTGGATAAACTGGTGGGTATTACGGCGCGTGGTGGGGGCAACCAGGGGTGTCCACGTGGTAATTGGGCTTTGGCAGGTTTTTTGGTTGTTGCTGAATGCTGAGGCCCAAGGGGCAATGGATTAGGATTATTTTATTTTGAACATTTTTGTGATGGTGACTGCTAAAAAACATTTAGCCAATATCTTTTTTGTTTTAAGAAATTTAAATTGTCTGGACTGCATATATTTTTCACCTAAGAAAAGAAATTGACATAAAAACATATGGCTATAAGTCTTTAAATCATCACCGATCAAACCAGGTGAGTCGTTGGTAAGCGGTGATCAATCGGTCGGTTCAACCGCTCATTTTATCGATTTTAATTATTCTATATTGTAATTATTTGATTGATTGTCTATGCATGTATTATAGAGGTTTGTCCATATTTAGAATATTTTGATTGATTAGAATTCTTGTTTGAATTAGTTCAAATATAAAAATGAAGTAATTTTAATTTATCCCCCAAACTATGCGATTTTTTCTACTTTCTCTTAACCTTGAATTATTCTACTTTACCTCCGAAATTTGCAATTGTTATACTTAGCCCTTAATTTTCAAATTTACCTCTTAACTTTTATGATTATTTTATTTTGTGTTATCTAAAAAGCGTATCGTAGCCTAGTTTTGTTGAGAAAAATACTATTATTATATACTAACTAAAAATGAGGAGATTTTGAGATAGAATTGATCAAAATAATTGTTCGAGATGTAATAGCTATAGACAAACCACTAACAATGATGGGTAAATCTGGGAAAAATATTGGCGACATTCAATAATTTGCAATGTTCAAGGAGTAAATAGAACAATTCAAAGTTAAGCGGACAAAGTAGAAAAACACATATAATTTGGGAGACAAATTAAAATTACCTCATAAATAATTGATTTGAATCATAAAATAAATATTGAATAAATGATTTGAATTCTCATTTGATTTGAATTATGGCATAAATATGTTAAATATTAATTTATAATTTCAATTTCAAAAAGAGGTTGAAAAAAATAAAAAATAGCAAAAAAATCCGGTTTAATTGATTTTGAACCGGTTTTGACCGTATAACCGAAAAATGGTATTTAGGGTCTTATCATAGCAGTTCACCACTTGTATCCGATATAACCGGTTCAACTCGATGCGATTCGATATTTAAAAGTGGTGGCTAGTATATGTGCATGGCATATGCTATTTCCGTGCAACATAATTAAAAAGACGGATTCAATGGAAGGTAGTGGAGTGATGAGCTAGCAAATGAGGTAAGTCCGGCCAACGCTTGTGTTGTCCCAACCGACAAAAAGGAAGAATCGGGGTTAAGTCGAGTTGACTCAAAATTCTATCGAATGCTATTTACGGAGCCCAACGTGATCTATGCTTTGAAAATACACGTAAAACGATTGGGCGGACCATTTTAGTGGGCTTAAATTGCAAGTCGACATTTTCATCAGATCAAGCTAGTTTTGACACTAGAGCAATCGTCCCTCAATTCCATAATACATTTTAAAGAAGTATAAATCTCATATTTAAAGTTGCTAAATTATAAAAAAAAATCCATAAAAATGAATTTTCTATTATTTTTAGAAAATTAAATAAAATCATTCTCACTCCTCCAATTTAAAAATTCTAGTGTATATGATTTTGTTTGGTGAGTTGAGACTTGAGAGTGGTGGGAGGGGGGAAGGTGTGGGTGGGCCACTATTACCGTATAAATGTAAATACTAAATCCAAATTATGATAAATTAAGAGTCATTTGCATGTGCCCATAACCATAAAAGCAAAATGAACATGAAATTTCACGCGATACGTTTTACCAATAATAGATGTTTGGATAGAGTTTTATACATCTACACGTAATCCAGCAATTATTAGTCAATTTGACCGACGAATTAAACAAAATATACCATACTTATATGCGCGATTCATTTATAAAATGGTTAATGTAGGAACAATAAGGTCAAATTGGTCATTTCAAGATAAGAAACAGGGCACCTATGTAATCTCACAACTTCAACATGTGGCATTCATTACGTTTAACAATGGAGTAGCCAGGCCACAAATGTGAGTTGTAATTAGCCCCTAAACACTTGAAACCACACAAATGCATCAAGATTTGAAATCAATCCATCCCAAACTAGGCAAAAATATAATCGAAAGATCGATGAATTGACCAAAGAACCCCTAGGTGAACAGTCCTTGTACAAACAGTGTGCACCAAGAATGTTGCATTTCTCAACAAATGCTGAAAAAGCAACAACATAAATCAAGTACCATCCAAATTGCATTGAAACAACAATGCAGCAGCAAGATTCGATTCTGCCTATATACACGCTGTACAGTCAGTCGTGCGGTCAAGAACCAACGAAACGAGATTAAAGTTAACTTAAAAAGTACGTAATTAACAAAAAAAACAACACTACAGTTGCAAATTTCAAGCAACTAGAAGCACAGTTTGCCTTTTTTACACTCTTCATGGGAAGCAAAAAAACATTCGTGACCATAATCCACAAAAGCTGGTCACTGGCAAAAGCATGAACCGATGGACGACTAGTTTTCATATATAGAGCTGAAGGGCCAAATGGAGTCAGCCTGAACAACAACAAATTCCTTAGAAGGAAGAAAAGATTGTACATACAATCACCTCTTCAAAAGCTTGTGAGAAAATGTTCTTCGTATAGGACTATTGCGTGAGATTGCCTTGCAGGATTCAATTGCATCGACCAAAGAATTATGGGAGGCGCATGACCCTGGTTTCAATAAGCATGTGTAAATGACTTTGGTCCAGAATATCAAACTTTCTGTGCTTACATTATGCTGCTAAGTTAATGCATAATTTGACTATAGACTAGCAGTTGCAATCATTAGCCAGGGTAATTAGCAACTTTTTGAAGGATAATTACAAAAAGTACCCTTGAGGTTTGACCAAATTACAAGAAAATGCAGGTAACTTTCAAAATTACAACAAATACTCCTGAGGTTTTATTTTGTCTAATTTGCCCCCCTTCAAAGTATAACGAGAACAACAGAACACTTTCTGAGAAAAAATTGTAGTCATTTCATGTTTTAGTTATTATTAAGGGTAAATTACAAAACTCCCCTTGAAGTTTTGCTTAATTACAAAAAAAAACCAATTACCTTTCAAGATTACAAATACCCTCTTAAGGTATTAGAAAAATCCCCTTTGAGGTTTGTATTTACTCAAGGAATACTCTTCTTGAGAGTGTAATTTGTTAAATAGAAACACATATCAAGGGGGTATTTATAATTTTAAAAGGTAATTGGGTTTTTGTAATTAGACTGAAACTCAAGGGTATCTTTTTGTAATTAACCCTACTGTTAGTTTTCTTCTCTGGCCGGGGAAGAGGGGGGGGTGTTGTAGGGTACCTCAGTAAGACGAAGAGCTTTTTGAACAACATAATTTCCATGTGGGTCCTGGAGCAGCTGATCAAAGTACGGGCGGAGATCAATTCGTGGATGATTTTTTTTGACCGCGTTTCGTCATTGCATACCAGAAGACACTTTTCGACAACATGGCTACTACACTTCTGTCTGGATAGATGCACATAGTTACCCTCAAACTGAGAAGTCACCTTGGATATGGCAGATGGGATTTTAGGATCCAAAATAACCTGAACAACATAATTTCTGCATGCAAAAATGAATCAACCTTAGGGACAGTATATTATGAATTCAACCTTAAGGACAAATATCAACTAGAATTTGACAAAGATTATATATATACATAAAAGATAAGGACTCTTTTTGCATGAAATATGAGATACATTTACTTCAGCATGTTATATTCAACAAGATTTATGAGCTTGTGAATGAAGAGCACAAATCAATGAGGAAGATTAACACAGAAAACTAAAGTCTGGTTTTATTAGTTTGTAAAGCAATTGACAAATTATGAGTTTCAAATAGAGAGAAAATCGATCTCTTAGCAAACACGGTATACCCGTACGCATCTTGAGCAAGCAGAAGTCCATTGGCTGAAATCTCTTCAACCAGCTTTTCCTGAAGCTCTCCAGTAGCATGGCTGATGCAGCGCTGCAGAACACAGCAAATCGTGTTGGTGCGTTGCAATATCAACGCAGTACTTTGCAGCAGCAACGAAAATGAACTGCAAATGCGATACATATAGTAAATTAAGAGATGAACAGGTTCGAGTAAAACAAGAATGTGATACGGAAAGAGCACGTGCTACTATTTTTCCATTGGATGGCCAATTGAATGTGGCTTTCTTTTCTATCTACATTAATCATGTGGTTCTTGAGAACCAGTGCTCAAAGTAAGTGATAATAGTTTATTTGTGATAAATCATTGTGCTAAGATGCTTTTAAGTATGGCCGAATCTCATTTTAACATATTACAGCAAACAATTGAACTTTGATCCTTTTCGACCAGACCTGACTGATGCCACAGTCCTTTCAAGTTCAATCTCAACAGGAGACAGTAGATATCAGGGATAATTACGAAAAGAAAAAATTACCTAAGCTTTGGGCTAATTATAAAAAAATCCAGAGATGTTTCAAAAATTGCTAAGATACCCCCTCAAGTTTGATTTTGTCTAAAATTTAAGGGGTAACCGTATATTTCTATAAATGTTGGGGGAGTTTTTGAAATGTTTTTTTCTTATGAAAGTGTGGGAAAATGTAAGGTTTCACAATTCCAAAGAAAGCGCTGGTTTGTAATGCGTAGC